>JANAVB010029417.1:1159521-1759521 GCA_029216955.1 Iris pallida | reverse complement strand
CTGTGTACAAGTATGTGTGGCAAAATATACCAATTTGTTAAAGTATCAGACTAAGTATCAGGACTGCTACCCCCCTAGCAGCCCTACACGTAAGTAGGACTGCCAGGTGCTGTCAGTCCTAATTGAAACTTGCTGTCACATGGAGTTTCAATTAGGACTGTCAGCACCCTGACAGTCCTACTTAAGTGTAGGACTGTGTCACGACCCGCACCCACTGTGAGGGTACGAGAACGTAACAACGCCCAGCCTATGCCGCAGTGTCGGCGGTAGAACGCTGTCCTAGGTCAATCATCTAATAATAAAAAGGTACCTGTACAGTATATCCACTCCAAATGGAGGTGACATAACAGAACAGTCTCAATCACATCTAAGGCAGATACAGAATAGTAAAGGTAGATAGAGAGATCAAAAGCACAATGTGATACAAATAAGAGGGAGAAAGTCTAAGTGTCTAAGATAACAACTCAAGAACATCCAGCTCAATACAAGTCTCTAAATATAACAACATCTCAGAAGAACAACTAAAAATCAAATAACACAATACAGAAAGAAAAACTAAAGCCTAGCTATCTAGCCTAGACTCTGGGAGTAGCATCCTGTACTGCAGCTGGGTCCTCCAGAGGAACCAGGTCGCATGTGTCGTCTAAGCCTGCTCCGTAATAGGTGGTACATAGGGCCTCCTCCTCATCCTCTGTAATATTTTCAACAGGTCCAGTCAGGACATGAGCGAGTACAGTACATCTCAACAGATCATAGCAGGTTAGAAAATATAATCATGCAGTAAAGTAAGATATAGATACTGGAGAAAATGTAGTATGTAAACAGAGAGAGAACTGTAATAGAAATATCTACTATACATAGAGAACTAATAGTGACTAGTGAGTTGAAGTAAAATATAAACATGTGAATGGCATAGGAGATTCATGACTACAGCTAAGAGAGTGATTCATGACTACAGCTACTTGGATAATATTCACATGTCTATTTCTACTTCCCCAACCCCAATCAATACACAAAGATCTGTTCAAGTTATGTTAAGATTCGTGAAACTTCACATGGCTCATAAAATGAGTGATACGTGAAGGTGATCCATGATGGCTCTGTGAACATGAGAGTACATGTGTCACAAGCGATTCGTGAATCAGAGGAAGCATAGAGATACGTGATGATTCGTGAAACGCACAAAACATGTTGTATCCGATGCTCCCGAGGGGGATAACATCTCATGAAAAGATCTATATAGTACCAATCCGTGTGACCAACGTGACAGTATCAAGTAAAGTAATTTAAAGCAGGAAAAATAATTCTAAACAGGATATGAAATGATCAGAGAATGTACTCGCCTGTATCTGAGTGTCCGGATGAAATGTACTGTCCGAGGAGAGGTGTCTGGCTCCTAATCAGAACAACACAGGTCACAACAAGTCTAAAATGATATAATGAAGTCCTACTATACATTCTACATGATTCTAGGTCAATCTAGGCCAAAGTCAACTCTTGGTCAACTCTGGTCAACCCTAGAAGTCAAACTAGGTCAAACTAGTCTAACTAGTCTATTCTAAGTCTAACAAGACTACACAATTCTAATCTAGACTCTACATTGACACACAGATAGGCCATAGGCTAATTAGGCAATACCATGCTTAATGAACCAACCAAAACATAACATTACACACATTTATCTATTTTATAATATAACATAGAATTTCACACTAGCCTATAGGTTACCATATATATATCACCCATACATATATGTATCTAATATATATAAAAGTACAACACATTATATAATATATATATGTAAGATATATACATATCTATTCATCTCAATATCTATACATGTATATATATACATGTAGAGAAGGGAAAAAGGAAAAATGTGTGGTGTACTTGTGTGTGTGTGAATCAACATAGAGCTGTGTGCAAGGGTGAGATATATGGCATGTGTGTGTGTGTTAGTCATAGCAAGAGGGTTGCATTAAGTAAGGTATCTTAGCACAAGTTCATGAATTATAGGGTAGCTATAAGTAGTGTTCATGCTTGCATACATATTTACATTCCTACAATATCACATTCTTATATGTTTGTGAATTACATTAAAACACATATGCACTCGTACATATATATTGCCTCATATTGCATATATTTACATGCTCACATCTATAAAACCTAATATTACAAGTCATACTAGATATTTATATACAAGTTGATTATATGCATATATATATAGATATACATATTAGAGTTACCTTACATATATACTCTACATTAGATAGGCATATAGAGAGGTATGTGTAAACTGTGTGTGTGAAGAGATGTGTGTAAAATAACAGTGTCATGAGGGTGAGTGAAACATACATGAGGGGGGGGGGGGCTGTGTGTGTGTGTGTGTGTGGGAGAATGACAGTTAGACATGTATGTAGGTGTCAAATAGAAGTGTGCTAACAGAAGAATAATTGAAACAGTGAAGTAGGGGAAAAGGGCACTAGACTGAACAGGGGTGGAAGGGAAAATCAGTGCATAAAGTGTGTCAGGAAATTAAAGCTCAACTCATTTGAGATACCAAAACAGTTAATACATTGCAACATTCGAAACACCCTATTTAAAGCCCAGTTCAGCCCATCCCAATCTCAGATTATTAACCAAGTCTCAGATACTTAGACAACATCAAAATCCTGTTGTATATGTGGAATGGTGTTGTGAGGGTGTACTGTCCTTCACAGATTTGCAACAGGTAATAGTGTATTAGTTCAGGAACAAATTGTAGGTCTAGGTTTCAGGAAGATGAAGACAGTGTTCAAGTATTCAAACAGTGTGTGTCATGTTGAGGATGTGTGTGAGTGTGCAGTCCAATACTGGACAGTGAAGCAGCGTGGAATGAGTGAATGAGAGGGTATACAGGAAAATGAGAGGGTTCTCAGGTGGCTATTATGTGTGTGTGTGTGTGTGTGTCAGTGAGTGATGTGTGAGAGAGGGACATAGGGGCAGTGAATGCAGGAAAAACATGAAATAGGCAGTGAGTGTTAACAGTGAATGGGGGAACTTTAAAACAGTGAACCCAGTCCCACATGATGTCATTTGTGCGTGTCAATTTCAGAATGTGTGTGGGTGTAAAACATGTGCAGGTTAGTTCTTCCAGGGTCAACCAAGTGGCAGCAAACTGGGAGTGGGTGAGAGTGAATTGTGAGAGCTACCCAAAAATCCAACATATACCTATATCAGAGATTTCAGAAAAAGGAAGGAACCAATACAGTTTTTACTTAACAAACTAGATTTATCATAAAAAATCAATGAGAAGGGAAAGGGAATCAAAACAGTCATCCTACCCTACACTCAGGTTCTTATGAACTCAGATTTGAGTTCAAACATCATGAAATTTCAGAGTTAAATCTTAGGTTTGAGTTCAACCTTGACAGTTCCTAACCCATCCAAAAACCAATTGCATCAACACAAATCAAAGTTAACCTGAACTTCAACCCTAACACATGTAGGTGAACCAATTAACTACCTAACATATTAAAATCAGTAAAATACAGATAAAAAAATGAAGAACAGTGTACCATAAACACTAATACTTCGACAGTATCAGTCCATTTGGGAAATCAAGAATTGGAATCCAATTAATCATCAAATTTGCAAATAAGGAGTTGGTAAATAATAACCAATATATGCTCGTGTCACACACTCACTGTTGTGTCCAAAAACAGGACACAGAAGTGTCCAACACGTTGCAAACACATGGGGTGCACCCAGTGTTGCACAGTGTCGTGCACGCGAGCACGTGTGTGTAGGACACGACACACGATACTTCGTGTCACGTGCACACACCCACGTGGTCGCCTAGGATAGGGCTACACGTGGGACAGCCTGACACGTGTCCACGATGTGTCTACAGTGGATATGACACGTGTTTGTGCGTGTCTGTGCTCGTGCTCAGCCGCCTGCGCGCGACAGCGCGCGGCCAGTGCGAGCGCGATTGCGCCGCGTGTACCCCACGACATGCTCTCAAATATTGGAAGCATGGTGTCAGTCGTTGCCCCATGCTCTCCACAAAAAACCGTGTCCTGAAGTGTCCTGTGTCTCGAGTTCCAGCCCCCGATATGCAGGACACAGCCTAGGGCTCGTGCTGCGTGTCCAGGGCTAAAAACCCGACACAAACGGACACGAAACACCAAACAACTTTCACAAACATTGATACACACACCTAGATCTACAAATCCATGTAATTATATTTCAAAAATACGAAAATAAATTCCTATGTGGCATTTCTACAAACACCTAATGTATCACTATGATACGTGTCCGATATGGACACGAAATGGACACGAATTGTGCCCAAATTTCGGGGACAGCTAGAAAACCCTAAAACCTAACCTTATATGCAAAGAAATCAGGAAAAACTATGAGTTTAGATGATTTACCTATTGAGTATCAAAACTCAAGAAAAGCTTCAAAGAGGGGATTCCAAATGGCAACTCCAAATCTCCAAATTGCATACAAACTGATGTGCTCCTCCAAAATCAGTATATAAACATAAATTAGATCCTATTGCAAAAGACTAGGACTAAAAAGGAGCTAAAATGAATTAATTAGGAATTTCTAAGGTTGGGGATTTACCTCTTCCAAAACTTAAGATCTATTTCCAATAGAGGCTAACCCTAAATGAAAGAGGCATTAAATAGGGGTGGGAATCCCTAGGTTGGCTGCCATGGGTGGGTTTTATTTGGTTTTGGGCCTAAGTCATGGGCCTATGGCTTAAACACTAGGCTTTAAAATTGATAAATCATAAGTCATTGACTTATGCCACAAGTCATGAACTAGTTTTACTAAAGTAATCCTTCCTACCTTAAGACCAATCTCTAATAACTAAAAGTAGGTTGACTAGAGTTAGACTAGGGTTACCAACTAGGGTTAGTTCTAGGTTAGTCTACAAGTCTCAACTAGTCATGACTAACACAACACAGAGCAATATTTAATTAATATTAAAATCACACAAATTTCCATAAATCTTAATAAATTCAAATAAATCCTAAAATGACCAAAATACCCTCTAGGCTATGATGTACTAGTCAAACATCCTAATCACATGGCTAGGCTCTAAGGTTACACTAGTCAAACACCAAATCATAAGCCATAACTTAAAATAGTTTTAAATGATTAAAAATCATGAAAAATCATAGTATCATTTAAATATCATAATTAAATAAATTAAAATACAAAATTTCAAAATTACTCTCATATTAGAAATTGGGTGTTACAAGTCTACCCACCTTAGAAAAATTTCGTCCTCGAAATTAAAATGGTAGTAGTCTCCTAGGTCAAACACCCCTACAATCAAAGTCTCAAACATACTGTCAGATAATCATATACGTCTGTCCAAGATCATGATACTCAGAATCTTTGTCGTGCTAGTGAACAAGGCTACGATAATCACAGAGTCCTCGACTAAGGCATATACCTCTAGAATCATGGTATTTAAAATTTTCGCATTGCCGCATGCTTGACAGCAAAAATCTTAAATTCCCACACCCGAGAAATACATCCAAAATCTGACTATATATCCTCACAATGCCAGCTATCATGACTATAGAAGACTCTAGATTCCATAACTTGGCGACCTAGCCCATACGACTCATCTCAGAAGAAAACTAAATTGAAAAGAATGCCAGATCAAAACTTATCAACAGATAAGGAAGCAGATAAGAACAGATGGAATTGAATTTCAAGATATATATAATGAGGCAAGGTGGGAATGGAATCGAAAAGAACAGAACCTGCAAGCACCTCTCCCACTGCCTGAGCATCCTCGACTGTCATAGCGTAAGCTCGCCCCTGCTGGCCTCCTCCAGCCTGATGCTGATACTGCACAAATCTCTGCTGCTGCGTCGGTAATGGTCCCCGCTGCTGACCTACCGGAGCCTTGGCTCCTCCTCCTGGTACTGTGCCTATGTACTGGGAACACTCCCTCAGCTGGTGGTTCGCTGCTCCATATAGTAGGCACCTGCCCAGTCTCCTCCTGCACTCACCCCATCCATGCCCCGGCTTCTTGCAGTAGGGGCAACTGACTGCCTGCTGTCTCGGTGCCTGATGCTGTCTGGACTACTGCTGTCCCTGCTGATGGCCATGACCCTGGAACTGCTGTTAAAACTGCTGCTGAACGTGCGGCCTCTTGGCCGGTCCTCCGCTACTGCTGCCTCCCTGGAAGTCTCGCCCCGAGTCAACAAACCGTTCATCCCCGGTGTTATTTTGCCGAATCGATCGTCCTCGCTAAGGCGTGATGCCGTACGAGTCTGGAATTGCACTCGTACAAGGCAAAAACGTTACATTGATTTTTATATTGAAATACCAAGTTGAAACTTCACAAATCACATCAAATTGAGATGCGGTATAGGAAGATAGAAATATGCTTTTTCATTCATAGCTTACAACGAAGTACAAGTCGTAATTATATTGGATGTTGTTACGGCTACATTGATTAAAAACAAAAAAAACATACTCGACAAGCTGCCTGAACTAACACTTGTCGTTCCATACATTTGCCCCTTTATACATAAGTCGTCGATTGAATTGGCTTCAAAATACTTCAGCATAGGAAGAGCTCAACCAATCCATGCCCAGGATTATGTCGTACTCTTTGATGTCTAGTACGACGGCATCCAAGGATAGATTTTTTTCCCGATACAAATATGGCCATCCCTACAAATAAAGTTTGCAGGCATATCGACTCCCGACGGAGTGCTAACGCTAATGTCTATATCTAGTGATTGCATGGTTATTTTATTTTCTTTCATATAATCAGCAGATATAAAACTGTGTGTCGCACCCGAATCGAATAATACTCGAGCAGGTATATTTTTGTAGAGTAATATACCTGTTACAACAGTATCGGACGTGAATGTTTCATCCCAAGTTAATACATAGACTCAGCCTTGAGCTCCATGGCATTGATTCTGTGGGTTGACGGGCACCGTATTTGCACCTTGCAGTATAGGCGCTTTATGCTGATTCGAAACATTCCTTGGTGGGTTGTGTTGATTTGGAATATTTTTCGGACAAAATGTAACTATATGGCCTATCTCGCCATACTTTTAGCAAGATCTCGTAACGCAATCGGTGGCTCGGTACCCATGCCTATTGCATCTGCTGCAGTATTGTCCGCCGTGGCTCCGGTTATCAAATGCCTTCGGACGTTTTGATACTCCCGATCCCCCGGCGTCGTTAGGACGCTTGTTGAAGTGGTTACGGATGACAGGCACGGCTCTATGCGACATACGGCCAAAGACATGCTCACTATCGAGAGCGGCATCGTAGGATTCGTGGTAGGTTCGACACCTTTGATTCATGACGTCCCTTCGCAGTTCGTCGTTTAGGCCTTGCTGGAAGCGTTCACACTATGCTTCCTTGTTGGACAGGAAGGCGCCGACAAACTTCGCCAGTTTCGAGAAGCTCGAGTCATAATCGTCGACTGACATATTGCCTTATCGCAAGATCATGAACTCTTCTTATTTTTTACGACGGACGGCGCGAGGAACGTACTGTTCAAGAAATGCTTCCTTGAACATTTTCCAGGAAATCGTGGTATCTGTATCAGCTTCGTAGATCTCCTGCTTCTTAGTTGCCCACCAGTTGTAAGCCCTCAGTTGCAGCTGTAACGCAGCATATGTTTCCCTCTAGGACCCTTCAATGCTAAGCAGATTAAACAAGTTCTCAATCTCCGCGAGCTACCCCACTATCACATCAGGCTCTGCTCGGCCATTGAATTTTGGTGGATTCATCTTGCGGAACTCCTTTGCTTTAAACAAAGAAGAAGAATTTATCATTTGTGGTTGAGCTTTTTCCTCGTCTTCCTCTTGAACATCTTGAACATCTTGCCTCTCCTCGGGTACCACGACCGTTGCCTTGGTATTGCCCACCACCTTGTTCACTATCTGAGTCAGGACGTCCATCTGCTTCTGTTGCGCATCAAATTGGGCCTTGATTTGCATTTGAAGTTGTTGTTGCTGTAGTTCCATCAACTATAACATTTTCTCCATAGTCGTCTCGCTAGGGCTAGTGCTCTTTGTGCTCGACATACTATCCACGGTTTGGGTTGTTGTGTCAGAATTGTTCTTATTTCTCTTAGTCATTCCTACAAAACTGTGTAAACCCGTTAGTATTTTTCAAAATTATCTATGGGCTTACCTGTATGGAACTTTTATTTCATGCAGCATGTCGACAAGCATTCAATCGAGCCATCGTAACGAATATTCCAACAATGAAACATCTTTCAAAAATCTGAGGAAACATAACTGTGCTCTGATACCAATTTGTCACGTCCAGAGTCGACAAGCCGTTTGTCCCCGGTGTTATTTTGCCGAATCGATCATCCTCGTTAAGGCGTGACGCCGTACGAGTCTGGAATTGCACTCGTACAAGGCAAGAATGTTATGTTAATTTTTATATTGAAACGCCAAGTTGAAACTTCACAAATAACATCAAATTGAGACGCAGTATAGGAAGATAGAAATATGTTTTTTCATTCATAGCTTACAATGAAGTACAAGTCGTAATTACATTGGATGTCGTTGCGGCTACATTGATTGAAAACAAAACAAAACATACTCGACAAGCTGCCTGAACTAACACTTGCCGTTCCATACATTCGCCCCTTTATACATAAGTCGTCGATTGAATTGGCTTCAAAATACTTCAGCATAGGAAGAGCTTCAAAACGTCTCTCCGCACTTCAGCTTCAGTTTAGAGCGCCCCCGCACCTGGGAATTGGGGGAGGGGATTAGCACACTTTCTAAGTGGACGAGACGAACCCACTCGTCTAAACCTACTCTGATTGTTAAGGTAGACATGCTTTAGAGTTGTCTTTCTATTTAGAAAAAAATAAATTCAGTTCATATCGATAGCCATCTTTGAGTAATAAAGCATACAGTGAAACATAGCGATTTATCACATTTCTTACCACGACCGTGCTCGTCCCTTCATAAAACAGAGATAATATTTACTACCTGCATAAGACAATAGGTGAGCATGCTACTATCTTATATGCGCAATCATTGGTGTTACACACCACGTGGGACTATCTCAACGATATTTTGGCCGGTTTAGTCTAGGTTGCAAGCCTGACTGACGGTCCCGCAATGCATCAGTGTCGAAGTACGATTATTCATTCCCCCTAGGTCGATTCGATTCCGATGCCCCGGATACCGATTCGAGAAAAATCAACTTGTGCACAAGCTGTCCATGACCATGCCAATGCGTGAACAGTTTAATATATACTAACAGTTTTGTATAGAGCGGACAGTATTGAACGTCATTATCATTTCTTCCAACTCATGTAACGATTTATTTTCCCCAAAGTCGTACTCCCGATTTAGCATCCCGTGGGTACCAAATTGTCCGAGGCATCATAACCCACAATCGACATTTCATATTATTTTGTAGTACGTAAAATAGTCTATCTTTTTACTAGAACCTTAAACTTTCTCGTTTATGTGAGAAACTTGTATTTTTCAGAGTAGATTACTCTAAATCGATACATTTTTTTCGAGTTCTTGACCTTAGTGGATTGGCATGCATTTAAATTGGCATCATCGATTTGAATGAATTCGAGGCAAAGGAAATTTTGTTTGTGGGACAGAATAGAAAAGAAGGGGCCGAATCACCCATCAAGTTCTATGATCGTGCCGACCGTCGAAGCGCTTTTATACGAGCTCCTGCAATGGCACCAACACTTTGTTAGGATTTCTTCTTTTTTCCCTTGCTTCAAAATTTGTAGATTGCATCCAGAAAAATGATGTGAAAGCACTTCATCAAAACCCAGCGACAAAAGCTCCAAGAAAACCATATAGCGGTCCGGTCCCGTCGAAGGGACTCTTATATAGAGCTCACTCGCCAAGACGTAGCCCGCTGCATCTAGGACTTATTCTAACAGAAGTCGTTCCATTAGTTGGATCGATTCTCGTTGTAACTCCTCTTTCCGAAAAATTTTAAAATATTTTTTTATTATTTATTTGATTTAAATTATGATTTTATGATTTTTATAAATAATTATTTAGTTAATTATTACGGTAGATGACTTTAGCCATGGTGGAGTTTTGAAGTACAAGATGGCTAGGAATCATGGCACGGATAGTGCAGTAGCGTACTTTGACTAGTGTTTAGCCATGGTAGGGGAATGCCAAGCCATAGGTGTGTCCTAACTAGGAAAACCAGGCCAAGTTGCGACCTGACCTCTAAAGACGTTTTAATTATTTATTATTTAGATTTATTAACTTGTAGAAGATCCGGTTGTACCGAACTAGTCCGGACCGGACCCGAACCAAGTCCAAGCCCACGTAGTCGGGTAGTATGTTCAGAGACGACCATATAGATGTATGTTGTATTGACATTTTACTTTAGTGATATAGAAAGCAATTTGGAAATGATTGTTATATATGTATAATTTATATCATAAATATTCTTGCTATTAGGTTACTATTCTTGTAAATATGATAATATTCTCGTAGAATGATATTTGGACTTTGGAATTTACATAGGCAATATATATATACTTGTGTATAAATATGTTCATAAATGGTAAACGATGTGCTTTACATATATTCCCAATAATTTTAATTATAAATTTTAGTATTTAAATTAATAATTCTACATTATAAATATTGTTTATATTTAAGATATTTTATTGTCTATATTGAATTTGTGATATATATATATATATATATATATATATATATATATATATATATATATATATATATATATATATATAAACATAAAGTAGTATATGAAGATATATGTGTGTATGTGTATATATATAAATATATATTACTATGTATACACATATGTGTATGCATATAAATATACATATAATAGTTAATAAAACAAAAGCAAACTAAAAAAAATCCCACAACCCAGCTGTAGCAGACACCCCAACCCGCACAGGGGCCTGCACCCGACCCCCCGCTCAACTCACAGCCGAGAAAACCTGTATATACTTATATGTAAAGATCGAGAGGGGGAGTTAGAAACAAAACTCTACAAACCCTAAACACCAAGCCAGTACCTCGCCGACACCCCCGCGCTCCTATCCAACCGCCTGCACGCCACTGTCGGTCATCGAGCCGCAGACAAGTCCGCACGAACAGCAGGGAGACGATTTCACCCGACAGGAGATTCGAACACAGGTATCGACTTTCTCACCACTTTTCTCCCCACATACTTGATCGTTTCGTGAACCGTAAATTGGTTTTGAAGGCCTATATAACCATCTCAGATCCCTGTGAATTAGTTCTTATTGAACTTATTTGTATTCGACGAGAAATTAGCGCAAACATCACGGAAAATCTGTTCCAAAAACAGAGTATAAGGCAGTCTCTCGACCCAATATGGAAGACATAAATAGGGTTCGATAGTCGGTATTTTTGAAAATCAATTAAACACAGTGGAAGACAATATAAAGGGCTACAAAACACTTTTTATAGATTTAGTTTTTATCTACTGTACACATTAATTCGATGATAAAGTTTAGCAAAAACCTGTTTTCAAAACAGTAGAAATATTGAAAATTCCTTCGAT
Source organism: Iris pallida (assembly GCA_029216955.1). NCBI lineage: Eukaryota > Viridiplantae > Streptophyta > Magnoliopsida > Asparagales > Iridaceae > Iris > Iris pallida. The sequence goes on along the minus strand of JANAVB010029417.1, from coordinate 1,747,953 downwards.
ACGACGTGCGTCACGCCAATCCGGACGACGTGGTCGTGCACCGTAAGCATCGAAAGGCATGTACGAATATTGTGGACGTGTCGGCTTTGACGGAATTCAAATTGGTCGTATGTGCGCGACGAATTTGATACGTATCTGTCAAAATTCACCGTATCGGCCTTTGTGTAAATTTTCTAATTACTTTGTGCACGTTCATCAGATCGAGACGAAACTTACGCCAACAGGACCGTATCATTTTTCTGGTCTTGTATGCCAAGTTTGGTCCGATTCTGAGACAGTTGATCGGATCGCCGTTTTGCGGGCCCCACGATCCGATTCAACTGGCGATTTTGTGCACGGCCTGTCGGAATCCAACTTTAGACATACGATTGGGTTCGTATCATCTAAAAGAATCTGTAAACATATAGTTTGACAACTTTAGAGACCATTGATCCTGGCATATTTTTCGGTACAAAGTAGGTCCAACGGCGGACACCATTTTTGCTCAAAATTACCATTTTGCTCCTGTGTTCAGAATTTAACTTAAGGACAGACAATCCTAGCTAATTTGACTATTCTAAGAATGTTGACAATGTCTGTTTCAGCTTTCAGAGACAGTTGTGAGATTTGGACTTATTGGCTTACCAGTTGACAGTCTATTGTTGGTTCTTCGCACTACCACCAGGTAAGATACCTTGCCTTCCTCTATAGTTTAATTACGTGCTTACAATCTTTTATTTTATATGTTATTATCCAGTTCTCTAGTTGTGGTGGATTTATATGTTATCTTTAGTTCTCTAGTTAAATTGACTTGATATATTTTCTTCATACCATGTTCACCTGTTTATTACCTTTCGTGACTTGATAGTGTAGTTATACTGGGCTTGTTCACATCATAGTTCGTGCTAGAGTGGTTATTATCTGTGTCTTGACTGAGTTGTACCTTGTTTCACCAGTACCTTGCTTGAGTCGTGTCATAGAACGAGTACGTGTAGTGAACTGCTATTTTTTTGTATCGTTTTTCCTCAACCGGAGAGTCCACACTCGGGACGAGGGTTGATCCGTTGTACCAGAGAGTCCACACTTGGGACGAGGGTGTTTGTTTCCTTTGTACCAGAGTGTCCACTTGGGACGAGGGTGTTTGTCTTGATCTGTTTACATCCGTGAGTCCACACTCGGGACGAGGATGTTGTACTTGCACCAGAGAGTCCACACTCGGGACGAGGGTGCCTTGCCGTGAACTAACCTGCGAGTCCACACTCGGGGCGAGGGTTAGTGATTAGTTCAAACCTGCGAGTCCACTCGGGACGAGGGTTTGGTATTCCATTGATCTCGTATTCACTTGTTCATCCAGCAGTTCAGTTACGTGTAGTTGTTCTTGTATCCCCGTTCATAGTCACCTGTCAGTGGCCACTTGTTGATAGTCACTTTGTTAGTTGTCATTTGGTCAGTAGTCACTTGTTGTGATTCCGTCTCTTTCCCTGTTTATATCTTGTTTTGTTTTTATGCATGATAAAATGCTAGATAGGCATGTTTTTATGTATCTTACTATGTCCCCTGAGGACCTGATGATCTTTTTAGGTTTAGCGATTGCATGGAGTTAGTTAGCAAAGCGGGATGGTAGATGATCGTGATACATGATTCGGGTATTTGTCAGTGATATTACATTATTATCCTTTCGTGCTTTACATTCCTTATCCTGAGATGTCCTGCTTATTGATTTCCCTTTAGAGACTCTTGTTATATTCTTTGAGTCTTATCGGACATATATACTAGTGGGCTGCAGATCACGACCCATAGTGTTCATTCATGTTTTTTATTCTTATTGTGGATTGAGATATAGAGATTTTATTGCCATGATTTGGCAGTTTACCATAGCCGTGACAGCGTTTACGTATTCGAGTCGGGCTGGAGTCCGCTTGATACGTAGCTGGCTTGCTCACGAGCTCGCATCCGAAAAGCGGGTGCAGGTCGTGACACTCGTAAGGTCCGTCCAAATCAATTTGATCGATGTCGCAAGATGTTATCGTTTATCAAGCTCAACGATCGAGTCAGATGGCCATCTAAGTTCCCGAACGATCTGACTCGGTGCAAACATATTATGAAGTCCGTCGCCTATCGAAAGCGGGATGCTACAGCCAGGGTGCTGGCAGTCTTAATTGAAACTCTCTGTGACAGAGAGTTTCAGTTTGAAACTCTCATCACAGAGAGTTTCAATTAGGACTGTCACACCCTTGGCAGTCCTACTTTAGTGTAGGACTACCAGGAGTGTGGCAGTCCTGATACTAAATCACAACTACATATCAGACACTTTATAAACACTCCTCAAGCTTGGCCAACAACTTAAGTTTTCAAACATAAATAACAACTACATATCAGACAACTACATGTCCAACAAGTACATAAATAATAACATAAATCACAACTACATATGCGACAACTACATATCCTTCAAAATATCCAACTTCAAAAAAATAACATAAATAACAACTACATATCCTTCAAAAGTCTGCCCAACAAATTAAGTTTCCAAACAACAAGTATATCCTTCAAGTTTCCAAACAACAAAAATATCCTTACAAAAACATCTAGATTACATCCAACTTATGCCTGAACATCCAACTACATATCATGTCGGGCCTTTGAACGAGACTCCATATTATTCATGAAGGAGAACTCGACCACATCGTCGATGCGATCAAGCTCGTTGGCGACTGCGTCACTAGTGTCACCTTGGCAACCTCTCCGGAGTGTCTTAGCCAATTCCTTCGCCTTTTGTGACTGTAAATAAAAGTATAAGTGAATTAAGTCTACAAACATGGAAATCTCAGTCTAATTACAAATACAGAACTCACCAACCCAGCACACAAGACATTTTTGGAAGGAAGAGCTCCAATAGCTCCGACGGCCACGGGACCCGGGTTTGTAGGGTTCGACAACTTATAGGATGTCTGACCCCCAGGAAGTACGACATGTAGTCCTCGCTACGGTCGGCCATCAGGGTGACCGGTCGTCTTTTAGATTCCCAAGTACATGTTGTTGCCACTCGGAGTAAAAGTCGGTCACCCAGTCGAAATCCACCGGTTTGTAATTTAAAGGTTGGGTTCCGCACGGAGGCTCCAACATTCGTAGTGTGCACTTCGGCACAGTTTGCACAAAGCCAAACTGACGAAGTACTCTATCGGACATATACGGATCTATGATCTCATAGCATGTGATCATGCCATGAAATAAAAAACTGGTTGGACCTTACGATTCTGCTCGCATAAATTTCGGTATAGATTCCAAAAAATCTGTAGGAAAACAGTTAACAACAAAACAAAATTAACATGAAAAAGTAAGTCAAAATTTAGTACCTCTTCTGGCACCAAATTGTCTAGTACTTCATGAATGGAAGCCAGTGTTTGCCAATTTTTGGTTTCCAGCTGGGATGGCCTCCATCGAGACACTCTAGAAAGGTTTTCAACATACTCTAGGTTCAGGTCACCCCGTCTGAGCATCGGAAAGTGCTCGTATATCCATGCCTATTCAATTTATAAATGAATAGTCAAAAGATAAATAACAAAATAAAGTATACAAGATTAAATTGTTAGAAGTTTTCTTACATGTAGCAGAGTCTGACAGTCGTCCATTGTCTTAGTCCCGACACAGGATGCGATGCCGAGCTCGCGGTAAAGATTGGCTAGGATACCGCTTCCCCAGGATATATCAATGAAGTCATCCACTTTAGATAAATTGAGCATGTACCTAGCATGTATCGATGTTTCGGACTTATTCGGAATGCCGACCGTTCCTAGGACGAACATCATGTACACACGGGCTACCGTATCGACCATATCATCATCATCGTCATCCACCTCCATATCCATGAAGTGGTCCACCAGAAATGACATAGGAATTCCATATGACTTCTTGAAGCCTGGCAGAGTTGTAAAACTGGTAGCTTGAAGTCCAAGGTGACTTGAGACAAACTTGATGATCTTCTCGTACCATTTCACGAATTTCTCATTGGTGTAATGTTCTTTGGTCGTGACGCGCCCGGTCACTGACAACTCCAGTATCTGATAGACGTCGTCAAGTGTAATGGTCATCTCCCCTGCTAGAAGATAAAATGTGTTGGTCTCCGGGTGCCATCTCTCCACAAAGGCGGATATGAGGGCACTATCCATTGTCCTATAGGCATTTTGTGCCAAATTGTGCAAGCCGATCGGTATGATTTTGCTCTGGACGGCCTCCGATAAGCTTCTAAACTGCCAGGACACGATTTTTTTTCCCGTGACTCACAGCCCTAAGGATATGATATGTCCTTTGTATATCGAACAACAGAAAAACATAACAATTATGAAATATATATATATATATATATATATATATATATATATATATATATATATATATATATATATATAGTATACTAAACTGCTAGTTTACAAATGTCATGTACATACCGGGTTCTTCCATATTTTATACGCAATGTGGTTCTCAAAAGAAACCAACATTAAGCAACCGGGCGGACGGACAGGCAGCTCAGAAGTACCGACCTCCTCAGATGGAGCAGAACCGCCTTGACGTGATAGGAGTCGGCCAATTGGCACATCGTCGTCGTCGTCATCGAAAGTACGCGTAGGAGTAGGAGCTCGTAGCTTCGACCGAGCTTGAGGTGCTGGTGGCGACGTCCGAGACCGAGCTTGGGGTGCCGGTTCGGAAATTGTAATCGGACGCTCGAGAGGACGTCCCTCACGTTCCTTTCGCTTTGCCGCGATGGGCCGTATTCTTTTGTTAGTGGCCGGAGGACTGCAGGACAACGTACAGTTATTAAATAATAGAAACGAAAATAGGACATGCAGTTACCGCCCCCCTCCCCCTCCGCATTTGAGCATCATGCAATTTCCCACCCCCCTCCATATGAGCAATATACAGTACCAACCCTGTAAGCCCCCTGAAATTTATATTTATTTTAAAATTTTCTAAATGAATTATTTTCTTAAAATATTATTATTTTATTTATTTTCATAATTAAATGTTCTTCTCCGTGACTTTGATTTCTGGAGCTGTTTGCCATTGATTATAAAAGAACAGAACAGTTTTATGGGAGGACTGGACTTTTACTTCACAACACAAACTCGCTCGTACAAAGAAAGCCTAGGGACGAAAACCTAGGTACAGCAATCTAAGTACAATTGTTTAGTTTTTTTCTGGGGGGTGACGGTAGAGGCTCGGGAGAGTGCTATCAACTCTGCCTTACTCCTTGGACGATCGGACGTAGCCTTGGCTCTGATGAAGAAATGCTCTCGGGATATACGGAGAGATTCTCCTGTGCGTTGCCGCTCTCTCTGTCACGACCCGTACCCGAATATACGGGTACGAATACATGGGCCACACCCAGCCTACGCCGCAGTATCGACGGTAGAGCATTGTCAAGTACCCTATACTAACTACAACATCTAAAGATCCATAACTATAAATGTACTCATGTCACATCATAAAAACTAAGGAAGATAAGACAAGAAATAATAACAATATCACTAGAACAACTAGAATCTACAAGGATCATAAGACAGGAAAGTAAAGAAGGAACAACAAGACTAACTAAGTATAACTACCAGGCAACTCACATAGAAGAATAGTGAGATCCACCTCAGTTAGCAACATCATGGAGTCCAATACTGAGGGCACAATTACTCCTAAAATTTTATCAACATATCCAGTCAGGATGGAACGAGCACAAATCTCAAATATTAAAAATATAGCAGTAAATAGAGAGAATATACAAGAAATCAAGAAATGTACATGCGAGTATCATGGCAAGGTAAGCTGTAAATCTAGAGCTAGAACAAGGCAAGTAAAACTGATCATGGCATGTACAAGAATCAAGAATCATCTATCTAAGTGTGTGAGTACTAGCTACAACATGTGGCCGGCTTGGGTCTGCACAAGATCTAGCCAACCATATGTGTGGTGTATGATTGGCATTCACAAGGTTCATAAGATATACAAGGCGGGTATTGACCACACATCTACACTAATACTCTCCGTTCCCCGACCAATATAGTGGATCCAACCATGACACATCATGACACGCGATTCTCTGAGAGGGTAGCTAGCCTTCGCAGGAATCGTGTCTATACAATGCACAAGGAACAAGAAAGACTTGCACAAGATATACCAAGGAAAGCGAGAAATAATATCTTATGACGGGATCCAGAGAAATACCAATCCGTGTGAACAATGTGTCAAGAGAACAATGATGTCTACACTAAATACAAGAAACATAGACGATATCATAAAACAGAAATATTATCAGAGAATGTACTCACCTGTGATCTGGTGGAATATGTCAACTGGTCCAAGAACAGTGCCTCGAGGACCTATAGGTGGAATACTGTATCAATATAAGGGTTTGGAAGTAAAATCTAGTCATACTAAGTCAAACTAGGTCAATTTAAGTCAATGGTTGACTTACAGTTGACTTTTGGTCAACTGGTCAACTCTGGTCAACCCTAGGTCAAACTTGACTAACGTTGACTAACAGTTGACTTTGGGTTAACTGGTCAACTTCGGTCCAGTTCTAATCAATTTTAGGCTACGGTTGACTTCCGGTTGACTTTTGGTCAAAATAGTCAACTGTGGTCAACCAAGGTCAAAACTAGTCTAACCTAAGTCAAATGTTGACTCTACTTCGACGTTCAGTCAAAGTAGTCAACCAAGGTCAACGGGGTAAAAACTAGTCTCTATAACCATCTACAAGGTCAACATATCAATTTCAATGATTGTGAAATCACTGAAATCGATGGATCTCAAAATACAACAAAAGAAGAGATTATAAATATAGGGTGAAAACCTACAGATATTGTCGGATGATGAAACAAACATCACCAACGTGTCTAGAATGGACAAATCAGCTAGGATAGCCTATCCATAAGTCCAATTTGGACACACGGGCAAAAATGTAATTTTGGATCAAAACGGTCTCTGTGTCGGACCCGCTTTGCACCGAAAAATGTGCCAAAATAAAAGTACACTAAAACTAACAAATTTTATGTCTACGAATCTAGAATGACGATACGAACCCATCAGTATATCCAGAATTGGATTTCGATGAGCCGAACTCAAATTAGTCCGTTGACAAGGATATTAGAATCCGATTTGTACGGAAAAATGTGTCGGAGCCAATGTCCTCAAAACCCAGTAAATTATATGTCAACGAGTCCAGAATGACGATACGAACTCAACGATATATCCGGAATTGGATTCCGATGAGCCGAACTCAAAATGACCTGTTGACCCGGATATTGGTACCCGACTTGCACCGAAATGCATGTCGGAACCAATGTCCACTAAAACCTAGCAAATTATATATCAATGAGTCTAGAATGACGATACGAACTCAATGGTATATCCGGAATTGGATTCCGATGAGCCGGCGTCAAAAAGTCCTGTTGACCCGGACTGTGGGGTCCACTTTGTACCGAAATACGTGTCATGGTCCAGGTCCTCCAAATCTAACAAATTTTATATGAAAACATGCCAGAACGATGCCACGAGTCTACTGGTGGTGTCAAAAATTGAATCCGGATTCCTGGGTTCAAAAATAAAATTTTACAATTTGGAAATTACGAATTCGGACGGCCAACTTTGGCGTCGAATTCAACCAATCAAACGTGCTCACAATGAAACGAAACTGAAAGGGTAGGAAGAGGGTTATACCAGCTTCGTACAGGAACCAGTGGCACGTCAGACGGTGCTGCGATGGAGGAGATATGAACCGAGGAAGTTGGCTCCGTAAAACTGTCCAAAATTTATACAATTTAAACGGTCAACTTGGCGGCCGATTTTGATGTATCAAACGATAAAATTAACGGACAAAAATTAAGAAAAGTGAAGATGGATATACCAAGATTATGACGGAGCAAAGAAATTACCAATCCAACGGTCGGATTGTCCATAAAATTCGCACGAAGTCGCTGCCTCGAAGTACGAATTCTGAAACTTTTCCACACGCGCATCGACGGAACTTCGTGCAAAACACACGAGTCAGGCATTTCTCGTGCAGGGGATATGGGGACTCGCCATGGGGGCCTGTCTGGAGGTGCGCCCGGCCCACGCGCGGCCGGAGGGGGGCTCGTCAGCGCCAGCGACGACCGTGGCGGCGCCTGAACCACACGGTTGCCTCGCCTGCCATTGCATGTTGCTGCTTGCTGCACTACTGTGTAGCACATGGCTGTTGGTGGTGGCCGCGCAGTCTCGCGCAGCGGAGGCCAGCCACGACGACGGTGGCGGCCAATGGCGTGGGCTCGACGACGAGCGGAGGCGGCAGTTTGGTGGAGGAGAAGTGAAGATGATGGTGATGGTGTGGCGGTTTGATGGTGAATTTGTGATGGTTTAATGCTGGAGATGACCACGGTGATGGTGTTGATGATGAAATGAAAAAGAAGAAAATGAAGAAGAGGGTGGAGGAGTTGTGTTCGACTAAGTCATGGAGGGGGCTGTACGTGTATGTGTAAGGAGAGAGAGAGAGTGTTAGATATTTAAGTGTGTGGGTGTGTAATAGGAGGGAGAGAAGAATTGAATAGAGAGATATTAATGAGGGGAAGAGAGAGAAAGAGAAAGTAGGGAGAGAGGGGTGTGTTCGGCTGTAAGGGGAGTGAGGATGGTGATGAGTGAGGGTGTGGGATATTTTAAGGAGGAGAGAGAGAAAATATATGTGTATATATATATATATATATATATATATATATATATATATTATATATATATGTGTGTATATATATACAAGAGAGAGAATAGATATTTTGAGTAAGGAAGAGAGAGAATAGATATTTTGAGTAAGGAAGAGAGAGAAAACTATGTAAGGTGTATGGGCAGCCATGAGAGGGCATACACCAAATTGGGTTGGATGTTGGGTCAAGTTGGACAAGCTTGGGGCCAAGATTTAATTAAAAATAATAATTTTAAACAAAATTAAATCATGGATAAAATGGGAGCACAAGGGAGATCAAATCGGTGACACGCAAGTAGCACGTGCATAGTAGACTCAAAACAGGCCAGGGCTATATATTGGGTCGACTGGATTGGACCGATATCGGGCCCAGGAAATTAATTAGAAATTAAGTCACAAATTACGGTAGATAATTAATTGGCCTAAATTGACCCAAAAGTTGTGCGAAGCAAATGAAGCACAAGATGGTGTGTTTGAGTAGGACACGAAGATCATAGGTGAAGAGTGTCTTGAGTAGATCATGCATGAGAAGTTGGTTTCAAGAAAATGACTGGTCTTGTGCTCCTAAATTAAAAGTCATGGTAACGTGCTTATGAGGATCAAGGAAAAGAGTGGGAAATCAATTAATAATTAAATGGTCTAAATTGACCCGAACTTGTGCGAAGCAAAAAGAGTACAAGGGAACAAGTTTGAGTAGGACACAATATATCAACATAAAGATAATCTCGTCTACTACAAACTTCAAGAAAAAAGTTTCCAGAGACTGGCATCCCTGATGCTCTAGAAATCCAAGTCTCGGTAAAGAGCATTAAATCAAAAAATAATCAATAAAAATATTTATTCAAAATAATTGATTTATAAAATTGAAAAAAAATAAGCCCTAAATTCTGGGGGCTTACACTCTCTGTGCGTGCCTCTGTCTCTCTATGTGTCCACTTGCTCCTCTTTTCTGCAAGGGAATGGCACCTTGCTATTTATATGGCTTTGTGATAAGTAGGGTGTACAATAACTAATTTTTTAAAGGTGGGCTGTTAGGGATTTGGTGAAGATGTGCCTTGATCTTCTTTATTTGAAATTAATCTGGGCTGTTAATGTTGATTGTAACAAATCTGGGCAGTTAATGTTGATTGCACCAAATCTGTACGGTTTGTTGGAAATCGATCTGGGCAATTAATGTTGATTGCAACAAATCTATTTTGTAATGATTTATTGATATCAGCAAATCCAAGTGAATAAATCTTGGTCAATCTCTTGTCACGTGTCCCAACTGTCTGTTATGTCGATTGCCATAAATCTGAATTGTTGAGATTTGATCGACTCCTTCCACGTGTCCCAACTGCTGTGAGCCGCATGGAGGACTGTCATAGTTGAGCCACATGAGTGTGATCTTGTGTCAGTGCCACATAAGGGTGGTCTTATCTGAACCACATGAAAGTCCTTTAATCTGAGCCGCATGAGGGTGGCCCCTATGATCCGAGCCGCATGGGAGTAGCAGCCGTATGGGAGTAGCCTCCAGTCGAACCGTATAAGGGTTGCCACGTGTCAGAGCCGCATGGGTGTGGCTTCCTAAAATTAGAGCCGCATAAGGGTGCCCCCCACGATCCGAGCCGCAAGGGAGTAGCAGCCACATGGGGGTAGTCCCCAGTCGAACCGCATAAGGGTGGCCACATGTCAGAGCCGCATGGGTGTAGCAACCGGATGGGAGTGGCTACCGCATGAAGGATGGTAGCCGCATAGGGAGCTTCGGAATTGGTGGATCATGCCAGCTATGAAGATTTTCTTCGTTTCCCTAGGAGCGTGCCATTATGTCAGAGTCATCATTGCAGCTTTATGTCAGAGCTGTCAATTCACCTTTATATCAGAGCTGTCGTGTTATGTCAGAGCATTAAATGAGGCCACTGCTTGATGGCCAGCTGTAGAGGCGAACCGCATAGAGCCACGTGGCTTTTACCCGAGCCGTATGGAGCTATTGGTAATTTCTGAGCCGCATGAGGCTCTGAAGGACTTTTGAGCCGCATGAAGCTCTAAAGGACTCTTGAGCCGCATGAAGCTTTAAGAGATTCTTTGAACCGCATGAAACTCTCTCTGTTTTGAGCTACATGGATTTTCCTGTTCTTTTCCATGCTTCTACAAGACTCCCTTCAAAGTTTTCAATTTATAAAATTGAAATGCTTTGAATAAGAAGCATGGCTATGTCCACATAAGCCCTTCTGGCCGTATAGGATGTTCTGGCCGCATGAACTTCCTAACCGCATAGATTGCTCTCGCCGTATAGACTTCCTAGCCGCATAGATTGCTCTGGCCGCATAGACTTCCTAGCCGCATAGATTGCTCTGGTCGCATATTATCCTTTCTGCCACGTAGGCATCCCATTAATTGCTCCTGATTCGTTTTGATTTAGAGCCGTCTTTTGGGGGGGGTTCCAAGAGTCGGTTTATTAAATATTTGGATTTTTGCCTTGATGAATCTCCTGTATGAGAGGGGATGAAATCCCAAGAGTCGGTTTTGTCTGCTGTACATAATCCGAAGCGTTCATCGGTCCACGTGCCCCCCTTGTTTGCCTATAAATAAGAGTAATTTTTAGAGAAAAACTCTTTACTCTCTTCTCCACTTCAAGCTTTTCTTTCCCTAACTGCTGTCTTCTTCTACTTTTTCGATCATCGATGGCCCCCAAGACTTCCAAGGCTGCGGCGAAGGGTAAGAAGGTGGCTTCTACGTTGGCTGCGGCACCTGAAGTTCATCCTGACGTTCATCCCGCTATTGCTGGTAAGGAATTTGCATGAAATTGGAACCTAACCATCATGGCTATGTCGTATATTTTATGCGCGGGCCTTCTTCGTCTTCGTTGAACTGTTCAAATTGTATGTGCCGTATGTACGTCCCATATCCGAGCCGCATAGGGGTATACCCCATGTCCGACCCGCATGATAGTCGTATAGTGGCCGCATAAGCACTTTGCAAACTAACCCGTATAAGGACCCATCAAATAGAACCACATAAGTCCCTCTGAACTGAGTAGCATGAAGCCCCACCAAACAGGACCACCTAAGCCCTACTTTGAACTGCCGCATAAGGCCCCGCTAAGCAGAACCGCATAAGCTCATCTGGACTGGGTCGCATAAGGCCCTGCCGAAACAGAGCCGCATGAGCTCTGTTTAAATGTTTTTCAAGCCATCTCTTGACTCTTTTGTCTTTGATTCTTGCAGCATCCATGCCGAAGGCTGAAATCATTGTGAAGGAGGAGATGCTGCCTTCTTTCATCACACAAGAGTCTTCTTTGTTAAGGAGGAGGTGATACCCAAAATGGAGGAACAAAAAGAAGAGCTGGCGCCCATCGAGGAGGAAAATACTCTCAACATTGAAGCTGCTGTAAAGGAGGAGCCCTAGTCTGAGGCTAGTGATACTGGGAGTTCTGACCCTCCTGCCCCGGACGAGAATCTTAATCAACTATATCCTTCATATGCAAGATGGTTGAGGGAATGGTATATACATCCCCACAACTAGGGTTCCCATAAATGTCCGTCTTTTGTCGTATTATTTCTGTCTGTCTTTAGCTGTAGTTTATGTTTCGCTTCTTTTGGAGATCTGTAGTTTTTTCTTTTTGTCCGAATGAAACGATGGAGAACTTTTTGGCTTGCTCATGAAATGTAGTCATATGAATGTAACTGATTTTGAATAAACAGAATACATTCACTCCCTTCTTTGCTTGTAGTAGTTGCCCTAATGGGGGACTTTTTGTGGACCTACTATCCTTGGCGTACTCCGGTCTTGGGTACGGATAATAAGTCGAGAGAGAACCAACATACTTACTCAGAGGTAATGAGGACGTGGTAAATATAAGGGTTTTTTCGATAGAATCTTCCTACTCAGAGGTAATGAGGACGTGGTAGGAGTGGACACCATGAAGGGGTACATAGAACAACTCAGAGGTAATAAGGACGTGAAAGTTCTACGTGAGGGGTGGTTTGTTTTTGATGGAAGTGAAACAACTCAGAGGTAACATCGACGTGGCTGTTTCGGGAAATTTATGGATCTGTTACCCTGTTTAGGCACTGAAGGTGCGGGCATTAGATCATGAGGAGAGTGTAAGTTCAGCGGTACCTGCGGGTACATAACTCAACAATCTGGGAGATTTGGAGTCAGAATGTAAGTTCAGCAGTACCAGAGGGTACATAACTCAACACTCTAAGAGATTTAAAGTTAGAATGCGAGTTCAACGGTATCAGAGGGTACATAACTCAACACTCTGAGAGATTTGGAGTCAGAATGTAAGTTCAGTGGTACCAGAGGGTACATAACTCAACACTCTGAGAGATTTGGAGTTAGAATACGAGTTCAGCATTATCAGAAGGTACATAACTCAACATTCTGAGAGATTTGGAGTCAGAATGTAAGTTCAGTGGTACCGGAGGGTACATAACTCAACACTCTGAGAGATTTGGAGTCAAAATATATGTTTAGTGGTACTAGAGGGTATATAACTCAACACTCTGAGAGATTTGGAGTCAGAATGTAAGTTCAGCGGTACCAAGAGGTACATAACTCAATAATCTGGAAGATTTGGAGGATGTCGTTTCAGACATAGTACTTCTTCAGAAACTTGCCGTTGATGGGTAACATGAGAAAGTCTCCATTTTGTTTTGCGAGGCGGTAAGCACCATTGGAGAATACAGCCTCGATGATAAATGGACCTTCCCACTTTGGCTGGAATTTGTTGACAGTTTTGTGAGTCATAACCATCGGCCTCCGAACTGCCAGAACGAGATCGCCTAGTTGGAATGTTCTGATTTTAACCTTCTTGTTAAAAGCTTCCGAGATACGTGCTTGGTACAGCTCGATTCTTTGTTGAGCTAACAGGCGCTTCTCATCTAGAGCCTCCAACTCTTGTAACCGGCGGTGGTGATTATTATTAGTCGTCAATCGGTAGGTGAAGGTAACGTAGAGCGAGGGGATCTGAGTCTCCAGTGGAAGAACTGCCTCACTCCCATATACCAGAGAGAATGGTATGTTTCCAGTAGCCGTCCGTACTCTAGTACGGTACGTCCATAAGCATTCGCCCAGCTTCTCATTCCAGTTACGTTTGTTGGAAGACACGAACTTTTTGAGCAGCTTGATTATAGTTTTATTGAATGCTTCAGCCAGACCATTAGCCACTGGGTTGTACGGTATCGAAGCAATATTCTGGATTCGGGGTTTGTCGCAAAACCGGTAGAAGGTGTGGCTTGCGAACTACGGACCATTGTCGTAGATGATCCTTCGGGGCAGTCCAAAGTGATAGATGACGTAATACTTGAGGAAGCTGATCACGTTTAAAGTCTTCACTTCTTCCAGCGGAATAGCCTCCGCCCACTTGGAGAAGTAATCTGTGATTGCGAGTATGAAGCGATGTCCTCGGGACGAAGGCGGAGTGATCGGACCAATGATGTCCATTCCCCATGCTTTGAATGGCCAGGATGCCACCGTCAGATGTAGAAACTCGGATGGCTGGTGGATGAAATCTATATGGACTTGACAGGCTTTACACTTTTTTGCATACTCTATCGCATCTGCTACCATTGTGGGCCAGTAATAGCCCATTCGGCGAAGGCAATCTTACAATTTCAGGCCAAGCTGATGAGCCCCGCAGATGCCGTCGTGAGCTTCACGTACAGCTTCCTTGGCTTCTGTATTTGACAGACACCGAAGCAGTAATCCATCGTATGATCATCGATACAGCATTTTCGTCTCTGTATCGAAAAAGAATCTGAGGGAACGTCTTCTGATAGAAGTAGCTTCCTTCGGACTCTCTGGTGGCATGTCGTAGACTACGAAGTCGATGAATGGTTGTCTCCAGTCTGGTGTTTCGTCGAATGTTAGAACGGAGTAACTCTCAATACACTGAACGTTACTCTTGGGACAGACCAATTCATGGCCTATTATGTTAACCAAGTGGTGAGCATGATTCGAAATCGCTAAGGAAGCGGCAAGGCCTGCTAGGGTATCGCATCCAATGTTCTGGAGCCTGGGAACGTGTTCGATGAAGAACCCTTTCAAAGACGAGATGATGGCAATCGCTATTTGGTGATAGGGGATCATGTCTTCATGACAAACTTCGTATGAACCATGGATCTGGTTAACGATTAGTTGTAAATCACCATATGCTTCGAGGTGCTCTACCCCCAGTTCTTTTACAAGTCGAAGGCCGATAACTAGAGCATTATACTCTGCCACATTGTTTAAACAAGGTTCTGTGAGGGAGTACGCCCGATTGATCACCAACCCGGAGGGAGAAATCAGCACCACCCTGACTCCGGCAACGATGTTGCCTTTGGGTCCAGTTCTCGAAGCGCCGTCGAAGAACATTCGCCAGATGACATCATGGGAGACCGTATTTGAATTGGCAACCTCGTCTGGTATCTCTTCGTATATTCTGGTTGTCTCCGAGCCTGGATGGGCTGCTAAAAAGTCTGCCAGAGCTTGACCTTTAACAGTCTTCTGCGGGACGAAGATCATGTGATATGGAGATAATAATATCGCCCAGGTAGCAAGGCGAGAGCTGAGTGCCCCTGGTTTGGTCATGAGGACCCTGAGAGGGTTGACTCGTGATATCATGTGTATGGTTTGTCCCATGACGTAGTGTCGCGTCTTCTGAATGGCAAACACTAGGGCAGGCACTCCTCTACGGCAGTGTATCTATACTCTGGTCCTATCATCTTTCGACTGAGGTAGTATATAGCTTGATCATGGCCTGCGTCGTTGTTTTGTGCTAGCAGAGCACCGAGAGAATGTTCTATCGCTCGCATATAGAGCAGGAATGGCCTTCCAGCAACCGGGGCTACCAGAACTGGAGGGTTCGATAGATATTCTTTGATACTGTCGAAGGCGCGCTGGCATTCCTCATCCCATATGAATGAAACACCCTTCTTCATGAGGTGTGTGAATGGTTGACATCGCCCGGAGAAGTTAGAGATGAACCTCCTGATGTAAGCTAGCCTCCCTTGAAGGCCTCGAAGTTCACGGAGATTTCTCTGGGGACCCATCTCCATGATTGCCTTCGTCTTTTTGGGGTCTATATGGATACCCTGGGAAGTAATGATGAAACCCAAGAACTTCCCGCTGGATACGCCCAAGAAGGATTTTGTAGGATTCATCTTCAAATTGTGCGCTCGTATCAGGTCAAACACTGTTCTCAGATCATGCAGATGATCTTCCTTAGAGCGGCTCTTGACGGCGATGTCGTCGACGTAGCATTCTACTGTCTTGTGCAAGTGCTCTAAAGATGACGCTCATAGCTCTTTGATAGGTAGCGCCAGCATTCTTTAAACCGAAAGGCATGACTGTGTAGCAGTATGTGCCAATTGGTGTTCGAAATGATGTATACTTTTCGTCATCAGGGAACATCTTGATTTGGTTGTACCCCGAGAAACCATCCATGAATGACATACGCTCGAAGCCGCAGGTGTTGTCAATCATGATGTCTGTGATAGGGAGGGGGAACTCATCCTTAGGAAACGCCTCATTCAGGTTCTGAAAGTCGATACAGATTCGGATCTTTTCGTTCTTTTTGAGGACAGGTACTATATTGGCTACCCAGTCTGGATGTTGTTCCTCGCGGATGAAGCCGCTAGCTATCAGTTTGTTGACCTCAGCTTCAATGGCATTCATGATGTCGGGACGGAACCGTCGTTGCTGTTGCTTGACCGATTTTGCATCCGAATGAATGTTGAGTTTGTGAAGTGCAACCCCGGGGTTCAGTCCTGGCATGTCTTCGTAGCTCCAAGCGAATAAGTCGATATATTCTCTGACGAGTTGCAGTAGTGATTCTTGCTCGTCATCTGTCAGACTCTTGCTGACGAAGATGGGCTTCAGAGAGGACTCATCACCGAGATCAACTTGCACAACCTCATCTTCGGTAGGAGGCTCTCTTTGTTCGAACCGCTTCTCCCATTGTGCATCAAGCTGTTATGCCCACGGCTCTAACTCAAGAAGTTCAGAAATGTCTTCATCTTCTTCATAGGCGTCGGCGAATGCCATATTGACGGACAAGACTTTCCTGAATACGTCCCCGATGCTGACATCCGAATCAAAAGTTGGTGATCCGGTTGAGTGTGAATGCCAGTCACATTCCTCGTCTGAGCTTTCAGGGGTCGTTGCCGGTGTAACATAACCTAGCCCACATCTGGTTTTGTTGTAATAATCCTGTAGTTTTCCAGCCGGGACCGGCAACTGTAAGGGTAGCCGTCGTCCAGTGCTGTAGTTCAAGCCTGGTGTGGTTTCCAGATCATACCCCTATTTTTGCATGAGGTACTTGGATCGAGAACTATACAGATAAAGGGGCAGTCTCCCGGTGTCGGGTTCGAGATCAACTTCTTCTATCCTGAAGGGTTGTGGATCATTCTTTCAGCCGAAGATGATTGGATGGTCTTCTTCCTCGACTATGTGGTAAGCGTCTTCTACTGGTGTAAGTTGGTTTGCGGTATAGACATTTGTCACCTGTGTGTGTAGGTGGGTGCCTATACCGTGTTCCATGGCATATATTATACAAAGCTTATTAAGCTCGAGGTAGTTCAAAGATAGCCCTTTATTGATGAAGTAAGGTATATTTTCCAGTGGGATTACATCATCTGCAGATGGAACATCAGTGTGAGCAGCCACATACTTGGCCAGCTCTGACTCTTCTTCGGCCACCCCCTGTTTCAATGAAGACTGGAAGGATGACTTGGGCAGCTTAATCATCAGGGGCTCCATTGGTGGAGCAGAACGTGGAGTCGTAGGCGTACTAGCGACCCCCAGTTGGGTGCTCGGAGCTGGGCGGGGAGTTGTTGGTTGGCTAGCAGTCCCCAGCTTAGCGCTTGGCTGCCGATTCATTCTGGAAAGACGAATCGTCATTGGCTTGACAGAGGGATTGAGCTCCTCTGTTTGTTGCTGGCTAGCTCTAGGCAGTCTGGTAGTTAGTGGCTCTGTCGTGGGCCTTCGCGCTTGATCAGACCCTAGCATTCGGATTATCATCTGCCCCTCTTGTACAGAGAGGCTGATTGCATTCTTACGCAAAGTGGTTGTAAGTGGTATAGTTTTGCCAGGTTTACGGGGTTGAAGGTGAATTGTCAGAGGTTCTTTCGCTCCCGTTGCTACCTTAGTTGGAGCTTGAGTATCTTCTTCGACAAGGTGCCTTTTCGACTTCTCGTACAAGCATAAGTCGGAGTAGTAAGATTCGACCCCTTTAAAGGGATCAATGTCAGCAAATTCTGTCTTCACGAAGCCGTGATTGTCGACGTACTTGAAGCACTGATGCAGTGTGGAAGGCCCGATCATGTAATCGTGTATCCAAGGACACCCCAGGAGAATATTGTAGGAAGTGTCCACATCTATGACATAGCAGGTCACTTCTGACTGAAGTTTACCGATTTGGCACTTCAGACGAATCTTTCCGATCGGATAGCTTCTGCCCGAATTAAAACTGCTAATAGTAGTGATTGTCAGCATCAGGCGATACATTTGGATGCTCAGGTGGTACAGCAGGCTCTTCAGGATGATGCTTATGGAAGAACCAGGGTCAATATGTATCCGATCCACCTTGATGTTGCCAACGTATCCAGTATAATATAGAGGACGATCGTGCAGGTTGGTTTTGATAAGTATATCCTGCGAAGTGAAGACAATGTTAGGCATTGCGCCTGTACAAGCATTGTCCTGGAGATCTGCAGGCGAGCTCTTCCCAGTGAGATTGGACTGAGCCAGATATACGTCGACATTCTGGAGTACCTCGCTCAGTGCGACACGAACATCTTTGGAGAGTCTCAGGAGCTCGTATAATGACAACTTGGTCGGTGTGTTGGCCAATTGTGCCAAGATGTCAAAGTTGTAGGGCTTCTCCAGCCCATGAGGCATCTCTCTTCGGAGCAGTTTTTCAAAGCGAGTCTCCTTAGTCCTAGGCTTGTCGGTCGTCGAAGGCTGAGAAGGTCCTGGAACATCAGCGGTAGCCGACTGTTGATCTTCAGCCGAGTTACCCGGTGTAGGTTGGGATTGTGCCCTTGACCGGGTGACGACAGCAATAGCTTCTTCGACCTCTGCCGAGATTGTGTGGCATGATTTGACTTTTCTACTCTTCTTCTTGCTGGTGGAGGGTGGTACGGACTGAGTCACTTCAAGTACCAAATCTGGATGGACCCACATGACCTCCCCTCGGGATGTGGTAAGGGGCACTAGTCTAGCATCCTGGTCTCGAGGAGGTAGAAGGTTAGCGACCTCCATCTTTGCTCTAGGGACGGGTACTACTCCATCTTGAGTCTTTGTCGGAGGGAAGTTGCTGAATTGTACTGACACCATATTGGCTGCCACGGTCACCTCTTCGAAACCAATGGCCAGGGCCTTAGAATCGATGAGATGTTGGATGTATCGCTTCAGTTGGTAGCAGTCTTGTGTAGCATGGTGAACATAGCGATGATAGTGGCAGTACTTGGGGCTCTCCATCTCTGCAGGACGAGGTTCACGTCTTGGGGGAGGAAGCTGAATTTGAACTCCTTGTATCAACATGTCCAAGATGGGCTTTATATGGCCGTCCTCGAAGGAGTAGGTCATCTGAGGCCACTGCTTTTCTGCCGGCTTCGGTTCGGGCTTCGGAGCTGTGTCGGCCACCATAGCTTGCTTGCCCTTGTTGTCTCGGTTATTGGAGGAATTGCCACCGTTGTTGTTGTTGGCATTAGGGCGTTTACCCTTGTCCTCTCCCTCCGAGATGTGCAGTCCCAATTGGCGAGCTTTCTTCAATCTGTCTTCTGCGCCAGTGGCACTGATAATAAACGTCTTCCAGTCCTTAAACTGACTTTTGTCCATCCAGAGGCTGATTGTGGGGAGCAGTCACTTTTGGCAAATTTCAATTAAGAAGGAATCAGGGTTACCGGAAGGCAACTTCATCGCTTTTTGGCAAAACTGCTCGATATAGTTCCTTGTTAGCTCCTTTTCTCCTTGAACAACATCTGTGAGGGTGGATATCATTACGTCTTGTCCTACTTCATAGAATCTCTCTAGGAATATACGTTTGAAGCCGGCGAAGGAATGGATACAGTTGTCTGGCAAGTTGCGGTGCCAGTCAAAGACAACCTCTTCCAATGCTCCAATAAACAACCGCGTAAGGATGACGTCGTCATAAGGCAGATGGTCGGTTGTGACTTTGAAGTAGGTTATGTACTTGCTTGCAGATGTCTTTCCATCATACGAATTAATGTTGAACCGTTTATATCTTGGGGAAGGGAACATCTCTCCGAACAGCCGGATACGGTTGTCGTATCCTGAGGTCCTGACAGGTTTCTCGGGCATGGAACATGGCCCGGAGCTCCTGGACCTCTCGTCTTGCTTCCCTGGCCTCGTCTGCAGTGGTAGGAGTCGATATTTTAGGAGGATTATCACCCGGGTTTGGTGCAGCTGAGTTCGAGTCCATATTGACCGCGGAACCCAAGCTTGTTTGGCCAGGCATCCTTCTTTACAGAGTTGAAAGGGTCACTTTAATCTCGTCCATAGATTTGACCAAGGTATGAAGTATGGCTTCCAGAGTGTCGATGCGTTGGTGATCACTGGGACCGTCTTGGTTGTTGTCCATCATGAACACCGTCCTCACATGAGGAGAGATGGAAGGAACGGTTGAGGACGTGGCCTCTGAGTCATACCCTTGTACAGAGAAGTCGTCAGGATACGTGGAAATATTTTCCTCTGGTTCGAACTCAGAAGGAGTAGTACCCCCAGCTTCAGAGCTTGCCTCGTCTTGAAAATTGTGGACGTCCTCGGGGACGTCTGAACTTGCTGCATCTATTGGGGGAACTGTTTAACCTGGATTATCTTCTTAGAACACCGGATTGTCGTGGATGTTCGAATGAGTGCTACCTCCAGCTCCAGCGCCTACCAGAGATGTGGACGACGAATCTCCAAGTGTGGCAGATTTTGTCTTTGAGCGAGTACCTTAAAAAACTCCTCCCGTTACGGTCGTGGACAACCGCTTAGAAGAGAGTTTCTTGGTTGAGATTTTTGGGCTGGAGATGTTTGTTTTCTTTTCTCTCCCGCTGTCAGGGTTCTTCTGAGCAGAATTGCAGGAGGCGACGAGAAGCGCCTCATCTTCAGAGCTTGGGTGTTACAGTCGTTGGAAGACGGATCGTCGCTCCTCTTGTGTGGCCGCCTTGCTGCAGCAGCAGTTGACAATGACTTGAGTACAGTGATGTCCATGAAAGCACTCTCTGCACACCAAGTTTTTATCTCTTTCCTTGCGTTTGTGAAGAATCACGTTGCATAAGTCACTCATTTTGTGGGCCCGGGAGTCCTGAGCACATGAGCGTGTTGGCATCCTGCCTGCTCCATGATGTAGGGGTAGTACGAGTACTTGCCTCTGATCATTGTTGGGAGGTTATTTATAACTATCCCGTTCGTTGGCTGTCGGAGGCTGGACACGGATAGTTTTATACAACTTTCCATCAGGAGCCCGCGTAATAGTCAGCGGGATGCCCTGATAGTCAGAAGTTAGGACAGCTGACTGAGCTCGATGAGCCCTCGCTGTCCTAGACTTCTTCCCTCTAGCACCTGAGAGTGCATAGTAGAAAGAGTTCAAGTGGTACGTCACAGAGTTTGGCACAACCTCCTGAGAGCTTCTAAGGTCAGGACCGCATGAGAGGCGGTCAAAGACTGGCCGTGAGCCGCATGGAGCAGATGGTATGTGACTGGGATTTATGGCCGTACAGACTGTCTGTATGCGGCTGGCATGTGTGGCCGTATGAACCTTTCGTATGCGACTAGAAGCGATGGCCGTATAAGGAGTCTACATGCGGCTGGCAGTCGTGGTCGTATGAACCTCTTTCATGCGGCTGGAAGTTTTGGTCGCATGAGCCTCCTTCATGCGGCTGGAAGTGTTGGCCGCATGAGCCTTCTGCCTGTGGCAGGCTTCTGTGGCCGCATGAGTCTTCATGTGGCTGGCGCCCTTATACGGCTTTTTCTTGGACCGCACAGAGTTTTTTTTTGCCCCTGTAAGTCCAGCATCATAGTATTTTCCTCTGTCGGACTTGGGGACAGCAGAGTCCTCTATGGTTCGAAGTGGGGCCGCCTGCGAGACTTCTCCGCCGTCTTGGACACCAGAGATTACTCCTTCGAGAGCTTGGGGAGGAGCGAATGATTTGGGCCTCCACTCCCTGCGGGCCTTCTTCGTACGGGCTCGCCGCTGGACTGGGCCAGCGCTCCCGTCGGAGAGTATTTCTTCAAACGCCTGCTGGTCGAACCGGGCGACCAGCATCTGTTGAGTGGAGCCAAGTTTGGCTATGTCCGATTGCATCACCAACTCCTCAGCCGTGGAGAAGTGGGTCCCCATCAGAGTCGCCATCGTGTTTGCCATTGATTATAAAAGAACAGAACAGTTTTATGGGAGGACTGGACTTTTATTTCATAATACAAACTCGCTCGTACAAAAAAAGTCTAGGGACGAAAACCTAGGTACAACAACCTAAGTACAATTGTTTAGTTTTTTTCTGGGGGGTGATGGTAGAGGCTCGGGAGAGTGCTATCAACTCTGCCTTACTTCTTGGATGATCGGACGTATCCTTGGCTTTGATGAAGAAATGCTCTCGGGATATGCGAGAAGATTCTTCTGTGCGCCGTCGCTCTCTCTGTGCGTACCTCTGTCTCTCTATGTGTCCACTTGCTCCTCTTTTCTGCAAGGGAATGACTCCTTGCTATTTATATAGCTTTGTGATAAGTAGGGTGTGCGGTAATTAATCCTTTAAAAGCAGGCTGTTAGGGATTTGGTGAAGATTTACCTTGATTTTCTTTGTTTGAAATTAATCTGGACTGTTAATGTTGATTGTAACAAATCTGGACAGTTAATGCTGATTGTACCAAATCTGTGCGGTTTGTTGGAAATCGATCTGGACAATTAATGTTGATTGCAACAAATCTGTTTTGTAATGATTTGTTGATATCAGCAAATCCAAGTGAATAAATCATGGTCAATCTCTTGCCACGTGTCCCAACTGCCTGTTATGTCGATTGCCATAAATCTGAATTATTAAGATTTGATCGACTCTTGCCACGTGTCCCAACTGCTGTGAGCCGCATGGAGGACTGTCATAGTTGAGCCGCAGTATGATCTTGTGTCAGAGACGCATAAGGGTGGCCTTATCTGAGCCGCATGGAAGTCCTTTAATCTGAGCCGCATGAGGGTGGCCCCTATGATCCGAGCCGCATGGGAGTAGCAGCCGCATGGGAGTAGCCCCCAGTCGAACCGCATAAGGGTGGCCACGTGTCAGAGCCGCATGGGTGTGGCTTCCTAAAATCGGAGCCGCATAAGGGTGCCCCCCCATGATCCGAGCCGCATGGGAGTAGCAGCCACATGGGAGTAGCCTCCAGTCGAACCGTATAAGGGTGACCACGTGTCAGAGCCACATGGGTATAGCAACCGCATGGGAGTGGCTGCCGCATGAAGGATGGTAGCCGCATAGGGAGCTCCGAAATTGGTGGATCGTGCCAGCTATGAAGATTTTTTTGGTTTTCCTAGGAGCGTGCCATTATGTCAGAGTCATCATTGCAGCTTTACGTCAGGGCTGTCAATTCACCTTTATGTCAGAGCTGTCGTATTATGTCAGGGCATTAAATGAGGCTACTGCTTGATGGCCAGCTGTAGAGGCGAACTGCATAGAGCCACATGGCTTTTACCCGAGCCGCATGGAGCTATTGGCGATTTCTGAGCCGCATGAGGCTCTGAAGGACTTTTGAGCCGCATGAAGCTCTAAAGGACTCTTGAGCCGCATGAAGCTTTAAGAGATTCTTTGAACCGCACGAGACTCCCTTTGTTTTGAGCTGCATAGATTTTTCTGTTCTTTTCCATGCTTCTACAGGAGCGTCAGAGATGTCCATCTTTGGAAACTTTCTTTATGAGTTTTGTAGTAGACCAGATTACCTTCATTTTGGTATATAATGTCCCATTCAAACTTGTTTTCTTGTACTCTTTTGGCCTCACACAACTTTCGGATCAATTTAGACCATTTGACAAATTACCACTTTTATTTATGATTTTCATATGCACATTGCCATGACTTTTATTTAGGAGCACCAGACTAGTTGTTTTCCCAAGACCAACTTCTCATGCATGATCTAGTCGAGAAACCCTACACCAATGATCTTTGTGTCCCACCCAGACACACAATCTTGTGCTTCATTTGCTTCGCACAACTTTTGGGTCAATTTAGGCCAATTAATTATCTACCGTAGAATGTGACCTGACTTTTAATTTAATTCGGAGCCCGACATCGATCCAACCTAGTCGACCCAATATATGGTCTTGACCCATTTTAAGTCTATTATGCACGTGCCACTTGCGTGCCACTCAATTGATCTCCCGTATGCTTTTATTTTACCAATTATTATAAATAACCAAAAATTGTAATTATGACCAAACCTGACCTAACTTGATCAAACCCTTAACCAAATTCATGTGGCCACTCTCATGACTACCAAAACACCCCACACCAATTTTCTCTCATGACAAAATACCAAACACCTAGTGTATCTACTAAAGATATTTAATGAACAACTTAATTTATCATGAAACACATGTTTACCAAAAATTTAATAAATGAAAAACAATTCCAAACTCGTCCCAAATTGAGTCCATTAGGTTCTAAATATTTTTCTATTAATTTTAGAAATTTTCTGCGATTTATTTGGAGTTATTTGGAGTCCGTATGAATTTTTACGATTTTGAACTTGTAGGGACATTTTGGTAAATTACATGTTAAGACAACATGGTGGAAATGGCACACTAGAAATTTTAGAATTTTATGATGGACATTTTCGTAATAAAATTTCAGCAGGGAAGGTTCCAAATTTTTTCTATAAATAGGACCCTATGGTTGTGTATTGGGATCCTAAACAAATCCGTAGTCCCCCCTTTCCAATTAAATTTTTGGAGCCTTAGCTTCCTAACAAAAGGCATCTGTGGGCCTGCTGGTCAGCGCGTGAGCCTAAGCATCCCCCTCCACATGTTAGCAGTTCGAATCTTTCCTTGCAAATAATCTTCCTTTTTATTTCTGTAAGGATACACATACGTATTAAATTCCAAATAACTTTAAGCCACCCCCTTCTTGACAGCAAGCTACTGCGGGCCTATTGGTCAGCACAGCGCGTGTTGGGGTCAGCGTCGCTGCTGTGGGCCGAGCTCGATACCCCCTTTCGTAACATGGGTTGATTTTTGGGTTTCTTTAATATATATATA
The DNA here is from genome assembly GCA_029216955.1 of Iris pallida. Classification (NCBI taxonomy): domain Eukaryota; kingdom Viridiplantae; phylum Streptophyta; class Magnoliopsida; order Asparagales; family Iridaceae; genus Iris; species Iris pallida. Next base: position 1,723,039 of record JANAVB010029417.1, on the reverse strand, counting down.
TATATATATATATATATATATATATATATATATATATATATATATATATATATATATATTGAAAAACCAAAGCAGGTGGACGACTCCACCCGACCTTGGCCCGGAGGCCGTGGCCACCGCCACCCAGCCACCTCCGTGGGAGGGAGGGCTCGAACTCGGTCCTCACCCCTGGTGCACGGTGGTGCTACCTGTCCACCACGACTCGATGTGCTTATACTATATATATATATATATATATATATATATATATATATATATATATATATATATATATACATATTCTACTATATAATAGGAAACTTAGTTGGTGAAACTTTTGAATTCCGAAAATACCCTTACATACTTATACTAATTAAAAATAGTTCATTAATTTTAATAAGGACAACTTAGTAATTAGGAAGACTATCTTTTGGTCTTCCTAAAGAGTTTTCCTAAACTAATTAAGAAATGTTAAAATACGTGTAAGGCACGTGCAAATATGCTAGTGTGTGTGTGTGTGTGTGTGTATATATATATATATATATTTTATATATATATATATATATATATATATATATATATATATATATATATATATATATATATATATATATATATATATGGAAGCGGATCAAAAGTCCCCCTAAAAACCCCCCTCACTCTCGGCCGTAATTTAATGTTAATATTAATGTTAATGTTAATATTAACATTGAATACTAAAATTAACATTAAACTTACATTAAAATTAATATTAACATTAATATTAACATGAAAATGAACATGAACATTAATGTAAAATAAAAATAAAAATAAAAATAAAAATAAAAATAAAAATAAAAATTAATATTAACATCAAATTACGGCCGAGAGTGAGGAGGTATGGACCTCATACGCTGCCTTGACAAGGAGTCGTATGGACCTCATACGCTGCCTTGACAAGGAGTCGTATGGACCTCATACGCTGCCTTGAGAAGGAGTCGTATGGACCTCATACGCTGCCTTGATGAGGAGTCGTATGTACCTCATACGCTGTCGTGATGAAGAGTCGTATGGAGTACATACGCTGCCTTGAAGAGGAGTCGTATGGAGTCCATACGCTGACTTGAGCGTAGCCTGGCCTGAGCGTAGCCTGACTTGAGCGTAGCCTGACCTGAGCGTAGCTTGACCTGAGCGTAGCCTGGCCTGAGCGTAGCCTGACCTGAGCGTAGCCTGGCCTGAACGTAGCCTGATTACCCTGTATCTTCCATAGCCTTGTATGATTAGAATTGATAATTGAGCATGACGTGATAGTGACCCGTAGTGGTGCACTCCAGACATAATAACCTGACATGACCTGATAGTGGCCCGTCGTGGCGCACTCCTGACAAGTACACCTGGCATGATATATCTTGATAAGCTGTTACGACGGCTACCTGACATGACATGACCTGTTTAATTAATCCTGACACCGTGGGCGATTGTGCTTGTACAAATAATCCAGTCCTGTCTTGCATCATGTCTAGGAGGGGACTCCTGAGTACCACGGTCAGGAGTACCTACTAAAATGGACTAAGGTTAACGACTAGTATAATTCATTAGACATGAAGAGATGTTCTCCAATTACAGGCGATCCCGTTATCCCGGCCGCAAATGTTTGGACTTGTAGCCTGCCGACGAGTAGGGCACATTTCCAGCCCACTGTTATGTGGGGCACCCGCCATTGTCACTTAAATGATTAAACTCTATTGTCACTCTTATGTATTGTACTCTCTAAATTGTTACTATAATGATTGCCTGGATAACCTGGATAGCTGCAGGGCCTGTGACTACTTGGAGCATCTCATTGCATCTTGCTAGTAACTAGGATTGTGATAACCCTAGTTAGTTAATGTAGAAAGCCGTAGGCAATGATTGGCCGTGATTGCTTGGATGGAGTCTAGTCCAGTATAGTTTTGTCTAGAAGTGATTGATTGCAAGATTGTACCAGAATGATTGAATGATTGTCACTCCAGATTGTCACTATAATGATTGTCACTCCAGATTGTCACTATAATGATTGTCACTCCAGATTGTTACTATAACGATTGTACTCTATTGTCACTCTAGCGTATTGCACTCTTCATTGTCACTTTTATTATTGTACTCTCTCATTTTACCTTAATGATTGGCACATTTAGCAATAAATGATCAGAGACTAAGTTCTGTTCAGGCGAAGGGTTACAATCTCGGTCCTTGTTTGGTTTAAGGATTGTAACCTGGCTTCCGGAATAGTACCTTCGTTTTCTCTTCATATATTGTCCAGCAATGTTTTATTTAGCATGATTCTCCAGTTCTTTTATGTCAATGATGCCTCACTTAATTATTTTCTCTGATTGGGATAAGTGCATTGGTAGTGCACAACCTCAATCTGTGTTACTTATTATTTTTCTTACATGTTGAATGCTAATGATTTGTTGGTTTTAGTTCTTAAGTGAAGCCTCCTTTGTGGCACTTGCTCTTTCTGGGGTCTGACCCAGCTGGTTTTGTATGGCCAGATACCGGAGCAGCACCAAAGGATCTCCCTGCTTTCCAGCCCGATGGTGAACACCAGACGTAACCAGGGCATCGAGTGGGTTTCTTTTGTTCTTCCACTGTAATATTGTATATTATTCTTTTGAGGCGTTTAGCCGACGAGCAAGTGTTAGCTCGATTTTACTTACTTACTGTCTGCCTACGGGCTGTAACATGATTGACAAGCCCCGGGGGTTGATCATGTATGACTGAACTTTTGCTAGTCCTCATATTTTGTAACGACTAGCTTCATGATCATTCCGGATATATAATGTATGGGACGCCTTACTATTGTGTATTTGGTGGTCTGACATCTTGTAATTATTATTAGTTGGTTGAGATTGAGACAATAGGCTATTTGATGACCTTAAGAGACTGATGGATTGTAGTAAAACCCTCACATATCTAGACAACCGTGACCGTATAGCGGTGTGGATTCCATTCCGTTATACGTAGCTGGCTATGTATGCCCCCGCTCTCCAGTATTCTGGTTCTGGGGCGTGACATATATATATATATATATATATATATATATATATATATATATATATATATATATATATATATATATATATATATATAATATCAATATAAATACAGTGCCTATATATATATATATATATATATATATATATATATATATATATATATATATATATTAAAAGAAGACTTTTTATTGAAAATAGGAAGTGGCTCGGGAAGAGCAGTACAGTGACTACCAGAGACGAAACACACAAAACGGCTCTGGTGAGCTAAGCAGACAACGTAAAATTGGAAAATGTGGAATTTCGAATTTTTGACAATTTGAAAAATCGAAATTCAAACAAAACGTGTGGGCTGACAGCCCTATGGAGGGAGGGCACGAAGTCCAATGGGGTCTGTGCGCTGCCCGATAACACACGGAACGATGGCGCGCTGCCCGAGAGGGCAGCACACTGCACGAGGGTGGACGGGTTGTGCGATGCGCCTCGGGCCCCCGCTGGTGCGACGAACGGTGGAGGGGGTGGGGGCCGATGAGCGTCGGCGGGGGTGACGGGCGGTAGCCGGAGGAAGAAAAAGTGGAGGGAGGGGGTAACGCCGAGGAGAGGGCGACACCGGGCGGAAGGAGGGGGAAGGAGCGCCGGGTGGGGCGGAGGGCGGGGGAGGGAGAGGGAAGGGTGGAGGGGTGGGGAGAGGTGTTGGCCGCCGGGAGGGAGGGAGAGGCGCGGCCGCCCAGCGGAGGAAGGAGTTACCACCGGCGGTGGGGGGGGTCCTCCTGCAGGAGCCGGAGCGATCTCCTGGGTCCACCGGCCGGGGTGGGAGCTGGGAGGGGTCGATGACGCCGCGGGGGGAGGGGGGGAAGCAAAACTTCGCCGACGGTAGCGCTGCCACAACGGCCCAAGAGGGGGGCACGCTGGGAGAGGGCCCCACCGTGGAAGCAGGCGCGAGCGCCGCTGACAGAGGAAGCCCGACCGGCGCCAGGGGGCTCGCCGATATCCACGTAGCCGGAGCCGAGAAGGGAGGGTGGGCGAGCATAAGGGCACGACCGCCGACGCCCACGAGGGGGCTGCCACGGACGCCGGAGGTAAAGCCGGCTGGGCTGGGGGGACAGAGACGGGGACAGTTCCGGGGCTGTCGAAAGTCGGAAGGATCGATGGCTGCGGCCACTTGAGGGAGAGAAACGCGCGGGGGGGGGCGACGCCGCGGGACGAGGGGCGACGAGGGGAACGGTGAGGGGAGGTGCTGGCCACGACAGAGGAGCCGCGAGACGAGGCGACGGGGAGGGTGGCAGAGGGCCGAGGGAGGGCGTGGGAACGCCAGCGGAGGCAACCGACGCAGCAGGGAGACCGGACGCCTGACGCCTCGCTCGGTGGCGTTGCCGAGGACGTCTACTCCGAGGAGGACTACTCCGAGGAGGGAGGAATCCCCCGAGGACGTCTACGCCGGTGGCCAGGAGGTTATGAAGGGGGTGGAGAAAAGGAGGGGGGAGGCCGCAGAGCGGGAAGCCACCTGGCCAGGGGGACCCCGGCCAACCGAGGTGGCCGGCGGGTGGAAAAAAGGGTGGGGGGAGGCTGCCGGGAGGGAAGAAGATACCCGGTCCCGCTGCCAAGCCGAGGGGGGCCGATCGGCCACCAGAGCTACCCGGCCACCGGCGGGCTGGGTGGGGCATCGACGATCAGAGGAGGCAGCGGCGGAAAACCCTTATATATATATATATATATATATATATATATATATATATATATATATATATATATATATATATATATAGGCACTGTATTTATATTGACATAAATTTAAATGATATATATATATATATATATATGTCATTTAATTCTGTCATTTAAATTTATGTCAATATAAATACAGTGCCTATATATATATATATATATATATATATATATATATATATATATATATATATATATATATATATATATATATAATTTTTTTTTCAGAACAGAAACTTTATTGAGAATAAGTGGCGGGGACAAAAGTTACAGAAAAGTTCAAAAATCAAAAAGTGAATAAGAGCAACAACACTAGTGATTCTTCCGCCCATGAGAGCATGCCACAGTAGCCTTGCCGATTTGTCTCTGGATCTCCTTGCAAATTTGCCATCCGTTGTATTTGTATTGTTCATACCGCCACTTGTTTCTGTTCTTCCACAGAACCCAGCAAATTGCTCCGACCGAGATTTGTTTATAGTGAAGATTATTTCTACTCCACCATAGCTGAAAGCAGTCCTCCAAGCTGGAAACCCATCCACGAATCCGAAGAAGAGATTGATTTGTTCTCCATGCTTGCTGTGCCAACTCGCCTCCAAAGAAAATGTGTTGAATATTCTCAGGTTGGGGATCAAGGCAGCAATGACAGGAAGATGCAAGCTGAAAACCAAGCCTTTGAATATTATCATCTGTAGGAAGGCGCCCAAGTAGAATCCTCCATAGCAGTATAGACCATTTTGAGGGAATGCAAGTACTCCAAATATTTTTGAACCTTGTATCGACAGGAAATGGTTGACGAATAACTGTCCAGGCCGAGGACACAGTGAAGGTAGATCCATGTAGCCAATGAACGCCTAGATCATCCTCTGCGATCAATTGAAACCTGTCATCCATATCTCGTCCTGCAAGAATGCGACGCCAAATATGGGAAGCATTTGAGTTGATCAAAGCCTGGGAGGGATGAATATGAGGGAAGTACTTCTTTCTCATGAATGTAGTCCAGAGTAGATCTTGCGATCACATCTTCCACCATAGTTTAACTGTGAACGCATCGAAAGCATCTTTCAATCTCCTGACTCCCAAACCATCCTCCTCATGAGGTCTAGCAATTTGATTCCAACCGATCCATGAGTGTTTCCTATGTCCGTCCTTCGAACCCCACAAAAATTTACTGAATATAGCTTCGATTTGCTTGAGAACACTCATAGGAGGATTGCATGCAGCAAGACAAAAGATCGGAATGGATGAAAGAACTGATTTAAGGAGAGTCAACTTACCCCCAGGCGATAAGGTCTTGTTATGCCAGCCTTCGATTTTGCTATGTATTTTCTCTTTGAGTTCGTCGAACATAGCCGAATTCCTTCTACCATTCATAAGGGGGCAGCCGAGATAGGTAATTGGAGGATGTTTGAGTTGATAGCCAGTCAACAAACTCAAAGAGGCGCTCCTATCCGCTGGAAAGTCCTCCGAGACACAGATAGCTGATTTAGACGAATTTACCAGCTGGCCTGAAGCACGTTCATAACGTTGAAGGACCTGTGTAAGTAGTTGTATCGAACGCCTATCACCACCCGAAAATATGATTAAATCATCAGCATACGCAAGATGTGTAACTCTAGGGCATCCACTGGGGGAGTAATATGGAGTAAATCCTCGTTGCATAGATAATCTTTATAAATTTCTACTCAAAGATTCAGCCGCAATAACAAAAAGCATAGGAGATAGGGGATCACCTTGGCGCAGTCCACGAAATGCTTGGAAGTAACCTGATATATGACCATTAATCATGGTGGAGAACCAGACATTGTTGACCAAATGAAGGATCATATTAATCCAAATTTCATTGAAACCAAGCTTGCGAAGAGTGGCGAAGAGGAATCTCCAATTAACTCGATCATAGGCCTTGCTCATATCGAGTTTGATGGCTGCATTACGTCCCCAGTTATCATGTCCTAGCATACTGAACATTTCCTGTGCCAGGATAATATTATCAACTATTTCCCTGCCTTTGATAAATCCACTTTGCTCAGGAGAGATGATCCTCATCATCATAGGGGAGAGCCTATTAGCCAGGAGCTTTGAGAAAATTTTGTTTACAAAGTTACATAGGCTAATAGGCCGATAATCACCAATGGAAGCAGGATTTTTGTTCTTCGGAATCAAAATAAGGAGAGTGCTAGTAATGACTTTAGGCAAAGAAAAGCCATCAAAAAACATATGAACTGCAGCTAGAACATCATGTTTAATTATATGCCAACATTTGATAAAGAATACCCCATTAAAACCATCTGGGCCAGGGGCACTATGGCGATCAATAGATTTCACCGTATTGAACATTTCTTCCATATCAGGCTTCTGAGTCAGTGCAGCATTGTCCTCTTCGTTAAGTATAGTAGGAAGAATAGACATAAAATCTTCATCAGCAATAACAGGTTCAAGGAGGAAAACCTTAGTAAAATGATTATTAGCAATCTGTTGAATAGTCTCTAGCTCCGTGGCAGTTGATCCATCCTCACCCCGAATATGGTGAATATGTAAACGGCGGCGCTTGTTAGAAACACAAGAATGGAAATACCCAGAATTGCGATCTCCTTGCAAATCCTATTTGAGCCTGGCCTTTTGTTTCCAATATGATTCTTCAATTTGAATTCTGTGTTTGAGATGAGCTCGAGCCTCCTGGAGATCGGAGCACAATGATGGATCATTCTCGAATGCAACTTCGGCTGCCACCACTCTATCCTCGGCAATTTTCACAGCCTGAAAAATATCACCAAAGGTGGCATGACTCCATGCAGATAAGGCCTTTCTAGTAGCTGTCAGCCGCATACCCAAATTGAGGATGGGATGATGGTGGTGAACCGAAGTCCACGCTTGCTCGACAGTAGTTTGAAATGAGGGGTGGTTTGGCCAAAATGATAGAAAGCGGAACGGCTTCTTAGGAGCAGCCGCTCTAGCACGAAGCTGAAGGAGGAGAGGAGCATGGTCCGACTCCGTGCGATTAAGGTGATCACATTTAGTAAGGGGAGCCCAATCCTACCATTGTTTGTCCATAAGCACCATGTCCAGGCGTGAACCCTGTTGGTCGGGGCCATCCACTGATTTGACCCATGTGAAGCGATTGCCAGAGAACGGGGCCTCCTCAACCCCAGCAGCCATGTAAAATTCTCTGAATTCCCGCATAGACGCCTCATTGGGAGGTAATCCCCCGAACTTTTCATCAGCCCTAATGATCGCATTAAAGTCCCCACTAATCAGCCAAGGATAGGGGAAGACGGACTGAAGCTGCAGCAGAGATTCCCATAGCATGCGACGCCCCTTCTTGGTATTACAGCCATGAACAACAGTGATAAGGGCAGTGGACGGTATCAGAGGATGAGAAAAAAGAACGGAAAGAGATTGGTCCGTCGAGTCGGCTAGAGTGATCTGCCCGTCCTTACTGCAAAGAATCCAAATGTTCCCTTTGTCATTTGTAAAGGCCATGTGAAAGCCTAGTTTGACTTGGTAAAAATGAAGTTGATCTGGAGTAACTTTGGGTTCAATAATGGCAAGGAACTGTACTTTATGAATACGACAAAGAGTTTTCATTCTTTTAAGAGTCATGTTGTTTGCTATACCCCGAATATTCCAAAAGAGTATGTCAAACATCAGGGGAGGTTGAGGAGGATGGGATTGTAGGGTGCTTAGCTGCCGATCGAAGGACGTGAGAAGATGGCGGCGGCGGCATCTTCTTAGCTCTGGGTTCAGTAGTACGGTGGACTGCAGCCGTTGTTTGGGCTGTACGAGCTTCCTCGTCTTCCACCTGGAGAGCCCATGACCTGGCTTGAGTATTGATTTCACCCTCCTCGAGCTGGTCATCGGAAGGAATATATATATATATATATATATATATATATATATATATATATATATATATATATATATATATATATATATATATATATAATTCTATATATATATATATATATATTTTTTTTCTATATATATATATATATATATATATATATATATATATATATATATATATATATATATATATATATATATATATATAGAATTATATATATATATATAATTCTATATATATATATATATAGAATTATATATATATATATAATTCTATATATATATATATATATATATATATATATATATATATATAATTCTATCATTTAATTTTGTCATTTAAATTTATGTCAATATAAATACAGTACCTATACTATAATATATAATTAAATACAGTGCCTATACTGTAATATATATTTATAAATATAGTGCCTATACTGTAATATGTATGCTCTTAATATCTGCAATTTAAATTCCTTTAATTACATGTATTTAAATCCCGTATTTATTTACGATTTTACGTACTATGTGCAAACGACCACTCTATGTCCAAGCCTAGCATGGGTTGATCAGACTTGGGTGAGCCTACACATATTCGGGGTCTAGTCGAGTCACATTGGACTTGATTCATGGCTTCGAGTCCCGTATCTGAACTTCGGTTCAATTTCAAATACACGGACAAATACATTAAATAATTATTTATTTAATTTCAGAATCTGTGTTTTATGATCTTTGAATTTTTAGACAACTTTTTATTGCTGAATAAATTCCAAAAAATTATTATAAAATACTATATTATTTAAGTTAATTTAATATAATTTCTTTAGGATTTAATTTACTGTTTTTCTACTGTTTAAAAATAGAAAACCAGAACTCATTTTTAATGTACACTTGTAAACTGATTTTTAATAAATAATTACACTAGATTATAAATTTCAGAAAATTTATAATAAATTACTATAATTAATAGGGATCAATTTGGTATATTATCTAATTTAGGACTATATAACTATCTTAATAATTATTGGAACACAGTGTACAGTCTGTTTAATTAATTGATTAATATTGACTTGTGTGTTTTTGTGGGTTTTTGGGGTATTTTAGTATCGAGACTCTACCCTACCTTAGTGTAGAGACCTACTTGTTAGTCTAGATGTTGTAACACTCCACTTTGGACTGCTAGGGCATCACTTAGCTAGTATTCTATTAGGAGCCATGCCTCACCACTAGTGTAAATTTTGAACATAGCTTAGAACTGAGATTGTGTATCATTTTGACAGGACACCGGACATCTATAACTACATATCCTTATCCTTGCTTTTCTCGAGGCAAGTACCCCTACAAACTTATTTACTGTATATGACAATAAACTGTGAATGAATCATGTTAGAATACTGCTTTCTGGAAACTGCAAGTCATATCTTCACATGCTGCTTACTGGTTCTCAGTACATGCCATGCTCTATACTACTCTTAGTATCACTCACTTGTTATAAAATGGGTTATGGGAAAACCGTTAGTTGAGTACGTGATCATGCCCCCTTCTCCGTATGTATTTATCGAGCAAGTTTACATTCTATATGCAACCTTGTCGTATGTCTGATCCCGTATTTGTGTATGTATGTACACCAATGTCGTTAAATATACGTATGTGTATTTCAGAACTTTGATATGTACCACAGTACATCCTATTTACCTATTGACCGATCACGTACGTGCTACAGTTTTAAACTTTAAAACAAACATATGTTGCCATGATAAAATATATCTAAAACTGAATAAACCATGATATGGCATGATTCTGTTATTTCATCTCTTACCATTTCATGATCAGTATTATATGTTTGTAGTACAAGTACTTGCACCCGTCCTGACAGGATATCATTATAGCTACATTGTCCGAGGAAGAAATGTTATGTGATACCTACTACGGGACTGCTTTAGAGGACCTGGCCTTTGCTCCAGAAGAGGCCCTAGCGGGGAACCTTGCTTAGTTGTCTTTTCTGCTTTAGACTTAGACTTTGAGTTGTTACAACTTTTATTTGGTTACTGGACCTTGTCTCCAGTTCTTACGTTGAAAGTACAATAAACTATAAAACTTATTTGCTTTCGTCAATAGATGCTGTGTTGTGATGAACTCTTAAAAATACTTTAATATATGTCTGTTTGTACACTTAGTACCATTTTGTCTATCTTCTAGAACAGCTTACTACGCTTTAACCAAGCGTAGGCTGGACATGGCTCGGCCCGACCCAACAATTTGGGTAGCGGGTCGTGACAAACCCTCCCCTCCATTCCCACCCCATATCTCATTACATTAGGACTGCCAGGCCTGTGGCAGTCCTAATGTAATCAAACTCGACTGTAGCAGCCGAACGGCCAAAACGAGATGCTCGTTTGTTGTCTTCTAGGGTTAGGGTTTTAAGAAAAAATGTGGATTTATCGTGTTCGAAAATTTCTTTCATGAACCATAAAGAGATTCTAAACCTAATTTATCAAAACTTTTTAGAGAATTAAAAATATTCTAGGGTTTTGAATAGAATGTAGAAAATGCTTGAAGAAATTAGGGAAGAACGTACATAGATTCCGGTTGCTTCAACTTGTGTGTCATCTCTTCGATTCTAGGAATGTTGTTGAAGAAATTTTAGTGGAGGAATTGGGAGTGGAGTGGTGGAGGAGAAGAAAGTAGGGTTTTGGGAGAGGGAGAGGGAGAGATTTTTTTTTTCTCTCTTTTGGTGGAGAGAGAGTGTAATATGAGTTATGGAAAGGAATGAAGGGTTTGGGGGGTTGGGCTGCCCCCAAGCAAAATGTGGGTGCCCCCCAGCAAAATCTCCACCTTCTTGGGCTGCCCCCAAGTAAGGGCTGCCCCCAAGTAAAAAGGGTGGTACCCTTAGAAAAAATCTTATGTTTATTAGGAGGATAATTTTGACATATTGTTAGATCCTCTCTACTCTACTTCCCTAGGGAAGGGCCAGGCAATGGGCTTACCTAAGATCCGTTTGGATATATTTTCTAAAATTTGGTTCTAAAAACAGTGATTTAAAAATAAGTTATAACATTTTTTTTCTTCTGAATATAGAGATTCTGATTTTGTGTTTGGTTACTTTCATCTGAAAAATGGTTTCAAGAAACAAAAGTTAAAAATTATTTTTGGTAAAAGTTTTCAGAAAATATTTTTTTAAATAAAATTTTATAAAATAATTCTGAATGTATTGTGTGCATAATTTTCGTGTCCAACCGGATACATTTTGTGTCCAACCTCTTGGATCTGACCCCAGGGTCTCCATCCAAATTTTTGTATCCGACACATTTTACAATAATTCTTCTCGTGTCCACACAATCAAACCCCAAAAATACAAAAGTTCGATTACGTGTCTGATATTTGACGACTGTGCCCAGTCCAAGAGAGAGAAATTAGAAAGAAAGAAATTTGTCAGTCCAGTTCAGTGGTCACAGACGATGGATGTGGCTGCGGCGACGGTGGTCCTTGATGAACTCCTCGTTGGCAGGGTCCCAGACGATGAAGGTGACTACAGCGGTGGCGGCATCTCGTCATCCCCGACGAGCTCCTCGTATGTCGCCTCAAACACCTCCTGCGGCGGTCGGAGCTGCTGCCCGGGAGTATCGGCTTCTCATCGTCCCCGCCGAGCTCTTCGTTTGTCGCCTCGAACGCCTCTCGTGTCGGTGGAAGCTGCTGCCCAGGAGTGGTGCATCTCGTCATCCCCACCGATGCCCCAGCCGTTTGGAAAGAAAGGAGAAAGAGAAGGTGGAGTTTGGGGAGGACCAGATGGAGGAGGAGTTGGTGTCAGAGAAGTGGGAGTGTGGAGGAGAAAGAAGTGTGTAGGGGAATCCTATACTGCTGTATGAAAATAAGGAAATTTTTTTCTTCTGAAAACAACTTTTTTTTACTCCTAGAAATCAACGTTTAAAAGTAGTTTTTTTAAAAGATTTTTTAAAAGCAAACTCTTGAGTGAAGCTGCCAAATATGATTTCTGTGGGTTTCTCCACTTAAACTCAAAACATTGAGTTTAAAAGATAAACCAAACGGACCCTTAATTTGGTAAAAATTATCCAACCAAATTGTACTAGCTCTCTCTCATCATAGACTTACTCATTCATATCTTCCTATAAGATTTTAGTTGTTTTTGTTACTTTTTTTTTACATGAATGGAGGAAAACAAAATAATAATGATGTTATATTTTTTATTAGAGGAGGTTTTGATTTTTGATGAGACTTTAGGTTGGGAATAGATCCCATTTGCTACATGGAGAGAGAAAAAACTAGGACTTATCTATTCTACTATATAATAAGAAAACTTTGTGGTGAAACTTTTGAATTCCTAAAATACCCTTGAGTCTTTTATACACATCTACTATATAATAAGAAAACTTTGTGGTGAAACTTTTGAATTCCTAAAATACCCTTGAGTCTTTTATATACATGATGTTATTATGCAACTTGCATATCATTTATGTTTAAGAATCAAAGCAATAAAGTTTGCATGCAAGTTTCCTTTTCCAATACAACTTTTTATGTTCCAATGATAATAAAATTTTCTATTCTTACCATTTTTCAAAGATTATTATTCTTGGCATTGTAAAAAGAAAGCACACATGAATAATCACATGAAAAAGATGAAAGAACGACAACTGACCTTATGATATTCGAATTAAAATACGTGCAAAGCACGTACATATAGACTAGTCTCTTTAGAGAACAAAGTCCATAAACTAAAAGATGTTTGGTGTAGTGCTCCGTCCTGCTCAGTCAATCAGAGGAATCAAAACGCCGACGGCGTTCGGACTTAGCCATGCAACGGCCTGCTCGAAGTCTCTCTTGGTCGAGGTGACTCCTCGCTCAGGTGGGTGGCTTAGGTGAACCTGCCTCAGCTTGGCCTTCGTACTAATAAAATAAAAGTTTTTAATGCACGAGTAGGCTTGATAATAAAAGAGACAAATCCACATAACTAAGGGAATAATCTCAAGTTAGGTCAAACTGAGTTAGAATATGAAAAGGTCTCACGGTCGGCTTAGAAGTGTTGTACGTTGGCTTTCAAAAATGACGCTCGGTTTTTCGTCCTGTGGCTTGGAAGAAGGAAAGTTGATCTTCGCCACAAAGCTATGAATTAGCCGAAATCATAGGCATCACCCGCATAAATGCTTGATAAAGCATGCACGGTTCCTGTGTTTGAGGCTTGGCATAGCCTTTGCTCGCCCCACGGGTTAAGTTGTATCGCACGTCTTGTGGCATAAGTCTAGGCACCCAAAGAAATTGGTTGTTCAAAGTCGAACGCATGTACGGCATGTTCCCACGATGCAAGGCTTGACGCAGTCTTTGCTCATCAAGCTGTTGCACGATTAAGTTAGGCAAAGTTATATTAGGCTATCAGAGTAGTAGCAAGCACGGTCCCACGAGTTCTACGGCTGGGTATAGCCACAAAGTCCTACGGTCTCAAAGCTCATCTTATGGAGCATGAGTTGGGCGGTAGTGCCGCATAGAACATAAGTTGGCTTAAGGCATGACGTCACAGACTTAGAATTTTATTGCACGAGCCACGGTCGATTCAATTGAGTTTGGAACAAGGGCTATCAAATAAGGCGTTCCTGAGTTGAGTAAAAATGATAGGACAACATGGAAGAATACTCGCGACCATGGGTCGTCGAGACGGTCTCAAATGTTAGAAGTCTTAAACTTGGTCATGAAGAGATGGTAACACTAGAAGAAGAATGACCGTGTAATACATTAGTTAGAGTCGAGTCTTGCATGGTCATTTGGATAACTTGTCGACAAGGGCGATTGTTTCCTCGGAACGACAACCTAGGGCCATAGGATTGTTCCGACCTAGAAGAAACATGTATAGCTAATGCTGCAGGCAACCAGGTATTCGATGGATGGTCATTGGGGCTCGCTACTTGCTTTGGCCGGGCCATCCTATACCTAGCTATGTCCGAGTATGGCTTGTGATGCTAGTGACCCTTCATATAAATGGGTCGACATAATAGCGGCAATCTGCGTATATGCCTTTGGATTGAGTCGAGTATTATGTACACGGTATCAATGAGTCAAGTTGAATGTGTATACGATCAGAACACAATGTTTGGGCCTAAGGTTTGGCTACAACACAGACACGTGCTTCGACACGAGATGTGGTGTCAAGTATTAAGTTGTTGGCATAGAGTTGCATAAGTTGGATTTGAGTCGTTTCGAGTTTAAGTCAGAAAGCGCCGAAGGGCAAAGTTGGTTAAATGATACATAGTTCACAAATCTTGATAGGGTCAGTTGATGATTAAAGCAGCAAGGGCCGCGAGACGGCAATATAATTAAGTCATACTGAGTTGTAAGACACGACCTCAATATGGATACACAAATAGGTCTCATGATACGACCACGATGTTAGCACAATGGACTTGTAGCATGGTCACATGAAAATTGGGTATTATCGCATAGTTACGTCTCTGAGTATGGAGCGAAAGGCAAGCACGACTGGATAAGTTGACGTTGTTGACACGAGAAGGGTCTAGAGACAAAGTATAAGTAAGTTGATGGTGCAAGGCACGGGGATGGTCTAGAGACACAAAAATAGGCCGAGAGTCTATGTCCTAAAACTGATCCTAAGGCAAGAGTAGATAGACAATCATAAGGGGACTATGTTGCACAAAAGTAAATAAATATGTTGGTTTGGTATGGGTGGGCGAGGAGCTCACTCACCAGTACAATTGAGTACTGGCACCCATACAATATTTCATGTGCAGGCTCAGGTAGAAGCTCGTTGGCGTAGAGCTCGCTTGGATGCGTCGAGGCACAGAGTTCCTTGGCGTTTCGAGGCGCATGACCGCTTGGAGTCTGGACTTATACAGAACATAATGTATGGATATCGCCTATCTGAAGCATCCGCTGGCTTATCAAATTGTATTGAGAGAAGAGAGAGAGGAGAGTGACTTGTATTGTAAGAAGAGTAAGCTTGAGTGATTGTAATCTTGGCCTCGTGCCCACCTATGTAATCTTTGTTTCAATATCAATAAAGATCTATTTACATGACTTGTGTTTTGTTTCAAGTTTTCGCTAGTATTAATCAATATTTCTGCTTGGGACTTCTGTGCAACGACCTCGTCGCTTAGCCTGTAATCGGCTGTTATGGAACCCGTCTTACATGAGCGCAATCTAGGCTCACGCGGCATCACGCCTTAGTGAGGATGATCGGTCCTACGGGACCGGGGCATGACATAATGGTATCATAGCACGGCTTTACGTCCTTGGACTTTCGATTGAATTCTTTAACTTTGATGATGTTCCGCGAACTCTGATGTTTTGCAATCGATATCGTTGGTGCGCTCTCTCTCAAATATCCTACGGGATGTCCATACAATAAGTCTAAATATTTTAAAAATTGTATGAGAATAGTTTTTGACAAAAGTAAAAGATGGTTAGTGTAAAGTATGGTTGGCTAAGTCGGGCTGAGCATATACACCAAAATTGCGTCGGACGAGAATGAGTTAGACTCGATTCATAAAAGTATTGGGTAGTTGCTATAGGGATGCCATCCAACGATGTTATCGTCGATGCAATATAGATGAGCGTGCTTGGAATTTGAGGAATGATTCGAATGAAGATTCGAAGTAATCGATTGTGAATCGAATGATAGTTTTGAGGATTTGTCATGCTTCATCCCTGAGTGGTGTATGGGATAGCCTTGGAGATGTTGATCGATTAAGGATTACGGGGTGCCGATGAGTCTATCAGCAAGCGACGAGTACGCAAAGCCTTAGATTGAGTATCACTGAGCAAAAGTATAGTCTTGAAGTTTGATAAGATAATTTGAACAAACTAAGGATGACGCACATAGGATTCTGATTGTGCAAGTATGAAATACAAAATGATTGAGTATGTAAAATTGAATCGAAAAAAAGTTAAGGTGTAGCGAATAGATGACTTGATAGAGGAAATCGATATGAATCATATACGAAAAGTTAGCACGATCGGATGATAGCGTGCATGAGAATGATTCGAATATTGAGAATGGCTATAAGGAATTGGGATAGATGTTACTCGATAACTTGTGTTAGCATAGGACGTGAATTAAGGAAAGATGTTGCTTGATGACTTAAGATATAGACGGATGAATATATGTGATTAAGGGTTTGCATGAATTGATCATGGGAATAGTTTGGGGATAATGATCGAATTTGATCTTGAATATTGAGGAGATTATCCAGTTCGGACAATAGCATTAGTCGCACGACTCAAAATTTATTGCAAATAAAGATCGTCATGTTACGCATATCATCGATGGTATTGAGGTGTATCAAAGATCGATATGCGATAACTCGAGGGTACTCTGAGTCAGATATGACGATCGTGTAAAATTTTATTGTTTCGATAGATGCTATGCTTAGGGATTTTGATTGAAAATAATGTTTGGATGAAAGAAAAGTATCTTGATTTCTTCGACGATAGCCACAATGTCGACGTTCTTGTCTTGTACGAATGCAACACTAGCCTCGCACATACGTCATGTCGAATTTGGGGTGATCGTTCCGCGTGAGTGCTGACATGGTGATTCATGTCGCAGAAATGATTGAACTCGGAAAATTAAGACATGGCAATTTGTATGCTTTGACTTGTGGTTTGATGCGAAGGTGAATTCGAAGATTGGTCGGACTTGTGATTGATGATTAAGTAAACTCGAGGATTGAGTTCCAATCTGCATATCGAGAATGAATTAGTCTAGACTCAAAGCAAGAGTTACGTCCCGATGAGAACGATTATTCTGCGGTGCGTTGCATGGTGATTTCATATCCACCGCGGATAATCAGACTTGTGTGAGATTGGGACGTAACATATTGTTATGCTAGACGACCTCGTGATCGATTACGTAAATTATGATAAATGACTTAGGGAATAAGAAATAAAAATTATGGTTTAGTGACAAATTATCTCATGGTGAACTTGACTTGGATAGGTAGATTATATCAAATGGGTTCAAAGAGATAGACTACACGAATTGTTTGTTTGGACATACGATAATGATATATCAAAAAATTGGTTAAACATGACTTACCGTAGGATGGCTTTGCTGAACGAATCGGACCCCTTGAACTAAGTATACAAGTACGAATAGGAATCTATGCTCGAAGTTTAGAAATCGGAGTGATACGAGCTTGGGTAGAAAATTCCGTACTATCAACTTTGTTTTGACCTTAGGATTGGGTCAGTGTTGATATTATTGTTTGGGAACTGTGATTCCAATACTAATAATTGACTTTAGCCTGGAGAGATGGTCTAGCGGTTAGACGAGACGTCCATGTTGTGAGAGTTAGCATCGGTACGAGTGATCTTGAGGATTGATTAGTTTGGATGTTGGTGTTGATGAATGGAATTATTCAAGATTATGAGAATACCACTCATGAGCCTCGGCTGAAATGCATATATATCAGGGACGCCCGAATATGTGCACGATTCGACTCGAGTGGAAATAACAAAATTCTCTATCACGAGGCTTGGTTGAAATGTAGGTATTTTGGGGACGCCTGAAATATGTGAACGATCCAACTAAGTGATACGTTGAATTCAAAGTGAGACTAAAGGAATAGAAGGGTATCGAGAGTTTCAAGGAAAAGATTGAGGGTAGTGTGATCGTTGCTCGGATTGAAAAAACACATAGGAGTAGCGTGTGCGAAAGTTATTGAATGTTGGATAAAGTGATGAGCTAGCTGATGAGTAAGTACTCAGTTAGTTTCGAGGATAAAACTTTTTCTGAGTGGTGTATGATGTAGTTTCCCGTACCGCTCAGTTAATCGGAGGAATTGAAACGCCGACGACGTTCGGACTTAGCCATGCAACGGCCTGTTCGAAGTCTCGTTCGATCGAGGCGACTCCTCGTTCAGATGGGTGGCTTCGGTGAACTTACCTCAGCTTGGCCTTCATACTAATAAAACGAAAGTTTTCAATGCACGAGTAGACTTGATAATAAAAGAGACGAATCCACATAGTTAAAGAAATAATCCCAAGTCAGGTTAAACTGAGTTAAAATATGGAAAGGTCCTACGGTTGGCTTAGAAGTGTTGCACGATGGCTTTCAAAAATGACGCTCAGTCCTTCGTCCCGTGGCTTGGGAGAAGGAAAGTTGGTCTTCGCCACAAAGCTATGCATTAGCCGAAATCATACGCATCGTCTGCATAAATGCTTGATAAAGCATACATGGTTCTAGTGTTTGGGGCTTGGCATAACCTTTGCTTGCCCCACGGGTTAAGTTGTATCGTACGACTTGTGGCATAAGTCTAGGCACCCAAAAAACTTGGTTGTTCAAAGTCAAACGCGTGCATGGCACGTTTCCACGATACAAGGCTTGACACAGTCTTTGCTCATCAAGTTGTTGCACAATTAAGTTAGGCAAAGTTATGTTTGGCTATCGGAGTAGTAGCAAGCACGGTCCCATGAGTTCTACGGCTGGGTATAGCCACAAAGTCCTACGGTCTCAAAGCTCGTCATATGGAGTATGAGTTGGGCGGTAGTGTCGCATAGAACATAAGTTGACTTAAGGCATGACGTCACGGACTTATTGTTTTATTGCACGAGCCACGTTCGATTCAATTAATTTTGGAAAAAGGGCTATCAAATAAGGCGTTCCTGAGTTGAGTAAAAATAATAGGGTAACATTGAAGAATACTCGCGACCATGGGTCATCGAGGTGGTCTCAAATACTGGAAGTCTTGAACTTGGTCTTCAAGAGATGGTAACACTAGAAGAAGAATGACTGTGTAAGACGTTAGTTAGAGTCGAGTCTTCATGGTCATTTGGATAACTTGTCGACAAGGGCGATTGTTTCCTCAGAACGACAACCTGGGGCCACATGATCGTTCCGGCCTAGAAGGAACAGGTATAGCTAATGCTGCAGGCAACCAGGTATTCGGTGGACAGTTATTGTGGCTCGTTACTTGCTTTGGCCGAGCCATCCTATACCTAGCTATGTACGGATATGGCTTGTGACCCTTCATATAGATGAGTCGGCATAATAGCGGCGATTTGCGTATATGCCTTTGGATTGAGTCGAGTATTATGTGCACGGTATCAATGAGTCGAGTTGAATGTGTGCACGATCAGAATACAATGTTTGGGCCTAAGATTTGGCTACAATGCCGGCACGTGCTTCGACACGAGATATGGCATCGAATATTTAGTTGTTGGCATAGAGTTGTATAAGTTAGATTTGAGTCACTTTGATTTTAAGTCAGGAAGCGCCGAAGGGCAAAGTTGGTTAAACTACACATAGTTCACAAATCTTGATCGGGTCAGTTGATGATTAAATCAGCAAGGACCGCGAGGCGGCAATATGGTTAAGTCACACTGAGTTGTGAGGCATGGCCTCAATATAGACACACAAATATGTCTCATGATACGACCACGATGTTAGCACAATGGACTTGTAGCACGGTCACATGGAAATTGGGTACTATCGCATAGTTGCATCTCTGAGTATGGGCCAAAAGGCAATCAAGATTGGATAAGTTGACGTTGTTGACATAAGAAGGGTCTAGAGGCAAAGTATAAGTAAGTTGATGGTGCAAGGCACGAGGATGGTCTAGAGACACAAAAATAGGCCGAGAGTCTATGTCCTAAAACTGATCCTAAGGCAAGAGTAGATAGACAATCATAAGAAGACTATGTTGTACAAAAGTAAATGAACATGTTGGTTTGGTATGGGTGGACGAGGAGCTCACTGCATCAGTATAGTTGAGTACTGACACCCACACAATATTTCATGTGCAAGCTCAGGTAGAAGCTCGTTGACGCGGAGCTTACTTGGATGCGTCGAGGCACGGAGTTTCTTAGCGTTTCAAGGCGCACGACCGCTTGGAGTCTGGACTTATACGGAATATAATGTATGGACATCGCCTATCTGAAGCATTCGCTGGCTTATCAAATTGTATTGAGAGAAGAGAGAGAGAAGAGTGACTGTATTGTAAGAAAAGTGAGCTTGAGTGATTGTAATCTTGGCCTCGTGCCCACCTATGTAATCTTTGTTTCAATATCAATAAAGAGCTATTTACATGACTTGTGTTTTGTTTCAAGTTTTTGCTAGTATTAATCAATATTTCTGCTTGGGTCTTCTGTGTGACAACCTCGTCGCTTAGCCTGTAATCGGCCATTATGTAACCCGCCTTGCGTGAGCGCAATCTAGGCTCATACGGCATCACGCCTTAGCGAGGACGATCGGTCGTACGTGGCCGGGGCGTGCCATTTGGTACATCGTGATAGTCTTTTTGAAGACTTCTCCTAAGAAGCTCTTTCAACCTCAACGTTTCCAAAGCATCTGAGCGGAATCCACAGGTTGTCATTTTGTAAGCAAGGTAGAAGAAAATCAGAGTCTCGTTGTCATATTGTCAATGGAACAATGTGGTCATATACTAATCTGACTTCCATCATCACACTTTCCTGGAACTTATTCGAATTAGTTTCATTATAACCGTCTTTTCTTTGACTCTTCCTAATCAAATAATAGTATTCATTTGCAATCTTGTACATTATAGAAGTATGATTTTCATCTAATCAAGGTTGAATAGTCGCAGTTGTAGTGCTCTTCCTATTTGGCTTTCCTTTGTCGCCTTTCTCCTTATTTGTTATCTTCGAAGGGTAGCAATTTATTTTAATGTGGCCCTTCTTACCACAACAATAGCACTTAGAATACTCGTACCAAGCCTTGGATTTTCTCCTACTCTTGTCTCTTCCTCCTAGACCCTGACTTTTTCTCCTCCTACTATTTATGGCACCAATATATTGTGACAATGCTGTCACGCCCTGATTCCGTCGAATCGATAGTCGTCCCCTAGGCGTGATGCCGTGCGAACCTAATTTGCGATCGCACAAGGCCTAGTCATAAGGTAATCCGAGATACGAGATCTAAGAGAGTACGCAGACAAATTGATACACACAATAAGTAAAGGAAACTTGATCTTTATTGATAATAAACATCTTTTACAGACTCCGATACAAGACTCATTGCCGCATGGGCTACAACATGACTCGATTACAAAAGAGTGCCGATGAGATAGCCGTTCCATACATTGCACACATCCCTCAATATACATAAGTAGTCTATTGACCTGGATAGGAGGAACGCTGAGTCATTTGCCTTGGACTCACGAGAGCCTTCAAAAGTAGAGTCGCAGAGTAAGTCTTCGACGCACGGCCGAAGCTTCAAAAGTCATGAATGCCGCCGAGCTAGCTGGCGCGTCCTTCCTGGTTCGCGGGACCTGCAAAGAGCGAGGATCAGCACGAAACACAAGTATTGGCGAATGGCTAATTAAATTCAAGCTCTGCATTTGATTCAAGAAATTTTGTAAACATGTTAGCTAGCTATTTCAATGATCTTTCTAACCATCCTGTTCAATTTGCATGTTAACATGTTTTGAGGCAAGCATATGAAATTGTATAACATTGAGTAACTATCATATTCATCCCGTGCCACGTGCATTTGTTAAGAAGTGAGAAGGGTGTGAAGGCCACTGGCAATTTCAAGCCATCGTGGACATATAGCTGAGTTAGATGATGACCCTTTCGCGTCGGGTAGCGAGCCCTGTGCGAAAGTTCTCGCATAACTCGCGCCGATGAAGGACTGGCACTTACTATACACTCGTTCCTCCCGGGCCGAATCGGTCCCTTGGCCTAGGTAACTGTTCGAGGAAACTACACCTTGTCGACAAGTTATCCAATGACCATTTTTTTTGGAACTTAGTTGATTTACTCATTTATCCGTATCGTTGCGATAAGTGTTAATCGATTCATTCATTGGTTTGGCATAGATCAAATATAATTGCATAGGGAAGCATGTTTTCCATTACCAAAACCAGCAGTTTGTTAACAAGTGTTTCGTGAAGTATCGTGCCACGATTTCATTGATTCTACACTATTATGACAAGCAATTATTTTACTTCATATATTGAGTTTTTGAAGTAGAGGGACGGAACGAAGGAGGTCAGCCACTCGCCTTAGCCTTGCTTCAAGCGAGCGACCGGTTGGCTGTGCTAACGTCGCCTACGCGATCACCTGCAATCACATAAGCAACTGATTAGAACACTGTATAATTCAAGGAAATTCGATATGAATGCGAACCTCGAAAACGCAAGTCACAAAAACTCATTCGGAAAAACATTCACGAAAAGCGCATTCACGAAAACCAAAGCCAAGCCAAATCAAGTGCGGCATGAAAAATCAGAGCAACGGGAGGTCTCTCCCGACTCAGCCGCAGAGCCAATCCTCGAGGCGCAACCCGCTGAATATGGGACTTGGTTCCGAAGAAGCCATTCCATAACGTGGAATGGATCTTAATTCAACCGTTCCTGCTCGATCGACTCGGCCGATTTTGACCTATCGGTCCCGACCGAATCGATATCGACAATGTTCCTTTCTCGCGCACCCTGTGGACGGAGACGGGGTACGATGTTGGGACAGAAAACTACACCATAACCAACTAATAAAAAGTTTTGTCCTCAAAACTTAAAGATGGAACCTACCTCTAAGAGAACAATAAAGGAAAATTTTCCTTCATCTTCGATTCAAGCTCCCAAGTCGACTCTTCGACCGAGTGGTTCTTCCAGAGGACGCGGACAAGAGGGATCGCTCAATTGCGCAGCAACTTATCCTTGCGTTCAATGATTCAAACTGGCTCTTTAACGTAGGATAAGTCGGACTTTAGCTCCAGCTGGCCAAAGTCTACCACGTGGCTCGGGTCGTGCACGTACTTTCGCAGTTGAGAGACATGGAAGACATTGTGAACACCTTCAAGCGCCGGCGGTAGGGCAATTTTGTAGGCCACTGGCGCGACCCGTTCAAGTATTTCGAACGGCCTAACGAATCTCGGACTCAACTTTCCTTTCGCGCCAAACCGAGTAACTCCCCGTATGGGCGACACTTTGAGAAATACGTGATCGCCTACTTGAAACTCGAGCGGTCAACGATGAATGTCTGCATAGCTTTTCTGACGACTCTGTGCGGTCTTTAATCTTTCCCGAATGAGCCGAATCTTCTGCATGGTCTGTTCAACCAGTTTCGGACCGAGAATCTGCCGCTCTCCGACTTCGTTCCAGCAAATGGGTGATCGGCACTTGCGCCCGTACAAGGCTTCATACGACTCCATTTAAATGCTGGATTGATAGATATTGTTGTACAAAAATTCGGCCAGAGGTAGATGATTGTTCCAACTTGATTTGAAGTCAATTGCGCAGAGTCGTAGCATGTCTTCGAGAATCTGATTGACGCGCTCCGTTTGGCCGTCGGTCTGAGGATGGTAAGCTGAGCTGAACTGCAACTTGGTACCCAGCACCGACTGAAGGCTACTCCAGAATCGCGACATGAATCGTAAATCCTGATCAGAGACGATGGATACTGGAACTCCGTATAGCCGTACTATCTCATCAAGATATGTCTGCGCCAGGCGATCATTGCTCCAAGTAACTTTGATGGCAATAAAGTTGGCTGACTTGGTTAATCGATCGACGATGACCCAGATGGCATCATTTCCCCATGGCGTCTTCGGCAGACCAACAATAAAATACATGCACACGTGTTGCCACTTCTATTCCGGAATCGCCGGATTCTGCATCTTCCCGTCGGGTCTCTGGTGCTCAGCTTTCACCTGCTGACAGGCCATGCATTGCGACACAAAAAGTGCCACATCTCTTTTCATCTCATGCTACCAGAATTTTGTACGGAGGTCCTTGTACATCTTTGTGCTGCCGGGATGCAAGGTGTATTTCGCATAGTGCGCCTCCGACAGTATCTCCTTTCTGAGTTCTGAATCGCCCAGAACGCATAGCCTATCCTTCAATCGAAGCACGTCGGTTTCGTCTTCCGCAAAGTCGGTCGTCCTGTCCATCGAGATTAGCTCTCGCACTTTCTTCAGGTATGGATCGTCCGTCTGAGCGGTCTTGATCTTATCAAGCAAGCTCGGCTCTAACTGCAACTTTGCCAACTGCACATTCCGGAATCTGACTCGAAGCTCGATGCCCATCTCTTCTAGGTCACGTAGCAGTCTGGGGTCGATGGATAACGAGGCAATGTACTTCCGACTCAAAGCATCCGCCACAATATTTCCCTTTCCCGGCGTATAGTCGATAGTCAAGTCGTAGTCATTGATCAGTTCAAGCCAGCGCCTCTGCCGCAAGTTCAGTTTCCTCTGCGTGAATAGATACTTGAGGCTCTTGTGATCGGTATAGATTGTGCACCCACGCCATAAAGATAGTGACGCCACAATTTCAACGCAAACACAATTGCCGCTAACTCCAGATCGTTCGTGGGATAATTTTTCTCGTGCGGCTTTAGCTGTCGGAAAGCAAAAGATATCACCTTGTTCCGCTACATCAGCACACACCCCAAGCCTTGACCGAACACGTCGCTGAATATCTGGAAACCCTCAGTCCCTTCTGGAAGTACGAGTATCGGGGCCAAGACGAGCCGTTGCTTTAATTCTTGGAATGAAGCTTCACAATCGTCTGACCTTTCGAATGCGACTCCTTTCTGGGTGAGGCGAGTCAGAGGCGATGCGATCTTCGCGAAGTCTTTCATGAAGCGTCGATAGTATCCTGCTAAGCCAAGGAAACTTCGAATCTCGCTAACGGACGTTGGCCACTTCCAATCAACGACGGCTTCAACTTTCTTTGGGTCGACTGCGATGCCTTCAGCAGAAATGACGTGTCCGAGGAATGCGACGCTGCTAAGCCAGAATTCATATTTGCTTCGCTTCGTATACAGTTAATTTTCTCGAAGTGTCTGAAGCACGGTCCACAGATGCTCAGTGTGTTGCTGGCTATTCTTCGAGTAGACGAGTATATCGTCGATAAAGACTACTACGAACTTGTCGAGGAATGGTCGGAACACCCGATTCATTAAATCCATAAAAGCAGCAAGGGCGTTCGTTAGGCCGAACGGCATTACCAGGAACTCGTAATGGCCGTATCGAGTGCGGAAGGCAGACTTCGGCACATCGTCCGGCTTGATCTTGAGTTGATGGTAACCCGAACGCAGATCAATTTTAGAGAACACCGTGGCTCCTTGAAGTTGGTCAAACATATCGTCTATACGGGGCAGGGGGTACTTGTTCCGGACGGTGGCTTTATTTAGCTCGCGGTAGTCGATATAAAGACGTATAGAGCCATCCTTCTTCTTGACAAACAGCACGGGCGCTCCCCAGAGCGAGACGCTCGGTCGGATGAATCCCTTGTCGAGCAATTCCTGTAACTGCACATTGAGGTCTTTAAGCTCTGCAGGGCCATTCTGTACGGGGTCTTCGAGATCGGTCAAGTGTCGGGGAAGGTATCGATAGTGAACTCAATCTCTCGATTGGGAGGCATGCCGGGCAGCTCGTCCGGGAACACATCGGGGAATTCTGCCACAACGTCAGTCTGACCCGCGTTTGCACCATCCTGTCGCATGTCTTGTACGGAAGCTAGATAGCCTTCGCACCCGGAATGCAGCATCCGTCGAGCAGATATTGCAGAGATCACCATGCAGGTCGGTGATGCCTTACCACACGAGTAGCAGAATTCAGGCACTCCAGGTATGCGGAATGTGACCTTCTTTTCAGCGCATTCTATGGTTGCATTGTACGAACCGAGCCAATCCATCCCCAGAATGATATCGTAGTCCTTAATATTTAGAACTATCGCATCGAGACTGACCTTTTGACCACCTATACAGATGATTCCGTCTCCGCAGACTAAATTTGCAAGTAGTGGCATGCCCGACGGTACGTTAACAGAGAGATCGATGCCCAGTGGGGTCAAGGAGAATTTGTACTCGGCGGCAAAGTCCGCCGATATAAAACTATGCGTGGCACCTGAATCAAACAATATACGAGTAGGTGCATTATTGAATTGCAGTTTACCTGTCACGACTGTATCGGATGCGAATGCCTCATCGAGAGTCATGGCGTAGACGCGGCCCTGAGTATTAGGGCGATGGTCTTGGCCATTTTGTTGTTCGGTCGGGGGAGCCCGAGGTGTTTGGCCTCTGTTCTGATGGTATTATTGACGGCGCTGGTTTGACTTCACCGGACAGTTGCTTACGATATGGTCGGTTCGGCCGCACGTGAGGCACGCACCGCTCTTCAATCGACACTCGCTAATCAAGTGCCCCTCCTTGGCACAGAAAGTGCAGACCACTCGATCCTTCGTCTGGTTGCCGCCTCTGTTGTCGCGGTTTTGACGCTTGAGTGCGTTGTTGCCTCCCGCATTACTATGGTATTTGTTATTAAAGTGAACAGCACCGGTAGTAGTAGGAGGATACTCGGACTCCAGACAGATGGCGTGGTTGAGTGCCACGCCCACAGTTTTGTATTCACCCACCAAAATGTGAGCGCGGATAGGGGAACGTAGACCCACTTCAAATCGTCGAGCTCGACTTGCAGTGGTAGGTAGGAAGTCCCCAGCAAACTTGGCCAGTTTGTTGAATTTGGCCGCATATTGTCGTACAGTCATATTGCCTTGCCTTAACTGCATAAACTCATCTTCTTTTTCCTGTCGCACGGTTGCAGAAAGATATTCAGTCTCGAACGCCTTTTTGAATGTCGCCCATGAGATCGTCGTCGTCTCGTCTTCACGTCGAATTGCCCGCTTCTGCACAGCCCACCAATTGTGCGCGTTCATTTAAAGTAGAAGTTGAGCATATGTGACTTTCTTTGAGTCCTCGACACCCAGGAGCTCGAACTTATCTTCCAGCTCCTCCAGCCAGTCGATCGCCACCGAGGGATCTTCTGTACCGTTGAAGGAAGTACGGCAGCTTTTAGTGAATTTTGACACGTCGTAGTTAGAACTTCTCGGTACCGCAGTTGAGAGCACGGGCGCCTCTGGTTCAGCTTCGTTAGATCGAACCGCAGACTGGGTCATGGCAGGTGCCATCGTTGAGTTGTTGTTGTTGCCGACGACAGACTGTACGATCTGCTAGAGGGTATCAGCTGCTGCTGCTGCAGCTTGAATTGAGCCTCGAACCGATTCTCAAATTGAGTCTGACGAGCCTCCGCTTGCTGACGGTGGAGCTCGTTTTGATGTTGCTGTATTTCAAGCATCTGCAGCATACGTTGCATTGGGTCACCGGAAGATCCGGCTACGGTAGGAGTCATTCCCGTTGGGTTGACGGAATGCTCGGGTCTAGAAGCACTCGAGCCGTTGGAAGCGCTCGTCTCGTCTTCCGCCTGAGCTCCCGTAACTGCAGGGAAAAAAGGAAGGCAACTCTCGTTAGTTTCAAAAAATATCCTGGGTTCAGCGTATGGAACAACTCTTCTCATCGACACGAGGTCAACGGTTGGAGACTAGAACTTGACACTGGAAGCCAAGGACGTAAAGCCGTGCTCTGATACAATTATGTCACGCCCCGATTCCGTCGAATTGATAGTCGTCCCCCGGGCGTGATGCCGTGCGAACCTAATTTGCGATCGCACAAGGCCTAGTCATAAGGTAATCCGAGACACGAGATCTAAGAGAGTACGCAGACAATTTGATACACACAATAAGTAAAGAAAACTTGATCTTTATTGATAATGAACATCTTTTACAGACTCTGATACAAGACTCATTGCCGCACGGGCTACAACATGACTCGATTACAAAAGAGTGTCGATGAGATAGCCGTTCCATACAATGCACACATCCCTCAATATACACAAGTACTCCATTGACCTGGATGGGAGGGACGCTGAGTCATTTGCCTTGGACTGACGAGAGCCTTCAAAAGTGGAGTCGCAGAGTAAGTCTTCGATGCACGGCCGAAGCTTCAAAAGTCACGAATGCCGCCGAGCTAGCTGGCGCGTCCTTCCTGGTTCGCGGGACCTGCAAAGAGCGAGGATCAGCACGAAACACTAGTACTAGCGAATGGCTAATTAAATCCGAGCTCTGCATTTGATTCAAGAAATTTCGTAAACATGTTAGCTAGCTATTTCAATGATCTTTCTAACCATCCTGTTCAATTTGCATGTTAACATGTTTTGAGGCAAGCATATGAAATTGTATAACATTGAGCAACTATCATATTCATCCCGTGCCACGTGCAATTGTTAAGCAGTGAGAAGGGTGTGAAGGCCATTGGCAATTTCAAGCCATCGCGGACATATAGCTGAGTTAGACGGTGACCCATTCACGTCGGGTAGCGAGCCCTGTGCGAAAGTTCCCGCATAACTCGTACCGATGAAGGGCTAGCACTTGCTATACACTTGTTCCTCCCGGGCCAAATCGGTCCCTTGGCCTAGGTAACCGTTCGAGGAAACTACACCTTATCGATAAGTTGTCCAATGACCGTTTTCCTTGGAACTTAGTTGATTTACTCATTTATCCGTATCGTTGCGATAAGCGTTAATCGATTCATTCATTGGTTTGGCATAGACCAAGTATAATTGCATAGGGAAGCATGTTTTCCATTACCAAAACCGGCAGTTCGTTAACAAGTGTTTCGTGAAGTATCGTGCCACGATTTTATTGATTCTACACTATTATGACAAGCAATTATTTTACTTCATATATTGAGTTTTTGAAGTAGAGGGACGGGACGAAGGAGGTCAGCCACTCGCCTTAGCCTTGCTTAAAGCGAGCGACCGGTTGGCTGCGCTGACGTCGCCTACGCGATCACCTGCAATCGTATAAGCAACTGATTAAAATACTGTATAATTCAAGGAAATTCGATATGAATGCGAAGCTCGAAAACGCAAGTCACGAAAACTCATTCGGAAAAATATTCACGAAAAGTGCATTTACGAAAACCAAAGCCAAGCCAAATCAAGTACGGCATGAAAAATCAGAGCAACGGGAGGTCTCTCCCGACTCAGCCGCAGAGCCAATCCTCGAGGTGCAACCCGCTGAATATGGGACTTGGTTCCGAAGAAGCCATTCGATAACGTGGAATGGATCTTAATTCAACCGTTCCCGCTCGATTGACTCGGCCGATTTCGACCTATCGGTTCCGACCGAATCGATAGCGACAGTGTTCCTTTCTCGCGCACCCCGTGGACGGAGACGGGGCACGATGTAGGGACGGGGCACTACACCATAACCAACTAATAAAAAATTTCATCCTCGAAACTTAAAGATGGAACCTACCTCTAAGAGAACAATGAAGGAAATTTTTTCCTTTATCTCCGATTCAAGCTCCCACGTCGACTCTTCGATCGAGTGGCTCTTCCAGAGGATGCGGACAAGAGGGATTGCTCGATTGCGCAGCAGCTTATCCTTGCGTTCAATAATTCGAACTGGCTCTTCAACGTAGGATAAGTCGTACTTTAGCTCCAGCTGGCCAAAGTCTACCACGTGGCTCGGGTCGTGCACGTACTTTCGCAGTTGAGAGACTTGGAAGACATTGTGAACACCTTCAAGCGCCGGCGGTAGGGCAATTTTGTAGGCCACTGGCGCGACCCGTTCAAGTATTTCGAACGGCCCAACGAATATCGGACTCAACTTTCCTTTCGCGCCGAACCGAGTAACTCCCTGCATGGGCGACACTTTGAGAAATACGTGATCGCCTACTTAAAACTCGAGCGGTCGACGATGAATGTTCGTATAGCTTTTCTGACGATTCTGTGCGGTCTTTAATCTTTTCCGAATGAGTTGAATCTTCTGCACGGTCTGTTCAACCAGTTCAGGACCGAGAATTTGCCGCTCTCCGACTTCGTCCTAGCAAATGGGTGATCGGCACTTGCGCCCGTACAAGGCTTCATATGGCGCCATTTGAATGCTGGATTGATAGCTATTGTTGTACACAAATTCGGCCAGAGGTAGATGATTGTCCTAACCTGATTTGAAGTCAATTGTGCAGAGTCGTAGCATGTCTTCGAGAATCTGATTGACGCACTCCGTTTGGCCGTCGGTCTGAGGATGGTAAGCTGAGCTGAACTGCAACTTGGTACCCAGTGCCGACTGAAGGCTACTCCAGAATCGCGACATGAACCGTGAATCCCGATCAGAGATGATGGATACTGGAACTACGTGCAGCCGTACTATCTCATCAAGATATATCTGCGCCAGGCGATCAACGCTCCAAGTAACTTTGATGGCAATAAAGTGCGCTGACTTGGTTAATCGATCGACGATGACCCAGATGGCATCATTTTTTCGCGGCGTCTTCGGCAGACCAACAATAAAATCCATGCACACGTGCTGCCACTTCTATTCTGGAATCGCCAGATTCTGCATCTCCCCGCCAGGTCTCTGGTGCTCAGCTTTTACTTGCTGACAGGCCATGCATTGCGACACAAAAAGTGCCACATCTCTTTTCATTTCGTGCCACAAGAAGTTTGTACGGAGGTCCTTGTACATCTTTGTGCTGCCGGGATGCAAGGTGTATTTCGTATAGTGTGCCTCCGACAGTATCTACTTTCTGAGTTCTGAACCGCCCGGAACGCATAGCCTACCCTTCAATCGAAGCACGCCGGTTTCGTCTTCCGCAAAGTCGGTCGTTATGTCCGTCGAGATTAGCTCTCGCACTTTCTTCAGGTATGGATCGTCCGTCTGAGCGGTCTTGATCTTATCAAGCAAGCTCAGCTCTAACTGCAACTTTGCCAACTGCACATTCCGGAATCTGACTCGGAGCTCGATGTCCATCTCTTCTAGGTCACGTAGCAGTCTAGGGTTGATGGATAATGAGGCAATGTACTTCCGACTCAAAGCGTCCGCTACAACATTTCCCTTTCCCGGTGTATAGTCGATAGTCAAGTCGTAGTCCTTGATCAGTTCAAGCCAGCGCCTCTGCCGCAAGTTCAGTTCCCTCTGCGTGAATAGATACTTGAGGCTCTTGTGATCGGTATAGATCGTGCACGCCACGCCATCGAGATAGTGACGCCACAATTTTAACGCAAACACAATTGTCGCTAACTCCAGGTCGTTCGTGAGATAATTTTTCTCGTGCGGCTTTAGCTGTCGGGAAGCAAAAGATATCACCTTGTTCCGCTGCATCAGTACACACCTCAAGCCCTGACCGGACGCGTCGCTGAATATCTGGAAACCCTCAGTCCCTTCTGGAAGTGCGAGTATCGGGGCCGAGACGAGCCGTTGCTTTACTTCTTGGAATGAAGCTTCACAATCGTCTGACCATTCGAATGCGACTCATTTCTGGGTGAGGCGAGTCAGAGGCGATGCGATCTTCGTGAAGTCTTTTATGAAGCGTCGATAGTATCCTGCTAAGCCAAGGAAACTTCGAATCTCGCTGACGGACGTTGGCCGCTTCCAATCAACGATGGCTTCAACTTTTTTTGGGTCGACTGCGATGCCTTCAGCAGAAATGATGTGTCCAAGGAATGCGACGCTGCTAAGCCAGAATTCACATTTGCTTCACTTCGCATACAGTTGATTTTCTCGAAGTGTCTGAAGCACGGTCCGCAGATGCTCAGTGTGTTGCTGCCTATTCTTCGAGTAGACGAGTATATCTTCGATAAAGACTACTACGAACTTGTCGAGGAATGGTCAGAACACCCGATTCATTAAATCCGTAAAAGCAACAGGGGCGTTCGTTAGGCCGAACGACATTACCAGGAACTTGTAATGGCTGTATCGAGTACGGAAGGCAGACTTTGGCACATCGTCCGGCTTGATCTTGAGTTGATGGTAACCCGAACGCAGATCAATTTTAGAGAACACCGTGGCTCCTTGAAGCTGGTCAAACAGATCGTCTATGCGGGACAGGGGGTACTTGTTATGGACGGTAGCTTTATTCAGCTTGTGGTAGTCGATACTAAGACGCATAGAGCCATCCTTCTTCTTGACAAATAGCACGGGCGCTCCCCAGGACGAGATGCTGGGTTGGATGAATCCCTTATCGAGCAATTCCAGTAACTGCACCTTGAGTTCTTTAAGCTCTGCAGGGGCCATTCTGTACAGGGTCTTCGAGATCGGTCGAGTGTCGGAGAAGGTATCGAAAGTGAACTCAATCTCTCGATCGGGCGGCATGCCGGGCAGCTCATCCGAAAACACATCGGAGAATTCTGCCACAACGTCGGTCTGACCCGCGTTTGCACCATCCTGTCGCATGTCTCGAACGGAAGCTAGATAGCCTTCGCACCCGGAATGCAGCATCCGTCGAACAGATATTATAGAGATCACCATGCAGGTCGGCGATGCCTCACCACACGAGTAACAGAATTCAGGCACTCCAGGTATGCGGAATGTGACCTTCTTTTCAGTGCAGTCTATGGTTGCGTTACACGGACCGAGCCAATCCATCCCCAGAATGATATCGTAGTCCTTAATATTTAGAACTATCGCATCGAGACTGACCTTTTGACCACCTATACAGATGATTCCGTCTCTGCAGACTAAATTTGCAAGTAGTGGCATGCCCGACGGTACGTTAACAGAGAGATCGAGGCCCAGTAGGGTCAAGGAGATTTTGTGCTCGGCGGCAAAGTCCGCCGATATAAAACTATGCATGGCACCTGAATCAAACAATACACGAGCAGGTTTATTATTGAATTGCAGTATACCTGTCACGACTGTATCGGATGCGAATGCCTCGTCGCGAGTCATGGCGTAGACGCGGCCCTGAGCATTAGGACGATGGTCTTGGCCATTTTGTTGTGCGGTCGGGGGAGCCCGAGGTGTTTGGCCTCGGTTCTGATGGTATTGTTGACGGCGCTGGTTTGACTTCACCGGACAGTTGCTTACGATATGGTCGGTTCGGCCGCACGCGAGGCACGCGCCGCTCTTCAATCGGCACTCGCTAATCAAGTGCCCCTCCTTGGCACAGAAAGTGCAGACCACTCGATCCTTCGTCTGGTTGCCGCCTCCGTTGCCGCGATTTTGACGCTTGAGTGCGTTGTTGCCTCCCGCATTACTATGGCATTTGTTATTAAAGTGAACAGCGCCGGTAGTAGTAGGAGGATACTCGGACTCCAGACGGATGGCGTAGTTGAGTGCCTCGCCCACAGTTTGGTATTCACCCACCGAAACGTGAGCACAGATAGTGGAACGTAGACCCACTTCAAATCGTCGAGCTCGACTTGCAGTGGTAGGTAGGAAGTCCCCAGCAAACTTGGCCAGTTTGTTGAATTTGGCCGCATATTGTCGTACAGTCATATTGCCTTACCTTAACTGCATAAACCCATCTTCTTTTTCCTGTCGCACGGCTGCAGAAAGATATTTAGTCTCGAACGCCTTTTTGAATGTCGCCCATGAGATCGCCGCCGTCTCATCTTCACGTCGAATTGTCCGCTTCTGCACAGTCCACCAATCGTGCGCGTTCATTCGAAGTAGAAGTTGAGCACATGCGACTTTCTTTGAGTCCTCGACACCCAGGAGCTCGAACTTACCTTCCAGCTCCTCCAGCCAGTCGATCGCCACCGAGGGATCTTCTGTACCGTTGAAGAAAGTACGACAGCTTTTAGTGAATTTTGACACGTCGAAGTTAGAACTTCTCGGTGCCGCAGTTGAGAGCGCGGACACCACTGGTTCAGCTTAGTTAGATCGAACCGCAGGCTGGGTCACGGCGGGTGCCATCGTTGAGTTATTGTTGTTGCCGATAACAGACTGTACGATCTGTTGGAGGGTATTCAGCTGCTGCAGCTTGAATTGAGCCTCGAACCGATTCTCAAATTGAGTCTGACGAGCCTCCGCTTGCTGACGGTGGAGCTCGTTTTGACGTTGCTGCATTTCAAGCATCAGCAGCATACGTTGCATCGGGTCACCGGAAGATCCGGCAACGGTAGGCGTCATTCCCGTTGGGTTGACGGAATGCTCGGGTCTAGAAGCACTCGAGCCGCTGGAAGCGCTCGTCTCGTCTTCCGCCTGAGCTCCTGTAACTGCAGGGAAAAAGGAAGGCAACTCTCGTTAGTTTCAGAAAATGTCCTGGGTTCAGCGTATGGAACAACTCTTATCATCGACACGAGGTCGACGGTTGGAGACTAGAATTCGACACTGGAGGCCAAGGACGTAAAGCTGTGCTCTGATACCATTATGTCACGCCCCGATTCCGTCGAATCGATAGTCGTCCCCTGGGCGTGATGCCGTGTAAACCTAATTTGTAATCGCACAAGGCCTAATCATAAGATAATCCGAGACACGAGATCTAAGAGAGTACGCAGACAAATTGATACACACAAGAAGTAAAGGAAACTTGATCTTTACTGATAATGAACATCTTTTACAGACTCCGATACAAGACTCATTGCCGTACGGGCTACAACATGACTCGATTACAAAAGAGTGCCGATGAGATAGCCGTTCCATACATTGCACACATCTCTCAATATACACAAGTACTCCATTGACCTGGATGGGAGGGACGCTGAGTCATTTGCCTTGGACTGATGAGAGCCTTTAAAAGTGGAGTCGCATAGTAAGTCTTCGACGCACGGCCGAAGCTTCAAAAGTCATGAATGTCGCCGAGCTAGCTGGCGCGTCCTTCCTGGTTCGCGGGACCTGTAAAGAGCGAGGATCAGCACGAAACACAAGTACTGGCGAATGGCTAATTAAATCCGAGCTCTGTATTTGATTCAAGAAATTTCGCAAATATGTTAGCTAGCTATTTCAATGATCTTTCTAACCATCCTGTTCAATTTGCATGTTAACATGTTTTGAGGCAAGCATATGAAATTGTATAACATTGAGCAACTATCATATTCATCCCGTGCCACGTGCATTTGTTAAGCAGTGAGAAGGGTGTGAAGGCCACTGGCAATTTTAAGCCATCGCGGACATATAGCTGAGTTAGACGGTGACTCTTTCGCGTCGGGTAGCGAGCCCTGTGCGAAAGTTCCTGCATAACTCGCGCCGATAAAGGGCTGTCATTTGCTATACACTCGTTCCTTCCGGGCCGAATCGGTCCCTTGGCCTAGGTAACCGTTCGAGGAAACTACACCTTGTCGACAAGTTGTCCAATGACCGTTTTTCTTGGAACTTAGTTGATTTACTCATTTATCCGTATCGTTGCGATAAGCGTTAATCGATTCATTCATTGGTTTGGCATAGACCAAGTATAATTGCATAGGGAAGCATGTTTTCCATTACCAAAACTGGCAGTTCGTGTTACGCCCTAGAACCAGAATACTGGAGAGCGGGGGCGTACATAGCCAGCTACGTATATTGAAATAGAATATATCTCAACTATACGGCCACGGCTGTCTAGATATGAGGGTTTACTACAAGCCAACGGTCTCTTATGGTCAAGCCTATTGTTTCAATCTCAAGCAAGTAATATGATCACAAGATGTTTAACCACCAAATATACAATAAAAGGCATCCCAAATATTACATATCAGCTGATCATGAAGCTAGTCGTACAAAATGCTAGGACTAGCAAGAGTTAAGTCATACATGATCAACCCTAGGATTTGTTAATCATGTTTACAGCCCGTTGGCAGACAGTAAGTAAAGTGCATCGAGCTAACAGGTGCTCGTCGGCTAAACACCTCAAAAGAATAACTTTACAATAGAGTGAGCGAAACAAAATAGAAAACCCACTCGTAGCCCGGGTTCCTTCTAGTCGCCACCATCGGGCTGGAGGTTCGGAAGATCCTCGGGAGCTGCTCCGAAATCTGGCCACACAAAACCAGCTGGGTCAAACCCCAGAAAGGGCAAGTGCCACAAAGGAGGCCACGAAATAAGAACAAAAGCCAGCATATCAGAACATAAGAAAAGAAATGGAAGAAGGTACAAGTAATAAAGAGTGCAACAGGACAATAAACGACTAGTGACGTGGGACCATTTCGGGAGCCAGGTTACAACCCTTAAATCAGATAAGGACCGAGGTTGTAACCATTCGCCTGAAAAGCACTCTGTCTCTACCCATTTATTGTTAGATAAGTAAAACAAGCATGTACAAGAGTTCCAGGTACAGGGGCTAGACAAGACTTAGACAAGGCTGGACTCTATCCATTCACAAGCGGCCAAGCAAGTACTACGGCTTACTACTTAACTAACTAGGGTTATCACAAGCCTTAATTACTAACAAGATGCAAGTGAGAAATTCCCAGACCCAAGTCCTGCAGACCATCCAGTTATCCTTCTGCGGGTTGAGAGTATGGTTTGGTACATCATCCCGGAGACGATATACCCTTAGGTGACTTAGAGGGTGCAACACATGACAGTACGCTGGAAATGTGCTCTACTCGTCGGCAAGCTACAAGTCCAATTAAGAGCGCCCAGATAACGAGATTGCTTGTGACTGGAAATTCCCCATGAACTATAGTTTGATCTAGTCATTAGCCTAATCCATATTCAGTATGAATCCCTGACCGTGGGAACCAGGGAGTCACGTCCTAGACATGATGCAAGACAAGACAAGTGGATTGCACAAGCAA
The DNA here is from genome assembly GCA_029216955.1 of Iris pallida. Lineage (NCBI taxonomy): Eukaryota > Viridiplantae > Streptophyta > Magnoliopsida > Asparagales > Iridaceae > Iris > Iris pallida. Next base: position 1,686,220 of record JANAVB010029417.1, on the reverse strand, counting down.
GCAAGCAGGAACACCCATGGTGTCAAGTTGATTATACGAGTCAAATTAGCCGTCGTAACAACTTCAAGATAAATCATGTCAGGGTACTTGTCAGGAGTGCGCTACGACGGGCCACTATTATGTCAGGTTGGTCATGTCAGGAGTGCACCACTACGGATCACTTTCGTGTTATGCTAGTTCCTTGTCATACCGTGCCATGTACAATAGTCATTCCAAATATATTAAGTAAAATCAAGTTCATGACAAAAGACGTAAGGATATAAAATGGGCATAAAATATCTAATAAAATATCAATATACAGGGCTATAGAAGAGCCAAGCTTAAAGAAATAAGACCAAATATCCATGATTGGACAGATTGCGCAAGGGTCCCTGGGGCCGGGTTGCGCAAGAGTCAAGTGCGCCAAGGGCCAACTGCGCAGGAGTGAGCTGCGCAAAAGTTGGCTTGCGCTGAGCTGGTTGGCCCAGGGATCAGATTGCGCATGAGTGATGTGCGCGGAAGGGATGGCGCATGGGTCAGATTGCGCATGAGCGGACTGCACATGAGCAGACTGCGCAAGAGCAGACTGCGCAAGAGTCCCTGTGCGCTGGGGTTGAGCGCAGTTCACCATGGGGCAAGCTGTGCGGTCGGCGCTGCGCTAAAGAGCACAGGCCGAGAGGAGGATGCGCAGTCCAGCACTGCGCTAAAGAGCGCAGGCTGCAGTCTGCTACTCCAGGCCGAGAGGAACTCTTCAAGAACACCAAAGTTCAAATCTTCATATCTTGGTCAAATCAAAACCAAATCTAGATTTTCAAAGGTCTAACTTGAGTAAAATTGAATTCTTTCCACATGGAAGCATCAAAACCCACAAAAATCCAACCAAAATAGATCAAAACCATGTAAATCCAAAAATAGTTAAAACCTAGATCTAGAACAATGGAGACTCCAAATCATAAAATGTCAAGCATTAATGTTGATCACCATGGCCTAATCTAGCTAATGAACAAATAAAATGTGGTTCTCATGTGGTGGCAAGGTGCACTTGCCTATGGGTGATGGTGTTGTGTAGAGGAAGAAGAATTAATGGAGGAAAGTAATGAAGAGAGAGAGTGTTAGATGGGGATTTTAATGGTGGAGGATAAGTTGAGTGTAGGGTGGAGGTTAACTAAGGTGCTCCAATGCAAAATAAACTAAACCAAACCAAACCAACCTTCTCCACAACATAAAACTAAGCCAGGTAAAAACCCAATTACGAGAAATCCAAAATCCGCAAGTCAAGTCAATTACAAGTACAGGCCAAAATCCGAGAAAATAAAAAATAGGTCCGAAATACGTATACGCCTGATAAAATACGTATTCCGAATATGGGTGTTACAGTTCGTTAACAAGTGTTTCGTGAAGTATCGTACCACGATTTCATTGATTCTACACTATTATGACAAGTAATTATTTTACTTCATATATTGAGTTTTTGAAGTAGAGGGACGGGACGAAGGAGGTCAGCCACTCGCCTTAGCCTTACTTCAAGCGAGCGACCGGTTGGCTGCACTGACGTCGCCTACGCGATCACCTGCAATCGCATAAGCAACTGATTAGAACACTGTATAATTCAAGAAAATTCGATATGAATGCGAAGCTCGAAAACGCAAGTCACGAAAACTCATTCGGAAAAACATTCACGAAAAGCGCATTCACGAAAACCAAAGCCAAGCCAAATCAAGTGCGGCATAAAAAATCAGAGCAACAGGAGGTCTCTTTCGACTCAGCCGCAGAGCCAATCCTCGAGGCGCAACCCACTGAACATGGGACTTAGTTTCGAAGAAGCCATTCCATAACGTGGAATGGATCTTAATTCAACCGTTCCCGCTCGATCGACTCGGCCGATTCCGACCTATTGGTCCCGACCGAATCGATAGCGACAGTGTTCCTTTCTCGCGCACCCCGTGGACGGAGACGGGGCACGATGTAGGGACGGGGCTACGCTCAAGTCAAGCTACGCTCAGGTAAGCCTACGCTCAGGTAAGCCTACGCTCAGGTAAGCGTACGCTCAGGTAAGCCTATGCTTACAAAGGGCAGCGTATGAGGTCCATACGACCCCTTGTCACACAAGTGAGCGTATGCAAGACATACGCTCCAAAAAGGCAGCGTATGAACTTCATACGACTCCTTGTCACACAAGCGAGCGTATGCGAGTCATACGCCTCCAAAAGGCAGCGTATGGACTCCATACGACTCATGGCTATCCAAGTGAGCGTATGCAAGTCATACGCTTCCAAAAAGGCAGCGTATGGACTCCATACGACTCCTTGTCAAGCAAGCGAGCGTATGCGAGTCATACGCTTCCAAAAGGCAGCGTATGGGGTCTACTGCGCTGCGCTAAAGAGCGTGCACAGCTCAGTAACGCAAGCTAAAAAGCTCGCGTACTCCTCACTGTCTTCTCCAAACAGCAGGAACTCCATGGTTGAACCCTAAGCTTCCAAAGTCCATAACTTGGTCAAAACAAGTCCAAATCCAACTTTCCAAAGGTCAAAATTGGGTAGAAGGAAATTCTCTACCACATGGAACCATCAAAACTTGAAAACAAGGGAATTTAATAGATCAAAACCATGAAAATCCGAAAATGACTAAATTCTAGATCTACAAAAATCCAAGCTTCAAAATAGAAAATGATAAGTTCTAATGTGGATTAGAAAGTTGCAAAGAAGGGGTTAGAACAATAAAAATGGTAGGTTTCTTCATGAAGCAAGATTGCACTTGCCTAGGCTAGGGTTTTCTTGGTTGGTGGTGGAGAGTAATGAAGAAGAAAGGAAATAATGAGGAGAGAGAATGGGAGGAGGTTAATAAATGGGGTTGGTTGTGGTAGGTAGGGGGTTCACCTTTGGTTCATGATGAACCAAGGCTAATCAAGCCTAGCCGAACCAACCCAAGCCAACCCAAACCAAGATGAACCATGGCCAATACGAGATAAAATACGTACACGTATTCTTAAATACGTAATACGAACAACATGCATTACAACTCTACCCACCTTAAAAGAATTCCGTCATCGGAATTTAATTAAGATGTTAGAGAGACTAGAACAAGCTATACTAATTACATGCAAACTATAACTAGGCAAGCAATCACTCATTCAAGCAAGGAATCGAAGACATGAGGCATAAGGAAGACATTATACCTCATGAGTCAAACAAGTCGGGATACCGCGATCGGATATCTTCCTCACGCTCCCACGTTGACTTCCCCAAAGAGTGATGACCCCAAGCAACTCGGACTAACTTGATAGTCTTGTTCTTGAGGATCTTCTCTCTCCGGTCCAATATAGACACGGGCCTCTCCTTATACGAAAGGTTGGTACCAACAACCAATTCCGAATGATCCAGGATGTGGCTCGGGTCCGGGATATACCGTCGTAATTGGGATACATGGAACACGTCATGCACCTCGCTTAGCGACGGCGGAAGAGCGAGACGATAGGACACATCTTTTACTCGCTCCAGAATGTCAAACGGTCCTATATACCTAGGACTAAGCTTTCCCCGTACGCCGAAACGAATGACGCCTCGGTTAGGCAAAATCCTCAGGAATACATGATCGCCGACCGAAAACTCGAGAGGGCGTCGATGAGAATCGGCCCTATGGTGCTGGCGATCTTGGGCAACTCGAAGATGATCTCTGACCCTTCTGACCACTTTAATGGTCTGAGCAATCAATTCTGGACCAACGATCTGTCTTTCTCCAACATCATCCCAGGATAGCGGGGATCTGCACTTCCTGCCATACAGCGCCTCGAACGGGACCATCTGGATACTGGCCTGGAAACTATTGTTGTACGAGAATTCCACCAGGTGCAAGTGATCTTCCTATGAACCACCGAAGTCAAGTGTGCAAGACCGCAATATGTCTTCAAGAGTCTGGATCGTGCACTCTGACTGACCATCTGTCTGCGGATGATATGCTGAATTGAACTGGAGATGAGTCCCTAAACTCGCCTGCAGGCTACGCCAAAAGTGAGATGTAAATCTGGAATCTCGGTCCGAGGTGATGCTAACTGGCACACCGTGCAATCTGACAATCTGTCTAAGATACATCGCCGCTAGCTGAGCCGTCGACTGACCAACTCTGAATGGAAGAAAGTGAGCCACTTTCGTGAGCCGGTCAACTATAACCCAAATAACATCTCTACCAGCTGGGGATCTAGGTAATCCAGTCATGAAATCCATGGTCACATGCTCCCACTTCCACTCTGGAATCGGCAAGGGCTGAAGCAGTCCTGCCGGTCTTCGATGTTCAGCTTTAACTTGTTGGCAAACCAAACACCGAGAGACAAACCGAGCTATCTCCCGCTTTATGCCATTCTACCAGAAATGCTGCCGGATATCACGGTACATCTTCGTACTGCCCGGATGGATGGAATACTGCGAACTATGAGCTTCTGCCATGACCTCCTGCCGGATATCTTCGCTGGGTACACAAAGATGCTTACCATGTCGAAGTGTACCATCCTCATGAACGCATAACTCTGGTCTTCGTCCCGTCTCACACTCTGCTCTGAGTCGCTGAAGCTTGGAATCTGCCGACTGCGCCATCCGGATCCTCTCGACTATAGTGGACTGAACTTGCATACTGGCCATCAAGGCCACACTGGAAGGGAGAACAACTTCAATATCCATTTTCTGAAGATCTGCTAACAGCTCTGGTTGCGCTGTTAGAAAATAAGCTTCCGCTCTCCTGCTCAATGCATCCGCAACAACATTGGCCTTTCCAGGATGATACTGCAGGTTGACATCATAATCCACAAGTAGCTCCAGCCATCTCCTCTGACGCATGTTAAGATCTTTCTGGGTGAAAACATATTTCAGGCTCTTATGGTCGGTGAAGATCTCCACCCTATCTCCATACAAATAGTGCCTCCACAACTTGAGTACAAACACCACTGCTGCCAGCTCCAAGTCATGGGTTAGGTAATTCCTCTCATGATCACGAAGTTGTCGTGATGCATAAGCTATTACCTTCCCATGCTGTATCAGAACACATCCTAAACCTCTGCCTGAAGCGTCACAGTATACCAAAAATCCTCCGGTCCCATCAAAAAGTGTGAGAATAGGAGCCGTCATTAAGTCTCGCTTCAACTTCTCAAAAGATTTCTGGCACTCTGCTGTCCAAGCAAACTGTACATCCTTACGGATCAACTGGGTCAGCGGCGCCGAGATCCGAGCGAAGTCCGAAACAAATCGCCGGTAGTAGCCAGCCAATCCAAGAAAACTACGAACCTCTACAACTGTGCTGGGCACCGGCCATGACTCAATGGCCACGATCTTCTGGGGATCCACTTCTACTCCTCCTCTGGTGATGATATGACCCAAGTACAAAATGCGATCGAGCCAAAACTCGTATTTACTGAACTTGGCATATAACTGGTGCTCCCTGAGTATCTGAAGAACAACCCTGAGATGCTGCTCATGCTCCGCCTCATTCTTGCTGTAGACCAGAATGTTGTCTAGGAATACGATCACAAACTGATCCAAGTAAGGCATGAAAATGCGATTCATGAGGTCCATGAATACTGCCGATGCATTGGTTGCTCCAAATGGCATAACAAGGAACTCCTAATGTCCGTATCTCGATCTAAAAGCTGTCTTCGGGATGTCCTACTCTCTGACTCTGATCTGATGATATCCTGAGCGCAAGTCAATCTTCGAGAATACAGCTGCCCCTTTAAGTTGATCAAACAAGTCATCTATCCCCGGGAGAGGGTATCTGTTCTTGATTGTCACTGAGTTCAAGGTACGATAATCTATACATAATCTGGACGTACCATCCTTCTTTTTCACAAGAAGCATCGGGGCTCCCCAAGGCGATCCACTAGCACGAATGAATCCCTTGGTTCTGAGTTCTTCAATCATCTTGTACAAGATCTCTAACTCTGAAGGCGCCATCCTGTAGACTCTCTCTGACACTGGTACTGTCCCGGGAATCAAGTCTATGGTGAACTCAATCTCCCGCTCTGGCGGCATACCTGGAAGCTCTTCTGGAAAAATATCTGGGAACTCATCCACTATCCTGGGCAATTGAACTGCTGCTACTGCCATCCGCAATACTGGAGGAGAAGGCTCAACCTCGCCTCGAGAGAAAGAAAACTCCGGCTCTCCTGGAATGCTAAAAACAACCCTGCCAATGTGGCAGTCTATCCTAGCATACTGGTCTCTCAACCAATCCATCCCTAAGACTACATCATAATCGACCATCGAAAATTCTATCAATCTAGCGGGAAACTCTCTACTGCTAACTACGATTCGACACGAGGAAAATACTCTATCGACTCCCATAAGTTCGTTACCAGTAAGTATATTGAGCCTTACTGATAACGACTCGGGCTCCAATCCTATCCGTGTCGCGAATCGTGCAGACATAAATGAATGCGATGCACCAGAATCAAATAAAGCTGAAGCTGGAAAGGTGTTGACGAGAATAGTACCTGCCACTACCTCACCTGGTGTTACTCCTTCTTCTCCCATGGTCAAGGCCAGCACTTGACCATGTCCTCTAGGGGCAGGTCCCCTCTGCTGAAAATTCCTCTGCCTGCTCTGGATCAGGGCTTGGGCCTGAGCATACTGCTGCGGTCTCTGCTGCTGGAAAGCCTGGACCTGCGTCAGCAATGGCCTCGGGAGCGGGTACTGCAACTGCTGCTGCTGCTGGACTGGCGCTGGTCCTCTAACTGAAGGACCAGAGAAAGCTGATGAACTCCCCCTGTTCGGGCAGTTCCCAACCCTGTGGTCCGGGGCACCACAAACCAAGCACAATCCCTGTGCTCTGCGACACTCTGACACCACATGCCCTGGCTTCCCGTAGTGTGAACATCCCACTGCGGAAGACTACTTCTGCTTCTGTTGCTGAGGGTGCGTCGGGATAGAATGCTGAACCGACGTCACCGAAGCCGCCCGCCTCGGAGTTCCAATAGTTAAACCTCTAGCTGCCGGGGCTGGAGCTGATGATTAGTGCATCTGACTGTGGGATCGCTTCCTATCTCCGGTCCTATCCACGATCCGCTGTGAGGTGTACTCATGCCTCCTAGCCGCCCTCAATACTGCATCGAACGTCTGGTGTTCGAACTGCTCAACTGCTAGTAAAATCTCCAAATGCAGCCCCTGCTGGAACCGCTGGGCCCTATCAAACTCGGTTGCCACCAAGGTGGGGGCAAACCTACTGAGTCTAGAAAACTCAGATGCATAACCATCGACTATTCTGCCTCCTTACTTCAGGTTGGTAAACCTCGTCTGCAAGTCATATCGAGCCACAGCATCAAAATACTTCGTCTGGAATCTCTCTCTGAATACTGCCCAAGCAATGGGTGCCACTAATCCCTCGGCCTGTGCCGCCCACCAACTGCGGGCAAGATCTAACAACTGCAGGCGCACTACGGCCACCTTCTCATTTTCTGGAGTCCTGGCTGCTTCTAGAATCACTTCGATATCCTGAAGCCAAGCATCCGCGGCGATCGCATCTTCGCTGCCGTCAAAGAATGGAGGGTTCAGGCGCTTGAAGCTGTTGGCCGCGCTGTTACCCTGATGACCACCCCGGGTCAAAGCATCCGTCACTGCCTGGTGCAAGGCATCTCCACGCTGGTCTTGGGAAGCTATCAAGGTCCTGACGAGTCCTACCAAAGTGCCGTCATCATGTTCTACTGGTTGAACTGGTTGGACTGGTGGCTCTCCGCCAGAAGGCACGACTCTAGAGGCTACTCCGGAATGCTGGGCTTGATCTCCAGGTTGCTGCTGGTCTGCGGGAGGTGCTCCGCCTTGCTGGTCAGTAGGACCACGAACAATGCCGCTGAAGAAGACGACATAGGGAACAATAAGGAAGGACCAGGACAGATCAACGATACAAGCATATGATCAGGGCAAGAATCCAGGGATTCAGAAGATACGAGCAGAGATCAAGGACGAATACTGATTGAGACATCTATTCGGTAAACCCTCACATATCTTGATTTACAAGACCTGCATGGGCCACCACTTAAACCATGTCACTCCCCAGAACCAGAATACTGGAGAGCGGGGGCAGACATAGCCAGCTAAGTATATAAAATAGAATCCATCTCACTATACGGTCACGGCTGTCTAGATACATGAGGGTTTAACTACAAGCCAGCAGTCTCCAAAGTTCATGAACAAGCCTATTGTCTCAATCATAAGCAAGCAATAGTAATTACAAGATGTCAGAGCACCAAATATATAATAGCAAGGCGTCCCATACATTACATATTGGATGATCATGAAGCTAGTCGTACAAAATGCCAGGACTAGCAAGAGTTCAGTCATACATGATCAACCCTAGGATCTGTCAATCATGTTACAGCCCGTAGGCAGACAGTAAATAAAGATGCAATCGAGCTAACACGTGCTCGCCGGCTAAATGCCTCAAAAGAATAATTTTTACAAATAAGTGGGAGGACAAAAAGAAACCCACTCGTTGCCAGGGTTCCGTCTAGTAGTCACCATCTGGCTGGAAGATCGGTGGATCCTCTGGAGCTGTTCCGATATCTGGCCACACAAAACCAGCTGGATCAGACCCCAGAAAGAGCAAGTGCCACAAAGGAGGCTTCACTTAGAAACTAAAACCAGCATATAGTAAGGAACATTAAAGTTAAATTATCATAAATAACAACAATAATTAAGTACGAGGAAACCATTCAAGTAGCCAGACTACAACCCTTAAACCAAACAAGGACCGGGGTTGCAATCCTTCACCTGAATGGAAATCCGTCTCAAATACTATGGATAAGGTAATAAGACAATAAACGAAGAGAAGACACAGAACTGCTCTGGGAGCCAGGTTACAACCCTTAAACCAAACAAGGACCGGGGTTGTAACCCTTCGCCTGAACAGAACTGGACTCCTGATCTTTATTGTTAAGGCCATTATAGATAATCATGTTGCTGAAGTAAGATAGAACATGACAAGCACGGCACGGGGTACAAATAAGACAATAACCGAAGAGAAGACACAGAACTGCTCCGGGAGCCAGGTTACAACCCTTAAACCAAACAAGGACCGGGGTTGTAATCCTTCGCCTGAACAGAACTGGTCCCCCGATCGTTATTGTTAAGGCAAGCATCAATAATCGTGTCTTGTCACGATCTTGCACAGGATCAGGATAAGACTAAGCTGGAATAACTTCATCCAATCAATCACGGCCAATCAAAAGTACGGCTTGATACTTTAACTAGCTAGGGTTATCACAGGCCTAGTTACTAGCAAGATACAATGAGATTATTTCAACAGCCACAAGCCCTACAGACCATCCAAGTTATCCAGGTCGAATGTCCATTTATGAAGGATGCACCATATGACTGTGTGCTGGAAGTGTGCCCTACTCGTCGGTAGGCTACAAGTCCACTTAATGCGCCCAGATAACGGGATTGCCTGTAGCTGGAAATCTCTTCATGTCTTCTGAATTATTCTAGTTTATTACTCTTAGTTAATTACAGTAGGTATCCCTGACCGTGGTACTCAGGGATCCCATCCTAGACATGATGCAAGACAATACTGGTTTATTGTGCAAACGCAATCATCCACGGTGTCCAGGTTAGTCATTCTTGTCGGGTCATGTCACGTTAGCCGTCGCAACAGCAATTCGAGATAATCATGTCAGGTATGCTTGTCCTGCCATGCCGTGTTCAATTATTATTAACAAACCTATTAAATAAATTCATGATTATCAAGTTCATGACAAAAGGCGTAAGGATATAAAATGGGCGTAAAATATCTAATAAAATATGATATAAAATGGGCGTAAAATATCTAATAAAATGTCAATATACAGGGCTATAGAAGAGCCAAGCTTAAGAAAAATAAAACTAAAGTGACATGCTGACATAAGACCAAGTCAGCCAAGGCCATACGCTCAGTGCAAAAGTCATACACTCAGGTCAGGCTACGCTCAAGTCAAGCTACGCTCAGGTAAGCCTACGCTCAGGTAAGCGTAGCTCAGGTAAGCCTATGCTCACAAAGGGCAGCGTATGAGGTCCATACGACCCCTTGTCACACAAGTGAGCGTATGCAAGACATACGCTCCAAAAAGGCAGCGTATGAACTTCATACGACTCCTTGTCATACAAGCGAGCGTATAAGAGTCATACGCCTCCAAAAGGCAGCGTATGGACTCCATACGACTCATGGCTATCCAAGTGAGCGTATGCAAGTCATACGCTTCCAAAAAGGCAGCGTATGGACTCCATACGGCTCCTTGTCAAGCAAGCGAGCGTATGCGAGTCATACGCTTCCAAAAGGCAGCGTATGGGGTCTACTGCGCTGCGCTAAAGAGCGTGCACAGCTCAGTGACGCAAGCTAAAAAGCTCGCGCACTGCTCACTGTCTTCTCCAAACAGCAGGAACTCCATGGTTGAACCCTAAGCTTCCAAAGTCCATAACTTGGTCAAAACAAGTCCAAATCCAACTTTCCAAAGGTCAAAATTGGGTAGAAGGAAATTCTCTACCACATGGAACCATCAAAACTTGAAAACAAGGGAATTTAATAGATCAAAACCATGAAAATCTGAAAATGACTAAATTCTAGATCTACAAAAATCTAAGCTTCAAAATAGAAAATAACAAGTTCTAATGTGGATTAGAAAGTTACAAAGAAGGGGTTAGAACAATAGAAATGGTGGGTTTCTTCATGAAGCAAGATTGCATTTGCCTAGGCTAGGGTTTTCTTGGTTGGTGGTGGAGAGTAATGAAGAAGAAAGGAAATAATGAGGAGAAAGAATGGGAGGAGGTTAATAAATGGGGTTGGTTGTGGTAGGTAGGGGGTTCACCCTTGGTTCATGATGAACTAAGGCTAATCAAGCCTAGCCGAACCAACCCAAGCCAACCCAAACCAAGATGAACCATGGCCAATACGAGATAAAATACGTACATGTATTCTTAAATACGTAATACGAACAACAGGCATTACAGTTTGCCATAAGATGGCTACATCTTCTAAGTTTGTAATATGATTGTACATGTTGTTATCAACAAACTTTCGGATGTATTCGTACGCATGCATGTTCAGACTTCTACACCTCTTAGGTTTGTCTTTGGGAGACACAAATATCATGGATGCAACTTTTTGACATACAAAGATCTTTCATCTTGTTACGCCATGCGTGATAATTTATATCATCCAGGTTAACCATTCTAATAGGTTTCACCTTCATATTTCTTTTAAATCAATTTTTCATATATTGGCATGTGAACCTCACGCTCAAATACTAGTATGTTGGGAATAGAGTGCAGAATGCAACAGAATAATCTCGATCTCCGATTAAAAATACTCCGCAAAGAATGAAGAATAAGTCGTATCTAACTAAAAGTACTCCATGAGGAATGAAGAACTAGTGGACTTGCAATCACAAACACACAAATCACAACCAAACGCAAACATAAGTATTTTTACATGGAAACAAAAATCGAGGAAAAAAAAACTACGGCCAATCTATAGTCCAACTGTGAAAAGCATCTACCGAGGATATAGAATATTATTCCGCTACTACCAAACTTTTTCTACTGATTCAAATATGAATACCATACCTACTCAAGATGAATAATGTCACGACCCCCACCCACATAATCGGGTAAGGGTACGTGGGTATGTCCAGCGTACGCCGCAGAATCGACAGTAATGAGCTGTCTAGACCTCAAATGATCATAATAATCAATTTTAGCTCAATCATAGAACTAGTAAATGGAAAATAACCCATCCCACACTCATACGATCATAGTCCACTATGTCTTTTAGTACATCATACATGTCCAACCTCCGAAGACAAATTCGATAACAAAATCCAAAAGAAAATAATAATAATAATACATATGTCTCTTGGAAACTATCTAATACATCAAAAGTAATATTTGCATCTGATCTTCTAGAATCTTCTAAGAGTTGTCATCCAATCCAATGACATCCTTATGCCCTGGTCTAGTATATCAATGATCCAGTCAGAAAAGGAGCAAAGTACAATCTACAATAATATAATAAGTACAACATAAGCACAAGTAAAGATGCAATGAACATGACTAACCTGAATCACCAGAGATGCATAATCTACTGAAACATGAAACAAAAATATCATGAGTCATGATTTGAAATACTTACTAAATATGTGACTAGCTGGTAATCACAAGAAGCACATGAAAATAAGGTACGACTTAATCACACCTACATAATGTACGATTAAGCTATCAACATGACCTAACTAGCGACTTGGATTTGATCACATATCCGTAAGTATTTTCCTCTCCAAAGTACACAAATAACAGCATATGATAAGCACCAGAACGAGGAGCACATGAATACCAAAAGCACATATCAAGTTGTGTAAACATCGTGTCCGACATGAAATATGACGCCACATGAAGTAAATACGACAAAGTCATAGAAGTACTTGTCTTGTCCTAGAAGATCAAATATGGAAAAGTAAATGTCCACCTAGAATAGGGTTAAGAATTGGTTAGAAAAAATTGTTAGGTTCTAATCTAAAGACTATCTATAAAATTCTAGAAAAATAACTAACCTATTCTATTAGTCAATAATTACTACTATCATATATATCTAAAATTATTACTAACTATTAACTAGCAAAATATTACTAAAGATTTACTAAAATATTTATTAACCAAACATTAATATTAACTAAAATAAATATTAACTAATTACTAATCAAATACTAATAAAACGAAAACTTTTTTAATTCTTTTCTTTTTCTTTCTCAGCCCAAGTAGCTCGGGACTGTGGGCCTACAAACCCAGCCCAACCCCAATTCTTTTTCTTTTCTTCTTATTTTTTTCCTTCTTTCTCTATTGGCCTGCTGGCCCATGGCCTGGACCCGGCCCTATCCAACACAATCCCTATAACTCTGTCGTCATGACCCGTACCCCATTTTTTGGAATACGAGTACATAGCCAAGTGTAACGCCCGTGGTTTGTATTACGTATTTTGGTATACATGTACGTATTCAGGCTCGTAATTTTAGCTAGTCATGGTTTATTGTGCATGTTGCGTTTTCTTGGTTCATTGTCGTATTTCATGGTTCGGCTTGGTCTGGGCAAGCTTTTGGGTTGGTGTGGTTTGAGCCGGTTCATCTAGATCATCCACCTACCCCCACCACTAACCCTATTTATATCCCACCTACTTTTCGCTCTCCTCATAACCCTTTTTATTCCTCACCATTAATCTCCACCTACCCAGAGAGAGATAGAGAGAGAGAGAGAGAGAGAGAGAGAGAGAGAGAGTAGGCAAGTACGACTTGATTCATGAAGGAACTCTATTTTTATTGTTCTATTATCTTTCTCACGAGATTCTATGACACTTTAGTACTTAGTATTTTTAATTTCCATGGCTCATTTTGTGTAGATCTAAGCTTGTTGTATTTTTAGATTTCTTGGGTTTTGATCTATTAAACCTTATTATTTTCAAGTTTTGAGTGTTCCAGGTTGTAGAGAATTTCATTCTACCCCATTTTGGCCTATGAAAGTCCGGATTCTGACCTTAGATGAAGGATTTGTGGAGCCTGGAAGCAATGGCTTTCATGGTTCTTCTTCTCGGAAGGTTGGAGAAGAAGAACAGTGCTCAGCCGCATGGCTTCGGTTGGCCTTGACGCATGGCTTTGGTTCACCCGAGCCGCATAGGCGCTCCTGGCCGCATGAAGCCCCTGTTTCTCTTAGCCGCTTGAGCCCCTCTCCCCATTGGCCGTATGAGCCTGTTCACTCTTGCCGCATAGGCCTTGGCTTTTAGGCCGCATGGCTTTGTTGGCTCTTGCCGCATAGGCCATGGTTCCAGTGCCCCAACCACATAAGACCCTTTCCCTCTTGGCCGTATGGCTCATTGCCGCCTGGGACTCTAGCCGCATGGCTTTGGTTCCCTTAGCCGCATGCAGCCCCTGTTTCCTTAGCAGCATGCAGCCCCTGTTTCCTTAGACGCATGATGTTTCTCTTATCTGCATGAGCCCCTTTTCACCGTGGTCGCATGAACTTGATTTTTCTTAGCCGTATAGCCACCTCTTGGCAGCTAGCCGCGTGGCCCTTGCCGTATGGCTTTGGTTCACCCGAGCCGCATAGGCATTCCTGGCCGCATGAAGCCCCTGCTTCCTTAGCCGCATGAGCCCCTCTTCCTCCTTGGCCGCATAAGCCTGTTCCTCCTTGGCCGTATAGGTCATGGCCTTGTTTTCCAAGCCGCATGGCTCCTCCCCCAACACTTGTACCCTTTTTTCTATTTAGTTGTTATATTATGCTTATACCACTGTTAATTCTGATTAAGTAACGTGGCATGTTGGTGGCCCGTCGTGGCACACTCTTGATAAGTAAACCTAACATGATATACCTCGTTATGCTGTTGCGACGGCTAGTACGACATGACAAAATGAATGGCTGGACACCGTAGGCGATTGTGTTTGTACAAATGAACCAGTATTGTCTTGCATCATGTCTAGGATGGAAATCCCTGAGTACCACGGTCAGGTATACCTACTGAAACTGGCTAAGGCTAATAACTAGAATAATCTAGTAGTTATGACAGATTTCCCCAGTTACCAGCGATCCCGTTATTCCGGCCATCATTGTTGGACTTGTAGCCTGCCGACGAGTAGGGCACAGGTCGAGATTCACTGATACATGGAAGAGAAAGAGGCATTGCTTAGTAAATCCAAGTCGCCTGGATAACCTGGATTAGCCGCAGGGCTGGTGGCTGAGGAAAATCTCACTGCATATTGCTAGTAATTAGGCTTGTGATAACCCTAGTTAGTTAATGTAGAAAGTCGTAGTCATTGATTGGCCGTGAACATTTAGATGGAGTCTGATTCACTCTTTAATGGTGCAGACTCAGTGCATGAACATTTTGAGTATGATCGCATGATTGTCACCTTCAACAATAATGATCAGGGGCTAAGTTCTGCTCAGCCGAAGGGTTACAACCCCGGTCCTTGTTTGGTTTAAGGGTTATAACCTGGCTCCCGGAGCAGTTCTGCGTCCTCTCTTCGTTTATTGTCTTATTGTACCATACGTCATGCTCGTCATGTTTTACTTTACCAACAAGAATTTGAGACGGAGTTCTATTCAGGTGAAGGGTTACAACCCCGGTCTTTGTTTGGTTTAAGGGTTGTGACCTGGCTACCTGAATGGTTCCCTCGTACTCAAATTCGATTGTTGATGTTTCTTTTATGATCAAGCTCTTTCATAATTATCTTTTAATATTTATTTCTGATATGCTGGTTTAGTACTTAAGTGAAGCCTCCTTTGTGGTATTTGCTTTTTCTGGGATCTGACCCAGTTGGTTTTGTATGGCTAGATACCGGAGCAGCTCCAGAGGATCTTCCTACATTCCAGCCAGATGGTGACCACCAGGCGTAACCCTGGCAATGAGTGGGTTTTATTTTGGCTCTTCTACTCTATTATAAAAATATTATTTGAGGCGTTTAGCCCACGAGCACGTGTTAGCTCGGTTACACTTTACTTACTGTCTGCCTACGGGCTGTAGCATGATTAACAAATCCTAGAGTTTATCATGTATGACTGAAACTCTTGCTAGTCTTCACATTTTGTATGACTAGCTTCATGATCATCCAAATATGTAATGTATGGGACGCCATACTATTGTATATTTGGTGCTCTGATATCCTGTAACTATTACTACTTGCTTAAATTGAGACAATAGGCTTGTTCATGACCAATACAGACTGATGGCTTATAGTTAAACCCTCATGTATCTAGACAGCCGTGACCGTATAGCGAGGTGGGTTACACTTCGATATACGTAGCTGGCTATGTCCTTCCCCGCTCTCCAGTATTCTGGTTCTGGGGCATTATATGGTTTAAGTTGTGGCCCATGCAGGTCTTATAAATCAAGATATGTGAGGTTTTACGGAATAGATGTCTCAATCAGTACTCGCCTTTGATCTGTGCTCATATCCTCTAATTCCCTAAAATCTTGACCTGATTACATGCTTGTATCTTTGATCTGTCCTGGTCCTTTCTTATTGTTTTCTGTGTCATTTTCTTCAGCGGTACTACTCATGGTCCTGCTAATCAGCCGAAAGGAGCTCAGCGAGTACTCCCACAACAAAAGGATCAAGCTCAGCACTCAGGAGCAGCTTTCCGGGTCATGCTTCCCGGAGGTCCAGAACCCCCAGAGCAGCCAGCCCAGCCTGCAAGACAGGATGATGGAGCCTTAGTTGAACTCATCAGGGAGTTGCTTGCATCGCAGGACCGTCGAGGAGATGCCTTGTACCAGGAAGTGACAGATGCTCTGGGTAGAGGTAGACACCATGGAAACAGTGCATCGAACAGTTTTAAGCGCCTGAACCCTCCATTCTTTGACGACAGTGAAGATGCTATCACTGCTGATGCATGGCTTCAGGATACAGAGGTAATTTTGGAGGCAGCTAAGACCCCAAAAGATGAGAAGGTGGCCGTAGTGCGCCTACAGTTATTGGATCTAGCCTACAGCTGGTGGACGGTACAAGCCGTTGGATTAGTGGCGCCTATTGCCTGGGCAGTTTTTCGTAAGAAATTTTGGACCAAGTACTTTGACGCTGTAGCTCGATATGAACTACAGACGAGGTTCACTAATTTGAAGTAGATGGACAGGACGATCGATGGATATGCGGCCGAGTTTTTCAGGCTTAGTCGGTTTGCTCCCACCTTGGTAGCGACCGAGTTCGACAGAGCTCAGCAATTCCAGCAGGGACTCCACTTGGAGATTCTACTAGCGGTTGAGCAGTTTGAGCATCAGACTTTTGATGCAGTGTTGAGAGCAGCCAAGAAGCATGAGTATACCTCCTAGAGGATCGTGGACAGGACAGAAGGTCGAAAGCGATTCCACAGTCAGATGAACCAGTCTTCAGCACCAGCTCCGGCAGCTAGGGCTTTGACCATTGTAGCTCCGAGGCGGGCGGCCTCAGTAACGTCGGTTCAGCATTCCACCCCGACGTATCCTTAAAAACAGAAGCAGAGGCAGTCTTCCACTGTGGGCTGCTCTTATTGTGGAAAGCCTTGTAACGCCACAGAACCAGAATACTGGAGAGCGGGGGCGTACAGAGCCAACTACGTATATTGAAGTGCAACCCACCTCGCTATACGGTCACGGCTGTCTAGATACATGAGGGTTTAACTATAAGCCAACAGTCTCCTATGGTCATGAAGAAGCCTATTGTCTCAATCTCAAGCAAGCGATACTTGTTACAAGATGTCAGAGCACCAAAATATATAATAGTAAGGTGTCCCATGCATTACATATTGGATGATCATGAAGCTAATCGTACAAAATGTCAAGACTAGCAAGAGTTCAGTCATACATGATCAACCCTAGGATCTGTCAATCATGTTACAGCCCATAGGCAGACAGTAAATAAAGGTGCAATACGAGCTAACACGTGCTCGCCGGCTAAACGCCTCAAAAGAATAATTTTTACAATAAAGTGGAAGGACAAAAAGAAACCTACTCGTTGTCAGGGTTACGCCTGGTGGTCACCATCTGGTTGGAAGGTAGGTAGATCCTCTGGAGCTGCTCCGATATCTGGCCATACAAAACCAGCTGGGTCAGACCCCAGAAAGAGCAAGTGCCACAAAGGAGGCTTCACTTAGGAACTAAAACCAGCATATCACAATAGAATATTAAAGATAATAAATAAATAATTGATAATAATAGAGATAACAACAGTAAACTGAGTACGAGGAAACCATTCAAGTAGCCAGGTCACAACCCTTAAACCAAACAAGGACCGGGGTTATAACCCATCACCTGAATAGAGATTCGTCTCAAATACTATTGGTACAGTGAAGACAATAAACGAAGAGAGGACACAGAACTGCTCCGGGAGCCAAGTTCCAACCTTTAAACCAAATAAGGACCAGGGTTGTAACCCTTCGCCTGAACAGAACTGGACCCCTGATCTTTATTGCTAAGGCCAGCATAATTAATCATGGTATTAAGGTAAGGTAAAATATAACGAACATGGCATGGGATTGCAATAAGACAATAACGAAGAGAGGACACAGAACTGCTCCGGGAGCCAGGTTACAACCCTTAAACCAAATAAGGACCGGGATTGTAATCCTTCGCCTGAACAGAACTGGACCCCCGATTGTTATTTCAAAGACAAGCATCAATAATCATGTCATGTCACAATCTTACACAGGATCAGGATAAGACTAAGCTGGAATAAACTCCATTCAATCAATCACGGCCAATCAAGAGTACGGCTTGATACTTTTAACTAACTAGGGTTATCACAGGCCTAGTTACTAGCAAGATGCAATGAGATTATTCCAACAGCCACAAGCCCTGCAGACCATCCGATTATCCAGGTCGAATGTCCGTTTATGAAGGATGCAACACGTGACAGTGTGCTGGAAATATGCCATACTCGTCGGTAGGCTACAAGTCCACTTAGTGCGTCCAGATAATGGGATTGCCTATAGCTGGAAAATCTCTTCATGACTACTGAATTATTCTAGTTTATTAGCCTTAGTCGATTACAGTGGTACCCCTGATCGTGGTACTCAGGGATCCCCATCCTAGACATTATGTAAGACAGTGCCAGTTTATTTGTACAAATACAATCGCCCACGGTGTCCAGGTCGTTCCTACTTGTCATGTCAGGCTAGCTGTCGTAACAGCATGTCGAGATATATCATGTCAGTTTACTTGTCAAGAGTACGCCACAGCGGGCCACTATCGTGTTCTATTCTTACACTATCATGAATGAGAAAAACTTGCATAAAATAACTAATAACATATTTTTGAAGCCAAAAAAAGATCTACAACTTTCATGTTGGGAGTTAGGAGAAATTCTGGCCACAATTCAGCCAAATAGGACTTAAAATAGCCAAAAATAGCAAAAATAGGCACTATGCGACACTATTCAGCACTATGCGGCACTATTCAGCACTATACGGCACTTCCATATGTGGCTGGACACTATGCGATACTATACAGCACCCTTATGCGGCTGGATACTATACAGCACTATGCAACACCCTTATGCGGCTGGACACTATGCGGCACTATGCAGCACCCTTATGCGGCTGGACACTATGTGGCACTATGCAGCAGCCTTATGCGGGTGGGCACTATGCGGCACTATGCATCACCCTTATGCGGCTGGACACTATGCGACACTATGCAACACCCTTATACGGCTGGACACTATGCTGCACTATGCAGCACCCTTATGCGGCTGGACACTATACAGCTCCCTTATGCGGCTGGACACTATGTGACACTATGCAGCACCCTTATGCGGTTGGACACTATGCAGCATCCTTATGCGGCTGGATACTATGCGGCACTATGCAGCATCCTTATGCGGCTGGATACTATGCGGCACTATGCAGCACCCTTATGCGGCTGGACACTATGCGGTACTATGCAGCCCGAGTCATTATCAGTAAGGCTCAATATACTTACTGGTAACGAACTTGTGGAAGTAGATAGAGTATGTTTCTCGTGTCGGATCATAGTTAGCGGTAGAGAATTCCCCGCTAGATTGATAGAGTTCCCGATGGCCGATTATGATGTGGTCTTAGGGATGGATTAGTTGAGGGACCAGTATGCTAGGATAGACTGCCACATTGGCAGGATTATTTTTAGCATTCCAGGCACGCCAGAGTTTTTCTTCTTCCGAGGCGAAGTTGAACCTTCTCCTCCAGTGTTGCGGATGGCAGTAGCAGTAGTACAATTACCTCGGATAGTCGAAGAGTTTCCAGATGTTTTCCCAGAAGGGCTTCCAGGGATGCTGCCAGAGCGAGAGATCGAGTTTACTATCGCCTTGATTCCCGGGACAGCCCCAGTGTCAGAGAGAGTCTACAGGATGACACCGTCAGAGCTAGAGATATTGTACAAGGTGATTGAAGAACTCAGAACCATAGGATTTATTCATGCTAGTGGATCGCCTTGGGGAGCCCCGATACTTTTTGTGAAAAAGAATGATGGTACGTCCAGATTATGTGTAGATTATCGTACCTTGAACTTGGTGACAATCAAGAACATATACCCTCTTCTGAGGATAGATGCCTTGTTTGATCAACTCAAGGGAGCAGCAGTATTCTCGAAGATCGACTTGCGGTCAGGATACCATCAGATCAGAGTCAGAGAGCAAGACATCCCGAAGACAGCTTTTAGATCGAGATATGGGCATTGGGAGTTCCTTGTGATGCCATTTGGAGCAACCAATGCGCCGGCAGTATTCATGGACCTCATGAATCGTATCTTTATGTCTTATTTGGATCAGTTCGTGATTGTGTTCCTAGACGACATCCTAGTCTACAGTAAGAGTGAGGCGGAGCATGAGCAGCATCTCCATGTGGTTCTTCAGATTCTTAGAGAGCACCAATTGTATACCAAGTTCAGTAAATACGAGTTCTGGCTCGATCGTATTTCGTACTTGGGTTATATCATCACCCGAGGTGGAGTGGAAGTGGATCCCCAGAAGAACGTGGCCATTGAAACGTGGTCGGTATCTAGCACAGTGGCAGAAATTTACAGTTTTCTGGGCTTGGCCGGCTACTACCGACGATTTATTTCAGACTTTGCTCGAATTTCAGCGCCAATGACCCAGTTGACCCGCAAGGATGTGCAGTTTGCTTGGACAGCAGAGTGCCCGGATTCTTTTGAGAGGTTGAAGCGAGGCTTGATGACGGCTCCTATTCTCACACTTCCAGATGGAACCGGAGGATTCTTAGTGTATTGTGATGCTTCGGGCAGAGGTTTAGGATGTGTTCTGATGCAGCATGGGAAGGTAATAGCTTATGCGTCACGACAACTTCGTGATCATGAGAGAAATTACCCAACCCATGACTTGGAGCTGGCAACAGTAGTATTTGCACTTAAGCTTTGGAGGCACTACTTGTATGGAGATAGAGTAGAGATTTTTACCGACCACAAGAGTCTGAAGTATGTGTTCATCCAGAAGGATCTCAACATGCATCAGAGGAGATGGCTAGAGCTGCTTGTGGATTATGACATCAACTTGCAGTATCATCCTGGGAAGGCCAACGTTGTTGCAGATGCATTAAGTAGGAGGGCCGGAGTTTATTTTCTAACGGTGCAGCCGGAGTTATTAGCTGATCTTCAGAAGATGGGTATAGAAGTTGTCCTTCCTTCCAATGTGGCATTAATGGCCAACATGCAGGTTCAGTCTAGCATAGTCGAGAGGATCCAGATGGCACAGTCGGCAGATTCTAAGCTTCAGCGGCTCATAGCAGAGTGTGAGGCAGGACGAAGACCAGAGTTATGCATTCATGAAGACGGTACACTTCGACATGGTAAGCGTCTTTGTGTATCCAGTGGAGATATCAGACAGGAGATCATGGCAGAGGCCCACAGTTTGTAGTATTCTATTCATCCCGGTGGCACGAAGATGTACCGTGATATCCGCCAGCACTTTTGGTAGAATGGCATGAAGAGGGAGATAGCCCGTTTTGTCTTTTGTTGTTTAGTCTGCCAATAAGTTAAGGCTGAACATCAGAGACCAGCTGGACTACTTCAACTATTGCCAATTTCTGAGTGGAAATGGGAGCATATAACCATGGATTTTGTCACTGGATTGCCTAGAACCCCGGCTTGCAGAGACGCTATTTGGGTTGTCATAGACAGGCTCACGAAGGTGGCTCACTTTTTCTCATTCAGAGTTGGTCAGTCGACGGCTCAGCTAGCAGAGATGTATCTCCGGCAGATTGTCAGATTGCACTGTGTACCAGTCAGTGTCACCACGGACAGAGATTCAAGATTTACGTCGCACTTTTGGCGTAGCCTGCAAGAGAGTTTGGGAACTCGCCTCCAGTTCAGCTCAGCATATCATCCGCAGACAGATGGCCAGTCAGAACGTACGATCCAGACTCTCGAAGATATGTTGAGATCTTGTACACTCGACTTTGGTGGTTCGTGGGAAGATCATCTGCACCTAAGGTGGAGTTCTCGTACAACAACAGTTTCCAGGCTAGTATGTAGATGGCACCGTTCGAGGCACTGTATGGTAGGAAGTGCCGATCCCCGCTAGCATGTAATGATGTCGGAGAGAGGCAGATGCTCGGTCCAGAAATGATTGCTCAGACCGTTGAGGTGGTCAGAAGAGTCAGAGATCATCTTCGAGTTGCCCAAGATCACCAGCGTTATTGGGCCGATTCTCATCGGCGCCCTCTTGAGTTTTCTGTCGGCGACCATATATTCCGGAGGATTTCGCCTAACTGTGGCGTCATTCGTTTTGGCGTACGGGGAAAGCTTAGTCCTAGGTATATAGGGTCATTTGACATTCTGGAGCGAGTAGGAGATGTATCCTATCGTCTCGCTCTTCCACCATCGCTACGTGAGGTGCATGATGTATTCCATGTATCCCAACTGCGATGGTATATTCCAGACCTGAGCCACATCCTGGATCATTCGGAATTGGTTGTTGGTACCAACCTTTCGTATGAGGAGAGGCCCGTGTCAATATTGGACCGAAGAGAGAAGACACTCAAGAACAAGACTATCAAGTTAGTCCGAGTTGCTTGGGGTCATCACTCTTTGGGTGAGTCAACGTGGGAGCGTGAGAATGATATCCGATCGCGATATCCTGACCTGTTTGACTCGTAAGGTATAATATCTTTCTTATGCCTTACACTTCGAATCCTTGCTTGCATATTTGATTGCTTGATTGATTGCTTAGCTGTAGATTGCATCTAATAGTATAACTTGTCCCGACACCTCTAGCCTCTTTAATTAAATTCTAAGGACGGAATTCTTTTAAAGTGGGTAGATTTGTCACCCTCAAAATCCGTGTTACGTATTTTCAAATACGTGTACATATTTCGGGTCCGTATTTTATTAGTCATGGTTAGCTAGTTGTTTCACTTAACAAAATGCCTGGAAATCGGATTTTGAAAATAAAACGAGAAAAAGTATAAGAAGTACAAGTTTGATTCTGGAAAGTATTGCTATGGAAGTCTAATCTGTAAATGATCACTTTGTTCCTTGGACCATACGATGATGATGAAGATCACTGTTAGAAGATGAACAATTGGAAGAACAACGTCACCAGAAAGGTATCGATGCACTTGGGCACTGATGGCGAGGCCGAATGCTTTTCTGCTTTGCTTCACTCTGTTCTGGAAGAAAAGTTGAAGAAGAATGCTCCAAAAAATCAAAGTCTCTGGGCTCTGATCTCTATGTATTCTCTCATCTCTCTCTTTCTGTGTCTATCTGAGAAAAATAAGTCTATTTATAGACTTGGGCTCTTGTGCGTAAAAACTCAGCAAAAGTTTTATCTTTACGCTAACAACTGCCACCCATGACCGAAGTCATCCTCTGCATACGTTGACACGTGTCCCATCATTTCAGTAAGAATATGATGCACGTACACACGTTCTTGGAGATATGTGGCATGAAAGCCATGTAGGTAAACCACGTTCCAAATTGGTGAAGAAGAATAGGGCGTAAAAACAACCCAAAATACTCTGAGCGTAAAGTAGTAGACTAGGCGTAAAATAGCCATGACATGAACTTTCCGCGTAAAGTGGTTGTTAAATAACCTTGAGCGTAAAAGTAGCCAAATAAACTTTATACACACATCAACTTTTGAGCGTAAAAACTCGTATAGTCTCCATACGTAAAAGAAGCCATAATGTGAGCGTAAAATAGCTCAGTCCACATACTAAACAACATCATTGGTCTCTGTGTAAAACAAATCCCTTCGAATTCTGTGATATATGCCATCATTAAATCTTCATGTCAGACTTTGCATTAAATGCAAGACTTGACAGCTTTGTCCAGCGTAAAAGTGGCTAGCCTGTCTTAGGCGTAAAACCATTGGCTTGACCCTGGCATAAAGTGATTAGCCTGCTTTAGGCGTAAAGTGATTATGTTGAGTGGAATGCTTCTATCTCTTTGACTCATTCCATGAAGCACTTTTTACGCTCCTACACTAGTCATGATTTTATTTTTAGCATGTTGCATTGGCATGGTTATTTTGGCATTTTATTGGTTATGGCTTAGCTTGGTTCGGTTTAGCTTGATTTGGTTTGCTTTTGGGTTCATCATGAACCAAAAGAAAATCCCTACCTACCACCACCATCATTATTTAAAATCCAATCCCCTTTCTCTCTTATCTTTACTTTCATTTATTTCTTCATCTTCTTCCTCTTAACTTCTCCACCTACCAAGAGAAGCTTAGGAAAGTGCAACTTGCTTCATAGAGAAACTCTATTTTTGTTGTTCTATTGTCTTTCTTGCGAGATTTTGAGATACTTTAGAACTTGGCCTTTTTCATTTTGTTCGATATTTTCTTGTAGATCTAAGTTTATATTATTTTCAATTTTCTTGGGTTTTGATCTATTTAACTTTATTATTTTTATGTTTTGATTGTTCCATGTTGTAGAGAATTCGATTTTACCTAAAATAGACCTTTGAAAAGTTGAATTTCGACTTATTTTAAGAAAGTTATGGCCAAAAGCATTTTTGACCATTTCTATGTTCATCTGTGCTGATTTGGGCAGGGATGATAAATAGTGCCGCATAGTGTCCAGCCGCATAAGGGTGCTGCATAGTGCTGTATAGTGCCGTATAGTACCCAGCCGTATAAGGGTACTGCATAGTACCGCATAGTGCCCAGCCGTATAAGGGTGCTACATAGTGCCGTGTAGTGTCCAGCCGCATAAGGGTGCTGCATAGTGCCGCATATTGTCCAGCCGCATAAGGGTACTGCATAGTGCCCAGCCGCATAAGGGTGCTGCATAGTGCCGTATAGTGTCCAGCCGCATAAGGGTGCTGCATAGTACCGTATAGTGCCCAGCCGCATAAGGGTAATGCATAATGCCGCATAGTGTCCAGTCGCATAAGGGTGCTGCATAGAGCCGTATAGTGTCCAGCCGCATAAGGGTGCTGCATAGTGCTGCATAGTGTCCAGCCGCATAAGGGTGCTGCATAGTGCCTTATAGTGTCCAGCCGCATAAGGGTGCTACATAGTGCCGCATAGTGTCCAACCGCATATGGAAGTGCCGCATAGTACTGCATAGTGCCGCATAGTACCTATTTTGGCTATTTTAAGTCCTATTTGGCTGAATTGTGGCCAGAATTTCTTCCAACTCCCAACATGAAAGTTGTAGATCTTTTTCTTGGCTTCAAGAATATGTTATTAGTTATTTTATGCAAGTTTTTCTCATTCATGATAATGTAAAAATAGAACTCGATAGTCGCCCGCTATGGCGCACTCTTGACATGTAAACTGACATGATATATCTCGATATGCTGTTACGACAGCTAGCTTGACATGACAAGTAGGAACGACCTGGACACCGTGGGCGATTGTGTTTGTACAAATAAACTGGCACTGTCTTGCATCATATCTAGTATGGGGATCCCTGAGTACCACGGTCAGGGGTACCTACTGAATTCAACTAAGGCTAATAACTAGAATAATCCAGTAGTCATGAAGAGATTTCCCAACTACAGGCAATTCCGTTATCTGGACGCTCGAGTGGACTTGTAGCCTACCGACGAGTAGGGCACATTTCCAGCACACAGTCACGTGTTGTATTCTTCATAAACGGACATTCGACCTGGATAACCGGATGGTCTGCAGGGCTTGTGGCTGTTGGAATAATCTCATTGCATCTTGCTAGTAACTAGGCCTGTGATAACCCTAGTTAGTTAAAAGTATCAAGCCGTACTCTTGATTGGCCATGATTGATTATATGGAGTTTATTCCAGCTTAGTCTTATCCTGATTCTGTGTAAGATTGTGACATGACATGATTATTGATGCTTGCCTTAACAATAACGATCGGGGGTCCAGTTCTGTTCAGACGAAGGGTTACAACCCCGGTCCTTGCTTGGTTTAAGGGTTGTAACCTGGCTCCCAGAGCAGTTTTGTGTCCTCTCTTCGTTTATTGTCTTATTTCAACCCCATGTCATGTTCGTCATATTTTACCTTACCTTAATACCATGATTATTTATGCTGGCCTTAGCAATAAAGATCAGGGGTCCAGTTCTGTTCAGGCGAAGGGTTACAATCCCGGTCCTTGTTTGGTTTAAGGGTTGTAACCTGGCTCCCGAAGCAGTTCTGTGTCCTCTCTTCGTTTATTGTCTTCACTGTACCAATAGTATTTGAGACAGGTTTCTATTCAGGTGAAGGGCTGTAACCTCGGTCCTTGTTTGGTTTAAGGGTTGTGACCTGGATACTTGAATGGTTTCTTCGTACTCAGTTTACTGTTGTTATCTCTATTATTATCAGTTCTTTATTTATTATTTATCTTTAATATTTTATTGTGATATGTTGGTTTTAGTTCCTAAGTGAAGCCTCCTTTGTAGCACTTGCTCTTTCTGGGGTCTGACCCAGCTGGTTTTGTATGGCCAGATATCGTAGCAGCAACAGAGGATCTACCTGTCTTCCAGCTAGATGGTGACCACCAGACGTAACCCTGGCAACGAGTGGGTTTCTTTTTGTCCTCCCACTTTATTGTAAAAATTATTCTTTTGAGGCGTTTAGCCGGCGAACACGTGTTAGCTCGGTTGCACCTTACTTATTGTCTGCCTACGGGCTGTAACATGATTAACAAATCCTAGGGTTGATCATGTATTGACTAAAACTCTTGCTAGTCTTAACATTTTGTACGACTAGCTTCATGATCATCCGAATATGTAATGTATGGGATACCTTACTATTGTATATTTGGTGGTTTGACATCTTGTAACTGTTACTACTTTCTTGTGATTGAGACAATAGGCTTGTTCATGACCATAGGAGACTGTTGGCTTATAGTTAAACCCTCATGTATCTAGACAGCCGTGACCGTATAGCGAGGTGGGTTGCACTTCAATATACGTAGCTGGCTATGTACGACCCCGTTCTCCAGTATTCTGGTTCCGGGGCGTTACATGCCCCTGCTTCCTTAGCCGCATGAGCCCTTCTATCCCTTGGCCGCATAAGCCTGTTCCTCCTTGGCCGCATAGGTCATGGCCTTGTTTTTCGAGCCGCATGGCTCCTCCCCCAGCACTTGCACCCTTTTTTCTATTTAGTTGTTACATTATGCTTATACCACTGTTAATTCTGATTAAGTAACGTAGCATGTTGGTGGCCCGTCGTGGCACACTCTTGATAAGTAAACCTAACATGATATACCTCGTTATGCTGTTGCGACGGCTAGCACGACATGACAAAATGAATGGCCTGGACACCGTGGGCGATTGTGTTCGTACAAATGAACCAGTATTGTCTTGTATCATGTCTAGGATGGGAATCCCTGAGTACCACGGTCAGGTATACCTACTGAAACTGGCTAAGGCTAATAACTAGAATAATCTAGTAGTCATGACAGATTTCCCCAGTTACCAGCGATCCCGTTATTCCGGCCATCATTGTTGGACTTGTAGCCTGCCGACGAGTAGGGCACAGGTCGAGATTCACTGATACATGGAAGAGAAAGAGGCATTGCTTAGTAAATCCAAGTCGCCTGGATAACCTGGATTAGCTGCAGGGCTGGTGGCTGGAGGAAAATCTCACTGCATATTGCTAGTAACTAGGCTTGTGATAACCCTAGTTAGTTAATATAGAAAGCCGTAGTCATTGATTGGCCGTGAACGTTTGGATGGAGTCTGATTCAGTCTTGAATGGTGCAGACTTAGTGCACGAACGTTTTGAGTATGATCGCATGATTTTTACCTTCAATAATAATGATCAGGGGCTAAGTTCTGCTCAGGCGAAAGGTTACAACTCCGGTCCTTATTTGGTTTAAGGGTTGTAACCTGGTTCCCGGAGCAGTTTTGTGTCCTCTCTTCGTTTATTGTCTTATTGTACCCTACGTTATGCTCGTCATGTTTTAGTTTACCAGCAAGAATTTGAGACAGAGTTCTATTCAGGTAAAGGGTTACAACTCCAGTCCTTGTTTGGTTTAAGGGTTGTGACCTGGCTACCTGAATGGTTCCCTCGTACTCAAATTTGATTGTTGATGTTTCTTTTATTATCAAGCTCTTTCATAATTATCTTTTAATATTTATTTCTCATATGCTGGTTTAGTTCTTAAGTGAAGCCTCATTTGTGGTATTTGTTCTTTCTGGGATCTGACCCAGCTGGTTTTGTATGGCCAGATACCGGAGCAGCTCCAGAGGATCTCCCTACCTTCCAGCCAGATGGTGACCACCATGCGTAACCCTGGCAACGAATGGATTTTATTTTTGGCTCTTCCACTCTATTGTAAAAATATTTTTTGAGGAGTTTAGCCCACGAGCACGTGTTAGCTCGGTTGTACTTTACTTACTGTCTGCCTACGGACTTTAGCATGATTAACTAATCCTAGGATTGATCATGTATGTAATGCCCCAGTCCCAAAATACGTAGGACTAGGAATGTGGACATGCCAGCTGTATTCATACGAAATACATAGGCCTCGTATGAATACATAAGCTGTAAAATGCAGTAGAACCATAATTAATCTCATCCACACAAAAATATATGAATAAATGATATCATATAATCAACCATGAAATTGTCATTTGGTACATGTAGTTGGACGGAGACAAATCCACTACCAACGATGAAAAGAAATATATAACAAAAGAAAGATTTTTGGCGAGTGAAGCGAAGACGACCCAAGCGCAATCATCCTCGAAGAAATAGAGATGGTCACCGCTAGAGCTATAACACCTGCGAAAGATAAGAGTACACACCTGGCGAGATAACCAGGTCCTCAGAGGGACGTAACAAGACACATAATATCATGCCAATAACTGAATAAATAAAGCTCAACAGAAAAGTATATGTGACTACACAAATAAAGGTCCTTAACCATTCTAGGTGTAAATACATTTTGAAGACAACGTTCCACACAAGGGCTCCCGAAGCTAGAAACACGGCACGTTAGCATTTCAACCAAGGAACTAGTGGCGTCTAGAGAAAAGTAAATGCACGGCCCATTAGCACTCGAGCGAGAGCTAAGGGGCATCTAGAGAAAAATAAATGCACGGCCACTAGCTCTTGGGTGAGTCACTAACGGCAGCTAGAGAAAAATAAATGCACGGCCCATTAGCACTCGACGGAGTCACTAAGGACATCTAGAGAAAAGTAAATAAGTGAAAGCCCCTGCGCCTAATAACTGTCCTCACCCTCCCCTTGTACTACACGTGCTGAATCCACATCACGACATTCCTAATAACTGCTAAGTCTTCTAGATAACCATAACTATTTAGCAGTTATTGCCTATCGCACGGCATGTGTGCACCGATGGCCAATCGATACGTACGTCCAAGATCTATATGAGACTCGTGACTCGTGATACACAAGGGTCAAGCCAATGAATGCGGCACAAACAAAGGGCGGTTCCTTAACTCTAAGCCAAATGCAACTAAAATATAATAATTTGCAAGTATAATTTATATTTTCTAGAATAAGTAAAAAAACATGCATGATATTGAGCAATAAATTAAACAGTAAAGGCAAGGTGTCTTGCCTGGTTGGACGCCTGGTGTGCTGCAATGATCAAGCTGGCATGAACTACGACTTCGGTGCAACAACTATATAAGGTGACTTCTGATGGTGGCACGGACAGTTCCATTGGGTCCAGAAGGGTCAAATTAGTTAGGGTGGACATAAGGTAGGCTTGAATTGGCGATCGAATAGGAAAGAGGGGGGTTGAGTCACGGACAGAAGGATAATTAAAGGAAATTTAATAAATAATATATTTGATTTCAGAAAACTATTTATATTTTTTGAAAACTATATTTTAATATCCCGAAATATTTTATAAATAGTAAAATCAATGTAAGTCAAAAACTATAGTTTACTTAGTAAAAATATTTTATATAAGTACTTGAGAATATATTTTATTAGTCGAAATAGTTTTTGGATAGATAATTGAAAATATGAAAAATCATTTCCTTTAGGCTAGAATACTTTAAGTAAAAATATAATTTTTGGTAGCACTATATATTTATTAGTAAAACATTTTAGATGAATACTAAAATATATAGAAATCATTTTTAAGAAAAAGCTCTATATTTGCAAAATAATACCTATCTTTTTATGCTAGCCATAAATATTTAACAAAATAATAATAATAATAATAATAATAATAATAATAATAATAATAAAGATGATAAAAATAATGATGGTAATACTATTGATAGTTAATGATGTATATATTCCTACAAGAAAGAAAATAATAGACATATAATAATAATGATGATAATGATAGTAATAAGGATAATAATAATAATGATAAAATGCAAAACACCATTAAAATAAACAATTAAAATAATAATAATAATAATAATAATAATAATAATAATAATAATAATAATAATAATAATAATAATAATAATAATAATAAATATTATAACTTACAGTATCACAGCTCTCTTCCTTCTCTTGAAACGAGAAGGGAGTCAAAAAAAAAATCAAAAGCAGAGCAGAAAGGAGAGACTAGAGAGAGAAAGCATGGGAGAGAGAGAATGGAGAGAGTGAGCGAGAGAGAGGTGAGCGAGAGAGAGGCGAACGGGAGAGAGAGTGGGAAGCTAGGGATTTGAGAGGGGAAGACGGAGAGGTGGTCCGACGGAGGAGCAGGGAAGCGGAGGAGCGGCGCAGAAGATCGGAGGGCGAGGTACGCGGCGGCGCGTCCAGGCGCTGGCCGCGGAGGAGCGGATGTGCGATGGTCGGGAGAGAGGGGTTCGGGCTCCGGCGGGATGGTGGTGGGCGGACGGCTGTGCGGCGATGGGAGGCGCTGGGAGGCTCAGGGCGGTCGGGGAAGTGAGGGCGGAGAAAGTTCAACGTCGGGCGACGGTTCGAAGAGGGTTTGGAGTAGAGGCCGGCGGCAAGTCGGCGGGCGGCAGGGTTGCGGAGGAGGGGAGAGGAGGGGGTCGGAAGAAGGTTCGGCCGGGCTCGCTCGGTGGCCGGCGCCGCAGCCATGGGCGCGCGGTCTATGGAGCACACGAAGAGGGGCGGCGCTCGCAGGAGTCTCGCCGGCGGCGTGGGGTCTGTCGCCGGGACGGGTGCGGCTCGCGGGGACTGGAAAGTCGGGGGTTCTCGGTCGGAGGCGAACGTCTAGGCGGAGGTTAGGCGATCGTTCGCCGGAGAACGCGGTCGACGCAGTCCGGCGTTGGGTCAACGTGGGGCGGCGCGTGGATGGAGGTGAGTTTAGGGTTAGGTTTATTTGATTTTCTGTTCTGGGTTTCTTTGGTCGTGGCATTTGGTGATGGTGGCGAGGAGGACGGAGATGCCGACGACGGTGGTATTGCGCTGTTGGAACGGGGTGAAGGAGAGGGTGATGGCAGCGGTGGTGGTTGGTGGCAGGGGGTCGGCCGGTGGTGCGGATGTGGCGGTGGTGTTGAAGTCTGGCGGTTTGCTGTGAGTGGCGGCGATGGTCGCGGCGGGGTTCGAGCAGCAGGAAGGGCGGCAGAGTTGTCGATTAGGGTTAGGGCTAAGGTTTAGGGACTAGGAATTGGTAGATTAGAAATTTTGGGGATTAGTATTGTGTCGGGGTTGTCGACACGAGAGAGAATAATGTACTTATACAAGAATTGGAATAAGAGAGTCACCCGGGGTCGGACCCGAGGCCGTCACGGCTGACACGGAGGGAATGGCCACAGACACGATGCACGTACTTCGCTGGAAAAATTTGTGGAGTAAATTATGGATGAATAATAAATTGGAGGAGTACCTGCCTATTTATAGGACGTGGGAATTCCCAATTGGATAGGATAGGAAAAGATTAAACCCAATTTGATTTAAATCAATAATCAAATCCAAATTTTAAATTAAATATCCAATTTAAATCAAATTAAATTTCTAGTATAAAATCAATGAGATAAATCAAATTTTAAATATTTAACTATTTAAATAAATTCAAAATTTCAAATCAAGGTTTAAATGGCCACAATAACTTCCAAATATATTTTACAAAATACCAATAATAATAATTTTGAAAATAATAAATATTTTTAAATAACTTTTTTGAATAATAAAATATTAATATTAATAAATCTCAAAAATTACATTTTTATTTAAAATAGACTAATAAATAATTACGAAATATATGTATGCACGAATAATGCATACATGATTATGCTTTTCCTAGTATACAATAAAATATTATTTATGATTAATAACTCTTAAAAACAAAAAGGCTTTTTATAGCAAGAATAATAATTATATGTAATATTTTGAAACAGTATAATAAAATAGAAAAATATTTTCCTAAAATATGTACGCTCGCACATATTCGCACTCGACGAGCAGGAAAAATAAAATTTCATGCGCGACGTACAATACGACTACGCGACGTACAATACAAAAATTTTAAATTGGTACCAAATTTAATAAAAAAATAGTAGAAATTTAGGGGTTTTACAATGTATGACTGAAACTCTTGCTAGTCTTCACATTTTGTATGACTAGCTTCATGATCATCCAAATATGTAATGTATGAGATGCCTTATTATTGTATATTTGGTGCTCTGATATTTTGTAACTGTTATTTCTTGCTTGAGATTGAGACAATAGGCTTGTTCATGACCAATACAGACTGATGGCTTGTAGTTAAACCCTCATGTATCTAGACAGCCGTGACCGTATAGCGAGGTGGGTTGCACTTCGATATACGTAGCTGGCTACGTCCGCCCCCCGCTCTCCAGTATTCTGGTTCTTGGGCGTTACACCAAGTCCAGCCTACATCGCAATATCAGCGATAGAACACTGTCTAGATATCAATAATCAAAGTACAAATATTTGCTCATAATATAATCTCTCTATTTGCTCATTCACAATAACTAAACTCAAATTACAACGTCCAACGTTTACATTTGATCAAAATACAAGAATCTAATAATACATCAAAATTAAAAATAACGCATTAAACGTTTAAGGTCAATAATCTATTTGAAATCTAGGATTGACCTCCCACAATATCCATATCTCTCCCATGGGTCCAAGTGCATAGAGAAGCAATTGACTAAGCTGAAAAATAAGTTTCCAGTCATGAATGAAATAAGTACATACATGATAAACAGTTCAAAACATAATAGAAACTATAAAACAAGAAATAACATATGAAATACATGGTAATTGGTAAAACTGGAATCATGGTATGACAAGTAGAGAAAAATAGGTAAACACAATAATCATAGCATGTCAACTAGAAAGAAACATGTAAACATAACTATCATGGCATGCCAAGTAAGATGGAACATGTAAACATGACGATCAAGATACCTAATTAAGTATTTTAAAATACCAATTTCGATATGTAAACGGTTAAAGGTAAATACGACATCCTGCACATGAAGTGTGCGATTTATATTGTTTCAGTTTAGACCTGAAAGAGTGGTTCCTAATTTGGAAATGTTCATATGCCTACTCATGTGTTTCTGCACCTGACTCATGGATTCACGTCACGACACAAAAAATCATGATACACGATAATCACAAACACGAAAATCATGAAACATGCAAGATAAATCACGAAAATCAATAATTATGAATATGAATCCATACTTTTGTGAACAACGTGTCAAGAGTCATATAATGCACATCTAAAACATGTATCATAGAAACTATTAGGAATTGAAAATAACCAATGTAAGTACTTGTCTCGGTTTGTTGGAGTCGACGTGTGAGACAGGAACATATCGACACATAATATGCTCAGGTGCAACACTTCATAAGATGATTTCACACGATGGAACAGACAGTTCTATCGAGTCCAGAATTTTCCAATTGGTTAGAGTTGATATGAAGAAGTTCTAATTCGCAAGCTGGAAATAGGAAATACGATTGGTCACGAACAAGATTTGATAATCAAAGGAAAAATATAAATGAATATCTATAGTTATTTTTTAAAAATATTTATGATACATTGAAAACTATATTTTATTAGTTAAAATAATTTTTAGATAAATACATGAAAAATCTAGGAAATCGTTTTAGGACCCAAAACCTAATTTTGTCAAGCTATAGTTTTAGGTTAAAAGCTATGTTTGGAAAATAGCTAGAAATACTATAACAATATTTTTAGGCTTTCTAACCCAATTTGAAATCGATATATGCCCAAGCTCAAAACAATATTTTTTAAAGTAAAAATGTCACGCCTCAGTCCCAAACTACGTGGGACTAGGAATATGTAAGCATGCTAGCTATGTAACCAGTGGGCTCCAGCCCAAATAATATACGTATAAGTTGTTAAGGTAAGTTATATGTTCTACACAATAACATAACAACTATCTACATCTCAATCCATAAAATCGGTACCAAGAATGAACATAATATATTAAAGTTGGTCTCCCAGTAATATACATGTTCGAACAAGCTCGAGAAAAGAGTAAGCTTGCAAATACTAGGCTATAATAGTAGCATGAGTCATTCTGAGACAATATGGATATGGAAGGACATAAAAAATACCAACAAAGTATACCTGAATCCCGGTGCCGCAATCATCACTGTCCAACTACTCTATAATTACTGCTCAACCAATACCTGGAGAGATCACTAGGTTCTCAGAGGGACGTAACAAGATACATACAACATGCTATATAAAGTGAATATAAACTGCTCAATAATAATCCGGATCACGACACTGTAAGCACCTTGATTTTTGGTGATTTTTATTTATTTATTTTATATATATATATATATATATATATATATATATATATATATATATATATATATATATATATATATATAACCATATTTTATTTTTAATTATGACTATAGTACTACTTACCATAGTGATGATTTTTAAAGCACAACAATTATCAAATTTTCAAATCCAATTTCATATTTGAATTCAGACAAGTCCACATTCAATTTGATATATCATGTCCCATCCAAACATATTTTTTGTGCTATATTTTTCATGTACAACTTTAGGGGTAAAATAGTCATTTTAGTCTCTACTATAAAAGTTGACTAGTTTTTCAAATAGCAATTAAGGCCCAACTTTAAACCAAATCATTTGACCCAATAAATAGTTTGACCCATTTAGAGCATACTACGCGTATGCCAACGGTGTACCACTCAATTGAGTTTTCATGTGCTAATTATTTTCAAATGGCACATAAGACCCATATAGTGCAATTTCAATGTTTGAATCAATTAGAATTATTTTTGGGATTTAACCCTAGCCAATCCAACTTAGTGGGAGCTATCCTAGTTTGCCAATCCATAGTGGAACCATATTAGATTGATTTAATTCAAATTAAGTACAGCATTGTTCCACATATCTTTGCATCTTTGACTCAACCAATTAGCCCATTCAAATATGGAAACCCACTAGACCACCTTGCCATAGTTGGAGATTGGAGGCAGAAACCTCCACTAAATCAACCCAAACCAAAGTCATATGAACCCTAACATATAAAACCTTATATTTTTTATTTTTAACGTTCAAAAAAATGCATCCTCTCTTCATCCATTGCAAAAACTTAAACTCCCTCCCAGCTCAATTCAGTCGCATTACCTTGTGGCGTAACGACAATTTTGATCCCTTTTCGACCTCCGATGACACTCTACACATATTCGTTATGAAGCTACGCGAGCCTCTACAATCCTATCCACCCCCATATGTTCAAAACTGTAAGGACCCTAATTTTTGGAAATTATTTTTTTATTTATTTTGTAGGATTTATATTTGTTAGATAGATTTTACCTTTAATTATGATTATAGATGTACTTTTTCGTAGCTTTGATTATTGGAGCATAAGAAGCGACTTTCTTTCGAAATGTCCTTCATGAGTTTTGGATTAGAAAAGTTCACCTTTAATTTAATATATCATGTCTCATCTAAACTTGTCCCCTAACATTCTTTTGACTTCGTACAACTTCGGATCAAATTTAGGCCATTCGATTATTTACCGTAATTCTAAACCTAACTTCCAACGAGAGTTCGAAACTCGATATAGATTAAAACCATTTGACCCAATATATAGGTTTGACCCATTTTGAGCCTACGACCCACATGCTAAGGGTGTACCACTCAATCGAGTCTCTATGTGCTATTTATTTACGAATGGCACAAGAGACTCATGGATTGACTTTTCAAGTTTGATTTGATTAGAAAATATATTTGGACCCTAACTTAGCCAACTCCACTTGTTAGAACCATGTTAGGTTGTCATGACTTAGCAGAATTATTTTGAATGTATTTTAGACCAAATAGATTTAAACACAATTGTGTATATATATGATTTTATTTATAATAGACTAATACTATATATCTATATGGCATTAGTCATGGTTAACTTTTGAGATGCATATCTGTAGTGCCCCGTCCCGCAAAGTCAATCGGAGAAATCGAAACGCCGACGGCGTTGGAACTTAGCCTTGCAACGGCTGCTCAAAGGCTCGCTCGTCCGAGGCGACTCCTCGCACAGGTGGGGGAGTTTCGGTGAACTTGCTTCATCTTAGCCTTCACTTAATAACGCGCATGTTTTCAACTTGTACTGGTAGGCTAATCTAAAAGCTACGCACCAACATAGCTAAGGGAATAATCCCGTCCCGTCGGAATGTCTTAGAACATGGAAAATGGTCCCACGGTCTTCATAGAAGTCGGCTCAGCGTGCTTTCAAATGACACTCGATCCTTCGATCCCGTGGCTTGGGAGAAGGAAGTTGGCTTAAGTTGTTAAGTTGCCCCGACACTTGAAATAGCCTAAGTCATAGGCGTCGCCTGCGTGAATGCTTGAAAAGCATGCACGGTCCCGTCGTTTTGTCCCGACACTGGAAATTAGCCTAAGTCAGAGGCGTCGCCCGCATGAATGCTTGATAAAGCATGCACGGTCTTGTCCCACAAGGCTTGGCATAGCTTTCACACGTCCCGCAAGTTAAGTCGTCTCGTACGGCTCGTTGGCTTAAGTCTAGGCACCCGAAAAGTTGGTTGTCCAAGTCAACCCCGTGCCTAGCACGTTCCCTCGACGCGGAGCTCGGCGTAGCCCTCGCTCGTCGAGTTATCTCCTGAATAAGTTAGACAAGTGTTGTGCTGGGCTATCAAAGCCATTTCTAGCACTGTCCCGCTCTATCTGCGGTTGTCAAGTCGCGTAGTCCCTTGAGAACAAGGCTCGTCATATAAGTCTATGACTTGAGCATTAGCATCGCCTATAGAACCAGGCCTGTCTAAGGCACGAGTTACGATCAATTTAGTGAAAAGCTTGCCACGAACAAAGTAAGTCCACGCGACTGGTTGTCGCCAAGATCGATCCCGCTACTTGGGAGTCTCGCTACGTCCTGATATGTCCCGCACACGAGATCGGTCCCCTGGCTTGGGAGTCTCGCTAAGTCTTGATATGTCCCGTACACGAGATTGGTCCCGCGGCTTGGGAGTCTCGCTAAGTCTTGATAGAAAGAAGGAATGCATGGTCATGTTAAGAAAAGACTGGATAGATTGGATAGATCGAGTATACATGGTCATTGGACAACTTGTCGACAAGGTGTAGTCTTCTCGAATGATCACCGGGGTGCTGGGATCATTCGGCCCGGGAGAAACGAGTGTGGCTCAAAGTAGGATGCTGAATAATCGCATGGGAGACTTCGGCACCTCCGGGCTAGCTACCCGTGTAGGAACATGACCGATATCCCACGAGCCAGTCCAGATAGCTTGAAATTGCTAGTGACCACTCATGTAGATGTGTCGGCAATAGCGGCACACCGCGTGTATGCCTTTGGATTGAGTCTAGAGCTTGAATGCAGGTCTAGTCGGTAACGCAAGGTCTGGGCCTAAGACTGGGCTGCAGCAAAGGCACCGTGCTTGGTACGATAGATTGGCGTCGGGATGTCCATGAGATCGATGCTAGGTTTGGCAAGTCTTGTCTAAGTTGGTTCATGAGTCAAATAGAAGGGCCGCAAGGCGGCAGCATGATAAGTCTTGATATGTATCGAGGCGCGGCCTCAATCTCGAAGCACGGTCAAGTTTAAGCAAAGTCTAGAGGCACGACCTGCACGAGTCATCCCATGGCCGTCCTAGGCACTTGAATCGTTGGCACGAGGATTGATCTAGAGGCATTTGAGTTAAATAAAGGTCCTGGCACGGCCGAGTTCGCGTAAGTTGCTCCTCGGCATAGCGTTGTCTTGAATATGTCTAAGTTGCGAATAAAATGTGGCACGACCCTGCCGTCCTGAGTTAAATTTGGTCAAGTACCTAGGCGATGAGGCATTGCCTCGATCGAAATACACGTTGGTATTGTTGTACGACCATGTCGTTGCACGTCGAGTTGGTTAGACGTCAAGTCTTAAAACTGATCCTAAGGCAAGACTAGAAAGACAATCGAAAGGGTTTAAGCTGTACAAAGTAAATAAAACATGTCGGTTCTGTATGGGTGGGCGAGAAGCTCACTCCACCAGTACAGTGGTACTGACACCCACACAGTATTTTATGTGCAGGCACAGGTAGAAGCTCGTGGCGCGGAGATCGCTTGGATGCGTCGAGGCATGGAGTTCCTTGGCGAGTTGAAGTGTACGGCTACGTGATCTGAAGACCTATACAGGGCATAATGTATAGACATCGCCTTCTGAAGCTTTCGCTGACTCAAGCATTGTAATCAAGAGAGAGAGCAGAGAGTGACTTTGTAAACGAGAGAAAAGTGAGCACGAGAGACTTGTAATTTGGCCTTGCGCCCACAAATGTAATCTTGTATTCAATATCAATAAAGAGATTCTTTGAGTTACTTGTGTTCACATGTGCTTGTTCTAAATTTCCGCTGCAATGATTCAATGTTTCTGCTTGGGACTTCTGTGCGACGACCCCGTCGCCGCCGATGTAATCGGCCGTTATGGAACTGCCTTGTACGAGTACAATCTAGGCTCGTGCGGCATCACGCCTTAGCGAGGACGATCGCTCCTATGGGAGCGGGGCGTGACATAATGGTATCAGAGCACGGCTTTACGTCCTTGGACCGTCGATTGAATTCTTTAACTTCGATGTTTCCGCAAAACTCTGTTGCTTCCGCAAGTTATCATCATTGGTGCGCTCTCTCTCAAATGTCCTTCGGCATG
Organism: Iris pallida; assembly: GCA_029216955.1. NCBI lineage: Eukaryota > Viridiplantae > Streptophyta > Magnoliopsida > Asparagales > Iridaceae > Iris > Iris pallida. The sequence goes on along the minus strand of JANAVB010029417.1, from coordinate 1,647,263 downwards.
TCCATACAATAAGTCTAAATATTTTCGAAAGCTCGTACAAGCGTTCAATCTAACGCATCGGTAGGCCGTTGCCAAATACGTCGATAGGGCCTTTGTGCCGAACGTTACAAACTTGACTCGATAGAAGATATGTGCTAATGTTAGCAAAGTCGCACGTGTGCCCGAATAGTCCTACATTGACCTTAGCAAGTCGCGTGCATGCCTAATTAGTCCAACGTCGACCCTAGCAATTGAGCGTGCAAACTCGGAATATAGTCCGCACGGGATGGCTATGCACACGGCCTTTTGGCTAAGTTGTGTTTTGCGTCGCGCACCTCGACCCTTGGTGCAAACGAATCGCGAGTGATAACAAGTATTGCTCGGTCGAGAACGGAGATACACTTAGAGTGTCTAACGATAGAAACGCTATCGGACTAACGCTTAGGCGTACACGGAAGATTGATTTGGATTTCGAGGAAATAGTGTGAACAACTTAGCGGATCGATACGACATAAGCGATTACGCTAGGGATTCGTCGAACGAATCCGAAGGATGTCTTAGCAAATGACGCGAACGTGATTGTAGGCTAGATCGTATGGCTCGAATCCGAGTGGTGTATGGATTTTCTTGGAAATCATTCGAGCAAATATTGAGGATTACGAGTATGTCGGCGAGGCGATACAATCGCGCAAAGCCTTAGAGCGCGTCACGCTTAGTGGGTCGTGACTTCGAATGTCCCGAACGAGCATCTCGTTCGGACAACTTGCGAATAGGCAACGCGTATTGGAAAAATGATTTGGAACGATGAATGAAAATGAATGGTCTTGATCGAGGAAACTTATAGGATCGCGCGTACGATATCGGATTGATGCAAATGAAATATGACTTGAATTTCGAACAATGATCTTGAAACGAGCTTGAGGAATAACGATCGAACTTGATCTTGAATATCGAGAAAAATTGTGGAATATCCAACTCGGGCAATAGCATCAGTCGTACGACTCAAAATTGGTTGCAAAGGAAGATCGTCAGGTTACGCATATCGTCGATGGTATTGAGGCGTATCAAAGATCGATATGCGATAACTCGGGGGTACTCTGACTCAATGAATGACGATCGTGCGAATGTCATTGTTTCGATGGATGCTATACTCGGGATATTAAAACGTGTCGAGGAAAAGATAAACTTGGCTCGAGGATTTTCTGGTTGAACGAATGACGGTCGGACTATCGAACTTGGATTGGATGAAAATGAAATGCTTGGATTTGCTTCGTCGATAACCACAACTTCGACATTCTTGTCTTATGCCAGCGCAACTCCAGCCTCGCACATACGTCGCGCCGACTTGAGACGATCACTCCGCGTGAGCGCTGGTATAGTAATTCATACAGCGGGGGTGATTGACCTAGCTTGGCGTGACAATTGGTGTGCTTCGATTTGTGGTTTGACGCGAAGGTGACTCGAGATGGGATTTGTGTGCTTGAAGGATTGAACTTGAGGATTGAGTAGGTCCAATCCGCTTATCGAAAATGAGTTAGTCTAAACTCAAACAAGAGTTACGTCCCGATGAGGATGATTATTCTGCGGGTGCGTTACGTGGTGATTCACGAACCACCATGGATAATCGGACTCGCGTGAGATTGGGGCACAACGTATTGTCGAGCTAGATGACCTCGTGATCGAATGCACGAATTGGTTAGAATTGGTAATTTAATTGGATAAAATTGAATATATGCAACGCATGCATTGATGCGAATATATAATCGTGCTCGATGTTTAGAAATCTGAGTGACGCGAGCTTGGGTAGAAAACCCCGTACTACCGACTATGGTTTGACCCTAGGATTGGGGTCAGTGTTGGCATTATTGTTAGAGAACTATGATTCCAATCCTGACATTGACTTAGCCTCGTAAAGATTGGCCTAGCGGTTAGGCGAAACGCCCCTGTTGCAGAGTTATCAATCGAAGAATTGATCTTGAGGATTGGTTTGAATGGATAGCATGAATCACGAACGTAGGAAACCCTGCTCACGAGACTCGGCTGACATGCATATATTTCAGGGACGCCTGGGTATGTGCACAAAGCGACTCGAGTGAGAATGACAAATTCTCTATCATACGGCTTGGCTGAATGCATGTATTTTGGGGACGCTTGGAATGTGTGCACGATCCAGTCAAGTGATATAATGAGTTCAAGCAAGACTTGAAAGATGGAAATGTGTCGAGAACTTGAAATGTTAACGGAAAGATTGATAGTCATGAAAGCGTGGCTCGGAATTGAGGAACGCGTAGGCGAAATGTGTACGATTAAGTCTTGGCCATAGAAATGATAAGATGGCTGCCTTCAGGAAAGTCTCGAGGACGAGACTTGTTCTGAGTGGTGTATATTGTAGTACCCTGTCCCGCAAAGTCAATCGGAGAAATCGAAACGTCGACGACGTTGGAACTTAGCCATGCAACGGCTGCTCAAAGGCTCGCTCGTCCGAGGCGACTCCTCGCACAGGTGGGGGAGTTTCGGTAAACTTGCTTCATCTTAGCCTTCACTTAATAATGCGCATATTTTTAACTTGCACTGGTAGGCTAATCTAAAAGCTACGAACCAACATAGCTAAGGGAATAATCCCGTCCTGTCGGAATGTCTTAGAACATAGAAAATGGTCCCACGGTCTTCATAGAAGTCGGCTCAGCGTGCTTTCAAATGACACTCGATCCTTCGATCCTGTGGCTTGGGAGAAGGAAGTTGGCTTAAGTTGTTAAGTTGCCCCGACACTTGAAATAGCCTAAGTCATAGGCGTCGCCTGCGTGAATACTTGAAAAGCATGCACGGTCCCGTCGTTTTGTCCCGACACTGGAAATTAGCCTAAATCATAGGCGTCACCCGCATGAATGCTTGATAAAGCATGTACGGTCTTGTCCCGCAAGGCTTGGCATAGCTTGCACACGTCCCGCAAGTTAAGTCGTCTCGTACGGCTCGTTGGCTTAAGTCTAGGCACCCAAAAAGTTGGTTGTCCAAGTCGACCCCGTGCCTAGTACGTTCCCTCGACGCGGAGCTCGGCGTAGCCCTCGATCGTCGAGTCATCGCCTGAATAATTAGACAAGTGTTGTGCTGGGCTATCAAAGCCATTTCTAGCACTGTCCCGCTCTATCTGCGGTTGTCAAGTCGCGTAGTCCCTTGAGAACAAGGCTCGTCATATAAGTCTATGACTTGAGCGTTAGCGTCGCCTATAGAACTAGGCATGTCTAAGGCACGAGTTACGGTCGATTTAGTGAAAAGCTTGCCACGAACAAAGTAAGTCCACGCGACTGGTTGTCGCCGAGATCGATCCGCTACTTGGGAGTCTCGCTACGTCCTGATATGTCCCGCACACGAGATCGGTCCCCTGGCTTGGGAGTCTCGCTAAGTCTTGATATGTCCCGTATATGAGATTGGTCCCACGGCTTGGGAGTCTCGCTAAGTCTTGATAGAAAGAAGGAATGCATGGTCATGTTAAGAAAGGACTGGATAGACTGGATAGATCGAGTATACATGGTCATTGGGCAACTTGTCGACAAGGTGTAGTCTTCTCGAATGATCACCGGGGCGCTGGGATCATTCGGCCCGGGAGAAGCGAGTGTGGCTCAAAGTAGGATGTTGGATAACCGCATGGGAGACTTCGGCGCCTCCGGGCTAGCTACCCGTGTAGGGACGTGACCGATATCCCACGAGCCAGTCCAAGATAGCTTGAAATTGCTAGTGACGACTCATGTAGATGTGTCGGCAATAGCGGCACACCGCGTGTATGCCTTTGGATTGAGTCTAGAGCTTGAATGCAGGTCTAGTCGGTAACGCAAGGTCTGGGCCTAAGACTGGGCTGTAGCATAGGCACCGTGCTTGGCATGATAGATTGGCGTCGGGATGTCCATGAGATCGATGCTAGGTTTGGCAAGTCTTGTCTAAGTTGGTTCATGAGTCAAATAGAAGGGCCGCAAGGCGGCAGCATGATAAGTCTTGATATGTTACGAGGCGCGGCCTCAATCTCGAAGCACGGTCAAGTTTAAGCAAAGTCTAGAGGCACGACCTGTACGAGTCGTCCCATGGCCGTCCTTGGCACTTGAATCGTTGGCACGAGGATTGGTCTAGAGGCATTTGAGTTAAATAAAGGTCCTGGCACGGCCGAGTTCGCGTAAGTTGCTCCTCGGCATAGCGTTGTCTTGAATATGTCTAAGTTGCGAATAAAATGTGGCACGACCCTGCCGTCCCGAGTTGAATTTGGTCAAGTACCTAGGCGATGAGGCATTGCCTCGATCGAAATACACGTTGGTATTGTTGCACGACCATGTCGTTGCACGTCGAGTTGGTTAGACGTCAAGTCTTAAAACTGATCCTAAGGCAAGACTAGAAAGACAATCGAAAGGGTTTAAGCTGTACAAAGTAAATGAAACGTGTCGGTTCTGTATGGGTGGGCGAGAAGCTCACTCCACCAGTACAGTGGTACTGACACCCACACAGTGTTTCATGTGCAGGCACAGGTAGAAGCTCGTGGCACGGAGATCGCTTGGATGCGTCGAGGCACAGAATTCCTTGGCGAGTCGAAGCGTGCGGTCGCGTGATCTGAAGACCTATATATGGCATAATGTATGGACATCGCCTTCCGAAGCTTCCGCTGACTCAAGCATTATAATCAAGAGAGAGAGAGCAGAGAGTGACTTTGTAAACGAGAGAAAAGTGAGCACGAGAGACTTGTAATTTGGCCTTGCGTCCACAAATGTAATCTTGTATTCAATATCAATAAAGAGATTCTTTTGAGTTACTTGTGTTCACATGTGCTTGTTCTAAATTTCCGCTACAATGATTCAATGTTTCTGCTTGGGACTTCTGTGCGACGACCCCGTCGTCGCCGATGTAATCGGCCGTTATGGAACTGCCTTGCACGAGCACAATCTAGGCTCGTGCGGCATCACGCCTTAGCGAGGACGATCGCTCCTACGGGAGCGGGGCGTGACATAATGGTATCAGAGCACGGCTTTACGTCCTTGGACCGTCGATTGAATTCTTTAACTTTGATGTTTCCGCAAAACTCTGTTGCTTCCGCAAGTTATCATCATTGGTGCGCTCTCTCTCAAATGTCCCTCGGCATGTCCATACAATAAGTCTAAATATTTTCAAAAGCTTGTACAAGCGTTCAATCTAACGCATCGGTAGGCCGTTGCCAAATGTGTCGATAGGGCCTTTGTGCCGAACGTTACAAATTTGACTCGATAGAAGATATGTGCTAATGTTAGCAAAGTCGCACGAGTGCCCGAATAGTCCTACGTTGACCTTAGCAAGTCGCGTGCATGCCTAATTAGTCCAACGTCGACCCTAGCAATTGAGCGTGCAAACTCGGAATATAGTCCGCCCGGGATGGCTATGCACACGGCCTTTTGGCTAAGTTGTGTTTCGCATCGCGCACCTCGACCCTTGGTGCAAACGAATCGCGAGTGATAACAAGTATTGCTCGGTCGGGAACGGAGATACACTTAGAGTGTCTAACGATAGAAATGCTATCGGACTAACGCTTAGGCGTATACGGAAGATTGATTTGGATTTCGAGGAAATAGTGTGAACAACTTAGCGGATCGATACGACATAAGCGATTACGCTAGGGATTCGTCGAACGAATCCGAAGGATGTCTTAGCAAATGACGCGAACGTGATTGTAGGCTAGATCGTATGGCTCGAATCCGAGTGGTGTATGGATTTTCTTGGAAATCATTCGAGCAAATATTGAGGATTACGAGTATGTCGGCGAGGCGATACAATCGCGCAAAGCCTTAGAGCGTGTCACGCTTAGTGGGTCGTGACTTCGAATGTCCCGAACGAGCATCTCATTCGAACAACTTGCGAATAGGCAACGCGTGTTGGAAAAATGATTTGGAACGATGAATGAAAATGAATGGTCTTGATCGAGGAAACTTAGAGGATCGCGCGTACGATATCGGATTGATGCAAATGAAATATGACTTGAGTTTCGAACAATGATCTTGAAACGAGCTTGAGGAATAACGATCGAACTTGATCTTGAATATCGAGAAAAATTGTGGAATATCCAACTTGGGCAATAGCATCAGTCGCACGACTCGAAATTGGTTGCAAAGGAAGATCGTCAGGTTACGCATATCGTCGATGGTATTGAGGCGTATCAAAGATCGATATGCGATAACTCGGGGGTACTCTGACTCAACAAATGACGATCGCTGCGAATGTCATTGTTTCGATGGATGCTATACTCGGGATATTAAAACGTGTCGAGGAAAAGATAAACTTGGCTCGAGGATTTTCTGGTTGAACGAATGACGGTCGGACTATCGAACTTGGATTGGATGAAAATGAAATGCTTGGATTTGCTTCGTCGATAACCACAACTTCGACATTCTTGTCTTATGCGAGCGCAACTCCAGCCTCGCACATACGTCGCGCCGACTTGAGACGATCACTCCGCGTGAGCGCTGGTATAGTAATTCATACAGCGGGGGTGATTGACCTAGCTTGGCGTGACAATTGGTGTGCTTCGATTTGTGGTTTGACGCGAAGGTGACTCGAGAATGGATTTGTGTGCGTGAAGGATTGAACTTGAGGATTGAGTAGGTCCAATCCGCGTATCGAAAATGAGTTAGTCTAAACTCAAACAAGAGTTACGTCCCGATGAGGATGATTATTCTGCAGGTGCGTTACGTGGTGATTCACGAACCACCATGGATAATCGGACTCGCATGAGATTGGGGCACAACGTATTGTCGAGATTGATGACCTCGTGATCGAATGCACGAATTGGTTAGAATTGGTGATTTAATTGGATAAAATCGAATATATGCAACGCATGCATTGATGCGAATAGGTGATCGTGCTCGATGTTTAGAAATCTGAGTGACGCGAGCTTGGGTAGAAAACCCCGTACTACCGACTATTGTTTGACCCTAGGATTGGGGTCAGTGTTGGCATTATTGTTGGAGAACTATGATTCCAATCCTGACATTGACTTAGCCTCGTAAAGATTGGCCTAGCGGTTAGGCGAAACGCCCATGTTGCAGAGTTATCAATCGAAGAATTGATCTTGAGGATTGGTTTGAATGGATAGCATGAATCACGAACGTAGGAAACCCTGCTCACGAGACTCGGCTGACATGCATATATTTCAGGGACGCCTGGGTATGTGCACGAAGCGACTCGAGTGAGAATGACAAATTCTCTATCATGCGGCTTGGCTGAATGCATGTATTTTGGGGACGCTTGGAATGCGTGCACGATCCAGTCAAGTGATACAATGAGTTCAAGCAAGACTTGAAAGATAGGAATGTGCCAAGAACTTGAAATGTTAACGGAAAGATTGATAGTCATGAAAGCATGGCTCGAAATTGAGGAACGCGTAGGCGAAATGTGTACGATTAAGTCTTGGCCATAGAAATGATAGGATGGCTGCCTTCAGGAAAGTCTCGAGGACGAGACTTGTTCTGAGTGGTGTATGTTGTAGTGCCCTGTCCCGCAAAGTCAATCGGAGAAATCGAAACGCCGACGGCGTTGGAACTTAGCCTTGCAACGGCTGCTCAAAGGCTCGCTCGTCCGAGGCGACTCCTCGCACAGGGGGGAGTTTCAGTGAACTTGCTTCATCTTAGCCTTCACTTAATAACGCGCATGTTTTCAACTTGCACTGGTAGGCTAATCTAAAAGCTACGCACCAACATAGCTAAGGGAATAATCCCGTCCTGTCGGAATGTCTTAGAACATGGAAAATGGTCCCACGGTCTTCATAGAAGTCGGCTCAGCGTGCTTTCAAATGACACTCGATCCTTCGATCCCGTGGCTTGGGAGAAGGAAGTTGGCTTAAGTTGTTAAGTTGCCCCGACACTTGAAATAGCCTAAGTCATAGGCGTCGCCTGCGTGAATACTTGAAAAGCATGCACGGTCCCGTCGTTTTGTCCCGACAATGGAAATTAGCCTAAATCATAGGCGTCGCCCGCATGAATGCTTGATAAAGCATGCACGGTCTTGTCCCGTAAGGCTTGGCATAGCTTTCATACGTCCCGCAAGTTAAGTCGTCTCGCACGGCTCGTTGGCTTAAGTCTAGGCACCCGAAAAGTTGGTTGTCCAAGTCGACCCCGTGCCTAGCACGTTCCCTCGACGCGGAGCTCGGCGTAGCCCTCGCTCGTCGAGTCGTCGCCTGAATAAGTTAGACAAGTGTTGTGCTGGGCTATCAAAGCCATTTCTAGCACTGTCCCGCTCTATCTGCGGTTGTCAAGTCGCGTAGTCCCTTGAGAACAAGGCTCGTCATATAAGTCTATGACTTGAGCGTTAGCGTCGCCTATAGAACCAGGCCTGTCTAAGGCACGAGTTACGGTCGGTTTAGTGAAAAGCTTGCCACGAACAAAGTAAGTCCACGCGACTGGTTGTCGCCGAGATCGATCCCGCTACTTGGGAGTCTCGCTACGTCCTGATATGTCCCGCACACGAGATCGATCCCCTGGCTTGGGAGTCTCGCTAAGTCTTGATATGTCCCGTACACGAGATTGGTCCCGCGGCTTGGGAGTCTCGCTAAGTCTTGATAGAAAGAAGAAATGCATGGTCATGTTAAGAAAGGACTGGATAGACTGGATAGATCGAGTATACATGGTCATTGGGCAACTTGTCGACAAGGTGTAGTCTTCTCGAATGATCACCGGGGCGCTGGGATCATTCGGCCGGGAGAAGCGAGTGTGGCTCAAAGTAGGATGCTGGATAACCGCATGGAAGACTTCGGCGCCTCCGGGCTAGCTACCCGTGTAGGGACGTGACCGATATCCCACGAGCCAGTCCAAGATAGCTTGAAATTGCTAGTGACCACTCATGTAGATGTGTCGGCAATAGCGGCACACCGCGTGTATGCCTTTGGATTGAGTCTAGAGCTTGAATGTAGGTCTAGTCGGTAACGCAAGGTCTGGGCCTAAGACTGGGCTGCAGCATAGGCACCGTGCTTGGTACGATAGATTGGCGTCGGGATGTCCATGAGATCGATGCTAGGTTTGGCAAGTCTTGTCTAAGTTGGTTCATGAGTCAAATAGAAGGGCCGCAAGGCGGCAGCATGATAAGTCTTGATATATTACGAGACGCGGCCTCAATCTCGAAGCACGGTCAAGTTTAAGCAAAGTCTAGAGGCACGACCTGCACGAGTCGTCCCATGGCCGTCCTTGGCACTTGAATCGTTGGCACGAGGATTGGTCTAGAGGCATTTGAGTTAAATAAAGGTCCTGGCACGGCCAAGTTCGCGTAAGTTGCTCCTCGGCATAGCGTTGTCTTGAATATGTCTAAGTTACGAATAAAATATGGCACGACCCTGCCGTCCCGAGTTGAATTTGGTCAAGTACCTAGGCGATGAGGCATTGCCTCGATCGAAATACACGTTGGTATTGTTGCACGACCATGTCGTTGCACGTCGAGTTGGTTAGACGTCAAGTCTTAAAACTGATCCTAAGGCAAGACTAGAAAGACAATCGAAAGGGTTTAAGCTGTACAAAGTAAATGAAACGTGTCGGTTCTGTATGGGTGGGCGAGAAGCTCACTCCACCAGTACAGTGGTACTGACACCCACACAGTGTTTCATGTGCAGGCACAGGTAGAAGCTCGTGGCACGAAGATCGCTTGGATGCGTCGAGGCACGGAATTCCTTGGCGAGTCGAAGCGTGCAGTCGCGTGATCTGAAGACCTATACATGGCATAATGTACGGACATCGCCTTCCGAAGCTTCCGCTGACTCAAGCATTGTAATCAAGAGAGAGAGCAGAGAGTGACTTTGTAAACGAGAGAAAAGTGAGCACGAGAGACTTGTAATTTGGCCTTGCGTCCACAAATGTAATCTTGTATTCAATATCAATAAAGAGATTCTTTTGAGTTACTTGTGTTCACATGTGCTTGTTCTAAATTTCCGCTGCAATGATTCAATGTTTCTGCTTGGGTCTTCTGTGCGACGACCCTGTCGTCGCCGATGTAATCAGCCATTATGGAACTGCCTTGCACGAGCACAATCTAGGCTCGTGCGGCATCACGTCTTAGCGAGGACGATCGCTCCTACGGGAGCGGGGCGTGACAATATCGACTAGAAATTTTGGCACGACTAGTGTAGCGGTGTGCTTTGACTAGTATTTTGGCCATGGTAGGGAAGGCCGAGCAATAAGTGTGCTCTAACTAGGAAAACCAATCAGAGTTGCGACTTAACCCCTATAGACGATTTAATTATTTATTAATTAGATTATTGACTTTTTAGGAGACTCCATTGTGTTAAACTAGTCAAACTTGACCCGAACCCAACCTAAGCTTATGTAGTTAATAATGTGTCTAAAGAAGTTCATGTAGATATATATTACATATATGTGTATTGGTAGCTTATTTTAATGGTCAATTATGTATTTCCATAAATAATTATTAGGTATTACGTTAATGTTATTAATATCAAATGAATATTTTTATGAAAAACTTTTTCTAAATTGATTGGGCTAGTTGTTTATTTGAAGGGATTTAATGATAATTTTGGGATTTTTACTAAATTTAATTATAGACTTTTATGGTAGAATAAATGTTATGTATAAATATTGTTTAGGTTATTTGTTTATGATAGCATATATACATGGAATATATTATATATATATATATATTATATATATATATATATATATATATTATATATAATATATATATATATATATAACAAAATAAAAGAAAAAAATCTCAATCAAAATCTTGCGAGATAATGAATATCTCGCAAGATTTGATTCCCTTCTCAAACCCGACCAGCTGTAGGGACCGATCCCCTATTATGCATATATAGCAACGAGAGAGAGAGAAACAAAAAAACCTAACCTCTCACGACCCTAACATCTGGGTGCACCTCTCTGCCATTGTACGCGCCACCCACGTCCGCCTGGACACTACACATAGCCCTTCGGAGCGCCGCCAAGGCAGCAGCAACAATGCTAAAACAGTAATAGCAGCAACGACAAGGCTATTTTGTGGCAACGATTCTCCGTCGACAATCCACCGGTTCATGAACTGATTTTTCAGGTACGATCCTGACATAACCCTCTTCCATTCCCTTAAAGTAGGTAAATTTCTAGTTCATTAAGTTTTGAGAAAATTGAATCACAAAATCACAAAAAAATTTGTTCAAGTTGAATAGAAAATTCGTTTCAGACCCCTAATTTGGAAGGCAAATTGTCGCCAATCCAAAGCAAAATTTTGAAATCTACTTAACCACTATTAGAGACAACCTAAACATCATGGAAACCCTTTTATTAATTTTATTTCTAGTTGCTTATATAGTAAGATAAATTAGATTGAAGATCGAAAAAAAGAGGAAAACAGTTTTGAAAAATTAAAATTTTTTCGATACGACGTGCATCCCGACAAACCGGGAAACTTACTCATAACCCATGAGCATCGAAAGACACGTACAAATATTGCAGACATGTGGGATTTGATGGAACTCAAATTGGTTGCGTGTGCGCGACGAATTCGATACGTATCCGTCAAAAATTACCGTATTGGCCTCTTTGTAATCTAGTAAATTAATTCGTACATGTTCGTCAACTTGCGACAAAACTTGTGCCACTAGACTCGTATCATTTTTATAGTCCTGGGACCCAAGTTTGGTCTGATTCTGAGAAGGTCGACTAGAACGATATTTTGGCGAGCCCGCGATCCAACACAACGGACGATTTTGTGCACGACTCATGAAAATCCAAAACTGGACATACCGTTGAGTTCATTTCGAAAAACTGGACTCGTAGGTATATAGTTTGTTGACCTTAGAGACCATAGGCTCTGGCATATTTTTTGGTGCTAAGCGAGTCCAGCAGCGAATACTATTTTGGTCTAAAATTATCGTTTTGTCCATGTGTCCAAAATTGGACTTTTCAACAGTCAAACTTAGACATTTTTTTTATAAAAACACGTTGGTGATGTCTGTTTCAGCATCCGGAGTCATCTACAGGAGATTGACTTTTGTAGCTCGCTAGTGTTGGTTCTACGTGCTACCACGAGGCAAGTACACCTTGCCAGACTTTACAGTATTTACATACATTGCTGTTACTTTTCTATTTTTCTTGCTCACATTTTCCTACTTTCATGTTGTTTTTCATTATCACTACTACCTTCTAGTTTTACGTGCACGTAGATTATTACTCTTTTTTCCATATTACTTGCTCTATTTTCTTATCCTGTTCTTGTCTAGTGATAGTATTGTTTTGTCTATACCATGATCTCCTGACCTATTTGACTTGAACTTAACCTTAACTTGGTCCGGTTACCTGTACTTGATTGACTTGACCTAACCGTGATCGTTTGACTTGACCCTGACATGTCATTGGACGTTGACTATACATGACCACCTCGTTCGTGAGCTTCCATCGAGTGCGAATAGTTAGGGAGTCTCCATCGACATACTGACTATAGGATTGTGAGCACCCATCGGGCTGCAGTTACCCCGACTTACTTATAGTCATGCTTGATAGCACTATCCTTGACAATATTTCACTTACACTTATATTTTAGTCTCATATTGTTTCCTCGTACCATTTCTATTTTTCTTGCATGTTATTTATTGTACAGTAGGCATGTATATTATGTGTCTTGCTAGTCTCCTGAGGACCTGGTGATCTCTCCAAGTTATGGCCGAGCTGGTAGAATCGATGGATGGTTATGATTTGTGTCTACAGGATTCATGTATCGTTGGTGCATGGTTCAATTTTATTATTCTCTCGTGCTGCATATTCTTATCATATATTATGCTTATTAGTCTAGTTTTATAGACTCGTGTTACCTTTCGAGTCTATTCGGACACATATGTTAGTGTGCCGCAGACAACGAAATTCCTGTACTATAGCGACAAACTAGCGACGAAAATATCTGTCACTAACATTTTGTCTGATACTATAGTGCCCCATCCCGCTCAGTCAATCAGAGGAATCGAAACGCCGATGGCGTTCGGACTTAGCCTTAAAATGGCTGCTCAAAGACTCGCTCGGTCGAGGCGACTTCTTGCTCAGGTAGGGTAGTTTCGGTGAACATGTCTCATCTTAGCCTTAACATAATAAATCACATGTCTTCAACTTGCACAAGTTAGGCTTGATAATAAAAGAGGCAGCCACATAGCTAAGGGAATAATTCCGGTGGGTCGGAATGTGTTAGAACATGGAAAAAGGTCCCACGGTCTGCTTAGAAGTCTGCTTAGCATGCTTTCAAAATGGCACTCGGTCCTTCGTCCCGTGGCTTGGGAGAAAGAAGTTGGCCTAAGTTGCTAAGTTGCCACAATGCTGGAATTAGCCTAAGTCATAGGCGTCGCCCGTATGAATACTTGATAAAGCATGCACGGTCCCGTCGTCCAAGACTTGGCATAGCCTTCGCCTGTCCCGTGGTTTAAGTCATATTGCACGGCTTGTGGCTTAAGTCTAGGCACCCAAAGAGCTTGGTTGTTCAAGTCGAACGCGTGCACGGCACGTTTTCAGGATGCGAAGCTTGTTGTAGCCTTTGCTCATCAAGTCATTGCCCGAATAAGTTAGACAAGAGTTTTGCTGGACTATCGAAGTCATAGCAAGCACTATACCCTGTTGTCTGTGGTTGTCAAGTCACATAGTCCTACAAGAACAAGGCTCGTCATATAAAGTATGTGAATTGAACGATAGTTTCGTCTAGAGAACAAGGTCTGTCTAAGGCATGAGCCATAGTTGGTTTAGTAAAAAGCATGCCACGGACAAAGGAAGCACACGAGATCGGTCCTGCTACTTGGAAGTCTCGATTAGGAAGTCCCGAGATCGGTCCCGCTACTTGGGCATTTCGGTAAGAAAGTTCAATCCCGCTACTTGGGGAGTCTCGATAAGGAAGTCCATGCGCCTGGTTGTCGCTGAGATCGGTCCGCTACTTGGGAGTCTCGATAGAAAGTTGGAAGGCATGGTCATGGTTGAGGAAGGACTTGGTAGATCGAGTTGAGTCTTGCATAGTCATTGGACAACTTGTACGTAAGGTAAATTCCTCGAACGATCCTGGGGCGTCGGTTCATGTCGGCCTAGGAGGAATTACAGATATTGTACGGCCTTCATCGACGGTACGACTCGATTGAAGTGAACCGTTATAATATAGGCTATGGGTCATTCGGTGGGAGCTCGTACCTCGCACAAGGATGGTCACCGTATGCAAAGATCCAGGATAGCTTGACATTGCTAGTGACCGCTCATATAGATATGTCGACATAAGAGTAGCTATCCGCGTGTATGCCTTTGGATTGTATCGAGTACTAGCAGGTTACGAGTTGGGTTAACAAGTTATGCTTATAGCAAGTGCTAACCTTGAATCGGTACAAGTTAGGGGGCACGATTATAACACCATTCTGGAGCCTATTGGCTATAGCAAGGACACGTGCTTCGGCATGAGTGTGGCATCGTCTCGAGTTAAGTTAGGAAGTACCGTAAGGCAAGTTGGTTAACGGCCTCGATCTTAAGGCACGATCAAGTCTATAGGCACAACCAACACGAGTCGTCCCTTTGATGTCATTGGCATGAGAATAGTCTAGAGGTACATAAAAATAAGTGAAAGTCTTGGCACGACCAGGTTTGCATAAGTTTCTATGCATTGCCTCGAATATGGCTTGAAGTCACGAATAGAGTATAGCATGAACCTGTCGTTGCATTGCCAAGTATAGGCCAAGGCGTCTTTGTCCTAAAATTGATCCTAAAGCAAGACTAGAAAGACAATCAAAAAGGGATTAAGCTGCACAAAGTAAATGAACGTGTCGGTTCTATATGGGTAGGCGAGGAGCTCACTCCACCAGTACAGTTGAGTACTGACACCCACACAGTTTCATGTACAAGCACAGGTAGAAGTCCGATGGCGTTGAGCTCGCTTTGATGCGTCGAGGCACGAAGTTCTTGGCATTTTGGTTTTGAGGCGTGCAGCCGCATGGAGTCAGGACTTATATGGGACATAATGTATGGACATCGCCATTCCAAAGAATCTGCCACTCGTCGCCTTGAAGCTTGTATTAGAAATTGAGAGAGAGCAGAGTGACTTGTAATATGAGAAAAAAGTGAGCTTGAGAGACTTGTAATTTGGCCTCGTGCCCACAATTGTAATCTTTGTTCAATAATCAATAAAGAGCATTTGAATGACTTGTGTTTTGCTTTAAATTTTGCTGTGTTATTCAATATTTCTGCTTGGGACTTCTCTGCGACGACCCCCATCGTTTAGCCTGTAATCGACCGTTATGGACCTGCCTTGCGTGAGCGTAATAGCCTCACGCGACATCACGCCTTAGCGAGGACAATCGCTCCTAAGGGAGCGGGACGTGACATAATGGTATCAGAGCACGACTTTACGTCCTTGAACTTTATGTCGATTCTCTCAGTTTGAAAGCTCGTTCGTGGAAAAAGAAGTGTGCACTCTCTCTCGGTATTCTGTGGGATGTCCATACAATAAGTCTAAATATTTTCAAAAGCTCGTACAAGTTCAATCGAACGCATCGGTAGGCGATGGCCTTTGTGCCGAACGTTGTCAAACTTGAGTTGATAGAAAACACATGCTAAAGTTAGCAAGTCAGGAGCGTGCCTAAATAGTCCTACGTCGACATTAGCAAATAAGCGTGCTAAATCAGAGTATAGTCCGTACGGGATAGCTATGCACACAGCCTTTTGGCTAAGTTGTGCCGCGCGTCGTGCACCTAGACTTTATGGTGCAAATAAATTGTGAGCAATATTAAGTATCGCTCGTTCGGCAATAGAGATATACTTAGAGTGTATATCAATAGAAACACTATCGGACTAACGCTTAGGCGTACACGGAAGATTGGTTTAGATTTGAGGAATAGTTCGAATGACTTAGTACGTCGAGACGTGTAAATCATAATATGATTTACATGTGGAATATCGATAGAAATATACGAGAGTAGACTATCGAGACGACGTGAGCAATTATGCTAGAGTTTCGTCGAACGAATCTGAAAGATGTATTAGCGAATAATGCAAACGTGATTGTGGACTAAATCGGATGGCTCTAATTCTGAGTGGTGTATGGTCCGTCTTGGAAATCATTCTAGCAAAAATTGAGGATTAGAGGTAATAACGAGTATGTCGACGAGGCGATACGATCGCACAAAGTCTTAGAATGCGTCACGCTTAGTTGGTCGTGACTTCGAATGTCCCGAACGAGATGTCGTTCGGATGACTTGTGAATGGGCAACGCGAGTTAGGAAATGATATTGAATCAGGATTCAGAACGATGAATAAAAATAAATGTCTTGATCGAGGAAACCTAGAGGATCGCACTTATGATTTCGGATTTGGTCGAATGGAATTGTGGTATATTCAATTCGGACAATAGCATCAGTTGTAAGACTCGAAGTTCGTTGCAAAAGAAGATCGTCGGGTTACGTACATCATCGATGGTATTGAGGCGTATCAAAGATCGATGTGCGATAACTCGGGGGTACTCTGATTTGAAGAATGATCATGTAAAATATTATTGTTTCGATGGATGTTATACTCGGGATGTTGAAAGTGTCAAGGAAAAGATAGACTTGGCTCAAGGATTTTCTAGTTGAACGAATGACGAACAGACTATCGAACTAAGATCTGGGCTTGGATGAAAATAAAATGTTTGGATTGCTTCGACGATAACCACAACGTTAATGTTCTTGTCTTATGCAAGCACAACTCCAGCCTCGTACATGCGTCATGCCGGATTAGGGCGATCATTCCGTATGAGCGTTGGTATGGTAATTCATACAGCGGGGGTGATCGAACTTGCATGGTGTGGCAATTTAATTGCTTCGACTTGTGGTTTGACGCGAAGGTGGACTCGAGAATGACTCAGTGTGTTTGACGATTGAACTTGAGGATTGAGTAGGTCCAATCCGCGTATTAAAAAAGAATTAGTCTAGACTCAAGCAAGAGTTACGCTACAATAAGGACGATTATCCTCCGAGAACGTGGCATGGTGATTCATGTCCAATGTAGATAATTGAACTTGCGTGAGATTGGGGCGTGACAAATTTTTGTGCTAGACGATCTCATGATCGAATACATGAATTGGTTAGAATGGATGTATAAATTATGTCGACATGTCAGAAGGATAGACTATACAAATTGGTGATTTGAACGGATTCAAATCTGCGCAACGAATGCCTTGATGCGAATCAGGTGATCATGCTCGATGTTTAAAAAACTGAGTGATGCGAGCTTGGGGAGAAAACCCCATACTATCAACTTGGTTTGACCCTAGGATTGGGGTCAGTGTTGGCATTATTGTTGGAGAACAATGATTCCAATCCTGACATTGACTTTAGCCTTGAAAAATGGCCTAGCGGTTAGGCAAGACGCCCCTGTTTCAGGAGTTAGCATTCGAAAGATTGATCTTAAGGATAGGTATAGATGGATAGAGTGAATGAAGAATATGGGAATACCCCTCACGAGATTTGGCTGACATGCATATTTCAGGGACGCCTGAATATGTGTAAGATGCGACTCGAGTAAGAATGACGAATTCTCTATCATGCGGCTTGGCTAAAATACATGTATTTTGGGGACGCCTGGAATACGTGTACGATCCAACCAAGTGATACGTTGAATTCAAGTAAGACTTGAGAAATGAAAAAGTGTCGAAGATTTTAAAATCGTATTAAAGGAAAGATTGATAGTAGTGCGAGCTTTGCTCGAATTGAAGAAACGCATAGGCGGATTGTGTACGAGAGTTCTTGGATCAAAGTGGCCTAAATGTAAGTACTCAGTTAGTTTTAAGGATAAAATTTTTTTGAGTGGTGTATGATGTAGTGTCCCGTCCCGCTCAGTCAATCGGAGGAATCAAAATGACGACGACGGCGTTCGGACTTAGTCTTGCAATGGCTGCTCGAAGACCCGCTCGGTCGAGGCGACTCCTCGCTCAGGTGGGGTAATTTCGGTGAACTTGCCTCATCTTAGCCTTCACTTAATAAATTACATATTTTTAACCTGCACAAGTTAGGCTTGATAATAAAAGAGACGCATCCATATAGCTAAGGGAATAATTCCTATAGGTCAGAATGTGTTAGAACATGGAAAAAGGTCCCACGATCTGCTTAGAAGTCTGCTTAGCGTGCTTTCAAAATGACACTCAGTCCTTCGTCCCGTGGCTTAGGAGAAAGAAGTTTGCCTAAGTTGCTAAGTTGTCACAATGCTGGAATTAGCCTAAGTCATAGGCGTCGCCCGCATAAATGCTTGATAAAGCATGCACGGTCCCGTCGTCCAAGGCTTGGCATAGCCTTGCCTATTCCGTGGTTTAAGTCGTATTGTACGGCTTGTGGCTTAAGTCTAGGCACCCAAAGAGCTTGGTTTTTCAAGTCGAACGCATGCACGACACGTTTCCAGGATGCGAAGCTTGGTGTAGCCTTTACTCGTCAAGTCGTTGCCCGAATAAGTTAGACAAGAGTTTTGTTGGGCAATCGAAGTCATAGCAAGCACTATCCCCTATGTCTGTGGTTGTCAAGTCACATAGTCTCACAAGAACAAGGCTCGTCATATAAAGTATGTGACTTGAGCGATAGTATCGCCTAGAGAACAAGGTCTGCCTAAGGCACAAGCCACAATTGGTTTAGTAAAAAGTATGCCACAGACAAAGGAAGCACACGAGATCGGTCCTGCTAGGGAGTCTCGATTAGGAAGCTACAAGATCGGTCCCGCTACTTGGGAGTTTCGATAAGGAAGTTCATGAGATCGGTCCCTCTACTTGGGAGTCTCGATAGAAAGTTGGAAAGCATGGTCATGGTTAAGGAAGGACTTAGTAGATCGAGTTGAGTCTTGAATAGTTATTGGACAACTTGCGCACAAGGTGAATTCCTCGAACGATCCCGGGGTGCCGGGTTCGTGTCGGCCTAGGAGGAATTGCAGATATTGTACGGCCTTCATCGAGGTATGACTCGATTGAAGTGAACCGTTACAATATAGGCTACAGATCATTCGGTGGGAGCTCGTACCTCGCATGCGGATGGTCACCGTATACAAAGATCCAGGATAGCTTGACATTGCTAGTGACCGCTTATATAGATGCGTCAGCATAAGAGCGGCTACCTACGTGTATGCCTTTGGATTGTGTCGAGTACTAGCAGGTTACGAGTTGGGTTAACAAGTTATGCTTATAACAAGCGCTAACCTTGAATCAACACGAGTTAGGTGGGCACGGTTGCAACACCATTCTGGAGCCTAAGATTGGCTATAGCAAGGACACGTGCTTCAGCATGAATGTGGCGTCGTCTCGAGTTAAGTCAGAAAGTGTCGTAAGGCAAGTTGGTTAAGTCTGGTTGATCCTTGGGAGGCACGACCTCGATCTTAAGGCACGATCAAATCTATAGGCACGACCAGCACGAGTCGTCCCCTTGATGTCATTGGCACGAGAATGGTCTAGAGGTACATAAAAACAAGTAAAAGTCTTGGCACTGCCGGGTTTGCATAAGTATCTATGCATTGCCTCAAATATGGATTGAAGTCACGAATAGAGTATAGCACGACCTGTCGTTGCATTGCCAAGTATATGCCAAGGCGTCTTTGTCCTAAAATTGATCCTAAGGCAAGACAAGAAGACAATCGAAAAGGAATTAATATGTACAAAGTAAATGAATGTGTCGGTTCTGTATGGGTGGGCGAGGAGCTCACTCCACCAGTACAGTTGAGTACTGACACACACAGTTTTCATGTGCAGGCACAGGTAGATATCCGATGGCACGGAGCTTGCTTGGATGGTCGAGGTACGGAGTTTCTTGGCGTTTCGAGGCATACAACCGTATGGAGTCAGGACTTATACGGGACATAATGTATGGACATCGCCATTTCAAAGAATCTGTCATTCGTCGCCTTGAAGCTTGTATTTAGAATTGAGAGAGAGCAGAGTGACTTTTAATATAAGAAAAAGTGAGCTTGAGAGACTTATAATTTGGTCTCGTGCCCATAATTGTAATCTTTGTTCAATAATTAAAAGAGAATTTTGAATGACTTATGTTTTGCTTTAAATTTCTGCTGCTGTTATTCAATGTTTATGCTTGGGACTTCTGTGCGACGACCCCCGTCGCTTAGCCTGTAATCGACCGTTATGGACCTGCCTTGCGTGAGCGCAGTCTAGCCTCACGTGGTATCACGCCTTAGCTAGGACGATCGCTCCTACGGGAGTGGGGCATGACAGATACTATAAGCGTATCAAACGACCAGCGATGGAAATTTTCGTCGCTAAGCTTCTAGAAAATTTAGATTTTTGGCTCACAAAGTTATGTCGGTATTCCATCGCTAAGTTGTCGCCGTGTTTGTCGACGGTTTATTTTCTTTGCTAATCCGTCGCTATATTAACTCGGTATTTTCGTCGCTAAACCGTCGCTATTGCGACGGATTATCGATGTATTTGTCATAGCGACGTTATTGTTATCGACGTTCCATTTCGGTCGGTAATCCGTCGGTAAGTTACATTAGCGACGAAAATATCGCATTTAGCGACGGATATTTCCGTCGCTAAATAGCAATATTTTGGTAGTGCAATGATACCGTCAACAAAGAAAGATAAGTTAAAAGAGATGAATCACATGTTAGAATCATAGAATTGTTGCTATATTTTCTCAATAAAAATGATAGACACATATGTTACAAGTAGTTTAACCTTTGCAAGTAAAACATTTTATCTGATAGATGTGCATATCAAGCATTAGTCTAGACAACTTGTGCACAAGGTATAGTCTCTCGATCGGTTCCTGAGCACTGGGAATCTCTGGGCCTAGAAGATAATTGGACACCCTGAGGCTTGTACGTCCTCGCTATCAGGGGTGTCATATTTGTTAGTAAGATGGGCTTGTACGTCCCAACTGCTAATCATGTGAAGTCACCCATGAAGCACTATATAGATAGGCCGTATGCATATGAAAGATTTTCATAAGCATATCAATACAGTAATAAATAGAGGTATTTGATATATTTTACATATATATGCAAATTGTGTTAATTCTTGTCTGTTTCAGGAATGAACAATCGACTATGGATAATGTAGCTCCCCTTCCCATAATTTTAAAATATTTTTATTTTATTTATTTGATTTAAATAGTGATTTTAGAATATTATAAATAATTATTTAGTTAATTATTACGGTAGATGATTTTAATCATGGTTGAGTTTTGAAGTACCTAACGACTAGGAATCGTGGCACGGATAGTGCAGGGCGTGCTTGCTAGTGTATTAGCCATGCCAAGGAAGACCTAGCCATAAGTGTGTCCTAACTAGAAAAACCAGATCAAGTTGCGACTTAACCCCCACCGATAAGTTATTTAGGTGACCCGGTTGTACCAACTTAGTTCGGACTGCACCCGAACCGAGTCCAAGCCTACGTAGTCGGGTAGTAGGTTCAGAGACGACCATTAGATGTATGTTGTATTGGCAGGTTACTCTAGTGATTTAGACAGCAATTTGGAAACGATTATTATATATATACGTAATATATTTTGCTGTTAGAAATGATATTTTTATATGATAACATAGTAAATAATTTTCCTTAACAAATATGTATAAACACCATATATATATATCTATATATATATATATATATATATATATATATATATATATATATATAATATATTGATTTGTATATATTTATATTATATAATAATATATATGTATGTGTGTATATATATATATGTGTGTGTGTGTGTGTGTGTGTGTGTGTGTGTGCAGGTGTATGTATATAGATATTGTATATGTGTATTTATATATAAATATATATTATATAAATATGTATATGAGTGTATACATTTATGTATATGTATATAAATAGATATGTATGTGTGCATGTATACATATATGATATAAATAATTATATGTGTGTGTATGTGTATATGTCTATATATATAAATATTCGTATATTCGTATATGTGTATATATATAAATATGTATACGTGTATGTATATATAGGAGTAATTGTAGTTAGATAAATATATACATATATGTATATATATGGATATTATATACTCACAAATTTATATAAGAAATAGGAAGGGAAAAGGAAATAGAATGGCAGCCCAAGCCTGCAACCCTCAGCCCATTCGGGCCAGGCCAGGTTAAGCAGCCCAGCGCAGGCCCGCTTAGGAATCCCCAGCCCAGCCTCGACCAGAAAGACCCCGGCCCAGCTAGCCCAATAGCAGCTCAAAAAGGCCAATCAGCAACTAGCCGAGCTCAGCTAACCCGAACTTCCACCCCGTTTGATTCCGATTCGACTGAACGTATATACGTGTATATATATCAACGAAAGGAGAATCAAAACCCTAACACCAGACTACCCAGCCCCCAGGTGCCGGCACGCCGCCTGGACCACCGCCGTGCACCGTCGGCCGGCCAGGCGGGAAGCCCGACCCCGCGCGCGCACTGGCGCGGGAACAGAACAGCAACATCAGCCTTTGCAAGGCCGACTTCGCGGAAAGGAAATGACCTCCACGCTATACCAATCTTCGAATCGATTGCGCAGGTAAAAACCTAACCTATACGCCTTATTCCGATATGATAGTTTCGGTTTAAACCAAAACGAAGTCGAGTTAAAATCGATGTCAACTTGACGAAAATCTGTCTCAAAGTTGACAGTAAACACCAACCAATGCACTGTTTTGGAAGGCCGATCCCGGTCGAACCAATGATCAATCTGGAAAACCACTTGACAGCCTTATTTACAACTTATACGACAGTAAATCCATTTTATAGATCTTGATTTCATTAAGTAGGGACAAAGTTATTTGATTCTAAAGTTTAGCAAAAACCCGTTTTCAAAATATTAGAAAACTAGAAAAATCCTCCGGTACGACGTGCGTCCCGCCAATCTGGGCGACGTGGTCGCAAACCGAAAGCATCAAAAGGTGCGTAATGGCTTCGTGGTCGTGTGGGCTTTGACGGAATTCAAATTGGTCGCGTGTGCGCGACGAATTTGATGCGTATCCGTCAAAATTTACCGTATCGGCCTCTGTACAAATTTTCCAATTACTTTGTGCATGTTTGTCAGATCGAGACAAAGCTTCCGCCAACAGGACCGTATCGTTTTTTTGGTCCTGTATGCCAAGTTTGGTCCGATTCTAAGACAGTCGATAAAATCACCGTTTTGCGGGCCCCACGGTCCGACTCAACGGGTGATTTTGTGCACGGCCTGCCGGAATCCAACTTTGGACAAACGGTTGGGTTCATATCGAAAAACTGGATCCGTAGACATGTAGTTTGACGACTTTAGAGACCATTGACTCTGGCACGCTTTTCGGTGCAAAGCGGGTCCAACGGCGAACATCATTTTTGCCCAAAATTACCGTTTTGCCCCTGTGTCCAGAATTGGACTTAAAGACAGGCAATCCTAGCTAATTTGACTATTCTGAGAATGTTGGCAATATTTGTTTCAACTTTCGGAGACAATTGTGAGATGTGGACTTATTTGGCTCACCAGTTGACTATATTTTGTGGGATCTGCGTGCAACCTCCAGGCAAGATACCTTGCCTCCCTCTACAGTTTATTTATATGCATATTTATATTATTATACAGTTATTAGTTGATTATTTATACGTGATTTGTATATCATGCCTGCTAGTATATACATAGCCTTGTTTATAATTAGCTTTGTAGTTCATATTTGATATACGTATATATAGTTCTTGTTCGTAGTTAACTTTGTAGTTCATTTTGGGTTGGTTTTCTCGTGTATCGTGATTGGATCGTGTCGTGTCATCACTTGTACTTGGACTAAGTCGCATCATGTCATAGGATTGAATAAGTCATATCGGAACTGCTTTACCACCTTGTCTTAAAATCTTGAAGCTAACTTGCGAGTCCACATTAGGGACGAGGGTTAGTAGTTAAACTAACTTGCGAGCCCACACCAGGGGCGAGAGTTAGTAATCTAATCCGCGAGTCCATATTAGGGGCGAGGGTTAGTAGTTAAGCTAACTTGCGAGCCCACACCAGGGGCGAGAGTTAGTAAGTTAATCTGCGAGTCCACATTAGGGGCGAGGGTTAGTAGTTTTATGTCCACACCTGCGAGTCCACACAAGGGACAAGGGTGATGCTAGCCTGCGAGTCCACACTAGGGACGATGGTTAGTAGTATATGGTTTACACCTGCGAGTCCACACTAGGGACGAGGGTGATGCTAGCCTACGAGTCCATACTAGGGGCGAGGGCTAGTAGTTGTTCAAACCTGCGAGTCCACACTAGGGATGAGGGTTTGAGTATTCAATTGGTTATCTATTGACATCGTGATATCGTGTTCTCTTGTTCTTCTCCAGTAGTTCGTCTAGGCGTAGTGGTTCTTCCAGTCGTGTATAGTCGTATTTTCGTGTGGATTGGTCTTTTTCCGTTTATTTCCTGTATTTTCTTTATTGCATGATAAACTGCTAGATATGTATGTTTTTATGTATCTTGCTATGTCCCCTGAGGACCTGATGATCTCTTCAGGTTTAGTGAGTGCATGGAGATAGCTATTAGTTCTGGATGACGGATGGGATGATACGCTTGTGGGATTCAGGTATCGTATTACATTTATTATCAGCTCGTGCTTTCATACCTTATCATGAGATATCCTGTTTCCTGATTCAGTTTAGACTTTTGTTACTTTATCAGAGTCTTATCGGACATATATGCTAGTGGGCTGCAGACCACGACCCATACTTGTTCATTCTTGATTATTATTCTTGTTGTGGATTGAGATATAGTTTTGCCTTGCCTTGATAGGCCCATTGTCATAGCCGTGACAGCGTTTACGTATTCGAGTCGGGCTGGAGTCCGCTTGATGCGTAGCTGGCTTGCTCACGCTCTCGCGTCCGAAAAGCGGGTGCGGGTCGTGACATATAAGAATCACGATATAATTGACACTTTTATTGTTTATATTTCTTCTTATGAATTATTAAAACGAACCTAAACAAGTAGAAAGATCACTTAATAATAATTGCTAGCCTCACATGATTAATTAATTTTGATTTAGGTGAAGTTGGTCACGACCGATCAACGTTTGTGGGAATCCTCAGGTAGCGAGAGACATGAGGATATTCTGTGGCTCTAGAAGTTCGTCTAATCCAGTGGAGCCTTGTTCGACGTCTCGAAGTTCCAGTATTAGAGTAGTAGATTCTTTTGAAAGCATTTTATCTTTTATTTTTAGTAAAAGAATATGATGTATGGACAATGTGGCTATTTTGTCCTTTCAAAAGATGTAAGCGTACTTTGTAATCCTGTTCAAGTTATCAATAAAGAACTTATTTTGTTGATATCTCAAGTATTATAATTTGGTTTTCTGCATTTGAATTCCACCGCTTCTAAATCTATTCAGTCTATTTTATCATTGTGCAAGACCATGACAAGCACAACTTAGACTTGTATGACATCATGTCTAGTGACGACTTTACGATCCACCGGGATCAGGGCATGACAAGAACTCTCACTGGGCCCTTCTGTGTTGTCATGGAGCTAGGCCTAATGCTGGACGAGGAAGAGCTATACAACACTGTCTGGCCTGATGGTCAGATGCCTCGCAGATCAAGAAGTGCCCAAGGTGCTTCCTACACACCAGTCAAGTGTGTCCCTTCTTCTAACAATATCTGTAAATGGGAGGCTGCTGGATCTATGGCTAGTGTACGGAGCCCTAATCGGAGGAGTAAGTTGAGTTTGTGGTAAAAATATCTTCTGCTGGATGTTGGGACGCTTAGGTGGCCCTGGGTTGTTCCTACCTCCATAAGTCTTCCGGTCCCTCTTCGGACGAAGGTCAAAATTGATCTCAACTCCTTGGGCTCTCGACATAGATCTTCGTGCCAGTAGATGGACGCAAATTTTCTTAGCTAACCCTTGAAGGAACCTCCTGGCACGATCCTCTGGATCCCTCACCATGTACTCTTCAAACTGGCTCAATCGGCTAAACTGGCTCAAGTTGTGTTGTACCTTTATTAATGGCCTAAAAGAACTAATAGAGAAAGTTCTCAAAATACCGTTCATCAGACTCATTCCACTTGTGAGGGGGGTCCTCACTTCCCTTGTGAAAGGGGGGTCCTGCTGCCGCTGGTATCTAAACCGACGAAAAATTTAAATTAGGAATCAAGACAATCCGGCATTACAATGATGTACATATGCAAAAATAAAAAATCTTATACATATCTGAAAATTAAATATAACCTTTTAATGTTAACAGTGAGAATAATTTTGTACAATCTCAAGTCCCAACAGCTTTTATATTATATATATAATTCTGAAGAACACAATGGAAAGGAAAACTTTTACATGTACAAATGTTGGATACTAAGAAATATTACGTCTCATCCCACTCAAATAAATGCAATAAACCCCGCACACCTTGCCTGCATATTCCAAGTCATATATGAATCGTTCAAGGTGGATTGATCATCTCCCTTTGCAAGGATACTAAATGTAACCAAATATCAGCCTACTTCATTTTACAATGAACGTATAATGAAGATTTATCCAACAAAATCACGAAGATAATGCCCGTTGACGTACTTTTCAAAATTCCGGCCTTGCCCTTCTAGCGAGCCAATTACATAAGCATCATTACACTCCTCAAGGCCGAGACCAAACCGGCGAACACCCATAGGAAGTGGTTCGGTCACACAAACACCGTTGTGCTGGTGCAAGCCGAGAGTAAGAGAAACATCACCATTTCCTTTAACAGCAACAAGTTCTTCAACAGGACGGTGAATGGCGATGCCATCATAAACAAGGTTACAAGGCTCTCCAATGTGGTTGGACATCTGGGTGAGATCATCACGAGGGCTTTTAGAGGAGTGATTTTGGAGTGGCAGCTCCCGGGAAGAGGTTGCAGTTGAAGCCAATGGGATCTTAGCATGCTTATCATTAATATTTGGGTTATTGTCAGCATCCGAGACGTTATTTTGTTGGCGAATCTCAAGAGAGTGTACCTCTTCCACCATCGGTTTCCAGAGTCTTACTCTTGCATTAATGAACCAGTTTGATACCTGCTGGATCAAATCAACAGCTATGATTAAAAACCGTCTCTTCTTAATGCCAGTAAAAGATGGAACTCGTGTGATATCCTAAAGGAAGGGCAGTGTCGATTCAAGTGTAATTCAATCCTTGACATTTTATTATAATTAGCTACGTACTAATATCTTATTAAAAATGTTAAAAAGTTTGTCAAAAATATGTTGCAACTTAATTCAAGTGGTATGCATAGTATCAACGATGCTCTTTACCTGGTTTCTTGTAAGACCTGTTCGCGTAGCCAACATCTGCTTGTCGGCATCTGTAGGGTAGCTGAAAACATTATTCAGGTAATATATTAAATACATTAATATGTGGCACAAAAAAAACTAGATATCAGCTGTCCAAATAAATTACATCACTACTACTAATCCTATACAAAAAAGTAAGTAGCTGAAGCCTATATATACAGCTAGTTGCTCAACTACTTCCAATAACAGTGCATTGTTTTGGTCTTTAGTATGTTGTTGGAAGGTTGAATATGAAATTTCATGTACTTGTAATGGCGTCAATACTGCAGGCATGCATAGTAGTGAGTACTGAGTAGTGATCTTATCGACATAATATGAAGTTATGAACATGCATCACGAACGTGTATTACAGTGAAGGCATGTGTGTAATTATCTCATGGAGGGTGTAGGACTACAATTGGTTCTATGAGTTAAGAATTTTACTATATAAGAACTGGAAAGCAAATTTACTAGTCGTGTCAACCACAACCCTATTTCTTAACCACTTACGGGTGCAAAAAATGCTCGAAAAGCCACGCACGAAGAACAGCCACAGCCCTCTCAGGAAGTCCTCTCTGAGGTCTCCAAACATGGGGTATGGCACTGAGATCATTTGCCATTCTATGGGCACTTATCTCACCATTTATGAGCCCGAATTCGTTTCCAGCAGTCTTGTTTATGTGATGAAGTTGCTCGGATATCACATTCTTTAAATACCTGAATTCCTTTGACATGACCTTGAGAGCCATGGAAGCACATGGGGCAGCACTACTAAGGCCCGGTACTGATTCAAACAATGAGATAACAGTCTGCACCTGCTGGTAGTAATGTTTGTATCTTCGATATACCTAAGGAAAAATACAGAAGGAAGAAATTCAATGTAACAACAGAATACCATCACATATTTGAGTATTAAATGTATCAAATAAATATTAATCATGAAGGAGGCAGAAATGTTGATAATAATGATGAAATGACAGATTAAGCTGCATGAAATATATAGAAGAACTCAATCGTATTATAAAATATTGTACATAATATTTTTTACTTATATTATAACTAACAACAATGGGCACTTCCTACACTACTTTGTTAAATATTAAAATAGCTATAGAAGAGTATGGCTTAACTGTAAAATTATAACAATAATGTACAGAACTTAATTACTAGGACACAACATGAGATACAAGGTAGCCTCATATATTACAAGGAGAAGACCGCATCTACCCTTGATAATATTTAACAAATTAAAGAAGATATGGGATTTATGAGTATTATATGGAACGCAAAAAAATCATGTTTAGTAAGTGGAACCTTTAAAAAAAATTGGAAAAGGAATAAAAACAAAGAAGTAAATAATATGGATACAATTTAGTGATCTTGTTTAATAGGGAGTCCTTACCTAACATGCATTACATACATGACTTCACATTTTAACAGTGTTGTAAAAATCCCTCTAGGCGGCCGACTAGTCCCCGACTAGTCGCTAGTCGGCCGCCGCCGACTCGACTAGGGGCTAGTCCCCGACTAGTCACTTGTCGACCACCGTCGACTCGATTAGGGGCTGGTCCATCCAAAAATTGGCTAAATTGGTACTAGTCTGGGCTGCCCTCGACTTCATCTAGGCAGTCGCCGTCGACTCTTTACTTTGTTGCTGCCTTTTTTCTATTTTTGAAAAAAGTGACTAGTCTACTCTTTTTTTATTTTTACTTTTTCTTTGTTATCTCTTTGCTACTGTTGTTGTGGCTCTTTTTTTAATTTTTGCTTGTTATTTTTTTTGCTTTTGCTTGCTACTGCGGCTGTAACTCTCCGTGCAAAATAGTAAGTTGTTAACATATTATTTAAAGATTTATCGAAATAAAAATTTGTGCAAAATAATGAATAAGAAAATGTACTGCAATAACTAAAAGTTCAACAATTAACATATTATTTTTTAAAATATTTTTATAACATATTACATATATATATTCATTAAAAATTCTAAACCGACTAGTCCCCGACTAGTCCGATAAATCCGTAGTCCCCACAAACCGACTAGGGGCCGACTAGCGATTTTTACAACCTTGCATTTTAAGAGTATTATAAAAAATATGAAGGAAAAATATAGAAAAGAAATTGCTTCAGACAGATTAATTAATTTCGTGAGAAAATATTTTTACACAAAATAGTAAAAACATAAACAACAGTATTTAACAAGAGCTTAAAACTCTTCAACAAAAAAAAAAACGACTTTCTTGGCTTGTCAATCCGTGTAACCTCAAAAGGCATTATAAAAAAGGTGTTCCAAACAGAGGTTTGCTAACAGAGCCCTTGACTTTTTAGTGTTCACATAATAATGTAATTTAAGTCTTTACGAAGGATGACTGCTTGAGCCATCCATTTACAAAGTAAGAAACATGGTTGCACCCTTCAAGATAAGAAACTTGATGGAATGACAAAATAGCACAACATTATCTTAAAATAAATAAAATGTAAAGATGAGTGGAAAACAGTATGACATAATGATAACCCAATCATTATTTTAAATCTGATTAGTAAGTCAATGCCGAGTTCTTGTCACTCTCTTGATTCCCTTTTGACACCTCTCAATCTTCCTCGTATATAATGACACCATATCCATGTCATCAGTAACGTAGCTATTCTTGGGACTGCCTACTCTAACACTATGTTTGGGAACATTTGTGGGGAGGGAGAGGAAAATTTGAGGGGAAGGAAAATGGAGGAGAGGAAAATGGAGGAAAAGTTAATTTTCCCTTCCTTTGTTTGGATGGACAAAAAGTAGGGGAAGGAAAAGTTTAAAAACAATTTTTTATTTGTTTATGGATATAGGTATAATTACTATTTCCTCCTTGGTATTCTCAAATGATGATTTAATATTAACTTTTTGAGGGGTGGTGGGGTAAATTCACTCAAATTCCTCTCATCTCTCTCCATTTTCCTCCCACATTTGGGAGGAAAATTTTTTGGTGGGACCCACCTACTTTTTCCTCTCAAATTTTCCTCCCCCATGTTCTCTCCCCCTTTCCAAACACCATCATTTAAAATTTTCCTCTCACTTTCCCCTCAACTTTTTCCTTCCTCCCATTTTCCACCCTTCCCAAACAGTACCTAAGGGTACAATGTAATATTCATGATGAAGCAAATTCAATATGTTGCACTTTCTTTAGTTTCCTAGGTCCATAAATACAAAGGAATCTTCATGATGTACCATGTTTGATCAAATTATATTAGCAAGTATTGAGCACATAATACTACTATCGGATCTTTACAAGGCATTTTGGTGCTAGTAAATTCGAAATCTACAAGTTTTAAGTTTTATAAAGTTGCATTTATCATTTTCTTGTTGTGAATTAGTTAACCTGCCCCTTTCCATGACCTGATGTCAAATTAAAGCCTCTATAGTCATTAATATTCGAGTTTCAGTCATATGTTTAGATCCTTGGTATCATGAGCTTGACTGAAACTCGAATATTAATGACTATAGAGGCTTAAGCTGCAAAACAATTGTAAATTAACCAATATTTTACTAGATAGACTTTCATATTTAATGAACTGACCTATTGCTCACAACAAAATTCCAGGAATTTCACACCTATTAAAGCAGTTGACATAAAGTTGTGGGGCAGCTACAAAAATTTGATCCACTTTCTTGTACGCTTTCTCAACCTTGAGTAATATTGCAGAATAAATGAAGATGTGCTTTGAAGAATATAAGCGATGATAAAGATATCATGCTATGCTGCTTAAAGAAGATCCAATAAGTACGCAAACATGTGCATAACAAGGCCTCTAGAAAACTTACTAGATCTAAGAAAAATCTAAATTGTATCTCATTACCCATTACTCCAATATAGGTGCACAAGCAAGAACCCCAAAATAGCCATCGACTTTTATAAGGTATCAAAGCCTAGCCCAACATGTTGGAGTCCAGTCTGGATTTGGTAATAGCATATTTATGGAATCCAAATCTGATTAAATATTTTATTTAATTTAATTTGGATGTCCATAATTAGTGCTGGACTATCTTAGATATAATATGATTCTTATTTGAGGGTTTCCTATTTAAGAGATCCTATTATAATCTAAAATATGATGTTGATAGGCTATTTTAGGTGTAGTAGGATTCTTATTTGAGGGCTTCCTATTAAAGAAATCCTATTATGACCTAAAATAGGTTTTTCTCATCCTATATATATGGGGTGAGGGTGGAGGCACAAAGCACAGCACAAAAGTGGAGATTCGAGGTGCTCGTCCACAGAAAATCTAAGAGAAAGTTTCACACTTTGCTCTTAGGACTTCACCATCCAAGACAGAAGGAAGAAGAGATCTAATCGAGGGGTCGTCAAATTCGGTTGGGGAGATTGCTACGGGTTGGTGAGCGATTTCAATTGTAATACCTTTCTTTTCTTCTTGAGTGTGGTGAGGGAGTTGAACTTATTAGGACAAAGGATTCAACATTAATTTTTATCAATATTGTAATTTCATCTGAGTTATAGAGATTGGGATTTGTCCAGGTGACGTCGTCACCGCCATATACTTGTCTTTATCTGTGCTTGATGTCTGTTAGACGGGGGTTGGTTATTAAAGGTGGGTTGGCCTAAGTTTTTGCTGCGGCAACGTCTCAGACACGGTATCGGAGCGCAGTAGGGCGTATCCGATTTTCAACATATGGTATCAGAGCTTTGGAGGTTCTGACAACCATGTCTACGGAGCAGATGAACACTCGTATGATCACCCTCACTGGGGAAAACTGGACGATTTAGAAGCCAAGGATGGAGGATCTACTCTGGTGCAAGAAGTTGCATGGTCCGTTGGAGGGCGACAACGCAAAGCCAATGGACAAAGCTGCTGAAGACAGGAAACGACTGGATCGGAAGGCCGTTGGATTCATCCGCCAATGGTTGGATGATTCGGTGTTTCACAACGTGTCCATGGAGAGTTCAGCAAAAATATTATGGAAAAAGCTGCATTCGCTGTACGAAAGGAAGACGGCTGGCAACAAGGCGTTTCTTATTCGCCAACTCGTCAACTTGAAGTACACGGAGGGTGCTCCAGTGGCACAACATCTGAACCTCGGTATTATCAATCAGTTGTCTGTGATGAAGATAATGATTGATGATGAGCTTCAGGGCCTACAGATCTTGAGTTCTCTGTCGGAAAGCTGGGAGACTTTATTGGTGTCGGTGAGCAACTCCGCGCCTGATAAAGTTGTCACGATGGAGGCAGTCAAAAGTAGCTTGTTGAATGAGGAGGTCCGGCGCAAGCAAGTGGAATCGTCGCAGGAGTCCGCTTTGATGACTTCCTATGGAAAGAGAAGACCCAATTCACAGGCGAGGATAGGGGAGAGTTCTCGGAATCTTGCGATTGTGGACCGGAAGGAGGGCTGCTATCACTGTGGCGGAAGGGGTCATATCAAGAGGAACTGCATGAAGCTCAAAGCTGAGAAGATAAAAGACAAGAACGATCAGGAGAATCTCACAACAATGGGAGATATCATCATCGCAGCAACCGACGCAGAGGAACCTTGTGGCATGTGTCATGAAGGCGACTGGGTCATGGACACGGGGGCGTCGTATCACGCCACTCCACATAGGAGGATCTTCACGTCATACCGCGGCGGCAGGTTTGAACATGTGAAGATGGACGACAAGGGAACAACTGCAGTTGTAGGCATCGGTAATGTGCACTTGACAACGGAACTCGGTGAGAAGCTCGTTCTTAAGGGTGTGCGACATGTACCGAGTTTGCGCTACAACTTGGTTTCGGTAGGGAGGCTGGCAGATGATGGCTGTCGCAGTCTGCTTGGGGACAAAGATTGGATGCTTGCGAAGGGTTCCCAACAGCTGGCTCGGAGAGATTTGTGTTGTGGCATGTACAGGCTCAAGCCGCTGAGCTGTACAGGTAATAGCATATTTATGGAGTCCAAATCTGATTAAATATTTGATTTAATTGGATTTGGATGTACATAATTAGTGATGGACTATTTTAGATATAATAGGATTCTTATTTGAGGGTTTTCTATTTAAGAGATCCTATTATAATCTAAA
Organism: Iris pallida; assembly: GCA_029216955.1. NCBI lineage: Eukaryota > Viridiplantae > Streptophyta > Magnoliopsida > Asparagales > Iridaceae > Iris > Iris pallida. The sequence continues at coordinate 1,614,011 of JANAVB010029417.1, read as the reverse complement.
ATAGGATGTTGATGGACTATTTTAGGTGTAGTAGGATTCTTATTTGAGGGCTTCCTATTTAAGAAATCCTATTATGACATAAAATAGATTTTTCTCATCCTATATATGTGGGGTGAGGGTGGAGGCACAAAGCACATCACAAAAGTGGAGATTCGAGGTGCTCGTCCACAGGAAATCTAAGAGAAAGTTCCGCACTTTGCTCTTAGGACTTCGCCATCTAAGACAGAAGGAAGAAGAGATCTAATCGAGGGGTCATCAACTTCGGTTAGGAAGATTGCTACGGGTTGGTGAGCGATTTCAATTGTAATCTCTTTCTTTTCTTCTTGAGTATGGTGAGGGGGTTGAACCTATTAGGGCAAAGAGTTCAACATTAGTTTTATCAATCTTGTAATTTCATCTGAGTTATAGAGATTGTGATTTGTCCAGGTGACATAGTCATCGCCATATACTTGTCTTTATCTGTACTTGGTGTCTGTTAGACAAGGGTTGGTTATTTCAGGTGGGTTGGCCTAAGTTTCCGCTGCGACAACGTCTCAGACACGGTATCGGAGCGCAGGAGGGCGTATCCGATTCCCAACACAACAAACATTTTAGGCAAATGAAAAAAATCTTCACGTACAAAAATGGGTGCTATTATTTCTCCCTAAAGTATTTAAAAACGATATAATGTTCATATAAGTTTACCATCATCATCACTTCAGGGTAATGTGTTGGATTGTATCTTGTTTCTGGTTGAGCCCTCAAAGGAGATGACAATGGTGTTGGTAATTTAGTTCCACGTCGGGTATAAGGTGGGATCAGTGTAGATAATTAGAATTGGTTCAAACCTTATATGAGAATTCTATTTTAAGGCATATGGGCCAAATTCAATATCACACCTTATGGGTCAATTCCGATTCGGGTCATACCATGTTCCCAACATTATGCTATATTGGCTAAGCCCCAAATTAGTATCATTTGTAATCATAAGACTAAATTCCATCACATAAGGATGGGAAGCAATCAAGTGAGACGTTGCAGTACATACACAATATGGAGATTTACTGACCAACCTACTGCTAGACACATATATCAAATTGATATGATACTATTGTGGACCACAAGTCTTTACCATTTTAAAAGCTAGTTTGAAGGATGCAATATCAATCTAGACATTTCTATATTTGATTTAGGCACTTCAATTCGTAGTGCAACAAAAATGACAAGACGTTTGACATTTTGGGGACTTATATAACCAAAGTTCAATAATTCAAATGATTAAGATAGCCCTGATTCTTAAACTCAAAAGAAATTTCATTTGACCTAATTCAGTACAACTCAAGTATCCAAGCAATAGAATCAGTTATCTTAGGTAAAAAAATTGTTTGATTGTATCTCGTTTTCGGTTGAGCGATCAAAGGTGATGATAATGGAGTTGATAATTTAATCTCGCATTGGTTAGGAAGTAGGATTATAAGGTGTAGATAATTGAGATTGATTCAGGCTTTATATGAGAATTTTTTAAGGCATATAGGCCCAGTCAAATATTGCACCTCATCAGCTAACTCTGGTTCAGGTCATACCATGATCCCAACAAATGGTATAAGAGTCCAAGGTTAAGGGACTAGTTTGGACAGCTCTAACTGGTTCGAGATAGATTCTGATGAACGTTCATGCATATAATTGAATTATACGGGCTATCTTCTCAAGGTGGAGTTAGGAGTATCCTCCATAGAGTAGTCTGGTGTCAACATTCGCAAGAAGGCCGATCAGATCTAATGTTGGAGGAAACTATATGGATTGGCTTTAAAGGTAGGACCGACACGTCCAAGGTAGAGCAAGACGTTGTGATTGGCACACAATAGTGGTATGAATGAACGTGTCGGATTAATTATGTGATCGCACGAATCGAGATGACAATATGTTGGATCTCATGTGTGCTCAGCTAGCGGAAACGAGCAAAAGTATTTGGGGTGCTTGGTTGCTAGGCTAGCAGAAATGAACTATGATTGAGATTGTTGGATCGTATTTTGTTTTCGGTTGAGCACTCAAAGATGGTGACAAGGGAGTTGATAATTTAGTCCCACATCGGGTAGGAAGTGTGATCATGAGTTATAGATAATTGTAATTGGTTCAGACCTCACATGAGACTTCTCTTTTAAGGCATATGAGTCCAGTCCGATATTGCACCTCATGGGGTAACTCCGGTCCGGATTACACCACGTTCCCAACAAAAACAGTGGGAACAAAATTCCCACATGTCACTCTCTAATGAAAATTAGCAAAAGCTGCAAAACTAAACCCTAGAAGAAGTAGATGATTCAAAATAAAATAAAAGGAAAACAAGGAGATAAAAGCTAAATTTAAAACAAAAATGAAACGATATGTCAGCTAGTCGTAAGCCTGTTATGGCTAGAAGGCTAGAACCCATTCATCTCTTTCACTGATGCAAGTGAGAAACTATTGCCTAGATCTTGTGCTTCGTCTTCTCCTCGTTGCATCAACGACACTACGAAGAGCCATTAACTCTCATTGTCAATCCCATAGCATGTATAGCCCCTTACCAATCCAATATCTCCTCAGTCTTGTGCCATATGTATATTTAGACCTATGATCCCAACATCCATACCAAGTTTTTGTGCATGAGTGCGCAGTTAGAAACCAGAGACAAGTTAGAAACCAAACATGTTTGGATGATTGTAGAAATTGAAAGAGTATATGATTTGGAAGAAAATAATCATACTAGAAGCCACTAATATATTATCCAATAATAGAAGATTCTAGAAGTAAGAATAAATTACAAGAGTTTCCTAAAGACTCTTCACATGAAAGAAATTTCTAGTGACAAATATTCTATAGTAAGAAAGTTTTAGCTTGAAGAGCTCCTGGATTTTTTTAGAGTATTCTTAGGGCAGTTCCTATAACTTATAAATAGGGATAAGGTCCTCATTTGTGAAAGATGTATTCTTGGACGGTGAGTACATTGAGTTGGTTGGAAAGATGTATGGTATTAAAGATGTGGCAAAGAGATTGGGTAACAACATTATATTATCCCGTCGCCGATGTAGAATGTTGATTACGCCAAGACCCTGGAAAGATGGCAAGATGGCAATACGAATGAGAATGGTGGCTGAATTACTTAGTTTTCCTTATCATGCATTATATGTTTTCTTCTTAAATAAGTTGCATATACTTGCATGGTCATAGACAACTTGTATACAAGGTAGTTCCCAGAACAGTAATTCGCGGCCACGGATCTGGTTCATCCTAGGGGGAACAAGGATGGTGTCGACGTACTGACATCGGGATTTCGGGACTTGCAGTAGGGGCTTGCTACCGCCCACTGAAAGGACGCCGAAATCCCATGGTGCTGAAGTAGTAGCACGGTGTTTCGGAAACCTCCCATAGATTCGCACTCCATTCGGAGTTAGCCGTTCGCCTGTAAGATGGTCCAAGATAGCGTGTCGCCAGTGACCTTCATATAGATAAGTCCAGTGCTAATGATGTCTTATGCAGGCAGAGTAAGTTATTACTCGAATACATGGAAGGATGTCGACTGTTGGTAAGAATCACCTGAACGGTGATATTGATATTGAATCATGATATTGTTTCTAACAATGTCTTGTGCAGGCTGAGTAAGTATTATAAATGTACAGGGATGTCTACACGACCGTGGGTAAGAATCACCAAAGGGTGATATCTATATGCTTTAAATTATGTTGGCTATGAGATTTGCATGCTTTACTTCTTATCGAATACAGACATGAAATTGACCCTAAGGCAACGAAAAAGGCCACTGTTAATAATGTTCTATAACATGATTACTTAGTGTTGTCTTCTTAGGTAAGTTGGGCCAGCACCGCTCGCCAGTACATTGATGATGTATTGACCCATGTTGTGGGCAATATTACAGGTGCTTGCGTATGGGAAAAATCGATTGATCAATGCTTGGCATCGATGATTTAGATGGGTGTGCAGAAGCTCTTCTTTCAAGACGATGTCTTCTGCTATATGGGACATAATGTATGGAACAGTGTAATTCAGTTGTATCAGTGAAATTGTAGCCAAATTGGCAAATTCATTGTAAAGAAATTGGCATATTCAGTTGTAGCCTAAAGGACAAGTATACATTCAGTTGGCTATTCAAGAGTCTTGTAATTAGTTGTAAACTCTGTATTCCACTGCAAGTCTTGTAATCCATTACAATTATCAATAAAGAGATACATTCTTTATATCTTGTGTGACTTCAATTTATCTGCTTGGTTTGGCTGCGCTGTAGATGTTTTCTGAGAAATATCAGGAACTGTAATGGTTTTGCCTCGTACAAGTGCAATCTAGACTTGTACGACATCACGTCCAGTGGCTAGTTTTCGATCCTTCGGGATCGGGGCGTGACATACAGATCAAAATTAATCAGGCAAAATATTTCGTTACTGATAGGATGTCACGCCTTTTCAATGATTGTACTTTTAAGAATGTTTTGACTGTAGATTGTATTTTTGTTTTTGCTATTTATATTTCTTGCTATCATATTTGGATCTTCTGCATTTTTAGTATCCTGGTGTTGAATATTGGTCAGTGCCCTATTTGGGTCTTCGTGAATTTACTTAGTTTCCTTGGTTTCAATGCTGTTATTTAAGTTTTCGTGAATTTACTTAGTTTTTTTGGTTTTCTGGATTTGCACGCTCGATATCAAACGAGCATGTCGCTCTGATCTAGAAAATATTAATTGACCTATGCAACTAATAATGTTTTCACAGATTTGATAAGCTAATGAACCCTCTCATAAGACTACCATAGACCCTTAGAGGCCCCTCGCAATGCCATTATTGCCATAGACCCGTACAAGGACATCACGATAGATCATATATCCTGAAAATCTATTTCCTAACTGGAATCAGTGCCACCGATATACTGACGGTAAACCGCTCGGACTGTTCGCGGTCTAGTTATCCTGGCAACTTGATTTCTCTTGTGACCGTTGGTCACTTGTTCTTTCTTGGAGGGCCCTGATTGGCCATGAGCCATGGATTGGTGACTTGTCACCAATCCGATGGCTTTGGATTTGAGGTATTACACCAGTCCACTACCCCTGTCCTTCTCATTCTCTCCAGTGGATCCACTTGTTCTTCATGTGGTAGCACACCCAGTCAGGAGGACATGTAGGAGATTGTGCACTAGGGTTCTTGCCATGTGACCTAGCCAAGACGATGTACATTTTGCTCAAGGTTTATTATTGTGATTTCTTTTCTCATGTTTGTTCAAGCCTTTAGGGCCAATTCTATGTATAAATTTCAATCGCTTATGCCATGATCACTTAGTATCAAGGTTCACAGTATCAGTATGGGAATCAGAATTGGTATCGGACCATTCGGGATCGGTAATATTGTCGGTTTCGGATCGGAGTATCAGATTTTTTTGGTATCGGAGATAAAATAATTATTAACAAATTATTAACATTTTTAGAACTTATATTTTATACATTTATACACAATTTTATGTATTTTTAGTGTTGTTTCTTAGCAGTTTTGAAATTGAATAAAATAGTAGCCACTAGGGGTGTGCGTCGATATAATCGGTCGGTATTTGGTCGATTTTTTGGTATTTTTTAAAATCGGTATTTGAAAAATCAATACCAATATCGTACCATTTAGAATCGATTTTTTTGCATGGTTTCGGTTAAATCGGTATTCGGTCGATTTTTGTTCGGTATCGGACCATCGGTATTTTACCAATTAATATTTGATCAATTAACACACTTAATATTGTAGAACCTCTTAACCTATAATATATTTTTTTTTTTACTTTTTTTTGGAAGCGTTAATTTTAAAGCTAAGCCTCTACCAACGAAACAATTAATCAAAATTATTAGAACAATATGTAACAAGTCGCAAACACCTAAAAATGAGCTTAAAATATCAAACACGGTCACTAAGTTTAATCTTTAGTATAAATTTAAGTAACCAAAATTTACTTCAAAATTCTATGAGAACACAAAAACATAAGCTCAAAAGATCAAAAACTCAATTCTTAACATTCTTAACATAAATTCAAGTCCACTAAAATCCATTCCAAGTTCTATGAAACCAATCAAAACAAAGATAAAAATGAAAATGAGTAGTGTAAAATTAATCATGAACAACATTAAAAAATGTGTGTGTGAATCGGTTCGGTATTTTCGGTATGGTATTACACTCGAACCGTTACCATTACCATTATACCGTAATTTAGTCGGTTCGGCAATTCGGTATCGGTACATAATTTCGGTTCGGTTTTTTGGAATATTTTTAATCGGTATTCGGTCGATTTTTCGGTATCGATCGGTATTTGCTCACCCCTAGTAGCCACCCTTGGCAATTGGTTTACATGCAATAGATAAGTTTCATCTTTTACATTATTTTACAACCTTACTACATTTTTACGTCCTTGCTAATTGGTCTTTTTCGTTCAATTTTCTTTGTCGAATTGACCGGAAAAGAGACCCCCAATGTCGGTATCGATCAATATCGAGTATTGGTCGGTATCGGATTGGGACATGCCAAACCGTATCGGTATCGGTCGAATCGGGATCGGCCGATACTGCAAACTATGCTTAGTATGCTGATGAGTTAAAAATTCTTTATATGATTTTTTGTTTAGATTGTGATTCCCCTAGTTTTCTTGTTGTCGAGTACTCACCCACACAACCCATGGCATGCTAGAAAACACTTAGCATAGGCTCCATGTATTTACATTTCTAGTTTTTGACACAAAAACCTAAATCTTGGGATAATTGATCTAACTTCTTGTATTCTCCTAATTTGGGCAAAATAATCGATTTTCCGCATATTGAATTTAATTTCTTTCAATTTAGAACTTTGTAAAACTGATTTTGGATCCAAAACATATAAGTTATAGGTGTGTCCCAACTTAAACAACATAATTTTTGAGTAGTTTTCAAGCATGGGAGTATACTAGGGGTATATTGGTGGTATACTGCAAGTATACTGCTCGGCAGAAAACAATCCAAATCCGACAGGGTGTTGTGCTATTGGTGCTTGGTATTTCTCGTCGATTCCGGTTGTGTTCTTTCTTGATTTTTGAGCTTCTCACAATACATCGATGGATTTCTGGATAATTCTTTTCATATTTAGATGATTTGTTAGCTTGTGTTCGCATGTTTTAGTGTTGTTGAATATGCGAAACCATATCCGGAACTTTGTATCATCAGCGGGAGTCAAGTGCACCCCACACATGTTCGTTCACGGTTGAGCATGACATGTACCCAGACAACCTACACATATCCTTCTTGAATGACTTCTATTCATACATGTGCACTCACTCTAGCCGGCCATGTGGGTCCAATATCCCATTGTAGTTTTGGTACGCGTTGCCACTTGCTTGTTGTCATACATGTTTATGTGAGGGTTTATTGGTCGATGGACACCTGCTATGCTTGTATTATATCATGAGTACCGTACTCCTGTCATGCTAGCCTGATCTGTATCAGGTTTCTGACCTGGACCAGCTCCGTCACTTGTATGATGTTCTTAGCATAGTAGTAGTCATTTGCTAGACTCGCGGAATAGAGAATAGCATATATATTTGTGGTTGATAATTCTAGAAAATGTTGCACCTATACTCCGAGTAAACCCGAATTGTCAATATCCCCTTGTCGGTATACACTAGCATATTAGCCAAAGGCTTAGGAGGTCAACTCTGGTTGTCCTTGGTGTACTTGTATTCCAATTCGACACTTTGTACCGACAAACCAAATGTCCACGACCTGGAAATCAAGACGAAAATTTTAAGATTAAAAATCAACTAGCTAAATCACCTAGAACATTTGGGAGAGAAGGATTCTGATCTTTATATATTGTTGTCGGCTAGCCCACTGGATATGGTGACATCCTTTCAGGGAGTGCACGTATATACTATATCATAGTGCCCCGAGCAGAATACGATCTGGCGAATTCTTTGGGGCTGTTTGGTTGCAAGCATCTATGCTGTAACTGTTCCATTATGCTGCAACTGGAAGGAGCAGCGGGGAGTTCCGCCGTTTGGTTCGCAGCAAGTAGAGGAAGAAAGTAGAGAATCTCAGTTGCAGTTCAGTTTTTGTCCCCCTCTTTTTACCCCTCCACTTGCAGCCCAAAAGAGGGGGAAGTGTGCTGCAAGTGGAGCTTGGCGTCGGTGGTGGTGGAGAGTGGGATGGTGTCTGGAGGTGGCGGCGGCGGCGGTGGAGAGGGGGTGGTGGTCTGGAGGTGGCGGTGGAGAGGTAGGATGGGGGTCTGGGGTGGTGGCAGCGGCGACGGTGGTGGTGGAGAGGGCGGTGGAGGTGTGGTGGTGGCGGTGGCTGTGGAGAGGGGTTGGTGGTCTGGAGGTGGCGGTGGAGAGGTGGGATGGGGGGTCTGGGGTGGCGGCAGCGGTTGTGGTGGTGGTGGAGAGGGCGGTGGCGGTCGGGACAGGTGGCGGTGTGGTGGTGGTGGAGAGGGCGGTGGAGGGGCTCTGGAGAGGGCGGTGTGGTGGTGGTGGTGGTGGTGGTGGTGGAGAGGGCGGTGTGGTGGTAGTGGTGGAGAGGGCGGTGGCTGGCCAAGCCGGAGGGGCCAGAGAGAGACAGAGATATGACGAATAAAAAGAAGAAGAACTCGTAGAAAAGTCGAGAGACAGAGGAGAGAGAGAGAGAGAGAGGAAGGGGGGGGGGGGGGTTGAGTTAATATTAATAGGTAATTAATATATTATGGTAATTAATAGCTAATTATGGCATATAATTAGCAGTTAATTATTGTAGCTAATTAATTTACTTTTTTCTGGTTTAATTATGATAACTAATTTAATTATTGGGGGGTAACCATACCTAGGTGTACCACATCTCCAAAAAAACTTCCACTTTCTACATACATAACTATTCAAACACCAAACTAATTTTTTTTTCACTTGCAACAGACAAAAATATTCTATCCAAACACATTTTGGAAAATGCCACTTGTTGCAAGTCCACGAAAACTTAACTTGTTGCAAGTGCCACTTTCACACTTTCAAAGAGTTACATCTATCCAAACAGCCTCTTATTGTACTAATAATTAGGATAACCTACGTAGTTATTTATAGAAAGCTGAATGATTGCTTGGCCATGATATGATGACGGGTTGATACTTGTTACTGTCTTTAGTAGTTAGCTTCTTTTCCAAGATTTGTGCCTTGGTACCACATTACATCCTACTTGTTTACTTCAGTACTACGAATTTTATCAAACTTATGAAACCATCAAAGACCATAAGTATCATTTAACAATCATGATTCCGGTCAGAATTATGAACTAATTACCACTCCTCAACATAGTAATCAAAACAATCCATAAAATCATAGCTAGCTACTAACAATTATTACTGCAGCCATCAAGACCAAGTCACACATCATGAACAGTAGCAAGATTCCCACAAGCTGCATAGCATATCTATCCAAAATCCTTTGACAAGAAAGAAAGAACACCACCATCGCCACCACCACTCATCATCTTTGTATATTAATTCAAGGGAAAAAAGAAAAAAACTGAGTAATGGAGTAAACAAGTACATACCTCATCAAGCATGGAGGTCAGCCTCGTCTTCCTCCACTGCTGCTGCTGCACGCCCACTGCCGCCACAGTCCCCAAGATCTGGTGGTCCGTCGAAAAACTCTCCTCCGACAGATCTGAACACAACGACGGGTGGATCAATCCGGGCCGGCCGCCAGCGTCGCGTGCTGTTTCGTCGAGCAGCTGCCTAGCCGGCTCGAGGTATCTGGACTGGCCCAGCACGGTGGTGTAGCCTGTGAACAGACCAAGCTGGTGAGCTGCTGCTGGCAGCGGTGGCGGTGGCGGTGGAGGTGAGAGTGTCAAAGTGAAGGGTTGGTGAGGTTGAGTATAGTGATTATTGCTTGGGTTACAGTTGCTGGTGCTGAAGAGAGAGTCAAAGGTGGAAGTGGTACTGTAGTAGTCACGAGGAGCAGTGTTTTGAGGGTCTCTCCGGCTGTACTGGGGAGCATGGTACATGATCTGCTGCTGCTGCTGCTGGTGTTGGTGGTGGTGGTGATGATGATGGTGAAGCAGCTGCTGATCATCAGCTGGACCTCCATACTCATGAGCAGCACCAGCTGATGAAGACATGTCTTGTTGGAGTTTTGGAGGTGGTGGTGGGGCTTTTGGTAGTTTTCTTTTCCTCTTCTTTGAGTACTTCAGAGTTCTTTCTTTGTTGAGTAATTATTATGGGGGAGAGGGAGTATGTGGAGATGCCTGCTTTTGATTTTTGTTATCAGCGAAGGAGGGGGAGAAAAGAGAGAGGGAGAGAGATATGGGAGGGAAGTGTGAATACTGAAAGCGAAAGGTGAAAAAGGTGGAACTCATAGTCAGTGGTGGTGTAAATGTGAATATATTTTGTAACTTGGTAAATAGGTAGGTGTTCAAGATGAGATGATATATATGCCTGACAAGCAGCTCGGTCTAGACTAGCTTCAGTTTTGTATTAGCCCCATGATGCAGAATGAGTTGGAAGGAGGTTTTTTTTTTTTTTCCCATACGGAGGATGCTGTGTGCATGGGTCATATCTGTCACGTTCCGATTCCGTAGAATCGACTATCTTCGCTAGGACGTGATGTCGTACGAATCTAAATTGTACTTGCGCAAGACGAAACCATAGCGACCGATTACAGCAGATAAGCGACGGGTCGTCACACAGAAGTCCTAAAACATAAGCATTGAAAAGACATATACAAAATGATACACTTTACTGATATTGAAAATAGAATTACAAGGGCGAAGCCAATATTTACAAGTCACTCATGCTCACTTTCTCTCTAATTACAAGTCATTTTGTTCTCTCTCATTCTCTCAATACAATGATATCATGCCCGAAAGCTTACAACTTGCAGGTGCTTCAAAAGGCCATATACATACATTATGTCCCGTATATGTGAAGTCCACCTCGAAACATCAAGAAACTTCATACCTCGACGTATACAAGCGAGCTCCTCTTCGAACTAGCAAGTACCTACAACTTGCGCATAAAAACTGGTGGGGTGTCAGTACACAACCATACTGGTGGCGGGCATCTCGCCTACCCATACAAAACCAACACGTTATTTTAGTGAGTACAACTTATTCTTTTGTGGTCTTTCTAATCTTGACTTAGTGTTAATGCCAGTACATAGACTCCTGGACTACTCGTGTTGCAACCAATGTGATCGTGCTCCAAATCCTTGTAATTGTGCTACAAAACTCATTTGTGCAAACATCGTGGTTGTGCCTCGCAGCAACGTGAATCATACGCTTTCTTGCCCTATCAAACGACTCAAACATAAACTCATAAACTTGTGCAATGACTCAAACATCTGACGCCATATCTCGTGTCGAAGCACGTGTCTTTGCTATAGTCAAATCTTAGGCTTCATAAAAATTTTGTTGCAAACTGTGCACCCATTTCATGACTCATTCGTGCCGTGCTTACACTTCTTGTGACTTAACCGACACCGTGGATGTGAATTACCACTCAGCACACCGACTCATCTATATGAAAGGTCACTGGCAATTCAAGTCATCTTAAACACTTATGTGTTAAACAACAATTATTTTATTAGCAAGGTAGCTAGCCTCACTAAAAGTCCCGAATCACCAAGCATTGCGGAGCACCCTTCAGTCAAACTACCTGAAGTCCCCGCAATACCCCATGCCAGTACGTCGAACACGACAAACTTGTTCCCCTTTATGTACGAATCAATTTCGGTGTCCCGACAATCGTTCGAGGAACGAAATCTTGTGCACAAGTTGTCCATAACCATGCAAGATTCTACTCAATCTGGCGTACTTATAAGACCATTTTTCATCTCATCTTTTTATCTCTATGCAGTTCCCAAAATCAGAGACTGCCTCGACGACTACCAGTTTCGATAACTATTGACACAAAGTCACAGTCAACCAAATATTGACAACATTGACTAAATAATATCTGTAATAATTCAATACGACACACGGCGTCTGCATTAAGCTCAAGACAGACAACAGCTCAGCCTCCGCTCTTCATTTATTCGAGTCTGTATTTTACACTTTCTTTGAGTCTAGACTAATGTAATCTGAGTCATGCTGAGCTCTTGAAACTTAGACTATAGCCTACCCAATAATCCCAAGCTCCACCAAACCAGATATTGCCCAATGGTCCCCTTAGAACCACTCTGTGCTCTGGAGACAGAGTTCGGGCCGAACTCTGCCTCCACACAGAGTTCGGGCCGAACTCTGTCTCCTAGAAATCAGGAACCCTAATTTTAGGGTTAGCTGGTTGCTAGTTGTCCAACGGCCAAATATTTGAATTTTCCTACCCGAATTCTGGCCGAATTCTGCCTATAAAAACACTATAAATAGGGCATGAATTCTCTCATTTCAAATCATCCAATCTTCTCTTCTCTTCTCTCTTATAGCTCAAATAAGCCATACCCTTCCCATCTACTAGCCACAAGCCTCCTAAGTCTCGAGTGCTCAGCATCTCTCGGTTAGGATTCTTGTGCAAGAGTTGAAGAAGTCGCTTGGACAATTCCAAGCAAATCGCCACTGCGATCCTCTGTAAGAAGTTGACGTGCTCTTCTGAAGTAAAGGCATGGGTTGTAAACTACTATTTCACAAATAGTGGATTTAATCCTGAGCTAGAGTTCTCAGGCCTGGACTAGTCCTCCACGAGGGAAACCAGGTTAAAATTGCTGTGTTTGCGTATGCTTTCTTGCTCTTCATTTACTTTCCGCATTTTACTCTGATTATTCATAGATCGTGAAAGAGTTAATTTTTAATTGGTCATTTTCTATATAAACTCTATTCACCCCCTCTAGAGTTGCCAAACTGTTCTTCAATTGGTATCAGAGCTCTGTTCTCTTTACAAGGATTTACATCCTAGAGCTGATCCATGGCAACCACACAATCCTTGATTTCCAATCACGGTGAAGGACAGTCCACTCATAGGCCTCCCCTATTTGATGGAACTAACTACACGTATTGGAAAACAAGGATGAGTTTTTATCTCAAGTCTCTAGACTTTGACCTGTGGACAGTCGTCACTGACGGTTACAAAAAGCCCGCCAGGATAGTTGTCAACGGTGATCTCATTGAGAAATCACATGACAAATATTTTGACGAAGAGAAGAAACAGGCAAGTCTAGACGCGAGAGCTATTAATGCTTTATTCTGTGCTATAGACAGGAATGAGTTTAACAGGGTATCCACATGCACCACATCTCACGAAGTATGGAAGCTTCTAGAAGTGACGCATGAAGGAACCACCCAAGTCAAGGAATCAAAAATCAGTCGTCTTACGCAAGAATACGAGGCGTTCAAGATGAAGCCAAACGAGACGATCACACAGATGTTCACAAGATTCCTCGACATCATCAACCCCCTGTCCTCACTTGGAAAACAATATTCAAATCATGAGAAGATTCGCAAGTTGCTTAGGGGGCTACCAAAAATTTGGAACCCTAAGGTAACAGCCATCATAGAAGGAAACGATCTCACTACCATGTCAATGGAGACCTTGATGGGTAAGCTCATGACTCACGAGCTTGACCTCAAGGACTTTGAAGAGCCTGCTCCGAAGACTAAGGAGATCGCCCTCAAAGCTCATCGACGAAGGGCTGAGCACAATGAGACCGAAGACGACAACTCGGATGACGAAGACCAAGCTCTCATGGTTCGCAACTTCAAGAAGTTCCTTCGCTTCAATAGAAGAAAGAAGAACCACAAGAAGACGATGAAGAAGAGCCAACCTGCTATGGCTGCAAGAAGACTGGACACGTTCGAAAAGACTGTCCATTCTTGAAGAAGAGCAACCGCTATGAGAAGCCATACAAAAAGAACTCATCAAAGAAATATGCCAACATAAGTATTTGGCATGAAAGTGGAGCGAGTGACTCCGAGGAAGAAAAGGACTCTCCTCAAGATAAAGCAAATGTGTGCCTAATGGCAACTTCCAACAAGGTATCTAACGAAACTTTAGACGACTTCTCTTTTGATGAACTTGGCGATGCCTTCACTGATTTGCTTGATGATCACAAAAAGGTCATCGGTAAATACAAACATGCCAAGGACAAAATCAAAAGTCTTGAAGACGAGATACAAAGAATTTCTTTACTTCTTGATAATGTTAGAGACACGTCACCCACTGATGTCAAAAATGAAGTATCCAAGCTTAAAATAAGCTTACATGATGCTGAAGCACGTATTGAGCAACAAACTCAGGAAATCACTACACTCAACACGTTGCTTGCTGAAGAAAAGAGTAGACACAAGATTTTCATGACTAAGATATATGGCTTAAATATTAAGGTTGATGAACTACAAGCTGTTTCTAAGAGATTAGAAACCAAATTGGGTAAACAGGTTGTTCAACCTCAAACCCAATCACATGGGCACAACACCACTCATGCTAGTCAACCACGTCATCCTCATACAGCACATAACCATGCTTTTATATACACAAACTTCCATAAACCACGTGCACGTAAGAATACACCTCATCATACTGCACAAAGACACAACCAACATCACTCTACATATAGAAATCATTATCATGCCATGCCATATAGACAAAATCATCATGTTATGCCACATAGACAAAATTATCATACCATGCCACACCCACATGCCATGCCATATAGACAATATCAGCATGTCACACATCATAGACAATATCATCATGCTATGCCACATAGACACCATCACCATGCCACTCATTCCATGCATAATCACCATCACCATGCTAACTCTGCACATCATGTCCATCCATATCCTGTTGTTTATAGATATTATTCTCATGCTCCTAGTATAAATAAAAATGCTATCTGTACCTACTGTGGATCACATGGACACATTTCACCACAATGTAGAGTTAGAAGACTGGTAGACAAAAAGATATATGCATGGTTTCCGAAAACTAACTTTTCAGGACCCTCAAGAACATGGGTACCAAAGGTCACATCTACTCTTGATGTAGGTGGACCTTCCCTCCTCAACTGAGAGTAAGTGGATTCTCGATAGTGGATGCTCGTGACATATGACGGGAGACGCAAATCTTTTTGCATCACTATCGATGAAGAGAGAAGGATACGTATCCTTCGGTAACAATCTCAAAAGGCACATAATAGGTAATGGTATTATTGGTCATCCTTCCTCTCCTGTAATAAAGGATGTCTGCCTAGTGACCGAGTTAAAGCATAATCTGCTCAGCATTAGTCATCTTGCTGATCATGGATATGATATTAACTTTGGATAAAACAATTGCCTCATCTATGATAGGTCAACGGGAGACATTATTTTTGAAGGGAAAAGAGAGGATAACATTTATATTTTCTATCTTTCTTTAGATACTAACAATGCAGGTAGATGTTTATATGCCCACAAAGATGAACGATTACTTTGGCACCAGCGTCTTGGTCATGCCAATATGGATACTATATCCAGGTTATCAACCAAGAAGCTAGTGAAAGGATTGCCCGACATCACATTCAAAAAGGACACGGTATGTTCCGAATGTGAATTGAACAAGGCAACCAAATCCTCATTTCATTCCATCAACTCTGTAAGTACTACTAGACCCCTGCAACTACTTCATATGGATTTATTTGGTCCTAGTAGAATAGCGAGTCTTGGTGGCAAGCTTTATGCATTTGTTATTGTTGATGATTTTTCAAGATTTACTTGGGTTTTCTTTCTCGCAAATAAGAGCAATGCTATTTCTGTTTTCAAAGTTTTTTGTAAAGAAAGTTCAAAACGAAAAAGGCTACATGATTACTCGAATTCGAAGTGATCATGGAGGCGAATTCGTAAATTATGATTTTGAAATTTTTTGTAATACAAATGGTTTTGATCATGAATTTTCTTGTCCAAGAACTCCTCAACAAAATGGTATTGTGGAGCGAAAGAATAGGACTCTCGGCGATATGGCTAGAGTCATGTTGAATAAATTTTCACTTCCGAAATATTTCTGGGCAGAAGCTGTCAGTACAGCATGCCACATTTTGAATAGGGTGCTTATTCGTCCCATTACGAAGAAAACACCCTATGAGCTTTGGTTTGGGAGAACCTCCAATGTTTCTTATTTTAAAGTTTTTGGATGTAGATGTTTTATCCTTAACACCAAAGACAACTTAGGCAAATTTGATGCCAAAGCTGACGATGGTATTTTCCTTGGTTATGCCGCCAAGAGTAAGGGATATAGAGTCTTTAATAAACGCTCACTAATTGTGGAGGAGTCAACAAATGTGACTTTTAATGAAGATAACAGTGCAGCAAGTACTCTTGATGATGACGTTGAGCCATCAACTTCTACTCCAATGAATACTTCTACCGAAACAAATTCTCTGGAGGGCTTGCCAAAGAAATTCTCTTTCAAGCCTTCTCATCCAAAAAATTTAGTGATAGGTAAAGTTTCACGTGGAGTAACTACCAGATCATCACTAAGAGACTCTATTGCTAGCGCTGCCTTTATTTCACAAGTTGAGCCGAAAAATATTTCTGAAGCTTTTAATGATGAATTTTGGATTTTTGCTATACAAGAAGAACTCAACCAATTTGAGAGGAGCCAAGTGTGGGAACTAGTTCCTAGACCTGCTAATCACTCGATAATTGGTACTAAATGGGTGTTTAGAAACAAAGTAAATGAATATGGTTCAGTCACACACAACAAAGCTCGTCTAGTAGCTCAAGGATACAACCAAGAGGAAGGTATCGACTACGATGAGACGTATGCTCCTGTAGCTAGACTAGAATCCATTCGGATGCTTTGTGCATTTACAAATTATCAAAATTTCAAATTATTTCAAATGGATGTGAAAAGTGCTTTCTTGAATGGTTTTATTAAGGAGAAAGTTTATGTCAAACAACCTTCTGGTTGAAAATCACAAATTTCCCGACCACGTGTTCAAGCTGAAGAAAGCGCTTTATGGCCTCAAACAAGCCCCCAGAGCTTGGTATGAAAGGCTAAGCAGTTTCTTGCTTGAGAAAGGTTTTTCAAATAGGAAAATTGACACTACACTTTTTATAAAATCTTTTAAAGACACTATTCTATTAATTCAGATTTATGTTGATGATATCATTTTTGGTTCTACTGATGAAACCCTCTGTCAAGAATTTGCCAAGTGTATGCAGACAGAATTTGAGATGAGCATGATGGGAGAACTCAACTACTTTCTTAGTCTGCAAGTGAAACAAATGGCTAATGGAACTTTCATCTGTCAGTCGAAGTATACAAAGGATATACTGAAGAAGTTCGATCTTGACAACGTCAAACCAATCAGCACTCCAATGGCTACTTTAACCAAACTAGAACCAGATGAGAGTGGCAAACCAGTTTATCAACGTAAGTATCGAGGTATGATAGGCAACTTACTTTATTTAACTGCTAGTCGCCCCGATATCATGTTTAGTGTTTGCCTATGTGCTAGATATCAAGCAAATCCTAAGGAATCACACTTGACCGCAGTTAAGGGCCTGTTTGGTTGGATGTAGGTGCTTGAAAGTGTGAAAGTGGGAGTTTCATTGGATTGTAACTCATTTGAGTTACAATACATTCCACCTTCCAAAAAGTGTTTGGTTGCCAAACTTTTTGTCCCCCCGCAAGTGGGCACTTGCAATGTAGTTTGTTTGGATGACCACTTGAAAGTGGCGTTGATGGACTTCGTGTGTTTGGTTAGGACATTGCAAGTGATATAATCACCCTCATGAAGAATGGTAAGATTACCCACAAAAAAAATTATGAAACATGTTCCCAGCAAAATGACATGTTCCCAGCAAATTGATATCTATTAAATTTTTCCAGCCAATATGATACATGTTCCAAACAAATATGATATATGTTCGCAGCAAGATGACATGTTCCCAGCATATATGATACATGTTCCCAGAAATTAACACATGTTCACAACATATATGATATGTTCCCAGCAAGTATTCATGTTCCCAGCAACTATGATACATGTTCCCAGCAAATATGATACATCTTCCCAGCAAATTGACATGTTCCCAGCAAATTGATATCGATTATATGTTCCAGACAAATATGATACATGTTCGCAGCAAGATGACATGTTCCCAGCAAATATGATACATGTTTCCAGAAATGAACACATGTTCACAACATATATGACATGTTCCCAGCAAGACAAATATGATACATGTTCGCAGCAAGATGACATGTTCCCAGCAAATATGATACACATATATGACATGTTCCCAGCAAGTATTCATGTTCCCAGCAACTATGATACATGTTCCCAGCAACTATGATACATGTTCCCAGCAAATAAGATACATCTTCCCAGCAAATTGACATGTTCCCAGCAAATATTACATGTTCCCAGTACTGGGGAACGTTTCCAGCAATATGATATGTTCCCAGCAATATGATACAACGAAACAAAATCTTGTTTGCAAGGACAATATGGGCTCAGAGAATGAAAACTGAAAATAAATAAAACTTGTTCAGGAGAACATTATGGGCTCAGAATGTTGCAAAATGTCCTTCGAAAAATATCATCATATGAAGAACATATCAAAAAAGAAAATTCCTCTGTACAAAATATAGGTCCGGCAAACCAAACAAATAGGATACATGCTCTCTGCAAATATGATACATGTTCCCTGCAAATATGATACAGAAAACCAGCAATATGACATGTTCCCAGCAATATGACATGTTCCCAGCAAATATTACATGTTCCCAGCAATGGGAAATGTTCCCAGGCATATGACATGTTCCCAGCAATATGATACAACGAAACTAAATCTTGTTCACAAGGACAATATGGGCTCAGAGTATGAAAACTGAAAATAAGCAAAACTTGTTCAAGAGAACATTATGGGCTCAGAATGTTGCATTCTCATATTTGCTGGGAACATGTATCATATTCGCTGGGAACATGTATCATATTCACATTGAAACACAATTCATCATAGCCCATAATGCATTCTCATCATCGCCCATATATTATAAGAAAATAAGACCAACAGTTGCTGCAGTAACCAGAAACAGCCCCAATAACTTAGGGCCTATTTGGTTGGGTCCAAGTGAGCTGAAAGTTGAGACTTTTGTGGGGTTTCACCAGATATGAAGGCAGTTTCATTATTTGGTTCGGCTGAGTAAATGGACTTTAAGCCCATATAAGATTTCTAGAAAGCAAACTCATCATAGCCCAAGAAAACAGCAGCAAATCTCATCACAGCCCAAGAAAACAGCATCAGAAAACAGCAGCAAATCTCATCACAGCCCAAGAAAACAGCATCAGAAAACAGCAGCATGTTACAAAGATAGAAAAGCAGGGGATTAACAAAAGCTTTGTGACATCAAAAGATCAGGGAATTGAAGTAACACATTCCCAGCAGCCTATAGGCATCATAGGCCTTGTGGAAACAGCAGCATGTGCTGTTCCAGAGTAGTCAATATTACAGGCCATACAAAAAACTGTCACTTCCACATACAAAATGAGACAAAATGCTGTCAATTGCTACTAGACTACTTGTCCTGCATGAAATTATCTAGCCATGCCCGTTGGAAACTCTCGGGCAACCCTATAAACTTGTTGGCCTCAAAGTTGTCAGTACAAAGAAAGTTGTATGCATTCATAAGTACGTCCGGCTCATATCCTTCTAAGGCAAATAATTTACTACCCATTTTCTCAATTGGGGACTTGAATCCGGTACGAAGTGCCTCGGCCATGGAAGTAACACTCCCCACCAATTGAGTCATTCCCTCATTTCCCATGCTAGCCTCTCTACGACGTTTTCCCCCCGTGGATTTCGTAGATTGGGAAGTTGCAGGAATGTGGTGTGAGCCGCTACCGGGAGGAGTATCTACTTCGACGTATTCTCTTGGGCCCCATTTCGCATTGTTATCCTTCGTACGGTCTCCTCTTGCATGGTCATCTCCACATACAATTTGCAGCAAATCATAGTTCCTAATAGGAACGTTCACCCATTGTGCAAGTTTGGATTTAGCCTACGCAAATATTAATATTCAGTTATGTTAAAATCTGAAAAAATAGCATTTCCAGATATATTCAGTTCTACAGATATATTCAGTTATGTTAAAATCTGAAAAAATAGCATTTCCAGATATATTCAGTTATGTTAAAATCTAAAAAAAAGGCATTTCCAGATATATTCAGTTATGTTAACTCAAATGGGTAACATTTACCTTCTTAAGGTCATCATGTGTATCCTCGTCCATAGTCACCATCCTTTGATCTTCATCCCATCCCGCCCCTGAAAAATCTTTGGCCTTCATAATATCAAGCCACTTGGCCTTCCAACCGCGCAAATGATTGGTAACATTGCTAACGCTATAGGATGTACCAAACTTAGCATTCACCATATTGGCCACAAGTATGTAGGAACTGTTTTTGAAAGCTTTGTCACATTTTTTTCCCTCTTCAGCCTCCCTAGCAAGAATCTTTAGAAGCTCATCAGTATGTTCATCCTCCCAACGCTTGTTGGGCGTCCCCCCTTCCTTTTGGACATTCTTACCCGAACTATTGGACGGCTTCTTGGGTTTGTTCTTTTGAGGAGATTCGGCTTGGTCCTCATTAAGTCCTAGTGGAATAGATCCCTGACTAACCACAAAGGAATATGAATCCATAAAAGGATCAATATTCCCACTCCAATTTATGTCGGGCAATGATTGTGACACCCTTGAGGTTACAAGTGGACGAATGGGACTTGGTTGTGTCACCCTTTCTTGTACCCCTCCAGCTTCGTGGCCTTCACTTCCTGTACTAGTAGCCAACGACCTCCTCTTTGTTTGAGGAGGTACAAAAGGGCTGCCTGCATGGGATTGGAAGTGTCGGTAGTTGGGAAAGTTGTCTCCCATCTCACCTGTTGACATGTAGAATTAAATATTTTGCAGAAGCGTACATAATATATATTTCTGTTAATACAAGGACAGAATACAATCTGGTCAGATTTTTCCCAGCACAAATATCATACAATATATGCCCAAAATATCAAAAAACTGCTACTAACATCATTTCAAACTAACAAAAAACTGCTACAACCTTTGCCACACATATTATTCCCTACCATGTCCAGTACAGTAGTCATGCCACATATGTTGTGCAATCTGATCACGCATGTCCTCCCACGCCTTCTTCACGTTACGTTGGGCTTGCGTACTATTCTGCGAGAATTGTTCATACTCGAACAAATTGTCTTCCACAACTTCCACCTCACCTAAGGACGGTTCATCAACAACTAACTCGTCCTTAGGGTCAACTCCAAGTATGTAGTTGTGCAGCACACAACAAGCAAGTACAATATCAACTTGCGTGTCAAAGTCATGGAACTTCTTCTCCCCTAGGATGCAAAACCTGTTCTTCAGGGTAGCAAATGCACATTCTATTTTGCTACGCAACTTAGAATGCCTATGGTTGAAGAGTTCCTTCGCATTTGTAGGGTGATGATCCTTCTTGGGATTGAAGTAGTACCTAACTCCACGATAAGGGGCAATAAACCCCAGCATTGTGGTGTAGCCAGCATCAGCCAAATAATACTTTCCTATACGTAAAGAAGGGACATGCAATCAATTGTAAGAGTCGGAGATTCTTAACCGTTACAAAGTAAGATTATATACCTGTTATGACCTTTAGTCCATGTGGAGATGGCCTAGAAAGGGCATCCTTTAAAATTGTCATGTCATTAGCACAACCTTCCCATCCGGCCAGGATATAAGTAAATTTCTTGTCGGGGGTACAAGCCGCTAACACATTTTGTGTTACTTGTTTTCTACCCCTAAACCTTGCTACTATAGCGGCTGGGAGGGTGGCTTGGATGTGGGTGCCATCTATCATCCCTATACAATCCTACAGTTCAATGAAACGCATTTGTAACGTATAATATTATTAGGTTAGTTGTATGCAATCTTAATTTATAGAAAATAACAGTTGTACCT
This sequence comes from Iris pallida, assembly GCA_029216955.1. Taxonomy (NCBI): domain Eukaryota; kingdom Viridiplantae; phylum Streptophyta; class Magnoliopsida; order Asparagales; family Iridaceae; genus Iris; species Iris pallida. The sequence goes on along the minus strand of JANAVB010029417.1, from coordinate 1,592,106 downwards.
CAAAATACGGATACCACTCTGCTGAATTTAATATCTCCGTCGGAGTGTCAGATCCTGCTTGCTTCACAAATCGTTCTTGAATTGAACATATTGCGCCTAGGACTTTATTGAAATACCTAGAAACCGTCTCTCCGGATCGAATGAATTCAATGCCGCAAACTCTATTTTTTGCCTTATGTCCCAATATGTAAAGGAAGATGGCTAGTTGTTCCTCCACACAAACAGATCGCGTATCATTGAGCGACCCATTGGAACGGAAAATATTTACGAGACTGTAGAAAGCAGCACTACTCATCCTAAGGTAATGGACACAGTTATTGGGTCCTGCCGTCAATATTCGATACATGTGAGCTTGCCTCCACTGTTCTCTTATTAGGGAGGGTTCCCTTGCAATGCCTTGTCGGTCATTTCCCTCATTTTCCATTAAATTCATAATTATAGTTACAACAGTCAGTATACTAGCGACTGCGGCATTTAGTAACGGATCGTTGGGATTCGACAAATCCATCTACATGAAAACCACAATGTAATCATGTATCATGTTATGAAACATACCATCCATTACAAATAATATATCAAACAGACAGATCAGCTTGGTTGTGTAAAATACCATTATTAAAAAAATTTCGTATGTAAAATCGACCCATCATAAACATACAGATCAGCATGGGTTGAAGTTTCATATGTAATTATTTACCATTTTAACAAAATCTACACAATATTTTTAACCATTCCAACCAAATCGACCCATCATAGACATCCGGAACCAAATTTCATATGTAAAATAAATGGAAAAATGACAGATCAAATAATATTCCCCAAAATAATTGGAAAAATATTCTCAAACAACGGAAAATTTGACAGATCTATAACAAAATGAGATATTTAATCCGAAAAAATTAAAAACGACACATATTGGGGAGGAAAATCACTAGATTCGGGAGAAAAATGACAGATCCATAAGCAAATATAGAAGAAATGGAAGATCTTTGCAAAAAATTCTAGATCGGAAAAAATTGGGATGAAATGAGCAGAAAATTACTAGATCCAGAAATTTTTTTACTAGATTAGGGAGGAAAATCACTAGAGAGGGAGGAAAACCACTGGCAGCGGACGGCGGAAGAGCGGACCCAGCAAGCACTTCTCCGGTTTCTCAAGAGTCTCCCTCCTCCACTTTCATGGACTTCAAGCAAAAATGGAGCGGAACTCAAACTAGAGTTTTAGGAGGAGACAGGGACTGCTCCGCAGTCCCATCAACCACTTTAAGTCCATTTACTCGGCCGAACCAAACAATGAAACTTCCTTCACATCCGGTGAAACCCCACAAAAGTCCCCACTTTCACCTCAGTTGGACCCAACCAAACAGGCCCTAAGCGTATCTTTCGATACCTTAAGGGTACGGTTACAGTGGGCCTATGGTATCCCAAGTCAACATCATTTGACCTCATTGGTTACTCTGATGCTGACTTCGCTGGATGCAAGGTCGACCGTAAAAGTACGAGCGGTACGTGTCATTTATTAGGAAAGGCTTTAGTCTCCTGGTTTAGCAAGAAACAGAACTCTGTCGCACTATCCACAACAGAAGCTGAATACATCGCAGCTGGGCGTTGTTGTGCACAAATTTTGTGGATGAAGCAAACCCTTGAAGACTATAATCTATCTTTCATGCACATTCCTATATTCTGTGATAATACTAGTGCTATTAACTTGACTAAGAACCCTATCTGTCACTCACGCACAAAACACATTGAGATTAGACACCACTTTTTGCGTGATCATCAGCAAAATGGCACGATTAACTTAGAGTTTATTGACACTGATCATCAGCTAGCAGATTTCTTTACTAAGCTATTATCCGAAGAGCGCTTCAATTTCCTTTGTCGTGAACTTGGAATTTTAGATGAAGCTGTCATAAATTGAAACTCACCTGCGTAAATATCGATTATATTATGATTATCTTACGATGAACTTGCTATGGGTACAAGCCAAAAGGGCCCTTCTGACAACAAGGCATAAAATCCTAAGCGACACGGTGCACTAGTCCTCAGGACTACCGCTAGCTGGGATCCGGCCCCTGCAGCTAACCCATGGCAAATTCAAACTATTGAATTATAATATATTTCCTTGTTTATTATATGGTTCGTTCTGATTTATTACTGCCTACTTGATATTTTCTAAGTTCATTCTGATATTAGTATAACTCTCTATCTATTTGATTGATCTCATCAAGCTTTTATCCTCATTTCTAACTCCTTTTCAACACTTAACCATTTTTTCTATCTTCTAGCCCATTTTTCTGTTCTGGAATACTGATCCAGAACTTGGGCCGAACTCTGCCCCTAACAGAGTTCGGACCGAGTTCGTCCCATTGTTCCAGCGTCGGGGACAGCCTCAGCTGTTTGATCATTTTAGATCCTACGGTCCAGATTTGCTCCGACCAAAGAAAACTCTCATCTTATATTCGGGTTTTCATCTTTCTTCTTCATTCTTACCACCACCTTCACCTCTCCAAACTTATTTTCACAAACCCTAACCCTAGTTTTCTCTCCAAAGTGCTCCATTGCTCATCAAAATCAAGGAGAAGGGCTAATTCCTTATTCTCTTTCACTGTTAATTGTTGATTTGAGGTATAACTCCTTCTCCCTCTCTATTTCAAGTACTCTATTTCTTGCAAATGGCTCCTCGCTTGTTTAACCGTGGGAAGAGAATTCGGCTCGAGGGAGCGTCCTCGTCGAATGCTTCTCCTCCTGTTAAGCAACCCTTTGAACAAATTCAACCTCCTCATCCTTTGTTCAATCCTTCTCGTCCACGTGATCCAAACACCTACGATGACCGACTTTTTATATCACTAGCCGCATCCAATGCATGGTTTAGTGATTTTCGGTCACGTCCAGTGTTTGCAGGACACCCTATTGACTTCTCAATTTTCTCTTATTATGATACACTCTTTCTTGACCTATATCTTGATGAACTTGTTACTTCTACTTCGGTCATATATCGTAGTGCCATTCAGATGTTTTATTGTAATTTGACTCACGATGCGACCCACATCTATTCCCGGGTTGCCGGTATTAATATTGCTTTTGATGCTTCTGAGTTGGGCGAGTATCTTGCACTTCAAGATCTCGATATTTGGAATAAGCTTGTGGAAGCTCGCCAATTCCAATTTGTTGGTGAAACTTCTCTTGAAAGTTTCAAGGAGGAATTATGTGCTCCTAACATAAGTCCTCGCAAGCTTATGGCCAAGCATCTCAACCCATATTTCTATGAGCTTCATCGAATTATTTTCAACACTATCTTGCCAAAAGTTGGCTCCACCGATGAAGTTACATACTTTGAGATCTCTGCTTTGTATCACCTTCATTATCGTATCCCATTCAATCTTCCACGGACAATGATGGACTGGATGATAAACTGTAGGAAGAAACCAAGAGCCTTAGTTTATCCTTTATACCTTTCTATGGTTTTTCGTGCGTTTATTATTCCTATTCATGACTGTCAGTTCTTGCCTGCTCCTGCTTTTCTGTCCAAGGCACGACGCCTTCAGGCAGTTGTTGCTTCTTCTGACACTTCTGAGCATTCTGAAGAGGAGCCTGACGCCCCTCCACTCGGTCAGGATGCACCACCTCCACCTGCCACTCTTGAGTCTATTCAGACTATGCTCCGGGATCGTTTTGCTCTTGAGGACGATCGCTGGACTCAGATGGACTATCGGACTACCCTGCAGATGAGTGCCCTCAGCAACTTGCTGCATGATATCCGGTATTCCATGTCTCGTCACCCCTCTATGCCCATTCCCATGGAGCGGGATCCTGGTCGCACTGGATATCGCATTGACGACCCCTGGGTCATGCATTACCTGGATCCGGATGCTGCTATCGTGGACCCCAGCCGTTCATTTACTGATCATTCAGACTCTGTCGGGCCTTCTCGTGCTCCGTGATGGAGATTGGCTACTATCTGCTGCTGCTGCTGATGATTATCTTAGTTGATGCTTTTTGATTTCTAGTTATTTAGTTTGTTTTTGGTTTTATGTACTTGGATGTTCTAAAACTCTGGTTGTGTGGAATGACATTTTATGCTTATCGTAGTTTTATATTCTATGCTAGTGACTCATTTTGATTATTCATATACTGTTTCTTCTCTGCTTGGTGTGGTTGCATCACTATTAATTGTCTATACTGCAGTTTCTATGCTATTCATTCATCTGCAGTTTATATTGCTAAATGCCAAAAGGGGGAGAACTATGTATATTCTGGATAAACTATGTATATTCTGGATATATTTGTTTCTTTCGTATATCTGTGCTTGTTTGTGCTTTTTGGAGATATTATTTATCAGGCCAACAGGTTCAATGCATTATTTACGGGGGAGCTATTGCTTCTAGCTCAACACCGTTCACTGATTATGGGGGAGCTATTATTTCTAGCTCGGCATCGATTATGGGGGAGCTATGTTGCTATAATCAACTGTGTCCAGGTATGAATGTTGAATATACATATATTATTTTGCCAATTATCAATATGGGGGAGATTGTTGACACAAAGTCACAGTCAACCAAATATTGACAACATTGACTAAATAATATCTGTAATAATTCAATACGACACACGGCGTCTGCATTAAGCTCAAGACAGACAACAGCTCAGCCTCCGCTCTTCAGTTATTCGAGTCTATATTTTATACTTTCTTTGAGTCTAGACTAATGTAATCTGAGTCATGCTGAGCTCTTGAAACTTAGACTATAGCCTACCCAATAATCCCATGCTCCACCAAACCAGATATTGTCCAATGGTCCCCTTAGAACCACTCTGTGCTCTGGAGACAGAGTTCGGGCCGAACTCTGCCTCCACACAGAGTTCGGGCCGAACTCTGTCCCCTAGAAATCAGGAACCCTAATTTTAGGGTTAGCTGGTTGCTAGTTGTCCAACGGCCAAATATTTGAATTTTTCTACCCGAATTCTGGCCGAATTCTGCCTATAAAAACACTATAAATAGGGCATGAATTCTCTCATTTCAAATCATCCAATCTTCTCTTCTCTTCTCTCTTATAGCTCAAATAAGCCATACCCTTCCCATCTACTAGCCACAAGCCTCCTAAGTCTCGAGTGCTCAGCATCTCTCGGTTAGGATTCTTGTGCAAGAGTTGAAGAAGTCGCTTGGACAATTCCAAGCAAATCGCCACTGCGATCCTCTGTAAGAAGTTGACGTGCTCTTCTGAAGTAAAGGCACGGGTTGTAAACTACTATTTCATAAATAGTGGATTTAATCCTGAGCTAGAGTTCTCAGGCCTGGACTAGTCCTCCACGAGGGAAACCAGGTTAAAATCGCTGTGTTTGCGTATGCTTTCTTGCTCTTCATTTACTTTCCGCATTTTACTCTGATTATTCATAGATCGTAAAAGAGTTAATTTTTAATTGGTCATTTTCTATATAAACTCTATTCACCCCCCTCTAGAGTTGCCAAACTGTTCTTCAATAACTATCCATGTTACTATATCATTTTTACTCAAACTCAAAAAAGACTATTTGATAGCACTCCTGCTTAACTTAAACCAACCGTGTTCTGTACAGTGTTACCAACCAAGTCATATATACTCTATATGACAGGCCTTGAAACCGTGGGAATATGTGGCTATAACAAGTTGTGGAATCATAGGAACGTGCATGCTATAACAATAAGTCGATAGTCCATGGCAGAAATCTGTTAAACTCAATCGTGCGGTCGAAAGACCGAATACCAACTTTGAAAACATATCGTAGAAAAATATCTAGGCAACAAGTTAACATTTTTCGTATTCTAAAAGATCTGACTCAGAGCGAGATTATTTGGTTCATCTCTTTTTTTTAGCATACCTCAGTGCAAATGAAAACATTCATTTATTAAGTGTGAAGGCAAATTAGCTGAGGCAAGTTCATCGAAGCTACCTACTTGAGCGAGGAGTTGCCTCGACCGAGCGAGACTTCGAGCAGGCCATTACGTTGCCAAGTCCAAACGTCATTGCATTACGATTCATCCTGTTGAACTGAGCGGGACGGGGCATTACATAATACACCACTCAGAACAAGTTTCGTCCTCGAAACTTTCCCGAGTATATACTCATCAACTCTATCACTTATTACTTAACTCAAACTCATCTGGCGTACATTAAGTTCTCTCAAACACACATTTTATACGTTTTATACATCAGAGTCACGCTATGTGCCTTAGCCAAATTCTTATTGATCCACTAAGTCATACTAGACAATCAAACTACTTTGTAACATAATCATCAAGTCTCGTCTTTACCCATAATGCACTACGCGCTGCTATATTTCAAAACATGGGATAACTATAACAAAAATACTATTCACTACCCAAGTTTTTTGGGTGATACCAGTGGTCACCTATATATGACATGGCAATGATGTGATACTGATGTGGCAACAATTTTACTATTATAGATAATATTTTTGAATTCTATTATTAAATTTCTCATTTATGATCGATTCTCTAACACTAAAACATGGTGCTGATGAGACATAGACATGACAACGATTTTAGTGTTATAGACACTACAAAAATATGTTAATTAGCGACTGGTCTTACCGACGGAAGTAAAACAGTCGCTAAGTAGTGATGGAATAGCGATTGATTAGTTACTAATATCTTATTTAAAATACAGTATAAATATACGTCGCTAATTCTGTCTCTAATTCATCGTTATGTATATACTGACTGATTAGAGACAAAAAATTTCGTCGTTGTCTACGAGTAAAAGTGAAGCAGTAACCATTTCTTTCTCATTTCTCAAATTTTTACCCAAATTTTTATTCCCTCCCCCTAAACTCTCCTCCTTCCTAACGACCAAATCCCCCTCCTCCTCATCCCCTACCTGTCGATATGGAGGTTGACGTTACTATAGAGGATGATATAGTTGACGAAGAGCTTGACATAGAAGATTTATCTCATGTATAGGAGGAGTCTGAAATTGACATATTGGATAAGGAAGAAGAATTTAAAGATGAAGGTGAAGGTGGAAGTAATAGTAAAAATGAAGAAGTGGAAGATGAAGATAGTTCGGAAGATGAAGATGAATCAGAAGATAAAGAAGATTAGTATGTATTATTATTTCTAAGTATCATCACACCATTTTTTTATTTTTATTAGATTTGTATTGATTATTTGTATCATCACACCATTTTTTTTATTTCTATTAGATTTGTATTGATTATTTGTATCATCATATCATTTTTTATTTCTTTCAGATTTGCATATGGCAGGATGAGGCCATAGACGACGTCGAGAATCTTCATCCCGCCCTCCTCCTCTACCTACTACTGCAGTTGCAGATCACAGAGGAGTTAGCGAGGATGACTTTATTGATGAGGATGATGGCTTATCTCCGCCATTCACTCGTTCATCGGTATGAGGAGCTAGCCCTGATATTCCCTTAGCATCTACTCCTATTAGTGCTGGTGCTCCCCCTGGTTTGACTGATACGACTTCTATACCGGAGACTACACATGTCGCTACTATTGTGACGAATCCATATCATGGCCTCTTGGTAAACCACGGAGTGTACATACTTTGACTACAGACCCTCCAACTCTACCAGAGCGGCCAGCCAGCATCACTCGTCCTGAGATGTGGGCTGATGGAGCGACGTAAGTATATAATTATTATTATACATATTTATTCATACTTTTTTTATTTTCTAATGGTACATTGTTTACTTATTCCAGGTTCTTTTCACTCCAAGCTGGTAGAGATATGGATGACTTGATGCGTCATCAATTCCATGGTCCCTATCTGAACTTCGGGGACATCTCACTTGATAGACGATTTATTTGGCTAGATATGCTTGGTATATGCCTAAATAATATCTTCTTTATTTACAATATTTCTTAAATATTTGCTTATTTGTTTTTTTACAGAAGTTGCACTAGTGGCCAGCGCAAATAGATCAGGCAATCCGGAAGTGCTACAAGTCCGTCGCTAGCAAAAGGTTGAGGGATATGGTCAACGACTAGAAGGCGTTGGCTACACTCCCTGGAGACATCGCAAGGAGTGGTTAAAGAAGAAATTTGGGGAGGAGTTGAAGAAGAAAATGGACACTCCGACCAATAAGGCCAAGTGCGAGAAGACAAAGGCTGTCCGTGCTAAGGGTGGCCACCACACGGGTGGATCCATCCCAATTTCAGAGCATTATCGACGGATGGTGAGTATTCTTACTTGTTATTTCTTCAATTATTTAATTTTTAATGTTTAATTATTACAGTGCGAGGAGGTCGTTAGGACAGACGGAGATCCGAACACCATTGACTTTTTCAAAGTTTGTGAGCGTACCCATAAGTGAAAGAAGGATGGAAAGCTCGTAGATGATCGGGCGACAAAATCCTATGTAAGTTTTTCCAGTCCTATCTAATTACATTCTTCTTTGTAATTAACTATATTTATTTTACCTAAATAGTTAGTCCTAACTCTAAATATCCTAACCATAATCCTAATTAGCAATAAAAATCAAAGACAAATATAGAGACATATTAGACCCAAATCATAATAATACTTAATAGTAACTAAAATATGAATATTAACTCTAAATCTATTTACTTATATAAATATAGGAGACTATGAGACTTTAGAGAGTCGAGATGGTGAGGGAGAGAGTACTGTTGGGGGTTTGCCGGAGGGGTTGGGACTAGTCAGCCACCGACGTCAACTGCAAGGAACGACTTACGGATACAAGCTGTCGGTAGAGGGAGAGGTGGCAGCATGTACATTATTGGTTCGTTGGCATCCCAGTCGTCCATTTACTCCAGAGCTCCTCTATCTCCGCCTCCACCTCCTCCTCCACTTGTAGATATACAGCCCGACGTTACTACCGGAACTTACAATTTGGAGCAGATTACATAGATATTGGTGGCCCTAGCTATAGGGTTAGATGACCCAGGTGACCCATGTTCTAGACACATGTGGTCTGATTTCTGCTACTATTGTATCGGCTCCTACTTTGACCTCAGCGTTTCTTACAACGGATCCTCCAATTCGACCACAACACCTTCTGCACCGGCTCCTCCTTCGACCACAATGCCTACTACATCAGCTCATACTTCGACTACAGTGCCTCCTGTCACGCCGACGACTGTTCCAAGCGTTGTTCCTGCCGAGGACCTACAGGGGGTCATCAGTTTGGTGATGGCATAGTTATATGCGTGCGGACAACCATCTCTACCTCCGCCACCTCCTTCACCAGCAATTTGATATCTAAGAGATCTTTGTATGATTTTTTTGATGTGAGAAAATAGTTATTTGAGTCTATTTCATTCAATGTTATATATTAGTATTTTAGTTATTTATGTTTTATTGAATAAATAGTCTATTTCATTCAATGTTATATATATTTATGTTTCAGTTATATTAAATATATATATATATATATATATATATATATATATATATATATATATATATATATATATATATATATATATATATATATATATATATATATATATAGACATGTTTAAGCATAGCACGAAACAATTATATATTCTAGCTGTAATGCATGTGGTTCGTATTACGTATTTTAGAATACGTGTACGTATTTTATCTTGTATTGCATGATTCCTTGCTTAGTTTTTTTCATGGCTTGGTTTATTCTTGGGTTGGTTCGGCTTGGCTCAGTTTGCTTTGGTTCATTATGAACCAAGGGTGAACCCCCTACCTACCACCACCACTACCATTTATTAACCCCACTTCCTTCTCTCTCTTCATTACTCTTCTCCTTTCCTCCATTACTTCTTTACCTACCAGAGAGAGAGAGAGAGAGAGAGAGGGGTCTAGGCAAGTGCAACTTGCTTCATGGAGGAACTCCAATTTTATTGCTTCATTCTCTTTCTTACAGTATTTTAACTTACTTTAGTACTTGACATTTCCACTTTCCATGGCTAGATTCTTGTAGATCTAAGTTTACTTTATTTTCGGATTTCTTGGGTTTTGATCTATTTAATCTTATTATTTCCGAGTTTTGATGGTTCTATGTTGTAGAGCATTTCATTCTGCCCCGTTTTGACCTATGGAAGTCTGGATTTGGACTTGGGATGAAAAAATTATGAGCCTTGGAACCCTGAACTCCTTGGTTCTTCTTCTCGGACAAGTGGAGAAGAAGAACAGTGCTGACCGCATGAACCACCTTATCCGTATGGCAGCACTTAACCGCATGAACCTTCATGCGGCGAGTCTTCCAGCCGCATAGGCTTCGGCATAATCCGAGCCGCATGGACTCCGTCTACATGTAGCCGCATAGGCTCGTATTATTTTCCAGCCGCATGCACGTTCATTTTTCCGTAGCCGCGTAAGGCTTAGGCATGGCGCAGCCGCATATGATCGTGATTATTTCAGCCGCATGTGGTCCCGCATCTTCCCAGTCGCTTAGGGCTTCTCCTTTAGCCGCATGGGACTCAGTCCATTCCCAGCCGCATGAGCATCCATCTTTCCAGCCGCATGTAATGCTCTGACTCAGTCGCATGCGCCCTCTCTTCCTACTGGCCGCATGGGGACTGATATCTTTAACCGCATAGTTCCTGCCCCTGTCCTTAGCCGCATAGGCTTTTCCTTTATCAGCCGCATGCGCCTGACCCCATTCAGCCGCATGGACTGTTCTCCTTCCAGCCGCATGAGATTATTCCTGACCGCATATGCCTGAGCCGCATGGACCCGCATCAGTCCAACCTCGTGGGTTCATATCCCTTAGCCGCATAAACCCTTGAATCCCGAACCGCCTTGAACTGCATTAGCTTGATTTCTGAACCGCATGGGCTTTGGACCCTGAGCCGCATGGCCCCTCCCTATACCTTGCTTTAATGATTAGTTATTATTATTACTTGATTGTTACTGTTAATTCATGTCTTGTAACTCCAAATCAACTTGGGTCTCCTGACTGAATGCTTGCACTATGATGCCCTGCACATGTACCTGAACACGATAGTGACCCGTCGTGGTGCACTCCTGACAAGTGAACATGACATGACCTGATAGTGGCCCGTCATGGCGCACTCCTGACAAGTACACTTGACATGTTAACCTGACATGATATATCTTGATAAGCTGTTGTGACGGCTACCTGACATGACATATCCAGTATAAATAACTTGGACACCGTGGGCGATTGTGCTTGTACAAATAATCCAGTCCTGTCTTCTATCATGTCTAGGAGGGGACTCCTGAGTACCCGGTCAGGAGTACCTACTGAAATGGACTAAGGCTAATAACTAGATTAATACATTAGTCATAAAAAGATCTCCCAGCTACAGGCAATCCCGTTACCTGGGCGCGCCTGGGATCTGTAGCCTGCCATCGAGTAGGACACATTTCCAGCACACTGTCATGTGTTGCACCTTTCAAGCTACCTAAGGGTACATGCGTTTCCTGGATGATGTATTCACCTGAATTCAACCCTAATCTTTCGACCTGGATAACCTGGATGGTCTGCAGGGCTTGTGGCTGTGGAATAATCTCACTGCATCTTGTTAGTAATTAGGCTGTGACAACCCTAGTTAGTTAAAGTATCAAGCCGTAATTCTTGCTTGGCCGTGAAATGATTGGATGGAGTCTAACCTGTCTAGTTTTGTCCTGATCTTGTTCCAGATTACTGTATGACCAGAATGCTTATATTTATTTTACCGATCAATGGTGAGAATTCTAAGTTCTGTTCAGACAAAGGGTTACAACTCCGGTCCTTGTTTGGTTTACGGGTTGTAACCTGGTTATCTGAATAGTTCTATGGTTATCTCGTCGTATATCATCCTGATGTATTTTCTTTATTTCCAGTTCTTACCTTATTTATACTCTTGTGCTAATTGCTGATTTTAGTTCCTAAGTGAAGCTTCCTTTGTGGTACTTGCTCTTTCTGGGATCTAACCCAGCTAGTTTTGTATGGCCAGATTTTGGAGCAGCTCCAGAGGATCTACCTACTTTCCAGCCCGATGGTGGCGACTAGAAGTAACCAGGGCAACGAGTGGGTTTATTTTTGATCTCCCACTTATTGTAAAAATATTCTTTTGAGTCGTTTAGCCGACGAGCACCTGTTTAGCTCGATTGCACTTACTTATTGTCTGCCTACGGGCTGTAACATGATTGACAGATCCTAGGGTTGATCATGTATGACTAAAACTCTTGCTAGTCCTAACATTTTGTAACGACTAGCTTCATGATCAACTGAATATGTAATGTTTGTGATGCCTTACTATTGTATATTTGGTGATCTAATATCTTGTAACATTTGCTTACTTGCTTGTGATTGAGACACTAGGCTTGTTCATGACCATAGAAGACTGTTGGCTTGTAGTAAACCCTCATATATCTAGACAACCGTGACCGTATAGCGAGGTGGGTTGCACTTTAATATACGTAGCTGGCTATGTCTGTCCCTGCTCTTCAGTATTCTGGTTCTGGGACGTGACATGGTTTAAGTGGTGGCCCATGCAGATCTTGTAAATCAAGATATGTGAGGGTTTACCGAATAGATGTCTCAATCAGTATTCGCCCTTGATCTCTGCTTGTATCTTCTGAATCCCTGAATTCTTGTCCTGATCATATGCTTGTATCATTGATCTGTCCTGGTCCTTCCTTATTGTTTCCCATGTCGTATTCTTCAGCGGCATCGTTCCTGGACCTGTCGGTCAGCAAGACGGAGCACTTCCCGCGAATCAGCAGCAACCCGGAGATCAAGCCCAGCATTCCGGAGTAGCCTCCAGAGTCGTACCTTCTGACAGAGAGCCACCAGTCCAGCCAGTTCAGCCTGCCGAGCCAGATGATGGCACTTTGGTAGGACTCGTCAGAACCTTGATAGCTTCCCAAGATCGTCGAGGAGATGCCTTGCACCAGGCAGTGACGGATGCTCTGACCAGAGGAGGTCATCAGGGTAACAGCGCGGCCAACAGCTTCAAGCGCTTGAACCCTCCCTTCTTCGATGGTAGTGAAGATGCTATCGCTGGAGATGCTTGGCTTCACGACACAGAGGTGATTCTAGAAGCAGCCAGGACCCCAGAGAATGAGAAGGTAGTCGTGGTGCACCTGCAGTTACTAGATCTTGCCCGCAGCTGGTGGGCGGCTCAGGCCGTTGGATTAGCAGCACCCATTGCTTGGGCGATGTTCAGAGAGAGATTCCATACCAAGTATTTTGATGCTGTAGCTCGGTATGATCTACAGACGAGGTTCACCAATCTGAAGCAAATGGGCAGAACAGTTGACGGATATGCAGCCAAGTTTTCGAGGCTCAATCGGTTTGCTCCCACTTTGGTGGCAACCGAGTATGATAGAGCCCAGCGGTTTCAGCAGGGGCATCACCTAGAGATTCTCCAGTGTTGCGGATGGCAGTAGCAGCAGTACAGTTGCCCTGGATAGTCGAAGAGTTTCCAGATGTTTTCCCAGAGGAGCTTCCAGGTATGCCGCCAGAGCGGAAGATCGAGTTCACCATAGACTTGATTCCCGGGACAGCCCCAGTATCAGAGAGAGTCTACAGAATGGCGCCGTTAGAGTTGTGTTGGCCCATTGGTCATATGGTCAACCTGATTTTAATAATTGATCAAACTCTGTCTGGATATTTGAAGCTAGTCAGGATGTATCGGACTCTTGGACATGAACAAGAACAGCTATCTACACAGTTCAAGACCGAAGCTATGTTTGCCTGTTCGAGTCTGTATTTCCTTAAGCAATGTAGTTTTTATTTTATTGAGTCTAGGAATATGTTGTACACTGAGTCGTACTGGCAAATAGGCTATTCTAAAATATTTTCAAAATACTTTTAAAATGTCCTTTGTTTTGAAAAACATTCTTTTAAACAAAAGCTTCAAAAAGGTTTTCAAAAAGGTTTTCAAAAATCCCCAAAAATTGTTTTTTAAAACCTAACCTAACCCTGACAGAACTCGGCCAGAGTTCGGCCAGAGTTCGGTTGGTGGCCGTTTGATTTTTGAATTCTCTGGAACTTAGTCCTCCTACAGTTGCGGATTTGACCGAGATTTCCTCATCGAGTTCTGTCCGAATTCTGCCAGAATTCTGTCTTTGGAATTCCTATAAATAGAGAAGGATTTTGATCATTTCAACTCACTCATTCACTTTCAATCTTCTCTCTATCTAAAGCTTTCAATCTTCCAAAGAGTTTTCTTGAGCTTTAAATTTCAGATCCCAAACCCATTACAATCCTCTAGTCGATTTGCCAGTGCGGTGCGGTTTAGAAGTTTCTGAGAGATTGTAATCAGAAGGCTTGATTGAAGAATACCTCTTCACATTTGAAGTTGGACGAGTTCTTCGTATCAAAGCTCGCGTTGTAGAAGTTGCAAGGACTTCGTAAGAAAACTTGCAATTTTTCCAATAGTGGATTCAACTGGTAGCAAGAGTTCTACCGACTGGATTAGTCCTCAACAGAGGAAAATACATCGTTGTCTTTGCGTTTGCTTTCTTATCTCTGCCTTTACTTTACTTAGTTGTGATTATTATTCTGTGATCTTGCTGCTAACATTTTTTTAATTAGCAATATTTTGCTGCCTACTCTATTTACCTCCCTCTAGAGTATTGTGCTTTACGATTTTGTTCCTAAAATTGGTATCAGAGCGGGTGTTACAGGTAAAGCAAGTTAACATTGTAATTATTTGTTCATTTAATTAATTGTTATATAGATCACAGCACAACACATGGCAACTGTGAAATTCACAAGTGAAGGCCAGGCCACAAACAGACCTCCACTGTTTGATGGTACGAACTATACCTATTGGAAAACACGGATGAGTTTCTTCTTGAAATCTCTTGACTTTGATTTATGGTCTATTATTATTGATGGCTATCAAAAGCCACCTCGTATAAATATTGATGGAGTTTTAGTTGAAAAACCCCATAGCAGATATACAGAAGAGGAAAAGAAAAAGGCCAGTCTTGACGCACGTGCTATTAACGCTCTATTTTGTGCTTTAGACAGAACTGAATTTAACAGGGTGTCTATCTGCACAACAGCTAATGAAGTGTGGAATCTACTTGAAGTCACACATGAAGGCACGACTCAAGTCAAAGAATCTAAAGTCAGCAGACTTACTCAAGAGTATGAGGTGTTCAAGATGAAGCCCAACGAAACAGTTACTCAAATGTTCGAAAGATTCTTGGATATTGTAAATCCTTTATCCTCCCTAGGCAAAGAGTACAGTAACCATGAAAAGATTCGCAAACTCCTGCGAGCACTTACCAAGAACTGGATTCCAAAGGCTACTGCAATCATTGAAGAGAACGACCTCACAACTATGTCCCTCGAAGTACTCATGGGTAACTACTCACTCATGAACTGGAGCTACAAGATTTTGAAGAGCCTGCACCAAAGGAGAAGACGATCGCTTTCAAGGCTCAGCACAGAAAAGATGCTGAAGGTGACTCAGACAGCAGTGAATCTGATGCTGAAGATCAAGCACTCTTAGCAAGGAAATTCAAAAGATTCATGAGATATGAGAAGAGAGCCAAAGAAAACAACAGCAGCAACAACTGGTATCAAGATGATGCTGTCTGCTACGGCTGCAAGAAGAAGGAACACATGTAGAAGGATTGTCCTACAAACTCATCATCAAGCAAGAAGAGCAACATGTATGAAAAAGGGAACCTGAAGAGATCAACATCTAGGAGATATGCCAATACCAGCATATGGCATGAAAGTGAAGCCAGCGACTCAGAAGACGAACAATCAGAAGACGCTGCAAACGTATGCTTTATGGCATCCGATCAGGTACCTACTGAACCTGTAGTTGATCTTGTGATGACTTCACCTTTGAGCAATTAGGAGATGCCTTCAGTGAACTGATGACTGATTACAGGAAACTGCGTAGCAAGTATCAGACCTCTAAGAAGGTACTCAAAGAGTACAAAGGTAAAATAGGTAGACTTACCGACCTACTAGCTGAGGTTAGAAATAATGTTAGTGATTCTGGTGAGCTTTCTTCAATAAAGCTCTTATTACACGAGACTACCAAGTCATCTGAAGAGAAAGACAAAGTTATTGACCAACTTAAGGAAGAACTTTCTAAAGAGAAGAAAAGTCTTCAAAGTGCACAAATCAGAATAGAAACACTCACTTCTGATTATACTAAGTTATATGACACTTCCAAAAGATTGGAAATTAAGATAGGAAAATAGCCTGAGCCTGCTGCTTCCTATCCTAACACGTGTCACTTACCGAAAAATCAGAACATTCCCAAGCCAAACACTGTCAGACCTAACCCTATCAAACCTTTACCCCAAAAGGTTAAGCCCAAACAGGATTATAGGTATGCTTTATTCTATACCAGAAAACCTAAACCTACTAACCATGCACACCACTCAGCTTTCAACACTCGACATGCACAATGTCATTATTGTGACCTCATTGGTCATATTTCATCTGCATGTAGAATCAGAAAGCTTGTTGATTTAAATATTTATGCTTGGATACCAAAGGCTAACATTTTAGGACCCTACAAGAAATGTGTACCAAAAGTTTCATCTGCAAACTGTTTTGTAGGTGGAACACCTTTCACATGCTAGAAGCAAATGGATCTTCGACAGCGGTTGCTCATGGCATATGACCGGTGACGCTATACTATTTGTAACACTATCGAAGAAAAAGAAGGAAGGCTATGTCTCCTTCGGTAATAACTTGAAAGGGTATATTATTGGTATCGGTGATGTTGGTAAGTCTCCCTATCCTGTTATTAAAGATGTCTGTCTGGTTACTGAGTTGAAACATAATCTACTCAGCATAAGTCATTTGGCTGATCATGGTTATGGCATCAACTTTGGCAAAGACAAATGTATTATAGTTGATAGCTCAACTGGTAATACTATCTTTGAAGGTATCAGGAAAGACAACATATATGTTTTCTATTTGTTGGAAGAAACTAACATTTCAGGTAGATGCTTAATGGCTAAAAGCGATGAGAGTCATCTGTGGCATATGAGACTCGGTCACGCAAATATGGACACAATATCAAGATTATCCACAAAGAAGCTAGTACGCGGTTTACCGGACATTACATTCAAGAAGGATTCGGTATGCAGCCAATGTGAAAAGAACAAAGCTACCAGATCCACATTCAAATCAGTAAACGCAGTATGTACTACTAGACCTCTACAATTGCTTCATATGGACTTATTTGGTCCTAGCAGAGTTGCTAGCCTCGGAGGTAAGCTTTATGCTTTCGTAATTGTAGATGATTTCTCTAGATACACGTGGGTATACTTCTTGACACGCAAGAATAATGTATTATCCGAATTTGTCGCCTTTTGCAAGAAAGTTCAGAATGAAAAAGGTTACATGATCACTCGTATAAGAAGCGATCATGGTGGCGAATTCGAGAATGCAGAGTTTGAGCAATTTTGTGACACACACGGTTTTGTACACGAGTTCTCCTGCCCTAGGACTCCACAACAAAATGGAGTTGTGGAACGTAAGAACAGAACTCTATCCGAAATGGCTAGAGTAATGTTAAACCAGTTTAGTCTACCCAAATATTTCTGGGCTGAAGCTGTCAATACAGCTTGCTTTGTTCTTAATAGAGTTCTAATTCGACCCAAATCGAAGAAGACTCCATTTGAGTTATGGTTTGATAGAATTCCATCTGTTTCATATTTTAGAATATTTGGTTGTAAATGTTTTATTCTTAATACAAAAGACAATTTGGAAAAGTTTGACGAAAAGGCCGATGAAGGTATATTTTTAGGTTATGCGACCAAGAGCAAAGGATACAGAGTCTTCAACAAATGAACCATGATCATCGAAGAGTCAATCAACGTCACTTTTGATGAAGTGAATCAAATGACTATCGATGACAATGACGAAGATCCAACTGTACCAAGCTCAACAACAGCTGATTCTCAACCAAGCTCGGCACTAGCTGATCCTCCTAGAGAGGATCCAGGAAACAGCTACCTTCAGATTCTGCCGAAAAGATTAAAATTTACAGCTGATCATCCAAAGGATTTGGTAATTGGTGACATTACCAAAGGTGTAAGTACTCGTACATCCAGTAGAGATATTGTTTCTAGTGTTGCATTTATTTCACAGCTAGAACCCAAAACTATTGATGAAGTATGTAGTGATAGTTTTTGGATAGATGCTATGCAAGAGGAATTAAACCAATTTGAACGGAATCAAGTTTGGGAACTTGTTCCTAAGCCTATTGATCGTCCGGTCATTGGCACCCATTGGATATTCCGAAATAAACTGAATGAGAATAGTTTAGTGACTCGTAATAAGGCTCGACTCGTAGCTCAAGGATACAATCAAGAAGAAGGTATCGACTACGATGAGACTTGTGCCCCAGTTGCGAGATTAGAATCCATTCGCATGCTATGTGCATTTGCATATTTTTATAATTTCAAATTATTTCAAATGGTTGTCAAGAGTGCTTTTTTAAATGGTTTTATAAAAGAAGAAGTTTTTGTAGCACAACCTCCAGGTTTCACAGATTTTAAAAACCTTGATCATGTTTTCAAGTTGAAGAAAGCTTTGTACGGTTTGAAATAAGCCCCTCGTGCTTGGTATGATCGTCTAAGCTCTTTCCTACTTGACAACGATTTTTCAAAAGGCAAGGTTGACACTACACTTTTTATTAAGTCCTTTAATAATAAGCTTCTTTTAATACAAGTCTATGTAGATGATATAATATTTGGATCTACTGATGAATCTCTGTGTCAAGAATTTTCTAAGTGTATGCAGAATGAGTTTGTGATGAGCATGATGGGAGAGCTAAAATTCTTTCTCGGACTGCAAATCAAACAAACTGACAATGGGACGTTCATAAATCAAGCCAAATACACAAAAGATTTGCTAAAGAAGTTTGATCTGGACAATGTCAAACCTATTGGCACTCCGATGGCAACTTCAACAAAGCTTGATATTGATGAACAAGGCAAGCCAGTCGACACACGTAAGTATCGAGGTATGATCGGTAGTTTACTTTATTTAACTGCTAGTCGTCCAGATATAATATTTAGGGTTTGCCTGTGTGCACGTTTTCAAGCTAATCCAAAGGAATCACATCTATGCGCAGTTAAGCGTATCTTTCGATACCTTAAGGGCACTTCTTCTGTTGGCTTGCGGTATCCCAAAACTAAGTCCTTTGATCTTACTGGTTATTCGGATGCAGATTTTGCTGGATGCAAAGTTGATAGAAAAAGTACCAGTAGCACATGTCATTTCTTAGGCAAAGCTTTAGTCTCATGGTTTAGTAAAAAGCAAAATTCTGTAGCCCTATCAACAACAGAGGCTGAGTATATCGCCAGGACGTTGTTGTGCTCAGATTTTGTGGATGAAACAAACCTTGGAAGACTAGGATTTATTTTATACACATATTCCCATTTTCTGTAATAACACAAGCACTATTAATTTGACTAAAAATCCTTTATGTCATTCTCGTACAAAACATATCGAGATTAGACATCATTTTCTTAGAGATCATCATCAAAATGGAGATATTGACCTTGTATACATAGATACTGAGAATCAATTAGTTGACATTTTCACAAGATCTCTAGCAGAAGATCGTTTCAATTGTTTACGTCGAGAATTAGGAATTTTAGACGTCAATAATATTAATTGATTTTATTTTTATGATTTTATTTCAATACGCAAAAACTGTGTTAGAGACAAGCCAATAAAGAGTCTGTCTGTCACCACAACTACGGTTGAAGCGAAGCGGTACTTAAGAGTTCCCCGGTGAACCTCTGCCAGCTGGGACAGTACTCCTACAGCTAATCTGAAACAGTCGCTGTGTAATGATATTTAATCTATAAAATAATATTAATTATGTTAATTGAAGGTTGAAATTAATAATCTTTGAATTAAATATTTAAAATGAGCCGATGAAAAAAAAAGTACTTCAAACCAAACCCAGGCGAATTCGGCCAGACTTCGGACCGAATTCAGCCCGAGTTCGGTTGAGGGTGTCAGGTTATATATAACAGAACCCGAGAGCCTTTCTTCCTCATTGCTTCTAAACTACATCATAACCAGCAACAACAGCCGCGAAGGAGCCCCGAACCCTAGTTCTTCACCACCCCCTATCTTCTAATCCAAGTGGTGAAATCAATCCAAACTTTGGATTCGTACGGAGTTCATCGTTCTCTTCAACATACTTTGATTTCGGGAGGTATAACTCCATCTTTCTCCACTTTTCAATTAGTGCATATTTACTTCTATTTGCACAAATGGCACCTAAGGGATTCAACCCCTTTAAGATGAAGAAGACAACCAACCCAAGTGTGGAAGGTTCATCTTCGGATCCACCGACTAATTCCCTATTTTCGTCAGTCCAATCTAGCGACGGCGCGTTCGACGGGTTTTTCTTTCAAACCCTAGACCAAGCCTTACTGTGGTATGGAGACTTCTCCATGAGATCCATATGCACAGGCGCACCCATCAAGTGGATTGTATTTCCTGATCATCGCCATTTCTTTGAGGCATTAGGGTTACAGCATTTTGTTAAACTCTGTTTTCCCGTAGCAACTAATGCCATTAGATTGTTTTACTGTAATATCATATTAAATACTTTTGATGTAAGCACACGTGTTGGAGGATTAGATATCAATTTCAATGATGTTCTCTTAGCGAAGATCCTTGGTATTCCCAACGAAGGTGAACCGCTTGTTGACATCACTGAGTTTGATTTCCCCGAAGGCACGACACTTACAAGTTTCAAAGCTGAACTTTGTGCACCTAATAGAGTTCGCCCTAGAAAGTTTAAGTCAAACAACCTGAACTTGTTTAATTATGAATTGTACTGTATCATTTATTCCACTCTCCTTCCAAAATCTACTTCGAAGGATGATGTCACGTCTCTTGAATTATCTGCTATGTATCACATTCTTAAGGGGATTCCATTTTCTGCCCCTAAGACCATTATTCAGATGATGGGACGTTGTCGTGTAAGAGATAGAAATCTCTCTTATGTGATGATTCTCTCACGCATCTTCCAGCGTTTCGTTATTGACTTATCTACTTGTGCTCAAGACCCTGAGCCCAAGGTTCTCAAGTTATCTCGTCGTAATATGACTGCATCTGCTCCACCTCCGGCTCCTGCTACTGCTCCACCTCCTCAGCAGTATGCTATGACTTTTGAAGGCATACACCAGCACCTTTCAGATTTGCACACCTCCATGACGGACATGGCTCACGAACGTGAGTTCCGCTATGTCATCCGTTATCAGGCAATTACAAACTCTTTAGCTGATCTTCGTTTCGCCCAGACTGGACATTCAGCCGGTTCTATCCCTAGAGATCCAGCTTTCTCTGGTTACCGCTGTGAGGATGAGGCTGTTCATGCCTACTTCCAGCCCGGTAACGCATATGATTGGTACCGTTCTGACCGTGCTCCTCCTCGTGATTATGTTGGTGAGTTTTACACTGGCGCTCCTCCTCACCCTTCTGGCATGGGTACCTCTGGAGCTGGTCCTTCTGGACATGCTGGTCATCATACTGATGATGATGATGAGGAGGAGGAGTTGTGATATGTTAGGTGATATGAGACTTAGACATTATTTACTGTATACTTGGAAATGCTCCGACATTCCAAGTTTTTCTATTTTCAGACTTTATTATCAGTATTTTTGAGGACTTGTACTGGATTTATTTTATTTGATGTCATCTGAACATCTTTATCTTTATGAGATTCGTACTTTATGATTCACATCAGTTTATTTACTTAGCATTTCTTTATCTGCTTCTCAACTATAAACTGCCTGTGATATAATTTTTTATTTATTATAAACTGCCTGAGTACAAATACATGCTTGTGATGTAATTCAAATTTTCTTTACTATTATTTATCATATGTATTTTCTTGTGTTTCTTCACTGTTTGTTATTTATGCATTGATTGCGGGGAAGTTTTTCCTCTTTTGCAATTATTTTGCTAAGTGACAACGGGGGAGAAAAATAAAGATCTAACATTCTTTTGAGAAAATGCAGGACATGAACTATTTTTTTGATTTTATTTCAAGCTTAAATGTTATATCATTCATAGTTTGTCAATTATCAAAATGGGAGAGATTGTTGGTCCATTGGTCATATGGTCAACCTGATTTTAATAATTGATCAAACTCTGTCTGGATATTTGAAGCTAGTCAGGATGTATCGGACTCTTGGACGTGAACAAGAACAGCTATCTACACAGTTCAAGACCGAAGCTATGTTTGCCTGTTCGAGTCTGTATTTTCTTAAGCAATGTATTTTTCATTTTATTGAGTCTAGGAATACGTTGTACACCGAGTCGTACTGGCAAATAGGCTATTCTAAAATGTTTTCAAAATACTTTTAAAATGTCCTTTGTTTTGAAAAACATTCTTTTAAACAAAAGCTTCAAAAAGGTTTTTAAAAATCCCCAAAAATTGTTTTTTAAAACCTAACCTAACCCTGACAGAACTCGGCCAGAGTTCGGTTGGTGGTCGTTTGATTTTTGAATTCTCTGGAACTTGGTCCTCATGCAGTTGCAGATTTGATCGAGATTTTCTCATCGAGTTCTGCCAAAATTCTGCCAGAATTCTGTCTTTGGAATTCCTATAAATAGAGAAGGATTTTGATCATTTCAACTCACTCATTCACTTTCAATCTTCTCTCTATCTAAAGCTTTCAATCTTCCAAAGAGTTTTCTTGAGCTTTAAATTTCAGATCCCAAGCCAATTACAATCCTCTAGTCGATTTGCCAGTACGGTGCGGTCTAGAAGTTTCTGAGAGATTGTAATCAGAAGGCTTGATTGAAGAATACCTCTTCACATTTGAAGTTGGACGAGTTCTTCGTATCAAAGCTCGCGTTGTAGAAGTTGCAAGGACTTCGTAAGAAAACTTGCGATTTTTCCAATAGTGGATTCAACTGGTAGCAAGAGTTCTACCGACTGGATTAGTCCTCAACAGAGGGAAACTAGTATACATCGCTGTCTTTGTGTTTGAAGAACAGTTTGGCAACTCTAGAGGGGGGGTGAATAGAGTATGTATGTATAATGACCAATTAAAAAATTAACTCTTTCACTAACAATGAATAGTCAGAGTAAAATACGGAATGTAAATGAAAGACAAGAGAGCATACGCAAACACAGCAATTTTAACCTGGTTTCCCTCGTGGAGGACTAGTCCAGGCCTGAGAACTCTAGCTCAGGATTAAATCCACTATTTGTGAAATAGTAGCTTACAATCCGTGCCTTTTCTTCAGAAGAGCACGTCAACTTCTTACAGAGAATCGCAGTGGCGATTTGCTTGGAATTGTCCAAGCGATTTCTTTACTCTTGCACAAGAATCCTAAATGAGAGATGCTGAGCACTCGAGACTTAGGAGGCTTGTGGCTAGTAGATGGGAAGGGTATGGCTTATAGAGCTTGTAGGAGAGAAGAGAAGAGAAGATTGAGTGATTCAAAATGAGAGAATTCATGCCCTATTTATACTGATTTTAGGGACAGAATTCGGCCAGAATTCGGGTAAGGAAATTCAAAAATTTGGCCGTTGGACAGCTAGCAAACAGCTAACCCTAAAATTAGGGTTCCTGATTTCTAGGGGACAGAGTTCGGCCCGAACTCTGTGTGGAGGCAGAGTTCGGCCCGAACTCTGTCTCCAGAGCACAGAATGATCCTAAGAGGGACTTGTAGGCAATTTGGTTTTGGTGGAGCTTGGGATTTTGGGTAGGCTTGTATACTAAGTTCCAAGAGCTCAGCATAACTCAGAGTACATAAATCTAGACTCAATGAAATCATAAAATACAGACTCCAGAACACACTGAGAGCTGAAGACTGAGCTGTCATCTGTCTTGAACTGAATGCAGTCGTCGTGTGTCGTATTGAATTTATACAAGTATTATTTGGTCAATATAGTCAATATTTGGTTGACTGTGACTTTGTGTCAACAATCTCCCCCATATTGATAATTGACAAAATAATATATGTATATTTCAATATTCATACCTGGACACAGTTGATTGTAATATAGCTCCATAGCTCCCCCATAAACGATGCCTGAGCTAAGCGAAAATAGCTCCCCCGTAAACCATGAGCGGTGTCGAGCTAGAAGCTATAGCTCTCCCCCGTACAAATTGCATAGTTCCTGTGATCTGATAGATGATATTTTCCAGAGCAAGAAGCACAGATATACACAGATATACGAATGCATAGAGCCAGTAATAGTATCCCAAAACAAGCACAAAATATACATATGTTTCTCCCCCTTTTGGCAGTTAGCAATATAAGAAACAATGAATAGTAATGCAACCACACTAAGAGAAGAAACAGTATAATATGGAGCAAAATAAGCATTGACATAGAATGATAATAAAGATAGATAATGTCATCCACCAAACCAAGTGGCCAACTCATAAACATAGTATATAAAACCAGCTACATGAATCCATAAGAAACTAAATAACTGAAAGCAAAAATAACTAAGACCATCAGCAGTAGCAGCAGCAGCAGATAGTAGCCAGTCTCCATCATGGAGCACGAGAAGGTCCTGGAACATCTGATGGACCAGGGAAAGATCCAACGAAAAGGTCCTGGAACATCTGAAGATCCACAAAAGTATCATCTGGATCCATATACTGCATGACCCACGGATCATCAATGCGATAACCCGCGCGCGCTGGATCCCGCTCAATAGGCACATGCAGATCAGGATGACGAGCAAGTGAATACCGTATATCATGCAGAGAGTTCCCAAGGGCACTAATCTGCAGAGTGGTACGGTAATCATGCTGCGTCCAGCGATCATCCTCAATAGCAAAACGATCGCGAAGCATAGTCTGAAGTGAATCCAAGGTGGCAGGAGGTGCAGTCTGACCGAGTGGAGGGGCGTTAGGCTCCTCATCAGCAGACAAATCAGTAGCAGCAACAGGCTGAAGGAGTCGTGCCGGAGATAGAAAGGTAGGTGCCGGCAGAAACGGACAAGCATCAAGTGGTATAAGAAAAGCACGAAAGATCATAGGAAGATACAGAGGATAAACCAAAGCTCGTGGTTTCCTCCTACAGCGAATCATCCAGTCCATCATAGTACGTGGAAGATTGAAATGAATTCCAAAGTGAAGATGATAAAGAGCAGAAATTTCAAGATAAGTGATTTCATCAGGGGAACCGATCTT
The DNA here is from genome assembly GCA_029216955.1 of Iris pallida. NCBI lineage: Eukaryota > Viridiplantae > Streptophyta > Magnoliopsida > Asparagales > Iridaceae > Iris > Iris pallida. The sequence goes on along the minus strand of JANAVB010029417.1, from coordinate 1,567,005 downwards.
GGGTAGAATGGTGTTAGAAATGATCCAATGAAGATCAGAAAAATATGGGTTGAGATATTTTGTCATGAGCTTTCGAGGACGTGTGTAAGGAGTGCACAAATCGTCCTTGAAGCTTTCAAGAGAAAGTCCGTTGGGAAAATGGAACGAGCGAGCATCAACGAGCCTTTCCCAAGAACTTGGCTCAAGAAGATCAAGATATTCTGCTAATTCAAAGTCATCAAATGAGATATCGATACCAGCAACTCGTGAATAAATACGAAGATCATCAAAGGTTAAGTTGCAGTAGAACATTTGAATGGCATGACGATAAATAGCAGAGGATGTAGTGACAAGTTCATCAATATAAAGGTCATGGAATAAAGAATCATATTGAGAGAATATTGAAAAATTGATAGGATGTCCTGTGAATACCTGACGATTCCGAAAGTCACTAAACCAGTTGTTTGATGCATCAAGTGAGACAAAAAGTCTATTGTCATAAGTGGAAGGATGTAGAGGACGAGGTGGATTGAATAAAGGGTGAGGTGGTTGAGGTAGTTCAATGATTTGTTCAATTGATGGAGAAGAATCTGAAGAGGAAATACTCTCAATGCGAATCCTCTTCCCATGATTGAACAAGCAAGGAGCCATAAAAAGATTTTAACAAAAAAAATATGAATGATACCTCAACCAGGTAAAGAGCAATGGAGGATAATGGAGAGGAGACACCTTTTTGTTGATTTGAGAAACAATGGGGTACTCTGGATCAAAAACTAGGGTTAGGGTTTCAAGGAAAGAGTGTGTATAGGTGAGAAAAGGTGGTAATAGTGAAGGAGAGAGGTAGAATCCTGACATAAAGTAGGGTTTTGTCTTTTGGTCGGGTGAAATATTGACCATAGGATTAGAAAAGATCCAACGGTGGAGCCAGATCCCGATTCTGGAACCTAGGTACCGAACTCGGCCCGAACTCTGATAGGGGCAGAGTTCGGCCCGAGTTCTGGCTCAATAGTCCAGAACTGAAAAAGGCAAAAGTCAGGAAGAAAATGTTCAATGACAGTCGGGAATAACAAAGAGTGTTGAATGAAAGAAATAGATAGAGAGGTATACAGAAAATAGAATGAACTTTTAGAAAATGTCAATTAGGCAATATTAAATTGAAACAAGCCATATAATAAATAAGGACATATACTGTGGTTCAATAGTCCAAATTTGCCATGGGTTAGCTGCAGGGGCCGGATCCCAGCTAGCGGTAGTCCTGAGGACTAGTGCACCGTGTCGCTTAGGCTTTTACGCCTTGTTGTCAGAAGGACCCTTTCGGCTTGTACCCATACCAAATTCTTTGTAAGGAACCACAATATACTCGATATTTACGCAGGTGAGTTTCAATTTATGACTGCTTCATCTAAGATTCCAAGTTCACGACAAAGAAAATTGAAGCGCTCTTCGGATAGTGGCTTAGTAAAGAAGTCTGCCAGCTGATGATCAGTGTCAATAAATTCTAAGTTAATCGTGCCATTTTGCTGATGATCACGCAAAAAGTGGTGTCTGATCTCAATGTGTTTAGTGCGTGAGTGACAGACAGGGTTCTTAGTCAAATTGATGGCACTAGTATTGTCACAGAATATAGGAATATGCATGAAAGATAACTTATAGTCTTCAAGGGTTTGCTTCATCCACAGAATCTGTGCACAACAACGCCCAGCTGCTATATATTCAGCTTCTGTTGTGGATAGTGCGACAGAGTTCTGCTTCTTGCTAAACCATGAGACTAGAGCCTTTCCTAACAAATGACACGTGCCGCTCGTACTTTTACGGTCGACCTTGCATCCAGCAAAGTCAGCATCAGAGTAACCGATGAGGTCAAATGATGTTGACTTGGGATACCATAGGCCCACTGTAACCGTACCCTTAAGGTATCGAAAGATACGCTTAACCGCGGTCATGTGAGATTCCTTAGGATTTGCTTGATATCTAGCACATAGGCAAACACTAAACATGATATCGGGGGGACTAGCAGTTAAATAAAGTAAGCTGCCTATCATACCTCGATACTTACGTTGATCAACAGGTTTGCCGCTCTCATCTGGTTCGAGTTTGGTTGAAGTAGCCATTGGCGTGCTAATTGGTTTGACGTTGTCAAGGTCGAACTTCTTCAGCATGTCCTTGGTATACTTCGATTGACAGATGAAAGTTCCATTTGCCAGTTGCTTTACTTGCAGGCCAAGAAAGTAGTTGAGCTCTCCCATCATGCTCATCTCAAATTCTGTCTGCATACACTTGGCAAATTCTTGACAAAGAGTTTCATCAGTAGATCCAAAAATAATATCATCAACATAAATTTGAATTAATAGAATGGTGTCTTTGAAAGATTTGATAAACAGTGTAGTGTCAATTTTCCCTTTAGAAAAACCTTTCTCAAGCAGGAAGCTGCTTAGCCTTTCATACCAAGCTCTGGGAGCTTGTTTAAGGCCATAAAGCGCTTTCTTTAGCTTGAACACGTGGTCGGGAAATTTGTGATTTTCAAAGCCAGGGGGTTGTTTGACATAAACTTCCTCCTTAATAAAGCCATTCAAGAAAGCACTTTTAACATCCATTTGAAATAATTTAAAGTTCTGATGATTGGCAAAAGCACAAAGCATCCGAATGGATTCAAGTCTAGCAACAGGAGCATATGTCTCATCGTAGTCGATACCTTCCTCTTGGTTGTATCCTTGAGCTACTAGACGAGCTTTGTTACGTGTGACTGAACCATCTTCATTTACTTTGTTTCTAAACACCCATTTGGTACCAATTATTGAATGATTGGCCGGTTTAGGAACTAGTTCCCATACTTGGCTTCTTTCAAATTGGTTGAGTTCTTCTTGCATAGCAGAGATCCAAAATTCATCAGTAAAAGCTTCAGAAATGTTTTTAGGCTCTACTTGTGAAATGAAGGCAGTGCTAGCAACAGAGTCTCTTAATGATGATCTAGTAGTAACTCCACGTGAAACTTCACCTATGACTAAATTTTCTGGATGAGAAGGTTTGAATGAGAATTTCTTAGGCAAACCCTCCAGAGAATTAGTTTCAGTTGAAGTATTCATTGGAGTAGAGGAAGTTGGTGGCACAACATCATCATCAAGAGTACTTACTGCACTGTTATCTTCATCAAAAGTCACATTAGTTGACTCCTCCACAATAAGTGAGCGTTTATTGAAAACTCTATATCCCTTACTCTTGGCGGCATACCCAAGAAAGATACCATCGTCAGCTTTGGCATCAAATTTGCCTAAGTTGTCTTTGGTGTTAAGGATAAAACATCTACAACCAAAAATTTTAAAATAAGAAACATTGGGGGTTCTCCCAAACCAAAGCTCATAGGGTGTTTTCTTCGTAATGGGACGAATCAGCACCCTATTCAAAATATGGCATGCTGTACTAACAGCCTCTGCCCAAAAATATTTCGGAAGAGAAAATTTATTCAACATGACTCTAGCCATATCGCCAAGAGTCCTATTCTTCCGCTCCACAACACCATTTTGTTGAGGAGTTCTAGGACAAGAAAATTCATGATCAAAACCATTTGCATTACAAAAACTTTCAAAATCTGAATTTACGAATTCGCCTCCATGATCACTTCGGATTCGAGTAATCATGTAGCCCTTTTCGTTTTGAACTTTATTTACAAAAACTTTGAAAACAGAGATAGCATCGCTCTTATTAGCGAGAAAGAAAACCCAAGTAAATCTCGAAAAATCATCAACAATAACAAAAGCATAAAGTTTGCCACCAAGGCTAGCTATTCTACTAGGACCAAATAAATCCATATGGAGTAATTGCAAGGGTCTAGTAGTACTTACAGAGTTAATGAAATGAAATGAGGATTTAGTTGCCTTGTTTAGTTCACATTCGGCACATACCGTGTCCTTTTTGAATGTAATGTCAGGCAATCCTCTCACTAGCTTCTTGGTAGAAAGCCTGGATATAGCATCCATGTTGGCATGACCGAGACGCTGGTGCCAAAGTAGTCGTTCGTCTTTGTGGGCATATAAACATCTACCTGCATGGTTAGTATTTGTAGAGAGATAGAAAGTATATATATTGTCCTCTCTTTTCCCTTCAAAAGCAATGTCTCCTGTTGACCTATCGTAGATATAACAACAGTTTTGTCCAAAGTTAATATCATATCCGTGATCAGCAAGATGGCTAATGCTGAGCAGGTTATGCTTTAACTCGGTCACTAGGCAGACATCCTTTATAACAGGAGAAGGAGGATGTCCAATGATACCGTTACCTATTATGTGCCCTTTGAGATTGTTACCGAAGGATACGTATCCTTCTTTTTTTTTCATCGATAGTGATGCAAAAAGATTTGCGTCTCCCGTCATATGTCGCGAGCATCCACTATCGAGAATCCACTTACTCTCAGTTGAGGAGGAAAGGTCCACCTACATCAAGAGTAGATGTGACCTTTGGTACCCATTTTCTTGAGGGTCCTGAAAAGTTAGTTTTTGGAAACCAAGCATATATTTTCTTGTCTACCAGTCTTCTAATTCTACACTGTGGTGAGATGTGTCCATGTTTTCCACAGTAAGTACAGATGGCATTTTTATTTATACTAGGAGCATGAGAATGATATCTATGAGCAACAGGATGAGGATGATATGGAGAATTAGCATGGTAATGATGACTATGCTTAGAGTGAGTGGCATGATGATGATGTCTGTGTGTCATAGCATGATGATATTGACTGTGAGGAGTGGCATGCTGAAATTGTCTATATGGCATAGTGTGATGTTGTGGCATGATATGATGATTTTGCTTATGTGGCATAACATGTTGATGAGGTATGGTATGATGACTTTGTCTATGTGTAGAGTGATATTGGTTGTGTCTTTGTGCAATATGATGAGTATGAGGAGTATTTTTACGTGCATGTGGTTTGTGAAAGTTTGTGTATATAAATGCATGGTTATGTGCTGTATGAGGGTGACGTGGTTGACTAGCATGAGTGGTGTTGTGCTCATGTGATTGGGTTTGAGGTTTAGCCACCTGTTTTCCCAATTTGATTTCTAATCTTTTAGAAACAGCTTGTAATTCATCAACTTTAATATTCAAGCCATAGATCTTAGTCAGAGAAATCTTGTGTCTACTCTTTTCTTCAGCAAGCAATGTATTGAGAGTAGTGATTTCTTGAGTTTGTTGCTCAATGCGTGCTTCAGCATCATGTAAGCTTAATTTATGCTTCGATACTTCATCAGTGTCATTTGTGGGAGATGTGTTTCTAACATTATTAAGAAGCAAGGAAATTCTTTGTATCTCATCTTCTAGACTTTTGATTTTGTCCTTGGCATGCTTATATTTACCGATAATCTTTTTGTGATCATCAAGTAAATCGGTGAAAGCATCGCCAAGTTCATCAAAAGAGAAGTCATCTAAAGTTTCGTTTGATACCTTGGTGGAATTTGCCATGAGGCAAACATTTGCTTTGTCTTGAGGAGAGTTCTTTTCTTCCTCGGAGTCACTTGCTTCGCTTTCATGCCAAATGCTTGTGTTGGCATATCTTTTTGATGAGTTCTTCTTGTAGGGCTTTTCATACCGGTTGCTCTTCTTTAAGAGCGGACAGTCTCTTCTGACGTGTCCAGTCTTTTTGCAACCATAGCAAGTTGGCTCTTCTTCATCGTCTTCTTGTGGTTCCTTCTTTCTTTGATTGAAGCGAAGGAATTTCTTGAAGTTACGTACCATGAGAGCTTGGTCTTCATCATCTGAGATATCGTCTTCAGTCTCATCGTGATCAACCTTTCGTCGATGGACTTTGAGTGCTATCTCCCTGGTCTTCGGAGCAGGCTCTTCGAAGTCCTTGAGGTCAAGCTCGTGAGTCATGAGCTTGCCCATCAAAGTCTCCATAGACATGCTTGTGAGATCATTTCCTTCTATGATGGCTGTCACCTTAGGGTTCCAAATCTTTGGTAACCCTCTGAGTAGCTTGCGGATCTTCTCATGGTTTGAGTACTGCTTACCGAGCGAGGATAAAGGGTTGATGATGTCGAGGAATCTTGTAAACATTTGAGTGATCGTCTCATTTGGCTTCATCTTAAAGGCTTCGTACTCTTGAGTGAGACGGCTTATCTTTGATTCCTTGACTTGAGTGGTTCCTTCATGCGTCACTTCCAGAAGTCTCCATACTTCATGAGCAGTGGTGCATGTAGAGACCCTGTTAAACTCGTTCCTGTCTATAGCACAGAATAAAGCATTAATAGCCCTAGCATCTAGACTTGCCTGTTTCTTCTCCTCGACAGAATATTTGTCGTGTGGCTTCTCAGTGAGGTCACCGTCGACAACTATTCTGGCGGGCTTTTTGTAACCGTCAGTTACGACAGTCCACAGGTCAAAGTCTAGAGACTTCAGATAAAAACTCATCCTTGTTTTCCAATATGTGTAGTTAGTCCCATCAAATAGGGGAGGCCTATGAGTGGACTGACCTTCACCATGATTGGAGATCAAGGATTGTGTGGTTGCCATGGATCAGCTCTTAGGATGTTAGTCCTTATAAAGAGAACAGAGCTCTGATACCAACTGAAGAACAGTTTGGCAACTCTAGAGGGGGGGTGAATAGAGTATGTATGTATAATGACCAATTAAAAAATTAACTCTTTCACTAACAATGAATAGTCAGAGTAAAATGCGGAATGTAAATGAAAGACAAGAGAGCATACGCAAACACAGCAATTTTAACCTGGTTTCCCTCGTGGAGGACTAGTCCAGGCCTGAGAACTCTAGCTCAGGATTAAATCCACTATTTGTGAAATAGTAGCTTACAACCCGTGCCTTTTCTTCAGAAGAGCACGTCAACTTCTTACAGAGAATCGCAGTGGCGATTTGCTTGGAATTGTCCAAGCGATTTCTTTACTCTTGCACAAGAATCCTAAATGAGAGATGCTGAGCACTCGAGACTTAGGAGGCTTGTGGCTAGTAGATGGGAAGGGTATGGCTTATAGAGCTTGTAGGAGAGAAGAGAAGAGAAGATTGAGTGATTCAAAATGAGAGAATTCATGCCCTATTTATACTGATTTTAGGGACAGAATTCGGCCAGAATTCGGGTAAGGAAATTCAAAAATTTGGCCGTTGGACAGCTAGCAAACAGCTAACCCTAAAATTAGGGTTCCTGATTTCTAGGGGACAGAGTTCGGCCCGAACTCTGTGTGGAGGCAGAGTTCGGCCCGAACTCTGTCTCCAGAGCACAGAATGATCCTAAGAGGGACTTGTGGGCAATTTGGTTTTGGTGGAGCTTGGGATTTTGGGTAGGCTTGTATACTAAGTTCCAAGAGCTCAGCATAACTCAGAGTACATAAATCTAGACTCAATGAAATCATAAAATACAGACTCCAGAACACACTGAGAGCTGAAGACTGAGCTGTCATCTGTCTTGAACTGAATGCAGTCGTCGTGTGTCGTATTGAATTTATACAAGTATTATTTGGTCAATATAGTCAATATTTGGTTGACTGTGACTTTGTGTCAACAGTGTTTGCTTTCTTATCTCTGCCTTTACTTTACTTAGTTGTGATTATTATTCTGTGATCTTGCTGCTAACATTTTTTTAATTAGCAATATTCTACTGCCTACTCTATTCACCCCCCCTCTAGAGTATTGTGCTTTACGATTTTGTTCCTACAAGTTGGAGATATTGTACAAGATGATTGAAGAACTTCGAGCCAAGGGATTCATTCATGCTAGTGGATCGCCTTGGGGAGCCCCGATGCTTCTTGTGAAAAAAAAGATGGTACGTCTAGGTTATGTGTTGATTATCGTACCTTGAACTCAGTGACAATCAAGAACAGATACCCTCTCCCGAGGATAGATGGCTTGTTTGATCAGCTCAAAGGGGCAACAGTATTCTCGAAGATCGACTTGCCCTCAGGATATCATCAGATCAGAGTCAGAGAGCAGGACATCGCGAAGACAGCTTTTAGATCGAGATATGGGCATTGGGAGTTCTTTGTTATGCCATTTGGAGCGACCAATGCGCCAGCTGTATTCATGGACCTCATGAATCGTATTTTCATGCCTTATTTGGATCAGTTCGTGATTGTGTTTTTGGATGACATCCTGGTCTATAGCAGGAGTGAAGTGGAGCATGAGCAGCATCTCCGTGTGGTTCTTCAGATTCTCAGGGAGCACCAGTTGTATGCCAAGTTCAGTAAATGCGAGTTCTGGCTCGATCGTATTTCGTACTTGGGCCACATCATCACTCGAGGAGGAGTAGAAGTGGATCCCCAGAAGATTGTGGCTATTGAGTCATGGCCAATGCCCACCACCGTTGCAGAAGTCCATAGTTTTCTTGGATTGGCCGGTTACTATCGGCGGTTTGTTTTCGACTTTTCTCGAATTTCAGCACCATTGAACCAATTGACCCGCAAGATGGTGCAGTTTGCTTGGACAGCAGAATGTTAGGATTCTTTTGAGAAATTGAAGCGAGGCTTGATGACGGCTCCCATTCTCACGCTTCCAGATGGAACCGAAGGATTCTCAGTATATTGTGATGCTTCAGGCAGAGGCCTAGGATGTGTTCTGATACAGCATGGGAAGGTAATAACTTATGCGTCACGACAACTTCATGATCATGAGAGAAATTATCCAACCCATGACTTGGAGCTAGCAGCAGTAGTGTTTGCACTTAAGTTGTGGAGACACTACTTGTACGGAGATAGGGTAGAGATTTTCACCGGCCATAAGAGCCTGAAGTATGTTTTCACCCAGAAGGATCTTAACATGCGTCAGAGGAGGTGGCTGGAGCTTTTTGTGGATTATGATGTCAACTTGCAGTACCATCCCGGGAAGGCCAACGTTGTTGCCGATGCATTGAGCAGGAGAGCCAGAGTTTATTTTCTAACAGCACAACCGGAGCTGTTAGCAGATCTCCAGAAGATGGGTATTGAAGTTGTTCTCCCTTCTAGTGTAGTATTGATGTCCAGCATGCAAGTTCAGTCCACCATAGTCGAGAGGATCCGGATGGCTCAGCCAGCAGATTCCAAGCTTCAGCGACTCAGAGCAAAGTATGAGGCAGGACGAAGACCAGAGTTATGCATTCATGAGGACGGTACACTTCGACATGGTAAGCGTCTTTGTGTACCCAGTGGAGATATCAGACAGGAGATCATGTCGAAAGCGTACAGTTCACAGTATTCCATTCATCCTGGTGGTACAAAGATGTACCGCGATATCCGTCAGCACTTTTGGTGGAATGGCATGAAGAGGAAGATAGCCCGGTTTGTCTCTCGTTGTTTGGTCTGCCAACAAGTTAAGGCTGAACATCAGAGGCCCGCTGGACTTCTTCAGCCCTTGCCGATTCCAGAATGGAAGTGGGAACATGTGACCATGGATTTTGTGACTGGATTACCTAGATCCTCAGCTGGTCGAGATGCTATCTGGGTTATTGTTGATCGGCTCACGAAGGTGGCTCACTTTCTCCATTCAGAGTTGGTCAGTGACAGCTCAGTTAGCAAAGATGTACCTCAGACAGATTGTCAGGTTGCATGGAGTGCCAGTCAGTATCACCTCAGACCGAGATTCAAGATTCACGTTACACTTTTGGCGTAGCCTGTAGGAGAGTTTAGGAAATCTCCAGTTCAGTTCAGCATATCATCCGCAGACAGATGGCCAGTCGGAGCGCACAATCCAGACTCTTATAGACATGTTGAGATCTTACACACTTGACTTCGGTGGTTCATGGAAAGATCACTTGCACCTGGTGGAGTTCTCGTACAACAACAGTTTCCAGGCCAGTATCCAGGTGGCACCGTTCGAGACACTGTATGGTAGGAAGTGCAGATCTCCGCTAGCATGGGATGATGTCGGAGAGAGACAGATGCTCGGCTCAGAAATGATTGCCCAGACAGTTGAAGTAGTCAGAAGAGTCCAGGATCATCTTCGAGTTGCCTAAGATCGCCAGCGCCATTGGACCGATTCTCATCGGCGCCCTCTCGAGTTTTCTATCGGCGACCATGTATTCCTAAGGATTTTGTCTAACCGTGGCGTCATTCGTTTTGGCGTACAAAAAAAGCTTAGTCCTAGGTATATAGGGCCATTTGACATTCTGGAGCGAGTAGGAGATGTATTCTATCGTCTCGTTCTTCCGTCGTTGCTAAGCGAGGTACATGATGTGTTCCATGTATCCCAATTACGACAGTATATCCCAGACCCGAGCCACGTCCTGGATCATTCGGAATTGGTTGTTGGTGCCAACCTTTCGTATGAGGAGAGGCCCGTGTCTATATTGGACCGGGGAGAGAAGACACTCAAGAACAAGACTATCAAGTTAGTCCGAGTTGCTTGGGGTCATCACTCTTTGGGTGAGTCAACGTAGGAGCGTGAGGATGATATCCGATCGCGATATCCCGGCTTGTTTGACTTCTGAGGTATAATGTCTTTCTTATGCCTCATGCCTTCAATTCCTTGCTTGAATGAGTGATTGCCTGCCTAGTTATAGCTTGCTTGTGATTAATATAGCTTATCCTCGTCTCTCTAGCCTCTTAATTAAATTCTGAGGACGGAATTCTTTTAAGGTGGGTAGAGTTGTAATGCCTGTGGTTCGTATTACGTATTATTTTGGAATACGTGTACGTATTTTATCTTGTATTGCATGATTCCTTGCTTAGTTTTCTTCATGGCTTGGTTTATTCTTGGGTTGGTTCGGCTTGGCTCAGTTTGCTTTGGTTCATTATGAACCAAGGGTGAACCTCCTACCTACCACCACCACTACCATTTATTAACCCCACTTCTTTCTCTCTCTTCATTACTCTTCTCCTTTTCTCCATTACTTCTTTACCTACCAGAGAGAGAGAGAGAGAGAGAGAGAGAGAGGGGTCTAGGCAAGTGCAACTTGCTTCATGGAGGAACTCCAATTTTATTGCTTCATTCTCTTCCTTACAGCATTTTAACTTACTTTAGTACTTGGCATTTCCACTTTCCATGGCTAGATTCTTGTAGATCTAAGTTTACTTTATTTTCGGATTTCTTGGGTTTTGATCTATTTAATCTTGTTATTTCCGAGTTTTGATGGTTCTATATTGTAGAGCATTTTATTCTGCCCCGTTTTGACCTATGGAAGTCTGGATTTGGACTTGGGATGAAGAAATTATGAGCCTTGGAACTCTGAACTCCTTGGTTCTTCTTCTCAGACAAGTGGAGAAGAAGAACAGTGCTGACCGCATGAACCCCCTTAGCCGCATGGTAGCACTTGACCGCATGAACCTTCATGCGGCGAGTCTTCCAGCCGCATAGACTTCGGCATAATCCGAGCCGCATGGACTCCGTCTACCTATAGCCGCATAGGCTCGTATTCTTTTCCAGCCGCATGCGCGTTTATTTTCTCGCAGCCGCATAAGGCTTAGGCATGGTGCAGCCGCATATGATCGTGATCATTTCAGTCGCATGTGGTCCCGCATCTTTCCAGTCGATAGGGCTTCTCCCTTAGCCGCATGGGACTCAGCCATTTCCAGCCGCATGAGCATCCATCTTTCCAGCCGCATGTAATGCTCTGACTCAGTTGCATGCGTCCTCTCTTCCCGCTGGCCGCATGGGGACTGATATCTTTAACCGCATAGTTTCTGCCCCTGTTCTTAGCCGCATAGGCTTTTCCTTTATCAGCCGTATGTGCCTGACCCATCCAGCCGCATGGACTGTTCTTCTCCCAGCCGCATGAGATCATTCCTGACCGCATTTGCCTGAGCCGCATGACCCACATCAGTCCAACCTCGTGGGTTCATATCCCTTAGCCGTATAAGCCCTTGAATCCCGAACTGTCCTGAACTACATTAGCTTGATTTCTGAACCGCATGGGCTTTGGACCCTGAGCTGCATGGCCCCTCTCTGTACCTTGCTTTAATGATTAGTTATTATTATTACTTGATTGTTACTGTTAATTCATGTCTTGTAACCCCAAATCAACTTGGGTCGCCTGACTGAATGCTTGCACTATGATGTCCTGCACATGTACCTGAACACGATAGTGACCCGTCGTGGTGCACTCCTGATAAGTGAATATGATATGACCTGATAGTGGCCCGTCGTGGCGCACTCATGACAAGTACACTTGACATGTTAACCTGACATGATATATCTTGATAAGCTGTTGCGACGGCTACCTGACATGACATGTCCAGTATAAATAACCTGGATACCGTGGGCGATTGTGCTTGTACAAATAATCCAGTCCTGTCTTGCATCATGTCTAGGAGGGGACTCCTGAGTACCCCGGTCAGGAGTACCTACTGAAATGAACTAAGGCTAATAACTAGATTAATACATTAGTCATAAAGAGATCTCCCAGCTACAGTCAATCCCGTTACCTGGGCGCACCTGGGATCTGTAGCCTGCCGTCGAGTAGGGCACATTTCCAGCACACTGTCATGTGTTGCACCCTTCAAGCTACCTAAGGGTACATGCGTTTTCTGGACGATGTACCTATCTGAATTCAACCCTAATCTTTCGACCTGGGTAACCTGGATGGTCTGCAGGGCTTGTGGCTGTGGAATAATCTTACTGCATCTTGTTAGTAATTAGGCTGTGACAACCCTAGTTAGTTAAAGTATCAAGCCGTAATTCTTGCTTGGCCGTGAAATAATTGGATGGAGTCTAACCTGTCTAGTTTTGTCCTGATCTTGTTCCAGATTACTGCATGACCAGAATGCTTATATTTATTTTACCGATAAATGGTGAGAATTCCAAGTTCTGTTCAGACGAAGGGTTACAACCCCGGTCCTTGTTTGGTTTACGGGTTGTAACCAGGTTATCTGAATAGTTCCATGGTTATCTCGTCGTATATCATCCTGATGTATTTTTCTTTATTTCCAGTTCTTACCTTATTTATACTCTTGTGCTAATTGCTGGTTTTAGTTCCTAAGTGAAGCTTCCTTTGTGGCACTTGTTCTTTCTGGGATCTGACCCAGCTGGTTTTGTATGGCCAGATTTTGGAGCAGCTCCAGAGGATCTACCGACTTTCCAGCTCGATGGTGGCGACTAGAAGTAACAGGGCAACGAGTGGGTTTATTTTTGATCTCCCACTTATTGTAAAAATATTCTTTTGAGGCGTTTAGCCGGCGAGCACCTGTTTAGCTCGATTGCACTTACTTATTGTCTGCCTACGGGCTGTAACATGATTGACAGATCCTAGGGTTGATCATGTATGACTAAAACTCTTGCTAGTCCTAATATTTTGTAACGACTAGCTTCATGATCAACTGAATATGTAATGTTTGGGACGCCTTACTATTGTATATTTGGTGATCTAACATCTTGTAACATTTACTTACTTGCTTGTGATTGAGACACTAGGCTTGTTCATGACTATAGGAGACTGTTGGCTTGTAGTAAACCCTCATGTATCTAGACAGCCGTGACCGTATAGCGAGGTGGGTTGCACTTCAATATACGTAGCTGGCTATGTCTGCCCCCGCTCTCTAGTATTCTGGTTCTGGGGCATGACACTAGCAATAATGACAAGCTCAGTGACGGACCAGCGACGGAATACAGACAAATAGCTGTAGGTTACCGACGTACTAGCGACACCTACTGATGAAAATTTGCAAAAATATGCACTGCACTGACGAATTATCAACGAAAATTTTCGTCGGTAACGTGCTGTCTGATACCCAAAAATGTATTAGACGTCTTACCGACGAAAATTTCTGTCGACAACCTTCTGGAAAATTTGTAATTGGCCTCACAAAACTTTGTTGCTAATCCGTCGTAAAGCTGTCATAATTTTTCCTGACGGAATATTTATGTTGCTAATCCGTCGATGAGATGTGTCGCCAAATCCGTCGGTAATCTGTCTTTACAGAGGCGGATGACCGACGGAAATGTCTTAGCGACAATAATTCTAACGACGTACCGTTTCCGCCAGTAGTCGGTAATTGAAAATAGTGACGGATGTGTTACATTAACGATGGATATATCCGTCACTAATTAACAGTATTTTTGTAGTGAGATAACATTTTTTTTAAATTTCTTATTTGTGATATTCTAATTTTATTTTTGAATTATATCATGAAATCTCTCATTTGTGATTAAAATTTTAAAATAACAAAATCAACGCCATATCAACACCACATCATCGCCACATCCTGCCACATCATGGATATGGTATCGTCCAAAAAAATATGGGCAATGAATAGAACTTTAGCTACATATATGTTTTTCGACGTATGTCAGGCCCCATGGGAAGTTGGGACTTATAATGATGTCGATAGACTTCTAGGACAATTCAAAATGTCTCAAGTATCCGTAAGAAAAGAAAAGTCTAGTTATTGATGTCACGACCCGCACCTAGTATAAGGGCACGAGACCGTGGGTACGTCTAGTCTACGCCGCAGTGTCGGCGGTAGAACGTTGTCCTAGTTTAAAACAACAACTATAAAACAGTATAATGTACCTATCAATATATATACTCTCCATACGGAGGACAATCTCAGAAAGGTACAACTCAATCATAAATAGTTAAGGAGGAATAACAGCACAATATGGAAATAAATAGATGTCAATGCACAATACAGGTCAAATAGAAATAAGTCTAAGTGTTATCAACACATCATATTGAGTATATGAAATAATAACATATCAGAAGATATTTGGAGACAAATCTAGATAAATGTCCTAGCAGTCTAATCTAGGCGATACCGGTGTCTCCTCTAGACTAGCTGAATCCTCTTGGTGATCCAGGTCGCAAGTGCCGTCTAAGTCTGCGCCATAATAAGTAGTGCAGAAATCCTCCAAGTTCTCTGTAAAATTTGTTAACATATCCAGTCAGGATTGGAGCAAAGTACATAACTCTGAAAGCAGTTTCATTGTATGGTAGAAAATATAGAACTAGCAATAGAAGAATATACATGACATGTTGTATTTGGAAATACAGAAATATATGAAATACAGATAAGGAAACTGAGTATATGAATAGAATAGAGAATATGTAAACTATAATAAATATAAGTGATTTAGAACACAAGACAGTTATGTGATTAGTTTAGGTTGCACATGAGTAATCTATGGTAACTCGATTATACGTGACGGCATAATCGACATATATATAAGTACACTAGGGGATTTAATCACATACCACTTCTACTCTCCCGCCCCAATCAATACACAAGGATCCGATCATGATACATTACGTACACGATTATTATTTTCACATAGAGCACATGATAGTACATGAGAGCACATGAATGACACGAATACAAGGAGTACCCAATACACACGATAAAGTACATGAATATGGAATACCATGTACCCGGTAAGGGGATAACATCTCGTGACATGATCCATATAGTACCAATCTGTGTTAACAATATGTCAGCATCAAGTAAAGTAGTCTAGAACCGACAATATAGATAGTATCACGATAAAAACAATCAGAAAATGTACTCATATGATATCCTGAGCAACGACTGTGTGTCGGTATCCGAACTGGCGTCATAAAGACCAATTATGAATTTACAGGGTTACAAAGTGTTCTAGAGTAAACAATAGACTTAAATGCATTATTTAAATGCTGCTAGTATAACGCCCCAGTCCCAAAATACTTAGGACTAAGTACGTAGACATGTCAGATGTATACATACGAAATATACTCCAATATATGGAATCCTCGTATGTATACATAAGCTGTAAATATAGTAAAACTAAGGCTAACTAATCTCATCCACAAAATAAAGGAATAAAAGATACCATATAATCAACTATGAAACGTCTTTGTACAAGATGTTGGGCGAAGACAAATCCACTACCAACTATAAAAAGAGAGAGAATACATAACAAAGAAAGAGTTTGGCGAGCGAAGCGAAGACTATCCAAGTGCAATCATCCTCGAAGAAATAGAGATGATCACGGCTACGGCTAGAACACCTGCGAAAGATAAGAGCACACACCTGGAGAAATAACCAGGTCCTCAGAGGGACGTAACAAGATACACAATATCATGCCATATAAACTGAATGAATACTTCTCAATAATAATAAGTAAGATTGGATCATAACATGGTCCAATACCTCACCATTTTGATTAGCGTACCATCCCCCCAACCAAACAAGGACATGAGACGTCAAACTAACCCACGATGAAGTATCTTTCCAAGTCATGAATCCAATATGGTATCCGGACGCCAACAAGGTTCAATACCTTCTCATCGGAGTAGTAAGCCATACCTACAACCAAATAAGGACAAGATGTGGTGAACTAATCTACGATAAGTTATTGTTCCAAGCCACGGTCAGATACAAGTACCCAAACCAAGAGTACCATACCTAACGGATAAGGGTGCCTAACCGGTCTAAGTGAATGCAGTTTTAAGAACACCCTCCAACGCATGGGTCCTGGCTAAAATGGGATCGACATGGTCCCCCCTTGGGGCACCAGAGGCCCAATCAATAAGAGCATAACATTGCACAGAATGTCAGTGGCCATCAGTAATCATGGGTCATCAACTCGCATCTCCAGTGGAGCGTACGGTCACAAGAAAAATATGTAAAGTAGCCCATACGCTAAGGATATATCCACAACACATATAACCTCTATTAACTGCTAAGTCAAACTAAGCATGCAACCTCTATTAGCGGCTAATCCTATCACACGGCTTATATGTACTGGTGGCCAGCCAGTCACGCATGTCCGAGTTCTATATGTGACTCACAATAATGTGATACAAATGTGTCAAGGCCTATATATGTAACACACAAAGGATGGTCCCTTAAATCTAAGTCCAATGTGTTTGAAAATAGTACATAGCAGGAAATAGAACTAAACAGTAAAATTCTATCTAATTATGCCATGTATCAAAGTTTATTTTACAAAAAATAAATAATAAATAAATACATGAATATGAGCTAAAGTAAATTAAACAGCTAATGGCAAGATATCTTTCCTGAGGGTGATACGAGAAGCAGCAAAATCCAACAATCAGAATCATCAACACGAAAGTCAAAATCCACAAAGAGCTTCGAATGCTAAAACAAACATCACGAACATGTTTGGTATAAAAGATATGTCTAGAAAATGCCTATCCAAAAGTCCAATGCTGGAACAGGAGCAAAATCGTAATTTCGGGTCAAAACGATGTCCGCCGTTGGACCCGCTTTGTACCGAAATGCGTGCCAGTATCTATGGTCTCTAAAGTCGTCAAACTATATATCTATGGATCCGATTTGAGGAGACGAACCCAACCGCATGTCCAAAGTTGGATTCCGGCAGGCCGTGCACAATTTTGTCAGTTGGATCGGGTCACGGGCCCGCCAAATAGGCGTTCCGGTCAACCTTCTCAGAAATGGACCAAACTTGGCGTACATGACCAGAATTTTGATACGGTCCTATTGTCACAAGTTTCGTCTCGATAAGACGAACGTACACGAAGTTATGGCTATGTTTGCAAAAGATCGATACGGGGGTATTTTGACGGATACGCATTGATTTCTTAGCGTACATGCAACGTAATCGAGTTTCGTCAGTTTCCACACGTCAACAACATCCATACCCGCCTTTCGATGCGTATGGTTTGCGACCATGTCGCCCGATTTGTCGGGGCGCACGTCGTATCGGGATGTTTTATTAAAATTTTCTGTTTTCAAAAATTATTTTTCTTAAATTTTGGAATAGGAAATCTTTGCATACATGGAATGATAAATTAAACTAAAAGAAAGGTTTTGAAGTTCCATAGGTGTTCTAAAATACTGTTCAAAAGGTTATGAAATTTTTCTACATGATTGATCAGGATGTAACTCCCAATATGGGTGGTTGGATTGATTTCACTGTTTCAAGTTCGAACAGTTTTTCGGGATTTTTACATCAATTTCTAGATCGATGGATGGACTAAACCAAAAACTACTTGTGGGTACTTTGAAAGGGTTATGTAGGGTTTGCATAACATTTTACGAATGGCGATTTCACTAAATATGGAAGGAGGAATTAGGGTTTGAAGTTAGGTACCTGGGTTCCAATTGTACGTTGGGTAACTGAGGAGTTCCTCTATTTCAGGGGCCGGGGTTTACCGACGATGCATCGGCCGATGGCGGTGTGCAAGCGCGGGTTGGACACACGCAGGGCTAGAGGGCACGTCATGGTAGTTCTAGGTTCGAACATGAGGAAGTTCTGCGGATTTTTGAAAGAAAACTCCTCGAGTACTCTATGTTTTCATATACATACAACCTATCGATTTCTGGATAAATTCCTCGCCAATTTAAACCAAAATTTGAAAGGGTTTTGGTAAAATCCCTAGAGTATCGGATTAGGATTAGGCTGGAAGAAATTTTGGTTTAATGATGAAGTGTTGATCGATTTTGAACTTTTGAAATCGACAGCAAATGCCAAGGGGGGTCGGGTTTCACGGATTACTGTTCACTCTGGTGAACAGTAACTCAAGGTAATTTTTTTTTTTAAAAACTATTTAGAAAAAAAAGCTAATAAGATATATATATATATATTTATTATATATATATATATTTTTTATTTTTTATGTTATATATATATATATAATAAATATATATATATATATATATATATATATATATATATATATATATATATATATATATATATATTTTATATATATATATATATATAAAATATATATATATATATGTTATATATATTAGAATCCTTAGGATCTTCTATAATAAATTTAAAATAAACCCAAAAATTTTCTCAAATAATTTTATTAATTCAAACAAATTTATCAATATTATTAAGAAATATATATACATACAAGTAAGTGTACATATCTAATTACATACCAACAAAATTTTTACAAATATTTTAAAAATGTATAAAATTCCTAAGCTTTATTTTATATAAAATAATTTACCCTTGTCTATTTGTTTTAAAAATTGTTTCCTGAGGAATCAACTAATAAAAATATTAATAATACTAATAACAATGATAAAAATAACGATAATAATAATAACAATAATAATAAAAATGATAATGACAATAAAATAATAATAATAACCACAATAATAATCAAAATAGTAATAAAATGAACAACACTTTAGTAGGGTTATACTACCTTGGGGACAGTACATTTTGCTACTAGTATATTTTTACAAATAATATAAAAATCTTAAAAATAATAATTAAATAAATACTAAAAATGGAATAGATGACCATAATATGATTTAATAATCTAAACAACTAAATATTTAAATAAAATAATTCCAGTGGCACATACAGCTAATATGCTAGTCAAGGTACTTGTTGGCACTAGCCGTGCCATTTTATCTAGTCATTGTGCATAATCAAATTTAAGCATGACTAGAAATATATTTATAAATGAAAAAAAGAAAAAAGTTATTTAAGAAATTAAAAATCCTCCAATTTTTTTTTTTTGGGGGGGGGGGGGGGGATTACAGCTGGGCCTCTTCTAGGTCAGTGAAGTCAAAACTAGGTTAACTCTAGTCAATTGGTCTGCTATAGATCAAACTTGGTTCATTTAGTCTAAATCTAGGGTTTTGGCTAAGTTAGACTATTTAGTGTGCTGGTGCTAATGTGGTATCAAGCCATATCTCAAACCTATCTAGATGCTTCATACCCTATAGTATAACTATAGGATACCTTACCTAAACTCCAAATCAACTACTAACATTATATATATATATATATATGTCAGTCCTTATATATGTTATATATATATGTCAGTTATATATATATGTATATGTATATATATATATATATATATATATACAAGGAATGACATATATATATATATAACATATACAAGGACTGACATATATATATATATATATATATATATATATATATATATATATATATATATATATATATATATATATAGGCTGACATATACAAGGACTGAACAAATGTCCTAAACTGATGCTATTACCTCCTCAGTATGGACTGACACACAATAAAGAGACTGACATCCAATTGAGGTATATATATATATATATATATATATATATATATATATATATATATATATATATATATATATATATATAGGCTGACATATACAAGGACTGAACAAATGTCCTAAACTGATGCTATTACCTCCTCAGTATGGACTGACACACAATAAAGAGACTGACATCCAATTGAGGTAATCCTCAAATGGACTAAACATGTAATGATTTAGGCTGAACATTAGTGTAGGTAAAA
The DNA here is from genome assembly GCA_029216955.1 of Iris pallida. Taxonomy (NCBI): domain Eukaryota; kingdom Viridiplantae; phylum Streptophyta; class Magnoliopsida; order Asparagales; family Iridaceae; genus Iris; species Iris pallida. The sequence goes on along the minus strand of JANAVB010029417.1, from coordinate 1,546,887 downwards.
GGGAACTGAAATAGGAATGGACCACTCGAGCCCCTTCTCCTTTCTCAAAGACAGCTATAGGTGTAGAAGCATGGAAAAGATGGAGTTTATGCGGACCATCACTCCATGCGGCCAAGAGAAATCAAACCGCAGAGGGAAGACTCTCGAAGATCCCCTGCGGCCAAGTAAAACTAAGCCGCAGAAGGAGTGCTCCTGGAGACCCCATGGGGCTAAGAAAACTCGAGCCGCAGAAGCAAGGCTCTCGAAGGACCCCTACGGCTAAGTGGATTCGATCCGTAGAAGCAAGGCTCTCGAAGATCCCATGCGGCCAAGTGAAACCAAGCCGCAGAGGCAAGGTTCTCCAAGATCCCATGCGGCCAAGCGGAGCCGAGCCGCAGAAGAAATGCTCCTAAGGCCACTATGCAGCCAAAAATGATTCAGACTCTATTTTGTGGAGGTGGTGGGGCACGTGGCAGTTTGACCAAGTCTCAGCCATCCAGATTTGCTACAACAAAGAAATCTCAACAACCCTACCAGATGGCAGCCCAAGATCGAGTCTTTGGTGTGCTGTTGCAGCCACATGGCCCTCTATGCGGCCTAAAATCTGCTTTATGAAGGAATCACTATAAATAGCAGGGTATCACACCCATGCAAAAGGTTGGCAATCAAAGGATGACAAATTTCTTTAAGAGCAAAGACTGTGTCTGATAGTCTAAGGAGTAAGGCAGAGTTGCTACACTTTTTCGAGCCTCCATCGTCACCCTCAGAATCAAAAACTAAACAATTGTACTTAGATTGTTTCCTAGGATTTCTTTCCAGGCTTTCTTTTGTACAAGCGAGTTTGCAATCAAATTCAGTGTCTCTATAATACCTGTCTTTGATATTTAATGGCAAACATGATGGCGACTCAGCTGGGGACTTCCTTCTCCAATGTTGAGAAGTTGGTGACGCAATCCGACGCGTCTAAACTCGGCTCTACGCAGCAAATACTTGTGGTCCATTTTGACCAACAACCATTCGAAGAGATGCTCTCTGAAGGGAGCGGCAGCCCATCACAGAAGCGAGCCAACCCGAAGAGAACCCACAGGACGTCGAAGCACAAAAATGCTGCCCTTCGCCAGGTTCTCGAAGAAGCTCCTTCTGCGGTCCAAGACGGTAATCAAAGCTCTCCTGCGGCCTTGCTTCAGACCACAGAGAACCCCACTGTCCCCAAATCCAGTAGAGAAAAATACTACGATACTGAGCTTTTGGGGGTACAAGGGAAACTCATGCGGACGAAAAAGAGGCCGCATAAGAAAAATGGGTAGTCTGCCTATGCGGCAGCCACCTTTGGCCGCAGGCGGATGGCCCATGCAGAAGCCAATCCTGGTCGCAGACACGCTACCCCATACAGCTCTGTTAGAAGCTCTACTTTCGACCGTCTCTCATACGGACCTGACTCTATGCGGCCTATTGAGAATGGGGAATGTTCTAATCTGGACTCTTTTTACTACGTGCCTTCGGGTGCTAAGTTGAAGAAGTCTAGGACAGTGTGGGCCCAACAAGCTCAGTCAACTGTCTAAGCTGCTGACCGTCAACGGGCACCGTTAACTGTTATACGGGCTTCTGATAGAAAGTTGTACAGAACCACCCGCATCCAGCCCTCAGTGGAAAACAGACAGGGTGGTCCCAAAAGTCTTCCAATCATGAGCGAGAGCAAGTGCTTTTACTAGCCTCGTGTCAAGGAGCAAACATGATACCTACGCACCCGTGTGCTCGGGATACCTGAGTCCACAAATTAGATGCAAAGGTAGATCAAGTTGCTATCAACTTGTGAAAGGTAATCACTCACAAACGCAAGGAGAGAGAAACAACCTTGGCATGCGATGAGCCCTTTTCAGGACATCATTGTACCCAAGTTGTCATTAACTGCTGTTGCGATAAGTCGGCAGCACCTGAAGATCGGCAGTCCATTTTCCAACGACTACACCAGCCAACACATGTCCGACGACAACTCGAGAAACTGGTGCAAATTTTGGGAGACATGGAATTTTCTTTCGCCTCCTGTGATTCAACTCGGAAGGTTCCTTCCGGCAAGGAAGGAAAGAAGACAGGCTCCTCCAGCCCGACAATCTCAGCCAGCACTGTAAGGAAACGCTCATCTGGAAGATTACCGTCGACAACCACATGGGGTATCTACCTAGGCACCCATTCCAGAAAGAAGCTTCCAGCACTCGGGGGTGCATCCTCGACCTCCCTGGGGGTAGATGAAAATGGGGGTAGTAGTCCCCTCAATGTATACGACAACCTGGTATTCCAAGAGGATACACAGGGGGTAGCGATCCATTGGAATTATGCAACAGACTTGGACGTCCCTGAAGGTGACCGCCTTCGCCAAGACGATGCAGCTTCCTGCACAGGGGGTGGCACCCCTTCCAGATCCGAGGAGGAGGACATTCCGACATTCCCCGATGATTTCTCTGTATGAGGGTACGACACAGAAAGTACTTCTTCTATGGTCCCTTCTACGTCTACCCATGTGCGGATAGTTTTTATGGCTGGCGATGATCATGAAGGACTTACTGATCGACAACATCTAGAAGTACTTGAAGCCATCCTCCTATCCTTGGTCAAGTCGGTAGACGAAATCAAAGGTGCCTTGCCGACTCAACCAGCAAGGATGCCTGGACAAACAAGCTTGGGACCCACAGTCAACGCGGACTCCAACATGACCGCTCCTTCTTTGGGTGATAATCCTCTAGGAGCATCTGCTCCTTCAGCTGCAGACGAAGCCAGGGAGGCAAGAAGGGAAGTCCAGGAGCTTCGAGCAATGTTCAATGCTCGAGACTCCTTCCGGGACCTCAGAATACGGCAGTCGTACCCCATTGCGTGGAGAGATGTTTCTTTTCTGCCACGATACAAGCCATTTCACATCGATTCATATAACGGAAAGACCTCTGCTAGTCAGTACATGACCTATTTTGAGATCACAACCGACCACTTGCCGTATAGTGATGCTATCCTCACACGATTATTCATCGGAGCATTGGAGGGGATCACGTTCGACTGGTACCGTAACCTTCCGGACAACTGCATCCATTCCTTTGACGGCTTCAAGTAGATGTTACTAGAGAGATTCTACGAAGTGGGGCATGATGTGACAAGTTCGTCTCTCATGGACGTCGTTCAGGGAGAGAAGGAGCTAACGAGGAACTATATCGAACGGTTTTGCCAAACCGCGATAAGATTGCCCCAAGGCAATCCCGAAAGCTCCTTGATTGGAATTTGCTAGAAGAAGTTGCTCCCTGCAATCAGCTTCTGGATGGACGAAGATCAGTTCAGGGATTGGACGACCTTCATCATAAGCGCTACCAATGCGGAGGTAAAAATAAAGAAGGCTCGCCAGCTTGGACTATACATCCCAGATGGAGAGTACAAAGGCAAATATCCCGGTACCACCTCCAATAACAACAACTGTGGCGGCACCACCAATAACCGAGACGCCAAGGGCAAACAGGCCATAGTCGCTGGTACGACCAAAGAGCCTGAATAAAAGCAGGCAGAAGCTCAGCAGCCCAAGGTGAATTACTCATTTGAAGATAGACATGTCAAGCCGATCTTCGACATGCTCTGGCAAGGGAAAAGAATCCAACTCCCTCCACCAAGGCGTGAGCCTCGAGCGGCAGAGATGGAGGACCCAAAATATTGCCACTTCCACTGCTATGTCCATCATTCCACTCATAACTGCTTCCAATTAAAGTGGTACATCCAGAATCTTATCGACTCCAAAGCTCTGTCGCTAGATTTCGAAGAGTTTACCGTGGCTGCGAACATGGTATCAGTTCAGTTTGGCGACTTCCCTCCAACCAAAATACAAGACAAGGTAATACCTGTCCCCCGAGCAACGATGGAGGTTACTAATCTTCCACCTGTCCGGGACCAGACGACTGGCTTGTGCCTCTCACCACGTCACGAGGAGAGGTTATTTGGATGTACCCAGATCTAGTGCCCGAAGTTACACAGGTAGTGCCATCTTCAACCAACAAAAAGAAGGGCAGGAAGTCCAGATCTTGCCATACAATTTTATCCGAAACTGAGGAGGTGGCGGCCGTTGTTACCCGGTATGGTGCACAATGCCAGCCCACTCTGGGTAATTTAGTCGAAGACCCTCAGCTGACAAAGCTGGCTGCTACTGATGTGCCGGGGCCATCTCAGTCTCCACCGACGGACAGGCCCAAGCCGAAGGAAACCCGCTTCGACAGGTCGCTCCGTAAGGATGCACCTCAGGGGCTGGAGAGACCTTACAACTTTGACATACTTGTACAATTGGCTAATATGCCAGCAAAGTTATCATTATAAGAGCTTCTAAGGCTCTCCAAGGATGTTCTCGTCGCATTGAGGGAAGCACTCCAGAATGCTGACACCTACTTAGCCCAGGTCAAGCCTACAGGGGAGGATGCGTCAACAGATCTCCAAGGCAGCAATTATGCAGACGCAATGCCCAACATCGTGTTCACCCCACAGGACATGTTAATCAAGACCAACTTGCATGATCGCCCCTTGTATTACAGTGGATACATAGGCGACATCAAGGTGGATCGGATCCACATCAATCCTGGCTCGTCAATAAGCATCATCCCAAAAAGCTTGTTTCAACTCCTGGGCATCCCTATGCACCGGCTAGCGGCAACCAACACTGCTATTAGTGGTTTCAACTCGGGAAGGAGTTATCCCTTGGGAAAGAGCCGCTTGAAATATCAGATCGCGACCTGAGGATGCAGGTTACCTACTATGTCATAGACGCAGATACGTCCTACAATATCCTCTTGGGATGTCCATGGATACATGATTATATGATCGTGCCGTCCACACTCCACCAATGCTTCAAGTATGTCAGTAAGCATGGCTTCGTGAAGACAGAATTTGCCGACATCGATCCCTTCAAAGGGGTTGAGTCTTACTATTCTTCGGAGGCTTGTTTATATGAAGAATCCAAGAAGCACATACTGATGAACTGGAGGTCATAACAGGAGCACCTCGTCCACCATTGCCTCCCCAAGGCACACAGTATAACAAGGCCAGAGCTCAGGGCCTGGGACAAAATTATGGACAGGCATTCTCATTTGCTATTGAGGATATAGAGATAGAGGCGGAGGTTATAACAGGTATGGTTCTAGTTGCATCTTTTCCTGCTATTATATTATTTGATACTGGAGCCACACATTCATTTATAGCCACTAGTTTTGCCACTAGACACAGCATTTCCATCACACCCTTAGCTAAGAATGTTAAAATCCTCACTGGAGGAGGAGTTGTACCTGTTAGTGGTGTTTGTAGACTTTGTCCTGTAGTAATAAATGGTAGAGAGATGGTGGCACGACTTCTTATATTCCCTATGCCGATATTTGATGTGGTTCTTGGAATGGATTGGTTGAGCCAGCATTTCGCTCTCATAGACTGCCATAGGAGCAGTATTATCTTTAGACCACCGAATGTGGCAGAGTTCGAGTTCACCAGAGAAGACGGAGAGAGTTGTGATGCACCCACATCGGGGACTCATATGATGATGCATGACACCCCTCAGTACCCTATTATTACCGAGTTCGAGGGTGTATTCCCCGAGGAGTTGCCAGGACTACACCTGACCGAGATATTGAGTTTTCTATTGAGCTTATTCCCGGAGCCGAGCCTATTTCATCTCGAGTATATCGTCTGGCATCCAAGGAGTTGGTAGAGATGAAGATGCAGATTGATGACTTATTAGAGAAGGGATTTATTCGTGCCAGTACGTCACCATGGGGAGTACCCGTTCTTTTTGTGCCTAAAAAAGACGGGACAGTGCGCATGTGCATTGACTACAGAGCATTGAATACAGTGACGGAGAAGAACAAGTATCCCTTGCCACGTATAGACGATCTATTCGATCAACTGAGTGGAGCAAAAGTATTCTCCAAGATTGACTTACGATCAGGCTACCACCAATTGAAGGTTCGGAAGGAAGACATTGCAAAGACGGCCTTTCGATCGAGGTATGGACACTACGAGTTCTTGGTCATGCCTTTCGGTTTGACTAATGCACCTGCAGTTTTCATGAATTTAATGAACAAGATCTTTTACCAGTACTTGGACAAATTTGTTGTAGTCTTTATAGACGATATCTTGATTTACTCCAAGAGCCAAGAGGAGCATGAGCAGCATCTACGGATAGTTTTGGGAACATTGAGGAACGAGAGACTCTTTACGAAGCTTAGCAAGTGTGATTTCTTTCTCAAAGAGGTAGCATTTCTTGGTCATACTGTTACGGGCGATGGTATATCAGTAGACCCAGAGAAGATTACAGCAGTCAAATCATGGCCCGCTCCCACATCAGCTTTTGAGGTGAGAAGTTTCCTCGGACTTGCGGGTTACTACCAACGATTCGTGGAAGATTTCTCTCGAATAGCGGGGCCTATGACTCGATTAACTTGCAAGGATCAGGAGTTTGAATGGACAGACGAGTGTCAAGCCGTATTTGATGAGTTGAAGAAGCGATTGACCACAGCACCGATCTTGACACTACCAACGGGCCCAGGAGGATTTGTGATCTACAGCGACGCATCCTGGAAGGGATTAGGATGTGTATTAATACAGCACGGTCGTGTAGTAGCTTATGCATCGCGACAGTTGAGAGTGCACGAGAAGAATTATTCGACCCACGAACTAGAGCTCGCAGCGGTTATCTTTGCTTTCAAGCTATGGAGACACTACTTGTATGGCGAGAAGGTTGATATCTACACTGATTATAAGAGCCTCAAGTACGTGTTCACACAGAAAGAGTTGAATATGCGACATCGACGTTGTTTGGAGTTGATAAAGGATTATGAGATTGAGCTACATTATCATCCGGGCAAGGCTAATGTCGTGGCAGATGCATTAAGCCGTAAACCCATAGCACACTTTTTGACTACACAAAAAGAGTTGATTAGAGACTTGGAGCAGCTTGGTATTGAGGTAGTATTACCGGAAGCAGATGGCGTATTAGCCAACCTTCAAGTGCAATCATTACTGGTAGAGCGTATCAAGGCAGTATTGCCTAATGATGCTAGATTTCGACGGCTGAAGGAGAGGACTGAAGCAGGAGAGCAGACAGGTTTGAGGATCCACTCAGATGAGACATTGCGATGTGGTGATCGTATTTATGTACCCAATGGAGAGCTACGTCAGGAGCTTATGGCAGAGGCTCACAGTTCGACATACTCTATTCATTTCGGAGGGACCAAGATGTATCGTGACTTACGACAGTATTATTGGTGGCATGGAATGAAGCGAGAGATAGCTAGTTTCGTTGCCAAGTGCTTGGTATGTTAACAAGTGAAGGTAGAGCACCAGAGGACGGCCGGATTATTGCAGCCGCTACCCATTTCCGAGTGGAAGTGGGAGCACATTACTATGGATTTTGTCACGGGTTTTCCTCGGAGTCCTAGGGGACGTGACGCAGTGTGGGTGATTGTTGATAGACTTACAAAGTCAGCATATTTCTTACCATTTAGAGTGGGCCAGTCAACAGAGGTATTGGCAGAGATGTAAATAGAGCAGATTGTGAGATTGCACGGTGTGTCTGTTAGTATTGTGTCGGACCGTGACTCGAGATTTACTTCACATTTTTGGCGGAGCATGCAAGAGAGTTTGGGCACTCGATTAAAGTTTAGCACATCGTATCATCCGCAGACAAACGGCCAGTCAGAGCATACCGTTCAGACGCTAGAGGATATGCTGAGAGCGTGTATGCTTGATTTTGGCGGTTCGTGGGAGGACCATCTTCATCTTGTAGGGTTTTTCTACAACAATAGCTATCAAGCGAGCATTCAGATGGCTACGTTTGAGGTATTGTATGGTAGAAAGTGTCGGTCTTCCGTTTGTTGGAGCGACATAGGAGAGCGACAGCTATTGGGTCCCGAGTTAGTCTTGAGCACAGTGGAGACAGTGAAGAAGATTCAGGACCACCTACGAGCAGCACAGGATCGTCAGAAGCAGTGGACAGATAATCGTCGTCGACCTTTGGAGGTCAAAGAGGCTGACCATGTGTTCTTGAAGATATCCCCACTAGAGGCACGATTCGATTCGGAGGACGTGGCAAGTTGAGTCCAAGGTACATCGGGCCTTTCGATGTCTTGGAACGTGTTGGAGAGGTTGCTTATAGATTGGCCTTGCCACCGTCGCTGAAGGAAGTACATGACGTATTCCATGTATCTCAGCTGAGGAGGTACGTGGCGGACAGCAATCATGTGCTTGATCACTCCGAGGTCACAGTTGGACCGAGCTTGCCGTACGAAGAGCAACCAGTATGTATCCTCGATCGCCGAGTGAAGGTGTTACGGAACCAATCTATTCTATTAGTTCGTGTGGCATGGAAGCATCACTCGCCAGGGGAGTCTACTTGGGAGCGCGAGGACGACATCCGTAATCGCTGCCCGCAGTTGTTCGAAAACGAAGGTTTGTCTTGCATTTTAAGTGCTATTATATTTCCTTGCATTGCATTTGATCCCCCGACCTTAGTTTAATTTCGAGGACAAAATTTTCTTTAAGTTGGGTAGGAAGTAAAACCCCCTAAATTTTGGTATATTTAAATAATTTTTTGATAATTTAGGCATGTATACAAATATTAGGAGTGTATGTTAATAATAACAAATAATATACACAAATGTCAGTATTATTAATAATGCATTAGTGTTAATAATATAAAGGAATATATTACTGTGGGTATATTTTTATACACATGGGAGTTTGAGTGTGTATATTATTATATATGCACTATATAAATTAGTATGCTAATCATAAGGAAAGGAAAATGTGTACTGTAGCAAATGCTACAGTACCTATGCTAAAACCGAACCCCTTTCTCCAATGTAGTCGTGAGCTACATTACCAGCAGGTCCCTGAGATGGCCCACCATATCACAAGTGCCCATAGGCATTTCAAGTTCTATACGAACTTATACTGCAGCGCAGTATATAAGCCTAGGATGGCCGATTGGTCGAAACCCTAACCCCCACATCTCTTCGATCCTCTCGAACCCATCCACCAGAGCACCCTGACCTGTTCCCTAGACCCCAATGAACCGCCCAGAGGGGCCTGCGATCGCCGCCACCGATCGGAGCTTCGCCAGCCACCCGACCCGACCGAAAAAGACCCCCTTGTTCTTCGTTCAGTAACCGAGGTACCCACTTCTCGATCCAAGTTCTTCCTATCTATTATATCGTTTTCGATTCTACGAGTTCCTACGTAAGGCCAACATAACCCCCTCAAAACTCTTACTGGTAGAATCGAGCGAAACTCCATACATAGCTCGATATTCGAACCCAATTCTTGAGAAAAACTCGAGGGAAAAATAGAATAGAAAGCAGTCCCAAACCCATAATTGGAAGCCAAACTTTTGACGATTCTTCGACAGTTTTGTGAAACTAATTAAACACATGTGAAGCCAATAAAACCAAGAGTAGAAGGCAACTTGTGGATCGAAGTTTCGATTAATATGTAGGAAGAAATCTGTATGTGAAGTTGTTGGAAAAACTGGTTTCTAAATCACAAAAATACTGGAATTTTGTCCGATACGACGTATGCTCCGACAAACCGGGCAACGTGGTCATGTGCTATATACATCAAAAGGCGCGTATGGACGTTGCGGACGTGTGGGAATTAACGGAACTCAGTTTCGTCGCGTGTGCGCGACGAAATCAACGCGAATCCGTCGAGATACCCCCGTATCGACATTTTACAAACTTGCCCATAACTTCGTGTACAGTCGTCGAATCGAGACAAAACTTGTGCCAACAGGTCCGAATCAAAATTTTGGTCTTGCATGCCAAGTTTGGTTCGATTCTGAGAAGGTCGAATCGGAACCCATTTTTGGCGGGCCCGCGACCCACTCAAACGGGCGATTTTGTACACGGCTCCTCGGAATCCAAAACTAGACATACCGTTGAGTTTCTCTCCTCAAACAGAAATCGTAGACATGTAGTTTGATGACTTTAGAGACCGTAGACTTTGGCATGCGTTTCAGTATAAAGCGAGTCCAACGGCGGACATCGTTTTGACCCAAAATTATGATTTTGCCCCTGTTCCAGAATTTGACTTTTGGACAAGCGTTTTCTAGGTATATCTTCTTCACCGAGATCATTTTTGATGTTTGTTTCAGCGTCCGGAGTTGTTTGGAGATTGTGACGTTTCTTGACTGACATTGTGATTACTTGGACTTGTCACTTTGCACCATCAGGCAAGATACCTTGCCACCTTACTCTGTGATTATTATATTCTTATTTTCAGTTGTTATTTTCAACATTTTGTTTTGTGATATTTAAACTGTGCGTCCAAGTCACAATTGGGTGCAAGCGACTCTATCGGTCGTTTTTCTTGCTTTATTTATTCTCTTGCATTGACTTAGCTTATTGACCATCCATTGATGTTGAGGTATTGGTATATCTCATACGGCCTTGACACTTGTTGTATCACGTAATGTGAGTCACATGTAGGACACGTTTCCACGTAGTCGGCTGGCCACCGATACGTATGGAGCGTGCGACGGATAGGAGTAACTGCCAATAGTATTGCATGTTAGAAGACTTGGCGGTTACTAGAGGTTCATATCAGTCATGGAGATGATGATATTAGGCATTGGGTGGGGAGAACAATACCTGACGTATGGGCTTCTTTACACTTCCATGATTACCTGTGTGCTCCTCCGGAGACGCAGGCTCCAGGCGCCCTCTGACGTTTTCCAGAGCGTTGTGGACGTAGCCCCTTACACATGGTGCCCTCTGACGCTTCTCGAGCGTTATGGACGTAGGCCCCTGGTACCCTTTATGGGAACTATGCCGATCCCATTTACAGCCAGGGCTCATGCGTCGAAGGATTGTATCTCAACTGCATATTCACAGTAGAACGGTCAGGAACCCGATGGCAAGCATACCTTTTTTTTATTATATTATCACAGTTTATATGGCATGGTATTTTATTGTATCTTGCTATGTCCCCTGAGGACCTGGTTATCTCTCCAGGTTTAGACAATTTTCCACAGGAGTACGGAGCGGCATTGGAGCTATCCTACATTGATGACGAGGCAGTTACTACTGATTTTTAGTCTATTCTATATTTGAGACATTAGTGGATATTATTTTACATCTCTTTTCTTTCTATTTTGCGGAGGTTGGACTCCGATCTTGTGAGACTATTTTTCATAGCTGTTTGGAGTGAGTATATTCACCCGGCTATCTCTTGTTACTCTTATTTATTTATTTGGACTCTATTATCTTCTGTGTTGAGCTGTGATGAGATTAGATATGTTATTCTGGCCTGTGATTATTTTTATTTACAGCTTATGTGCATATATGAGGATTCCATATATTGGAGTAATATTGGGGGAGGACAGTCGCTAGTGCATATGGGAATCCAAACAGGTGAACCACAATCTCCGGATGGAACTGTGGCGATATATTTACAGATGCCCTCTGACGTTTTGGACGTTACGGACGGATACAGATGACTGGATGCCAGTTACATACACATAGCCTAAAATCCCACCCATGCGCATGAAAGTTGTCCTCTAAATTGCATATTAGGCGGTTAGAATCTCCTTTGCATATTTATGTCTAGGATAGTCTTTTATATATTATTTTATTATTCTGACAGTTCATATTAGCTTGTTCTTCCTGTATCTTGCTACGTCCGTCTGAGGACCTGGTTTTTCCCCAGGTGTGTGTACATGTCTTCTGCAGGTATTCTAGCAAAGGCCGTGGTCTTCTCCATTCCTTCGAAGACGATTGCGTTTGGTTCGTCTTGTCATTTTATGGATCGATTCTTTTACATTTCTTTCATTGAGATAGTTGGTAGTGGACTTTGTCTCCGCCCAACGATTATATCATAAATATTCAAGTTAATTTTTCTGTTATATATTCTTTTCATTATGGATGAGATTTAGTTTGTCTTGGATTACTATATTTTACAGCTTATGTATACATACAAGGCCCCTGTACTTCGTATGTATATAGCTGGCATGTTTACATACTTGGTCCTACGTATTTTGGGACTGGGGCGTTACAGGTGGGACTCCAGAATCCTCTCTACGAAGGAGAAGAGATGTGCAGCATCTACCATCCCCGCAGGCGGAGGCGGCTGCGGTGGAAGGATCTCAGGAATCACAACGCTCGGCTTCCTGACTGGTGGAGGTGCTCCTCCAAAAGTGGCAGAAACATCGACTCCTGAGGGCTGCACTGGCCCTGTGGCACCGGGAGCTGGCTGCTGCTGAGGTCGAGAGGTGCTAGACCCCTCTCCAGCATCTCCCAGTCCAGAGCGATGCGATCTCGTCTCAACCATCCTGGAGACATAGATCAAACAAGAAACAATTACTGAGAATGAGTCAAAATATCAAAGGAGGACAGTTTAAAATTTAAAGGAACACAATAAGGAGCAAATATAGATATACGGAATCTGATAAGGAATTTTTTCCTAGTGTGAATGAGTACCTTCAAAAAATATACTAATTCCTACTGCAGGCTGCAGTGATATTCTAGTTCGAATACCACTACACTTCTAACCTAGACCTGTATGGGCCACCACTAAAAACGTGTCACGACCCGCACCCTAGAGTAAGGGCACGAGACGTGGGTACATCCAGCCTACGCCGCAGTGTCGACGGTAGAACGCTGTCCTAGGTCACAACATCTAACAGTTTAAGGTAATAAACAGTTATACTCTCCGAATGGGGGTGACATAACAGAATATATATCAATCACAGCTAAGGTAGAACAGGATAAAGATAGAATGATATAAAGATGCAAGTGTCCTCTAAGGCTGTCCCAAAATCCACATAAAATACAAATAGAGAGAAAGCTAAGTGTCTAAATAAACTCTACTAACATCCAGAATAATACAGATCCAAATATATACAACTCAACTCCAAAACTATAAAATAAGATAAATATCTATGGAGCAACTGTCTCTACTGCTAAGGGATCCGACTGGAAGTCCGGATCGCAAGTGTCCTCTAAGGCTGTCCCATAGAAAGTGTCTAAGCAGGCCTCCTCCCCATCCTCTGTAAAATTTTCAACAAGTCCAGTCAGGACGGGAACGAGCACATATCTCTCAAACAGTTCATAACAGGTTAGGAGTATAAATCATGCAATAGAGTAAAATACAGGAAATGCTGTCACGACCCGCACCCGTTTTTTTTTAAACGGATACGAGACGTGTCCAAGCCAGCCTACGCCGCAGTGTCGGCGGTAGTACGCTGTCACGGCCATGAAGATCAAATTCACAAATAATGCTCATTCATAAAATTAATTTAATTTATAATAATTACAAGTTTTATATTTGCAGAAGAATATAAACTTGTACAAATATTGAATGACTATAACTTGACTATCTAACTAGTCTCTAGGCTTCTGTCTGCAAGTATCCCCGTATCTCCCATGCTAAGTGAGTCTGCGGCTAACCTGAAAATGTTGGTTTCCAGTCAGGAATGGAACGAGCACAATTCACTGAATGCAATTTCAAATAAAGAAGATGACTATAAAACAAAGGTTAGACATCAATTATGAGTTTTGAAAATAAACAAAAAATACAGAAAACCAATAGTAAATAAATAGACACAACAGACTTTCCCAAACTGCTAGAAGTACCTTTGATATGTGATCGGTCTCGGGACAATTATGCGATACTGTCTACACTGTCTAAAGTTACACTGTCTACACTGTCTAAGTTACACTGTCTACACTGTCTAAGTTACACTGTCTACACTGTCTAAGTTACACTGTCTATATTGTATAAAGCTACACTGTCTACAGAAAATATTGTAATAAAGAAACACTGTCTACAAAATAATAGTCAAGATCTACACAATTTAAATACAGTAAAAATTATAGTCAACACTGTCTACTTTGTAATAAATAAATCACTGTCTACACTGTCCACAAGAAATAAATAAATCACTGTCTACACTGTCTACAAGAAATAATGAATCACTGTCTACACTGTCTACACTGTCTATGGTCAGATCACACATCCTTGGTACTTCTCATTCCCGACTCAACAATTTATAATAGAAAAAAAATCACATAACCAATGACCAACCAATAAAATATAGTAAAAATTAATATCAAAATGCAGACAATAAACTGTACTCGCCTGTGGTCCTCTGCTGGTAAAACTGACAGTCTGAACTACTCAACGTGCCACAATAGTCAAAACCTGTACAACAGTCCCCGGATGCTGAAATAGACAATACCAATGATCTCAGAATAGTCCAATTAGCTAGGATTGCCTGTCCTTACGTCCAATTCTGGACACAGGGACAAAACGGTAATTTTGGGCCAAAACGATGTCCATCGTTGGACCCGCTTTGTACCAAAAAGTGTGCCAGAGTCAACGGTCTCTAAAGTCGTCAAACTACATGTCTACGGATCCAGTTTTCCGATACGAACCTATCCGTATGTCCAAAGTTGAATTCCAGCGGGCCATGCACAAAATCGCCCGTTGAGTGGGACCGCGGGGCCCGTAAAACGACGATTTTATCAACGATCTCAGAATCGGACCAAACTTGGCATACAGGACCATAAAAATGATACAGTTCTGTTGGCGCAAGTTTCGTCTCGATCTGATGAGCGTGCACAAGGTAATTGGAGAATTTGCAAAGTGCACGATACGGGGAATTTCGACGGATACGCATCAAATTCGTCGCGCACACGCGACCAATTTGAATTTCGTCAAAGCCCACACGACCACGAAGCCGTTACGCAGCTCTCGATGCTTTCGGTTCGCGACCACGTCGTCCGGATTGGCGGGACGCACGTCGTATCGAACGATTTTATTATTCTGAGAACAAATTTTTCCTAAACTTTGGGATCCGATATCTTGACACGTAATCGATGATTTCGATTCCCATAAACTGGGTTTCGATGTCCTATAGGTTGGCTATGAATGTATTCAGATAGATTTCTAAAATAATCATTGGATCGGCGATTGGTCGCCTTCCAAAATAGGATACATGCAACAGTTTTCGAACTGTCCAGAACGAGTTTTTCGTCGATTTCGACTCAGTTTCTTTTCGAATCTGGGTCGATTCCACACAAACTATCTAGATGGATTCCTAGGTGGTTAGGTTGTGGTTGCATATGTGAAAACGAAACGAGAATCGGTAGTACGAAGAAAAAATGGTTTACCTGCAAAAGAGGGTTCGGATCCTGCTGCTGCTGCTGTTCCTATTTGCTCCTGTGCACGGTTGGCCGTTCCTGGCCGGCCGTCCTCCGGCCAACGGTGGTGCAGTGGCCGCGGGGTGGTTTGCCCCTGGATGGAGGTCGGCGTGTGCTAGGGTTTGGGGTTGGAACTCGACGTTAGGGTTTGTGTCGATCTCTCGTTTATAAGCGTTGAACCGAAAACAGGGGGGGTCGGGTTTTTCTCGGTTGAAGATGGGTTATGCAAAACCTGTGGGCTGGCAAAACTGCTACGAAAAAAGGCCTCGGTTGGGCTGAGATTCACTGAGCTGGGCTTGGTTACTATATCAGTTATTCTTCTTCTTTTCTAATACTTTGTATATATAAATCTATATATACATATATATATATTTACATATACCTATATTTATATATATACACCCATACACATACACTTGCATATAATATATATATTTATATATACATACACACATATATAATTTATATATATATATATATATACCTACACGTACTTCATATATACTTATATACGCATACACATATGCATTATATATATTTATATATAAATATATATACATACACATAAATATACACAACATATATATATAGATATACATATCTATATACTCATATGTATATACTTCTTCAACATGTATTTACATATAAAATATAATAATTTATAATCTATATATTATAACATTTATTTGATAATAATAACATAACCAATAAAATATTATTATATAATAATAACCTCAATAATAATAATAATAATAATAATAATAATAATAATAATAATAATAATAATAATAATAATAATAAATATAATAATAAGAATTTTAATAAATCAATAATGGTATATATACCATTTGCACAAGCTAATAATCCCGAGATGTACAAAGTCCCATTATACAAAAAGTCACTGAATATCAATAATAGTAATATTTATAATATTTAAATTACGAATAATTAGGGAATAATCATTAACCATTAAAATGAAATGCAATACCCTCATACCAAATTCTATCAACACGGTTGTCATTGGACGCGCCGCATGACTACATGGGCTTGGGCTCAGTTCGGTCCAGCCCGAGCTAAAATGGTATAACCGGTTTTCCCTAAAAACTCAATAATATAATAAATAAATAAAACTTCGGTGAGGGTTGAGTCTCAACTTGGCCTGGTTTTTCTAGTTAGGACATCACTATGGCTCGGCCTTCCCTACCAGGACTAATACACTAACCAAAGCACGCCCTGGCACTATCCGTGCCATGATTCCTAGTTGTCTGGTACTTCAAAACTCAACCGTGGCTAAAAATCATCTACCGTAATAATTAACTAAAATCACCTAATTAAAATAATTAAAATAAAAATAAAATATATCAAAATTTTCGGGAAGGGGAGCTACAAATCTACCCACCTTAAAAATAATTTCGTCCTCGAAATTCTAATCCATAACTATTCCTTACAATAAGAAGTTTACCTGAACCTTAATCTCCTTAAATTTTAATTCCTCGAACTAATTTATATTCTCCTCGTGGCCATTTTGTAACTACAAATCCTTGAGGACTTCTACCCACCTTTGGTCACACTACTCCCTCAACGCTATGTCGCTAAAATTTTATAATCATCCAACTAGTTGCTCAATTTCTTCCAATGGATATCTATCGCCTATGGTATCTATAATCCTCGCATATCTATCAAGCAATCCAAAATTCAATTATCAACTAACTTATACTATAACCTCTGCTAAATTCTAAGCAACACGGTTATCGACCCCCAAAATAGGAAGGACGAGAATCAATGGTACGTAAAGACGAGGAAGAATAACTGTGAACAAGCACGAAGTTTCAAGAGCGGTAGAGGATATCAAATGATACCGAATAAATGGACCTTATGAACCATTGTCTTATTAGCTAGATTGGGGCTACTCCGTTCCAATCACTGGCTAACTCTAAGAACCCTTCATTCTTATAGGAGCTTGCAATCCGTCAATACAGAAGTTCAGTTTTCGAAATTCTAAACAGTTTCCATGATAAAACGAAATCTGGGAAATCAAGATTGTGATCTTTCCTGTGGTTATTTAAACACACAAACAAGGGATATAATCGCAATACAAGATCGTATCACGACTTCCAGGTAGATGGAATAAGGGTTACGAATGGCCTCACATTCTAGGAGGTGGAGACTACATAATAGGTATTGGGTCCTATTTCAAATAGTCCGATTTTATAGTCAACTATGGTGGTAAGTATGGATGGGTTTAACTGGGTCTTAATGGTTTCTCCGATTGGACACCAATCGTTAGTTGGATGAACCCTGAATTTCAATCTATATGGACTGAACAAGGTCCCAACTATAAACTATTTTTACTAGGTTAAGGTAGCCTAGAATAGTTTTCCTCCCAAGTAGTTGAGCTTGTTGGACAGTCGGATTGGTTAAATAGTTTTTGTAAGCCCTGAAGATGCGCCTTCCGTGACTTTTATGTTTAGGTAGCATGAGAAGACACAATTAAATGGCACATGTGCGTAGTGGGCTTCCAGTCGATCACAACCATATATTGGATCGGATAAATTGAGTCAGAGTTGAAACTCTAGTGAAAGTCGAAAAGCATACCGGTATTATGGTAAGGATTATAATCGTCATTCTGTCCTGAAAGTCGTACCATAAAATAGAGTATAAGGGGACATGTTTGAGTGGGACATGATATACCTAGATGAAGGTGGACTCGTCTAGATATTGCATATGTAATTTGTTGGAAGGTAATAGCTGGTCACGTGCTCCAAATGTTAATGACACGGTCGGGGACACAAAAGGATCTAAATGAAAAGTAGGAGTCCATGGGGCACTAAGTGTCATGCTAATGGATATTATTCTAATCAATTGGTAATCTTGGCATATCCTAGAATTTTTAGAAGGCTTACGGTTTACCCACCTTAGAAGCTAGGTCCTGGTCTTAGTAATAATGAGGTCAGAAGAATTTCAATGTCAGGATATCGCACCTCAATTCTCGGTAATAAAGAATAAGGTACGACGTAACGGAATATGGTAGATTTAAGTCAAGTCAATGATCATTCCTCAATAAATGAGAAACGAGGGTGTATAATAACACCTGGTCGATAACATAGAGGAACATACCCATCCATAGTGTACAAGAGTTATCGACGGGGTAACCCGTTCTAAGGCATGTCCTATGAAGAGATTTCTAACAACTGAGTCGTGAATCTCTAGTTGTGTCAGACCTGTCAGACTATTGTTACAAGGGTTCTAATTGAAGCAAGCTTCAAACAAATGATTAGAGGCTCACAACATTTGGTCTCTGGAGAATAGGTAGTCTCCTAGGTTGGCATTTCGACTAAGGGTAAAACCCTAATCATTCTCCAATTCAGATGGCTCGAAAGTCTCAATAGTAGTTTGAGGGTCGATGGAAGAACGAGTAACTCAATCACATGGCTGATCGATGGTAGCTACACTTGTGCCTACCATTATCATAGCCATGGGAATACTCTGTACCTCCCTACCATTACGAGCTTTCGTCATTCCAAATCGGTGAAAGACAAAAAATAATAAAAAATTCAAGGGAGATGTTACTGAATACAATTTCGTGATTCAAGGGCGAACATATAATTCAAGAGGAATTGTCAAAGCAGTCGCGGATGAGATCCTAGATACCAATATATCTCCATCCACGTAGTGTAATTAACGAAAAGCGAACCAAATGCATCATGGTTGATCAGACCATAATACACTGATTCTGATTAGGCAATAAGTTAGCAGGCGTCCCCACTAAACATATGCCTCGAATCAAGCTCGAGAATAGAGTGAGCTTGCAAAACTAGACTGTGATAGCAACATTGGTCAAAGTAGTCAAATTACAGGTATACAAGATTTTTTTTGAAAGAAGGCACAAGTAGTATGAGTTTTGAGGGAATCAAACTTCACCTGGTGTTCTTGCTTATACAGTCTTCCTACTATCTTATGATCCACAAGGACTTGGTCGACTAATGGGTTATGGACATTCTAAATTCTATATTCTAGGTAAACCTATTAGTGTCAGTCGATATCCTCGCCAATAGGTCACAAGGACCACGGAATGCGAGATCGGGAGACGTGCTATCCAACTTACAAACTTCCACCAATATCGGCTTCAGATCTTATAGAACACACATGGCACTGTCCTATCCTCTATGGTATCCTAAACTTGTAATCACGTCTGAAGTCATTTCACCTAGAATTATGCCTCGCCCGTATACTCGGGCTGCGGTAAACCCTTGGATTTGTGATTTCAGGGTGATGTGTTATCCGATACTCTACCTTACATTGACACAAGGTGACTACGGTCAAAGAGGACCACTGGCTATAATTTAACAATATTCTATAACCTACATTTCCTTAAACAATCCAACTCTATGGATCGTGCCTTGCCAGTGCGCTGCTGGATGCAGTGGATCCATAGTCTCCGTAATTCAAATAAATGGCGACAGTGCACTGCTGTCCTGCCATTATGGGTTAACTAACATTCCTTTAACTATATCCTCAAAATTAATGAGATTCTAGAGATTCAAACATGTTGACTATGAGATAAAGCGTAAGTACTATCAGTCATAACCCTTAAAATAAAAGGTGAACCGGGAGAAAAATAACTGAAGACAAAGTACAAACATTCTAATATCTATTTCATATGTATTCAAACCATGGGGGAAAAATTTGGATCAGTCTACCTCGAGATTTGCATTTGAATAACCGAATCAGGAAGTATAAACTATTCCCTTACGGCAAAATATGATTTTTAAAATGGGCAATTCAGACTAAGATATGGTGACGAAATATAAAGAGGCAAAAGAATGAATTGAATAATCTATCAAGGTTAGATCATTAATTCTATAAAGCCCCGCCTTACCAAGGGAATAATCTATCCACATTGGACCATATCTTCCAATCAAGAGGTAATAGTGTACCTATGGGGATCTGACAAACTATCAAAATTAATAGCTCCTTATCTAAATTCCATGGCCTAGACTACCCATCGGTAAATTTGTATAGGGGACTCCTAGTCCTAGTCATTCACTTAAATTGAATTAATCCTAATTCGTGAATGAGCATTTTCCTTGTCGCAGGCTCGCAACAGTACAACTATCTTAAGTACCATCCCGAGTTCGCATGATTTGCGAAAACTGACCTACATGGGCCACCAAAAAAACTTGTCACGACCTACACCCGTTTTTTTTAAACGGATACGAGACGTGTCCAAGCCAGCCTACGCCGCAGTGTCGGCGGTAGTACGCTGTCACGGCCATGAAGATCAAATTCACAAATAATGCTCATTCATAAAATTAATTTAATTTACAATGATTACAAGTTTTATATTTGCAGAAGAATATAAACTTGTACAAATATTGAATGACTATAACTTGACTATCTAACTAGTCTTTAGGCTTCTGTCTGTAAGTATCCCCGTATCTCCCATGCTAAGTGAGTCCGCGGCTAACCTGAAAATGTTGGTTTCCAGTCAGGAATGGAACAAGCACAATTTACTGAATGCAATTTCAAATAAAGAAGATGACTATAAAACAAAGGTTAGACATCAATTATGAGTTTTAAAAATAAACAAAAAATACAGAAAACCAATAGTAAATAAATAGACACAACAGACTTTCCCAAACTGCTAGAAGTACCTTTGATATGTGATCGTTCTCGGGACAATTATGCGACACTGTCTACACTGTCTAAAGTTACACTGTCTACACTGTCTAAGTTACACTGTCTATACTGTCTAAGTTACACTGTCTACACTGTCTAAGTTACACTGTCTACATTGTATAAAGCTACACTGTCTACAGAAAATATTGCAATAAAGAAACACTGTCTACAAAATAATAGTCACGATCTACACAATTTAAATGCAGTAAAAATCATGGTCTACACTGTCTACTTTGTAATAAATAAATCACTGTCTACACTGTCTACAAGAAATAATGAATCACTGTCTACACTGTCTACACTGTCTAAGGTCAGATCACACATCCTAGGTACTTCTCATTTCCGACTCAACAATTTATAATAGAAAATAATCACATAACCAATGACCAACCAATGAAATATAGTGAAAATCAATATCGAAATGCAGACAATAAACTGTACTCGCCTGTGGTCCTCTGCTAGTGAAACTGACAGTCTGAACTACTCAACGCGCCACAATAGTCAAAACCCGTACAACAGTCCCCGGATGCTGAAATAGATAATACCAATGATCTCAGAATAGTCCAATTAGCTAGGATTGTCTGTCCTTACGTCCAATTCTGGACACAGGGACAAAACGGTAATTTCGGGCCAAAACGATGTCCGCCGTTGGACCCGCTTTGCACCGAAAAGCGTGCCAGAGTCAACGATCTCTAAAGTCGTCAAACTACATGTTTACGAATCCAGTTTTCCGATACGAATCCAACCGTATGTCCAAAGTTGGATTCCAGCGGGCCGTGCACAAAATCGCCCGTTGAGTGGGACCGCGGGGCCCGCAAAACGACGATTTTATCAACGGTCTCAGAATCGGACCAAACTTGGCATACAGGACCAGAAAAATGATACGGTTTTGTTGGCGTAAGTTTCGTCTCGATCTGACGAGCGTGCATAAAGTAATTGAAGAATTTGCAAAGTGCACGATACGGGAAATTTCGACGGATACGCATCAAATTCGTCGCGCACACGCGACCAATTTGAATTCCGTCAAAGCCCACACGACCACGAAGCCGTTACGCAGCTCTCTATGCTTTTGGTTCGCGACCACGTCGTCCGGATTGGCGGGACGCACGTCGTATCGAGCGATTTTATTATTCTGAAAACAAATTTTTCCTAAACTTTGGGATCCGATATCTTGACACATAATCGATGATTTCGATTCCCGTAAACTGGGTTTCGATGTCCTATAGGTTGGCTATGAATGTATTCAGATAGATTTCTAAAATAATCATTGGATCGACGATTGGTCGCCTTCCAAAATAGGATACATGCAACAGTTTTCGAACTGTCCAGAACGAGTTTTTCGTCGATTTCGACTCAGTTTCTTTTCGAATCTGGGTCGATTCCACACAAACTATCTAGATGGATTCCTAGGTGGTTAGGTTGTTGTTGCATATGTGAAAACGAAACGAGAATCGGCAGCACGAGGAAAAAATGGTTTACCTGCAAAAGAGGGTTCGGATCCTGCTGTTGCTGCTGCTGCTGTTCCTATTTGCTCCTGTGCACGGTTGGCCGTTCCTGGCCGGCCGTCCTCCAGCCAGCGGTGGCACAGTGGCCGCGGGGTGGTTCTCCCCTGGATGGAGGTCGGCGTGTGCTAGGGTTTGGGGTTGGAACTCGACGTTAGGGTTTGTGTCGATCTCTCGTTTATAAGCGTTGAACCGAAAACAGGGGGGTCGGGTTTTTCTCGGTTGAAGATGGGTTATGCAAAACCTGTGGGCTGGTCAAAACTGCTGCGGAAGAAGGCCTCGATTGGGCTGAGATTCACTGAGCTGGGCTTGGTTACTATATCAGTTATTCTTCTTCTTTTCTAATACTTTGTATATATAAATCTATATATACATATATATATATTTACATATACCTATATTTATATATATACACCCATACACATACACTTGCATATAATATATATATTTATATATACATACACACATATATAATTTATATATATATATATATACCTACACGTACTTCATATATACTTATATACGCATACACATATGCATTATATATATTTATATATAAATATATATACATACACATAAATATACACAACATATATATATATAGATATACATATCTATATACTCATATGTATATACTTCTTCAACATGTATTTACATATAAAATATAATAATTTATAATCTATATATTATAACATTTATTTGATAATAATAACATAACCAATAAAATATTATTATATAATAATAACCTCAATAATAATAATAATAATAATAATAATAATAATAATAATAATAATAATAAATATAATAATAAGAATTTCAATAAATCAATAATGGTATATATACCATTTGCACAGGCTAATAATCCCGAGATGTACAAAGTCCCATTATACAAAAAGTCACTGAATATCAATATTAGTAATATTTATAATATTTAAATTACGAATACTTAGGGAATAATCATTAACCATTAAATGAAATGCAATGCCCTCATACCAAATTCTATCAACACGGTTGTCATTGGACGCACCGCATGACTACATGGGCTTGGGCTCAGTTCGGTCCAGCCCGAGCTAAAATGGTATAACCGGTTTTCCCTAAAAACTCAATAATATAATAAATAAATAAAACTTCGGTGAGGGTTGAGTCTCAACTTGGCCTGGTTTTCCTAGTTAGGACATCACTATGGCTCGGCCTTCCCTACCAGGACTAATACACTAACCAAAGCACGCCCTGGCACTATCCGTGCCATGATTCCTAGTTGTCTGGTACTTCAAAACTCAACCGTGGCTAAAAATCATCTACCGTAATAATTAACTAAAATCACCTAATTAAAATAATTAAAATAAAAATAAAATATATCAAAATTTTCGGGAAGGGGAGCTACAAATGCTGAAAAGGAAATACAAAAAAAAATAGAAGATATTTGTAACTGAAAGTAAATACATGATAAGTAGAGACTGTAAGTGGCTAAGTGATTTAGAGTACAATATGGTTATGTAAACGGCTTAGGGGCACATGAATACAACTAAGAGGCACATGAATACAGCTACTGGGGATAATGATCACATAACCAATTCTACTCACCCCGTCCCAATCAATACACAAGGATCCATTCAAGTTACGTTATAGGCACATGAATACAGCTAAAGATACATGAACTCGTGTAATGAGTAGTACATGAGGCATGTGATAGTACATGAAAGCACATGAAAACATGTAAAAACATGAACTAGTACGAGTACAAGGAGTACCTGATGCACATGATAAAGTACATGAACATGAAATACTCGATGCACCCGTAGAGGGATAACATCTCAGGAAAGGATCCATATAGTACTAATCCGTGAAGATACGTGTCAGCAATCAAGTAAAGTAATCTAGAACAAGAATATAGTCCAGACAGGTATAAAAAGATCAGAGAATGTACTCGCCTGCTATCTGAATGTCCAAAATGAAAGTACTATCCGAGGAGTGGTGTCTGGATCCTATTAGAACAGCACAAGTCACAACAAGTCCAGAATGGTAATAAGATGCACATTCTACATGAATCTAAGTCAATCTAGACCAAAGTCAACTCTTGGTCAATTCTGGTCAACCCTAGAAGTCAAACTAGGTCAACCAAGTCAAACCTAAGTCAAACTAGTTTAAACTCGTCTAACTAGTCTATTCTAGGTCTAACAAGACCACACAAGTCTAACTAGTCTCTAAAGTGACTCACAGATACACCCATAGGTTAAGAGACTAGGCCATAGGCTATATCATGCCTATAAGCCAACCATAACACATATCACATGACTACATGTCAATATGTATCTAATATATATTACACATATTGATATAGCTATAATGTATTATAGAAACATACATTAGCTAATAGGTTACCTATAATATATCACCCATTTCATATATCATATATATATATATATATATATATATATATATATATATATATATATATATATATATAATATATATATAATAGCACACACTCATATATATAGGAAACCTATATATATATATATATATATATATATATATATATATATATATATATATATAAAATATATATATATATATATATATATATATGTAAAGAGAGAGGGGGACACATGATGTTCAAGTGTGTGTGTGTGTGTGTTAGTCTTGAGGGTGTGAGGGTGTGAGTGTCATGAGGGAATCCTGAATCAGTTAAATAGTGCATACACATATCAATAGGAAACAATGAAATAAAATAGTGGCAGTGGTGGGTGTGTGTGTATCATGTAGGAAATAGTGAGGTATTGTGTGTGTGCAGGAATAGGAAATAGGAAACAGTTTGAATCAAGGAGTTAACTACTACCCAAAACAGTGAACTATCCATAATGTGAAATCTGGAATTAACAGTGAAGAAAGGAATGGAAAGCAGTTCATATTAGGATAATAACTCCCAAGAAATGCAGGGAAGTGTGGGAAAGAAACCAATTCAACAATTTCAAAACAGTAAACCCCCCCATTTCTCAGTTTCAGTCCAAATCAAACCCCCAGTTTCTCAGTTAACAGTAAGAAGGAAAGGATCCAATTTCAGTTGACAGTTCATATAGGAAAAGGAAATCAGTTCAGGTTCAAAGAAACTGGAAAAAGTTATCACATAATCAAACATTCATTACAGTGGACCACAATACTATGAATAGGGATAACTCTCACATAATCGAAAATAGATCATTCAAATCTCAGTAAAAAATATAGGAAGGAACCATTCTCAGTTAACATTTCGAAAAGGAAAGGGAAATCAATATCTCAGGTTATGAAAATCTGGAAACAGGAAACACTTCCTAGATTAGGAAAAAATATCCATCATTCCATTACAGTTCAAGATATAGAGTCTGAAACTCAAATCAATGTAACAAATCAATGTAACAGCCACTATATTTGAAAAATCAACCCAATGCTCAAATTCCCATTCACAAACCAAAATCCCAGTTCAATTGAAATATTGCATTCCTATGAGTTAACAGATATATGGAAGACTTTCAATAGTGATAAAATCAAATAAACAGGAATTAAATATTAGGAAAATACTGAAACAACCCAGTATCAGAACAGTTTCAATTAACCTGCCATTTAACCATTCGAATCCACATTTCCATATTAAAACCTAAATTAACATGTAAACCTAATCTATCATAGATCATACATTATAATTAGGATCTATTGAACAATTAAAAACACAATTTAAAACATTTAAAATGAATTAAACACAGAGAACCAACTAACACACTGCACACGCACAGTGTACGCACTGTGCATGCGCGACTCTGTGTCCGACACGATACGATAGGTCGTGTCACTCTAGGAATCTCATGTCAGTCATGGACACAACACGTGTGTCAAATTATACGTGTCCTAGTGTCGTGTGCTGTACGTAGGATGCCCCGAGTAGCAGGGCATGCAACCTGCCCGCGCGCACGCGTGTGCACCTGCATGTACGTGTCCACAATCCGACACGACGCGACATGAAAATCCTACCAGGACACTAAAAACCTATAAGCAAGGTTAAAACCCTATTTTCTATTCAGTTACATTCCTAAAATTAGATCGAAATGCCCTTTGGGGCATTTCGTCAAACACCTACAGTCATGAACTGATACATGTCCGATACGGACACGTATAGGACTCAAAACCTAGGGTTAGCTAGTCCTACAGTTAGGTTAGGCCTAGGGCTTCCTAAATATGCAATAAAACAGTAATTTCATGGTGTATATTAGAAATTACCTATTGATGTGCAAAGGCTCAAAATCCCCAAATGAAAGTGGTTCCTCAAGCCACCAAACTCCTTCAAATTGATTCTTTCCTGAAATTACTCAATACCAACAGCAAGTAGACTAATTTTAGAACCTAATGCAATTGATTTGGGTAGAAAAGGAATTGAAATGGATTTTCTATGGATTAGGAAAGATGGAGACTCACCTCTTTCCAAACTAGCAAATAATTTCTAAAGGAGGCTAGCCCTAATTTCTAGGAGGGATTAAATAGAGTGGGAATGACCTATGATGGCCGGCCATAGGCTGGAATGGGCTAGGGTTTGGGTTCCAATAGTGATCTATGGGCTTCCATGGGCCAAAATTACTAATCATGACTTGTGAAATCACAAGCCATTTCCTATTCCAATAAATTCCTAATTTCCCCAAAATAATTCTAATGGGTTTGATTTCACTAACTTAGGTCAAGCTAGGGTTTTCTAACCTAACCAAAAAGTCATGACCTAGGTTAGCCTCTAGGACATTCACCTAAGTCAACATTAGTCAAAGTCAAAACTAGCACCAAATCAATATACTAAAAATCACCTAAAAATTCTAATAAATATAATTAATACTAATAATTCCAAAATAATTCCAAAATTTTAAAAATGACCAAAATACTATCAAGCTAGAAAAGTGGTAGTGACAGTGTGTGTGTGTGAGGCACTTGTGTGTGAGGTATGGCATGTGTGTGTGTTAGGCTTGAGAGTGTGAGGGTGTCACATAGAGTGTGTGTTAGTGATACAAGGAATCAGTGGCATGGCAGTGTGTGATACAAACAGGAAATATGAAAAATCAGTAAACAACCATAGGAAATCAGTGAATGTTAAATGAAAACAGTAGCAGCATATCCTGGAAATCAGTGAACACATTTGTGTAACCTGGAATTCAATTGGTGAAATCCAGGAATAGTGCATTGACAGTTACATGCAACCCATCCCAGGAAAGAAATAACAGTTAGCTAACTACCAATCCCTGTGACAGGAATGAGTGCATTAGGAAAGGAATCAACATTCATTTCAGTTCAGTTAAGGGAAGAACAACTCAGTTGACATGAATGGAAACCAATCCTCATTTGAATTTCAACCATTTACACAACCAATGCAAACATGGGAAACCTGGATATCATCTCAGGTTACAGGAATGGGTGATTACTTTGAATAAAATAAGTTGAAAGCTTTAGGGAAATCTGGGAAATCATTCTCAGTTTAACAGTTGGTATTGAAACAAAACATTCAACCCCATGTATCAGTCCAATGAAGGTAACCAAATTCGAATTCACTGAACAAAGTACAATGTGTGGGGATCAAATTAACTCATCAAAAGGAAATCAGTTCAATTTAGTTCAAAAAAAAGAACATGAAACCAAATTCCCAGTTAGGGAATCATGTGACAGCATTGAAACACTTAACAGCCTAGCTATTCGAAACCAACATTGTCCAATTCTCATTCTCAACTCAAAAGGCCAATTTGAATTGAAATACTAAGCCAACATGAACTACCAAACATGTGGGAGACATTAACCAGTGAAAAACATTACTTAAAACTGGGAATTAATGTTCAAAGAATTAGAAAAACCAAGTATCAGCTACATGTATCAGTAAGCATGCCATTTAACCCAATCGAATCCACATTTCTACATCAAAACCTAACTAACATGTAAATCTAATCTAACATATACATCATATTTAGGATCTAATTGACAATTAAACTCACAAATAAAATTATTTAAAACCGAAATTAAACAGAGAACAAACAATACACTGATACACGCACAGTGCATTCCCCATGCACACGTGATTCCGTATCCAACACGACACGAGAGGTCGTGTAACTTGACACACATGGTGTCAGTAGTTGCCCTAAGGTGTGTGTCCAAAATCACGCATCCACGTGGCGTGTAATGCTCGCAAATGACCCCGAGCAGCAGGGGAAGCAACTTGCTCACGTGCGCGTGTACAACCGCGTGTTTCCGTGTCCGTGACGACACGACATGACACCATAAACGACTCAGAACACCAGAAATCTATAAACAACACTAAACCCTAATTTCCTATTCAGAAATATTTCAGAAAACAAATCGAAATGCCCTTTGGGACATTTCATCAAACACATTCATGTATCCACTGATACGTGTCCAATGCACAGAACCTGTTGTCACGACCCGTACCCACCGTAAGGGTACGAGTACGTAACAACGCCCAACCTACGCCGCAGTGTCGGCGGTAGAATGCTGTACTAGGTCATGAACTATAACTAACATAATATGAATACTCGCCATGAGGAGGCCAACACAGAGGTACAACTCAATCACAATCTAAGGTAGAATGATAAAGATAGATAAATATGAAATCCAAAAGAGATACAGGAGATAGAAGTCTAAGTGTCTAAGATACATAATCCCAGAAATACATCTCAAAACTCAAATACAGTAATCCACAAGTAAATACAACTCCAGACAAAATGAAATAACTATGAACAAAACCTTAGCTATCTATACAACCTCTACTGTGTCTCCTCTAGGCTAGCAGGCAATCCCAGGCTATCTGTAAAATTTATCAACAGGTCCAGTCAGGACAGGAGCGAGCATAATACATCTCACGCAGATCATAAAAGGTTAGAAAATATAAACATGCAAGAGAGTACGATACATAAAACTGAAAGAAAGTACATGATGTAAAAAGAGAGAGAACTGTAATAGAAATATCTACTATAAGTAGAGAGCTACCAGTGACTAGTGATTTAGAGTACAAAGTCGACATGTGAACGGCTGGATTTGCACATGACTATACTAAAGGGGCGCACATGGCTATACTACTTTGGAATTGTTCACATGGCTATTTATACTCCCCCATACCCCAATCAATATACAAGGATCGAAACAAGTTATGTTACGTACATGGTTTTCACATGAAGCCCATAAATGGGTGCACATGAAGTATACATGAGAGCTCATACATGAGTGCACATGAAGTTTACATGGGGGGCCCAAAAATAGGTGCACATGAAATTCACATGAAGGCTCATAAATGAGTGCATATGCAACATAGGTTATACATGAGATACATGGGAAACATGCTCGATTCATGAGAGCACATGAGAGTACACGAGCATGTATGAACGAGCATGAAGCACATAAGAAACATGAATAACATGAGAGCGAGGAATACATGATGTACACGAAACACATGACATAATGTATCCGATGCTCCCGAGGGGGATAACATCTCAATGTAGGGATCCATATAGTACCAATCCGTGATAATATCGTGACAGCATCAAATAAGGTAAACTAGAGCATGAATATAATTCTAAGCAAGTTATGAAATGATCAGAGAATGTACTCGCCTGATATCTGAATGTCTAAGGTAAAGATACTGTCCGAGGAGAGGTGTCTGGCTCCTAATCAGAACAGCACAAGTCACAACATGTCCAGAAGGGTAATATAAAGCACTACAATGCATTCTACATGAATCTAGGTCAAACTAGGCCAAAGTCAACCCTTGGTCAACTTTGGTCAACTGCACTAGTCAAACTAGGTCAAACTAGGTCATGTCCTAACCCAGCAAGTCTTACTAGGCCTAACCAAGACTATCCTAGCAAGCACACATCAATACAAGGCTATACAAGCCAACATACACCCAACTCTATATAGCATGCAATTATTCAATACTCAAATAGGCAAGAATTCACATTGGATATACACTAGGTAATCTATTACTTTAAACTATATATGTCTACACATATATACACATGCATATATTGGTATTCAACATTAGGTCTATAATCATGGCATTTCAAATGGTTATATAAACTTATATATTACAACACAATATGCTAACATATATATAATATACATACATAGCTAAGTTAACTGTATTCATAAATACTTATTTAAGAGGCTATGTGTGTGTATGTGAACATGGCAAAGGGGCAAGTGAGGGTTAAATGGGCATACATAGTGTATACATATAAAAGAGTGTCAAAGTGTAAGTGAACAAAGTGTCAAGTGTGATAGTGTCTACATAGTGTAAGGGGTACATGAGGTAATATAGGATTTGTGTTAACATAGAACATTACATCTCATTAACTTGTATATTGTATATATTACATCTATTATTATATTACATTCATGTTTGTATTCATTCATCATTCATTTATTCTCTTGCACTACTATATGCACCATACATTACATACTATGGAACCTACATATTCATTACAAACCATACTTATACATGCTTACATTAGATAGGATACTTACACCTCATACATCATTTATTTAAACATTTACTCATGCTTGCATTCTCAATTTAATTACATAATGTATTTACATTAACATGGGTTAAAATCAAATAGAACATTATATTACACACAAGGGTGCACAAAATACATATGCTGAATAGTAACTCCTACTAATAATCAATACTATACCATCTTAGCATGAATTAAAATCTAGGATTAAAGTATGTTATAGATCTATGTGTTAGCTTTTCGAAACTTCAAACGGATCACGTTTTCGTTTCCGGAAACTTCCGGAATCGCGAAAACACCGAGAACGCGTTTGTCTTTCGTACAGCTGACACTCAAATAATTCTCCAGAAAGTTACACAAAGAATTAGGCCTATTAATATATGTTTTTGGAAAGCTAACTTCAATATGCTTCTTTTAAAAAAATGGAAGATTAAACCGAGCTTTGAGATAGAAGTTATGATATTTCTAAGTTAGGGCTGAAATTAAAAACGTGGATAAAAATTATGACGGATTTGGGTAGTTTGAGACAAAAGAACACAAGTATATAACATAATATATCAAGAACTCACTCTCTACACTAATATATATATATATATATATATATATATATAAATATATATATATATATATATATATATATATATTTTTTTTATATATATATATATATATATATATATATATATATATATATATATATGAGACACTATAGAACACATCTCCAATACAAAAATATGAGATTAAACATGTAATAATTCATTCATACATAACAACAACACATAGTGTGTCCAAATTTTGGGTTTTTCCACATGGACACAACCACAACACAAAGGACACTCCTATGACCTCCAAATGGACACGAAATGGATACAAATGGAGATACAACCATGGGGGTCATTCCTATGGGTTCAAAATAGACCTATATGCATGAAGAAATAAAAATGAGAAGGGATTTATACCTCCCGGTAGATCAAATCGAAGAAAAGTCTTCCCGGAGCGACACCAACATGTAGAGATTCCAAAAGGACACGAACGAGCTCCGAATCCTTCCAAACTTGGGTAGCTTCCTCCTTGGCTAGAATGGAGAAGGAAAGAAGAAGATTTGGTGGTGAAATGGAAGGATTTGGTGGAGAAATTGCTAGGGATTGCTCTCTAGGAATTTGGGGAAGAACAAGAGAGAGTGTGGATGAGAATAATGAAATGAACTTGAGCCTATCCTCTCCCAAAGTGGCTGGCCATATGGGGCTATTTGTCCTATTATGGTAAGGTCCAAAATGCCCCCACTAACCTATTCTATGAGTATTAGCAAAGGGCTAATTGGTTGGGGCTAAATTAGTCATTCTAAAGTCTCTAATCACACTAACCTTATCCATAATAATTAGTCTAACCTCTAACTAAAATATTTCTATCATGTGGACTAAAATTAATATCATGTGGGCCATACCTAACTAGTGTGTGGGTCCCACTAGAGTCAAACTACCCCCGGGTCCCCGTTTCAAGTCGGATTGAGTTGAAATTCGAACCCGACTCAAATAACCCCAAAACAATATCATAAATAATAAAATAAATTTCAACCCCAAAATAATATCATAAATAATAAAATAAATTTTAAAAATATTCAAAAATATAAAATGACAAAAATACTCCTGTTTCTGAAAACTGGGGGTGACAAATCTATCCACCTTAAAAAAATTTCGTCCTCGAAATTAAAACAAAGCAATCGCAGGAAACACATGCAGAAAACAATCTCATTCAAATACTTTTCAAAAAAAAATCAGGAATAAAAAAAATCTCTTTGAGGCACATCAAACATTTGTAAATAAAAACTGATACGTGTCCGATACGGACACAAAATCATCACAAAATCACACCTATCAAAGGTCAAAATCAACAATCACCAACGCAATAAATATCAAAATAATTCAAAGAGGTCAAATGCAAAATATGCTTAGGCCAGAAATGACATTAAAATATTCTAGTCACATGGTTAGGCTCTAGGTCAAACAGTCTCTAGGGTTTCACTAGCAAAACATCAAAATCACAAGTCATGATTTTAAATAGTTTTAAAATAATTTAAAAATTACCAAAAATTATATGATGATTTAAATTTTAAATCAATAAATGATTAAAATTACAAAATTTCAAAATTACCCTTATTTTAGAGAACTGGGTGTTACAAGTCTACCCACCTTAGAAAAATTTTATCCTCAAAATTAAAATGTTTATACTCATTCTAGGTCAAACCCCATCCCCCCCACAATCAAAGTCTTAGAACTTAAACATTCATACGATTTAAAAGGATGACATACAGGGTCATGGCATACGGTGGTAGTGAAAGTCTCATCTACGTATACTAGTCATGCTAAACCAAAACAGTCATAGGATATCAAAACACACAAGCAATTTAGGGTGCTAAACTAGAAAAGATACAGAAATAACAATCATCAAGACTGTAAGGCAGTCTACCATCTTATATGAAAACTGGTACTTATCAAAATAAAATAAAGTTAACTACCATTTATCTAATAAGGGGTACTATTCAAGAAAATCAAAATCAAAAGTTAAAGAATGAAAGCCAATTGTATGAAAATCCAATCACAATATATTTATATATATAGCGTTAGAGAGGGAAAAGCTAACATTATGTACAAATTATGTAGTTATTGTGTGTATAGGTATATGTGGACATGTTCATATGGTTAGATAATAGGCGTGTGTGTATGTGAAATATACATGAAAGTGCATAGGAGGATTTGGGTTTCAAACAATAACTATCAAGTTACACTAATCATGGCATATTGGTTAAACAATCTACAATACACAACTCATTTGCTCATAACATGCATGGCTAACCATGTATATATGTATATATAAAGAGGTAGAGATTTAGTTATGTATGTATATACATTATAACATGTATGCCTAAGCTCTATATATATCTATATAGATATATAATCATGACATAGAGAGGAAGAGTTAGGTTACATGACAGGGTATACTAAGTTAGGGTGTGTGTGTGTCCTTGTACAGGGTTATAGCTTAGTATTGAATGGTTAAACCCAGTTTTAGTTCAGCATTTACATATAAAATCTGAAAATAAGCTAACATTTAAACCAGTGCAATATTAACATAATACAATTTCAAAATTTAGGAGTTTGAAACATCACAACTAATCTCAATGCTCCCAATACATACTAACATGATAGAAATGAAACCCTAATATACTATCAATACATTTATCTACGCATACAGTTCAATATTACATGTTAAATATGAAATTGAACTAAACATGGAAATCAATGTAAAAATGTTAACATGTATTCAGTTTTCAGGATTTTGGAGAATTTGTACATCAAAACCAACTCAATGTTTATCACAACCTAACATGTAAGAATATGGAACCTAAATTTATATCCCTACAACATCAATGTACACAGGTCTAAATATTACATTTAAAACAATCAATTTGAACTAACATTTAAAATCCCGTATTAAGGGTTAATATGCACACAGTCTCAGATTTGACAAATTTAAACACAAAACTCAACCAAAATTTAAAAATTTGAATTGAAACCCTAAGTATAACATACATGTGCAATGATATAAATAAAACTATTATCATAAAATTTTATATTTAAATTACGAGTTAAGCTAGGAAAAGCAGAGAATCGAAAATATTGGGATTTTGAAAATTTAAACATTAACGACATATTAATATGTATTCAGATAGGTGGAAATCAAGTGTAGCATGCATAAGTGTCAGGAAAGTGTCCACTATATATATTCTCATGTCCCAATATAAAAATCAAATTCTATATCAAGAGCAACATTTAGATTCCTACCAAGATTGCAAAGTAAGTGATTGGTGTAATCAAGACAGTTTTATTATTATTATTATTTAATACAAGAATAGTAGCAAGAAAGAAATAACGATAAAATCTGTTTTTGCTTATCTGTTTAAAAGAAAAACCCATTTTGAAACCCAGAGCTAATTTTTCAAATCCAAGATAAAGTCTAGCAAAATCATCGATTCATTGTACTATGAAGAATTTCATAGTAAGAAGTTACACAAAGTTTATAAAAACAGCTAAAGCTACTCCTAAGTTAAATAAATGAGAAACAAAACAAAACAAAAAAAATAACAATTCTCTCTTTTTTTTCTTTTTTTTGAAGGACTGAAACAAAAGTAGAGAAAACATGTTCAAAAATATTTAAGGTACAATCTGATAATCATATGCGTCTTCTTGAAATTATGTTGTCAGAATTCTGCCACGCCAATAAGCATAGCTGCAATAAACGATAGAGTCCATAATAAGGCATACACCCTATAATCATGTTATCTAGAATTCTTACCACGCCACCCGGTATGGCTGCAAGAAAATCTAGATTTCATAACTAAGATAAGTATAGCTATATCAGGCTCTACGTCCTTGTCATGCTAGCAAATATGACTGCAATAAATTTTAAATTCCATAATAAAGTAGACTTTTACCTTTCTCACTGTCCTTATCAAGTATGTTATCAGGTTATACCTTAATTCCAAAAAAATGTACATATACATATAAATACAAACTCAAATTCAACAACTAACATCAAGATTCAATAATAATCCATCAAAAATCATAAAAATACAGACTCAAATTCAACAACTAACATCAAGATTCGAAATTCAACAATAATCCATCAAAATCAAGTTCAATAACAGGAAGTAAAGGTAAATCAAATCAGGGAAAAACAGATTTCAAATCGAAGTTAAAATAAGATTCTCAAGGGTCGTCCCAGGAATCTCTCAAAAAATCCTAACTGTGATTGAGTACCTTCAAAAAATATATCCTAATCCTACTGCAGGCTGTAGTGGTACTCTAATTCGAATACCACTACACAAACTCGACCTGCATGGGCCACCACTAAAAATGTGTCACGACCCGCACCCACCGTGAGGGTACGAGTACGTAACAACGCCCAGCCTACGCCGCAGTATCGGCGATAGAACGCTGTTCTAGGTCATGAACTATAACTAACATAATATGAATACTCTCCATAAGGAGGCCAATACAGAGGTACAACTCAATCACAATCTAAGGTAGAATGATAAAGATAGATAAACATGAAATCCAAAAGAGATACAGGAGATAGAAGTCTAAGTGTCTAAGATACATAATCTCAGAAATATATCTCAAAACTCAAATACAGTAATCCACAAGTAAATACAACTCCAGACAAAATGAAATAACTATGAACAAAACCTTAGCTATCTATACAACCTCTACTGTGTCTCCTCTAGGCTAGCAGGCAATCCCAGGCTATCTGTAAAATTTATCAACATGTCCAGTCAGGACAGGAGCGAGCACAATACATCTCACGCAGATCATAAAAGGTTAGAAAATATAAACATGCAAGAGAGTACGATACATGAAACTGAAAGAAAGTACATAATGTAAAAAGAGAGAGAACTGTAATAGAAATATCTACTATAAGTAGAGAGCTACCAGTGACTAGTGATTTAGAGTACAAAGTCGACATGTGAACGGCTGGATTTGCACATGACTATACTAAAGAGGCGCACATGGCTATACTACTTTGGAATTGTTCACATGGCTATTTATACTCCCCTATACCCCAATCAATACACAAGGATCCAAACAAGTTATGTTACGTACATGGTTTTCACATGAAGCCCATAAATGGGTGCATATGAAGTATACATGAGAGCTCATACATGAGTGCACATGAAGTTCACATGGGGGGCCCAAAAATGGATGCACATGAAATTCACATGAAGGCTCATAAATGAGTGCACATGCAATATAGGTTATACATGAGATACATAGGAAATATGACCGATTCATGAGAGCACATGAGAGTACACGAGCATGCATGAACGAGCATGAAGCACATGAGAAACATGAATAACATGAGAGCAAAGAATATATGATGTACACGAAACACACGACATAATGTATCCGATGCTCCCGAGGGAGATAACATCTCAATGTAGGGATCCATATAGTACCAATCCGTGATAATATCGTGACAGCATCAAATAAGGTAAACTAGAGCAGGAATATAATTCTAAGCAAGTTATGAAATGATCAGAGAATGTACTCGCCTGATATCTGAATGTCCAAGGTAAAGATACTGTCCGAGGAGAGGTGTCTGGCTCCTAATCAGAACAGCACAAGTTACAACATGTCCAGAAGGGTAATATAAAGCACTACAATACATTCTACATGAATCTAGGTCAAACTAGGCCAAAGTCAACCCTTGGTCAACTCTGGTCAACTGCACTAGTCAAACTAGGTCAAACTAGGTCATGTCCTAACCCAGCAAGTCTTACTAGGCCTAACCAAGACTATCCTAGCAAGCACACATCAATACAAGGCTATACAAGCCAACATACACCCAACTCTATATAGCATACAATTATTCAATACTCAAATAGGCAAGAATTCACATTGGATATACACTAGGTAATCTATTACTTTAAACTATATATGTCTACACATATATACACATGCATATATTGGTATTCAATATTAGGTCTATAATCATGGCATTCAAATGGTTATATAAACTTATACATTACAACACAATATGCTAAAATATATATAATATACATACATAGCTAAGTTAACTATATTCATAAATACTTATTTAAGAGGCTATGTATGTGTATGTGAACATGGCAAAGGGGCAAGTGAGGGTTAAATGGGCATACATAGTGTATACATATGAAAGAGTGTCAAAGTGTAAGTAAACAAAGTGTCAAGTGTGATAGTGTCTACATAGTGTAAGGGGTACATGAGGTAATATAGGATTTGTGTTAACATAGAATATTACATCTCATTAACTTGTATATTGTATATATTATATCTATTATTATATTACATTCATGTTTGTATTCATTCATCATTCATTTATTCTCTTGCACTACTATATGCACCATACATTACATACTATGGAACCTACATATTTATTACAAATCATACTTATACATGCTTACATTAGATAGGATACTTGCACCTTATACATCATTTATTTAAACATTTACTCATGCTTGCATTCTCTATTTAATTACATAATGTATTTACATTAACATGGGTTAAAATCAAATAGAACATTATATTACACACAAGGGTGCACAAAATACATATGCCGAATAGTAACTCCTACTAATAATCAATACTGTATCATCTTAGCATGAATTAAAATCTAGGATTAAAGTATGTTATTGATCTATGTGTTAGTTTTCCGAAACTTCAAACGGATCGCGTTTTCGTTTCCGGAATCTCCCGGAATCGCGAAAACACCAAGAACGCGTTTGTCTTTCGTACAGCTAACACTCAAATAATTCTCCAGAAATTTACAGAAAGAATTAGGCCTATTAATATATGTTTTTGGAAAGCTAACTTCAATAAGCTTTTAAAAAAAACGGAAGATTAAACCGAGCTTTGAGCTAGAAGTTATGACATTTCTAAGTTAGGGCTGAAATTAAAAACGTGGATAAAAATCATGACGGATTTGGGTAGTTTGAGACAAAAGAACACAAGTATATAACATAATATATCAAGAACTCACTCTCTACACTAATATATATATATATATATATATATATATATATATATATATATATATATATATATATATATATATATATGAGACACTATAGAACACATCTCCAATACAAAAATATGAGATTAAACATGTAATAATTCATTCATACATAACAACAACACATAGTGTGTCCAAATTTGGGGTTTTCCCACATGGACACAACCACAACACAAAGGACACTCCTATGACCTCCAAATGGACACGAAATGGACACAAATGGAGATACAACCATGGGGGTCATTCCTATGGATTCAAAATAGACCTATATGCATGAGGAAATGAAAAGGAGAAGGAATTTATATCTCCCGGTAGATCGAATCGAAGAAAAGTCTTCTCGGAGCGACACCGACACGTAGAGATTCCAAAAGGAAACGAACGAGCTTCGAATCCTCCCAAACTTGGGTAGCTTCCTCCTTAGCTAGAATGGAGAAGGAAAGAAGAAGATTTGGTGGTGAAATGGAAGGATTTGGTGGAGAAATTGCTAGGGATTGCTCTCTAGGAATTTGGGAAAGAACAAGAGAGAGAGTGTGGATGAGAATAATGAAATAAACTTGAGCCTATCCTCTCCCAAAGTGGCTGGCCATATGGGACTATTTGTCCTATTATGGTAAGGTCCAAAATGCCCCCACTAACCTATTCTATGAGTATTAGCAAAGGGCTAATTGGTTGGGGCTAAATTAGTCATTCTAAAGTCTCTAATCACACTAACCTTATCCATAATAATTAGTCTAACCTCTAACTAAAATATTTCTATCATGTGGACTAAAATTAATATCATGTGGGCCATGCCTAACTAGTGTGTGGGTCCCACTAGAGTCAAACTACCCCCGGGTCCCCGTTTCAAGTCGGATTGAGTTGAAATTCGAACCCGACTCAAATAACCCCAAAACAATATCATAAATAATAAAATAAATTTTAACCCCAAAATAATATCATAAATAATAAAATAAATTTTAAAAATATTTAAAAATATAAAATAACAAAAATACCCCTATTTCTGAAAACTGGGGGTGACACCTGTCACGTCCATATTGCCTTTGTTGGGTTTTGTCTCAAAATCTACTACTCGTACCACCAGTGCGCAGAAGTGTAATATGTCCACCAAAAATTATTTATGATTATCGTGTGTCACGTCCATATTACCTTTGATACCAATAGTCTCTTAACTTAACACTTGTACCCAACCCGGGATAAAATCACGGTGTTAAGGCCACAAAACCTATCACGTCCATATTACCTCTGTTGGGTTTTGTCTCAAAATCTATTACTCGCACCATCAGTGCGCAGAAGAGTAATAGGTCCACCAAAAATTATTCATGATTATCGTGTGTGACGTTCATATTACCTCTGATACCGATAGTCTCTTAACTTAACGCCTGTACCCAATCCGGGATAAAATCACGGTGTTAAGGTCACATAACCTATCATGTCCATATTATCTCTGTTGGGTTTTGTCTTAAAATCTATTACTCGCACCACCAGTGCGCAGAAGAGTAATAGGTCTACCAAAAATTATTTATGATTATCGTGTGTTACGTCCATATTACCTCTGATACCGATAGTCTCTTAACTTAACACCTGTACCTAACCCGGGATAAAATCACGGTGTTAAGGCCACAAAACCTATAACGTCCATATTACTTCTGTTGGATTTTGTCTCAAAATCTATTACTCGCATTACCAGTGCGCAGAAGAGTAATAGGTCCACCAAAAATTATTTATGATTATCGTGTGTCACGTCCATATTACCTTTGATATAGATAATCTCCTAAATTAACACATTTACCCAATCTTGGATAAAAGCAGGGTGTTAAGATCACAGAACCTATCATGTCCATATTACCTCTGTTAGGTTTTGTTGTAAATCTATTACCCATACCACCAGTGCGCAAAAGGGTAATAGGTCCACAAAAATTATTCAAATCTATTACCCGCACCATCAGTGCACAAAAGGGTAATAGGTCTACAAAATGTTATTCAATCTATTGCTCGCATCTTCAGATGCACAAAAGGGCAATAGGTCCACAAAAAGTCCTCCAGTGGGATATCCTTTATCAATCACAAATGCTGTATTAGGCCCTCTAGTACAAGCACCGCAGATACCACAAACAAGAAATGAAGTGAATGTACTCTTTTATTCAAAATCAGTTACATTCATGAGGCAACATCTCCAGCAATAAAAAAAGCTGAAGGGAAAATCTACTACTCATCAGTAATACATAGTTTGGAGAGTATGTCTTCCAGCTGTGATGTTGAGCGCTCAATTTTCAGTTTTGCTCGGCGTTCAGCTTCATGGGTTAGCTTTTCAGCATCCTCAAGATGTGTATAATCCTGCCAGTTGTCCTCCACATTCTTCAGTACACCCTCCAGAGCGGCAGAGGCTCGTGTGACCTCATCGGTCTTCTCGTATATCCTCTCTCTTTCTCTCTCTACGGGTGACTTAGAGCTCAGTCTCCAGAGATGCCAGCTTGGCTTGGAGCTGGAGGATCTGCTCGTTAGTTTCAGCCATAGCACGAATGGTGGTCTCCTCACGAGCTAGGCAAAACTCTCCCTTTCAGCTCAGCTTGTCGTACCTAAGAGACAGCTTTTGGAGGTCTTTCTCCAAGAAGGCTTGTTCATCTTCAGTATAGCTTTTACTTTTTCCATGACTGCTATTTGAAAGGTACGCTCCTGTTCCACTGTAGCGGGCACGTCAACCTGTCGTAGTTGTTGCAATTGAATTAGGCGTCGATCAGCCTTTACCAGTTTATGCTCTAAAAGAGTGGCCATCCCTTCTCCACTCGGGAGCATCTTCAGCAGTTCAATCTGACCGCATGCACAATGACGAGCTACGACGAATGACGTTCCTCTCCTTAAAGCAGCTTCAACCCCTTGTTTCAAATGGCGGTAAAAGCTTTCGACTATGTCCTTTGATGACTCGTCTAAGTTCTTCAAAGAGGACGGCGTCGAAGGGATAGCAGCTAAGGAAGGCGTCTGGGAAGGAGGCACAGCGAAGCTTGATGACCCTGTTAGAAGGGAAATAAACTCCGAGCGATGAGATTTTTGAACGGCAGCAATCTCCTCCTCTGCGGTCCGAAGAAGCTGAAAACTGGGCCGAGCAGAAATTTCAACTTCCGGGGAAGAGGCAGCTTCAATCGATCCCGCATCCACAAAGAGATTGAAGGAGCTGTAACTTCTGTACTCAATACGGTAGAGGGCCCCTCGACTCGAGCTGGAAGGGAAGAATGGACACTTCTTGCTTATACCAGGTCAACACCTAGATCCTCTTCTATCCTTTCCTCTACGGCCACATCTACCATCGTTAGTGGAGAGATAGGCCCTACAGGTCTAGAACAAATGACAATCAGCTTGACCCGAAGACGATAGAGTTGAAGCAAAAAAAACTCCTCATTGGTAAGAATATGACAGCTTACCAGAGGTGGGAGAAAAGACTGGGGCTCAGTCGGAGTAGTCTCAGCTCCTCCCGCTGCCTCTACATCCCCAGTAAGGTCAGCAGCAGCGCTCGAACCATCCACGTCTACCTCCTCAGTCCCTGTTGCTCCGGGCAGAGATGTAATTATATTGACACCAGTTTGTGAGGTCCCCACAGCTCCAGGATCAGATCCCAGAGAGGGAACCGCACGGGTAGCATCTGGTGACAGAAGGTTTGCTTCCTCCAATGCCTACAAAGAAGAGCCTTCAGATAATGTTTCGAGAACAACATTGGGGCTCGTCGTGAAAGAACTTACCCCCGTGTTGATTTTGGTGTCACTATCCATTTCTTCGACGGAAGGCCCACGGAACCTAGCCGCAACTCGCTTCTGGGAACGAGGCCTGGTTCAGGCCTGTTTCGTTTACACGGAGGGTTCGGTACAGAGGAAGGTGCACACATCGCCAAGGGACTTACAGAGGGCTGGAGATCTTCAAAGTTATCCTCCTTCTCCTCCGTGCCGTCAGAGTCAGAATTGGAAGCTTTCCTCTTTCCCTTCCCCATCCTCTTGTGGGATTCCCTCTGTCGCTCCTCCAATTTTGTACCAATAAGAAAACTGGTACGTGGATCAAAGTCGTTGGGGAGCACGTTCACAGACACATGACGAAGGGCCGCCATATACGAGATATTCCCCGAAGTCCCGGCGTCAGGCAGGATGAAGCTGGCCTGGGTGTGGGTCGCTGAATAATGGTGCCAGGCCCGAATACCATCCAAAATGCTCCTCTCGAAACCCAGGCAGGGATTAGGGTTATTCAAGTATAATTGGATATACCCAAATTGCCTAGAGTATCGGCTGGGTAAGTATGGCTCCAAGTATACAATGTTGCGGTTGCGGTACACCAGATGTGAGGGGCGGATACTCTGTAACCAGTGAAACAGCTTTTCGGACAGGGCCTGAGGTGCAGCAGCGCCATCGAGGTGAACACATCCCATCTCTTCATCAGTAAAAGATGGAACCGACACAAAAAAGGAGTATTTGTCCACCCGCGCAAGATCAGCTCGACAGTCGAAAAAGGTGGTATAGTTCCACGGCATCTCACGATAGTGATAGATGAAGGCATCGTCACTTGTCACATTACCCTCCGGGCCAGGTCGCATCAGAGAGGGGCAATGTATTAGCAGCCACCCCATTAAATAATGATACGACAGCTCAATTCTGTTGAAGGCTTTCGTAAATTCACGAGCAATAACTTTGGATGTGAAAATACGAAGATCCCGATGAATGCTGCATACCATAGCTAGAAGCAGGGCCAACTTGCCTCCGAAGACCAGATTCACCGTCGGAAGGATCAAATTGTGGCTGATCCTCTCAATCGAACCAGAGCTCCCCGAGACGACACAAATCCTCAGCCATATCATCAGGTACCCGGCCAGGGTGGCCTTAGTATACAGAGGTTGGGTATCATGATAAAAATAACTGAAAGTATCGCTCAGACTCTCGAACTTGTCACAGCAGCCCAGGCCCTCTTGGTACTTCGCACCTGAGCACCCATATTTTCCAGAGACTGGGGACTCCTAACAGCGACCCGACCAGAGGCGCTAAGGTCAAAAAGATAACCGATCCAAGCCTTGGTATGAGGAAGGTTCCCTTCTGAGCTCTCGTCCTTCTTTTTGGTTATTTGTTGACATGTGCTATGACTTCCTGGTATACGGTGAGGAATCTGGGGAACCGCTACTCCAGTTCCTCAAACTCTTCGTTCGTCGGGGTACACTCCTCATAAGCTTTATCTCTCCGGAGCAATTTGGATACATCATGCATCTCGTGAAGAGCAGGCCCCATTTCTTCCCCGGGAGTAAAGAAGGTCCCAGTCCGATCGTTGTACATCTTGAGCAGTGCTATAAACAACTTCGGGTTCATAAACAAGCCATAGCGGAAGCCCCTAACGGCGTAATAGAGGCCGATCTGCCGTAGGGTATCCTCATACTCCGCTAAGATCCAAGAGGTCATATTGACCTATGGAGGGGAACGGTATAGCCAATTCAATAGCTACAATCTTCCTACAGGGTATGACCTTTGCGAGCAATCTGATTCAAAAAAGTGTCAGCCTCGGAGAATCGAATGTTAGGCTTCAGTTCATTGATGAGACTGCCAGGAGCCAGTCCAATGACAGAGTAGCTCATTGTCTCCCTTACTGCAACCACCGACTGCGTAGGATTATTAAAACGAATATGGCCCACGAAGACTCTATGTTGATCCAAAGTTAGGGAACCCGTTATTTTCTCTCAAGAGGCACCATATTGGGACCTGATAGGGGAAGTGGCGCTCCATTAGGGGTATGTGAATCGCTTCCCCCTAAAAATTGAAGTCCCAGCTCTCAGATATCTCTATAATGCTCGGGTCTAAAATGACCAGGGTATCCCCGAATAGAAACATAGGCTTCAGATGAATGCCATTCAGTTGCCCAACGTTCATCATGCTAAGTAAATAGAAGAAGGATTGGCTTCTGATCTCCCTCAATCTGTCTTCAGGCTGACTTCGGGTGATCTGAGTCAAAACATCTCGGACTATATGGTCAAATCTAGCACCCAAGGCAGACTGAGCATATCCTACCAGAACCTCCCCTGAAGGAGCCATGGGCAAGGTCACTGTAAAGGTCAAAAAAAGAAGACATTCAGAAGAAAACAGAAATGCCAATATACAGAGAGTATGAGGCTCAGTTATGAAAGGAGCGTATGAGGCTCAAGTTAAGTAACACATGTGGCCTGGATAAACAGAACATATGCGGCTCAGATATGGAAGGATTCACGCAGCTCATTCATATGCGACCCAGATCTAGACATGGTACAAGCCGCATGTGTTCTGATACTTATGCGGCTCGGTCCATGCGGCCCAGTCACACAGAGCACATACGACACATGCCCTATGAAGGCCAACTGTACACTAAAGGCATTGAAGCTATAGCACAACAGCGAAGTATGGTCAGACCCGCGCATAAAATGTGCGACATGGTTGTTTAAATTCGATTGATCATTCTTCTGTCTTACCCTTG
The DNA here is from genome assembly GCA_029216955.1 of Iris pallida. Classification (NCBI taxonomy): domain Eukaryota; kingdom Viridiplantae; phylum Streptophyta; class Magnoliopsida; order Asparagales; family Iridaceae; genus Iris; species Iris pallida. Next base: position 1,501,929 of record JANAVB010029417.1, on the reverse strand, counting down.
ATAGGAGGATGGACATCTGCGTGGAAGGAGGGTGACTTCTCAGAAGCGGTCCCCTTTCCTTTATCGATGGCGCTAGTGGCTTTAGAAGCTTTGGGGGCCATGACTAGTCGGAGAAGATGAAGAAAATACAGCAAAGAGAGAAATTCAAAAGAGAATAGAAGAAATTCTCTCTCTATCACACAGCCTGTATTTATAGGCTAAAACAGATGGGCGCTGCTTCGGTTATCGTGCCATTAAAAGATAATGATTGCCTTTTGGAATTTTATCCTTAGTAACCTTCATCATTATCTCAAAAAGAGAGCCCAAATCTAAAAAGCAAATCCGAGCATTAAATGTAGCAGTGACAGCTGGACAGAGTCTCTCTGTGGCTCTAAAGTTCCCTGCAGACCGAGATCTCCCTGCGGCTCGAAGCTTTCATGCGGCTTAAAGTTTTATGCATGACTCCATGCTTCTTATTCAAAGTATTCTAAATTTGCAATTTGAAAACTTTGAAGGGGGTCTTGTAGAAGCATAGAAAAGATGGAGTTTATGCGGACCATCACTCCATACGGTCAAGAAAAATCAAGCCGCAGAGGGAAGACTCTCGAAGATCTCCTGCGGCCAAGTAAAACTAAGCCGCAGAATGAGTGCTCCTAGAGACCCCATGCGGCTAAGAAAACTCGAGCCACAAAAGCAAGGCTCTCGAAGGCCCCCTGCGGCTAAGAAAACTCGAGCCACAGAAGCAAGGCTCTCGAAGGTCCCCTGTGGCTAAGTGGATTCGAGCCGCAGAAGCAAGGTTCTCAAATATCTCATGCGGCCAAGTGAAACCAAGCCGCAGAGGCAAGGTTCTCGAAGATCCCATGCGGCCAAGCGGAGCCGAGCCGCAGGAAAAATGCTTCTAAGGCCACTATGCGGCCAAAAATGATTCAGTCTCTATTTTTTTGGGAGGGGGGCACGTGGCAGTTTGACCAAGTCTCAACCATTCCAGATTTGCTACAACAAAGAAATCTCAACAACCCCACCAGCTAGCAGCCCAAGATCGAGTCTTTGGTGTGCTGTTGCCGCCACGTGGCCACGTGGCCCTCTATGCGGCCCAAAATCTGCTTTATGCAGGAATCACTATAAATAGCAGGGTATCACACCCATGCAAAAGGTTGGCAATCAAAGGCTGACAAATTTCTTCAAGAGCAAAGACTGTGTCTTATAGTCTAAGGAGTAAGGCAGAGTTGCTACACATTCCCGAGCCTCCATCGTCACCCCCCCAGAATCAAAAACTAAAAAATTGTACTTAGATTGTTTCCTATGATTTCTTTTCAGGCTTTCTTTTGTACAAGCGAGTTTGTAATCAAATTCAGTGTCTCTGTAATACCTGTCTTTGATATTTAATAGAAAACAGTAGGAAAGAGTAAATATAAAGTGTTTGATTTCCTCTAAGTGACTGAACACTAAGATGAAAATGGATTGATCATAGAGGTATGGGACAGAACTTGAGATGAAGTAGGGACCGAAGTCAAAGATACCAAACCAGTCCCCTACTCGAGCCTTCCTCTCCTCTACCACTCATCAACTGATTTTAAAGTCCAATAAGGACTGATCCAAAGTGTGGGTCTGAAACAAACTGAAACAGTCATGGACTGATATCAAGTTAGTGACTGAACATAAAGGATTTCCTAACACAATAAAGTGACTGATACATGGTGAAGGCATGACTGATACTAAGTATGGGACTGCACTAAGGATTTACTTCCAAATCGAGTTCATCCCTTGCATAACCATTAACTGTTACAAAGGAGAAGAACTTAAATAGTCTGAATCAAGGATATAATTTGGTCTAAATAATAAAGGATAGGGGACTGATCTAAAGAGGATATTGGACTGAAATGTGAAGATACACATAGACTAAACTAAAATGGATTGGTTAAAAGGTAATGCAAGGGACTGATGCATTTGGAACCAAAAATTTATGAATGCATAGTATAAAGCTCAGGTGGACAGATACAAGATAATATTGGGACTGAATATACATTAGATATGCAGGACAGAACCTTAAGCAAGGACTGGACTTTGAGATAAATTGATTGAACATGGATATAATTTGGACTGCACAGTTTATAGAAATAAGGACTGCACAATGGAAATGGGACTAGACATTACATACATGCATACTCAAGCCATTATCCTTCCCATCAACTGGACTAAACAAATGTGGCTAAGGTAAACTCTACCTTCTCTATAACTGGTAGTGATTATCGAAGGACTGATACAAGATTGCATACATACATCAATTTGAGGACAGAAAATATATACAAGCCTCTCCTTGACTGACACTAAAAGTGTAGGGACTGATCAATATATGTGTCTGCATCATTAAATGGGAATGATAACAAGTGACAATGGCTGAATCTCAAAGTATGGACTGAATGTTAATATATAGGGACTCGACTGAATCATAAATAGATACAAGACTGAAAAGTTAACATAGGATGTGTAGAAGCATGGAAAAGAATAAAGAAAGGTCTATGCGGCCAAGGATCTCCATGCGGCTCAGAGAGCCCATGCGGCTCAGGGGTCCATACGGCTCAAGCGTCTATGCGGCTCGGATAGACCCAGAGCCACGTGGCCTTCAACAGCTTTTTCCTTCATCTTTGGTTGCATTTAATGCCCTGACGGCTGACAGCTCTGACAAATGACAGCTTTGACATAAAGGCACAATAATGACTGACATAAAGACGTGTTCCTAGGAAAGAGTAAAAAATCTTTTCACAGCTGTCTGAATCTACCGAGTCCCGAGGCATACGACTGTTGTATTAATGCAGCAGCCCACTTTATGCGGCCGCCCCTTCATGCGGCCACCCATCTTCATGCGGCTGCATCCTTTATGCGGCCGCCCATAAGCATGCGGCTGCATATCTTCATGCGGCTGCCCATCTGCATGCGGCTGTCTATCCTCATGCGGCTGCCCATCTTCATGCGTCTATTCATCCCCATGCGGCTGCCCATCTTCATGCGGCCGTTCATCCTCATGCGGCCCACTCATATGCGGCTCTGCCAAGATAACCCAATTGAGACATGTGGTACTTTTCACGACGATTGAGACACATGGCAATCTTATTTTCCTAGAATTATGGGTGTTAACAAATCCTAACAAAATCAGATTTGTTGTGATCACCATAATTGCCTAGATCAAGTCAAATCGAGCAAATTAGACACGTAGCAAACCATCACAAGTCGCGAATATTTATGACAATCAACATTTATCGCCCACAGAGATTTGATGCAATCTACATTAATTACCTAGATTTACTACAATCAGAATGAAGGGCCCAGATTAATTGATCCTTAACCGCCGACTTATCAAGGAGGCAATCATTGCAAACCCTAATGATTGCATCCCACTCCTATAAATAGCAAGGTGACATTCCATTGCAGGGATAACTTTTTTGAAGAGCACCAGAGCACCTGGAGAGACTTGAAGAGAGAGAGTAGAGAGACAAAGGCACGCACAGAGGGCATTCTGAGAGCATTTCTTTCCCGGAGCCAAGGCTGCATCCGATCGTCCAAGGAGTAAGGCAGAGCTGCCGTCGCTTTCCCGAGCCTCTACTGTCACCCCTCAGAATCTAAAATAAATAATTGTACTTAGATTGCTATACCTAGGTTTTCGTCCATAAGCTTTGTTTGTACAAGCGAGTTTGTATTGTGAAGTAAAAGTCCAGTCCTCCGATAATTGTTCTGTTCTTTTATATTTCATGGCAAACACGATGGCGACAATGCTGGGGACAAACTTCTCCACGGCTGAGGAGTTGGTGATGCAATCGAATACAGCCAAACTTGGCTCCACATAACAGAAGATGGTCGTCCGCTTCGACCAACAGGCGTTTGAAGAAATGCTCTCCGACGGGAGCGCTGGCCCGGTCCAGAAGCGAACCCACAGAAAGAAGGCTCACAGGAAGTGGAGGCCAAAATAATTTGCTCCTCCTCAAGCTATGGACGGAGCACTCTCTGCTGCCCAAGACGGCGAAGGCAACTCTCATGCGGCCCCACTTCAAGCCAAAGAGGACTCTGCTGTCCCCAAGTTCGGCAGAGGAAAGTACTACGATGCTGGACTTACAGGGGCAAAGAGTGATTCTATGTGCTCCAGGAAGAAGCTGAACAAAGGCACTAGCCGCAAAACGAAGACTCATGCAGCCAAGATTGCCAGCCATATGAATGATGTCCATGCAGCCAAAATTGCCAGCCAAATGCATAACACTCATGCGGCCAGGATTTCCAGCCACATGGAGAAGACCTATGCGGCTGAGACTTCCAGCCGCATGAAGAAAGCCCATACGGCTACGACTGCCAGCCGCATGAAGACTAATGATTCCAGCCGCATACCGCCTGCTCCACGCGGCTCAGTCTTCGACCGCCTCTCCTATAGTCCTGATCTCTCGTACTTCCGAGAAGACATGTCTGACTCTCTCCAGCACCACTTAGACTCTTTCTATTATGTTTCCTCACGCACCAGAGTAAAGAAGTCTAGGGCAGCACGAGCTTGGCAAGCTCAGTCCGCTGACCCGACCTCTGACCATCCGAGCATTCCATATACTGTTATACGGGCCTCTGATGGGAAGTTGTACAGAACCACTCGAGTCCAGCCCCCGGCGGCAAACGAACAGGATGGTTCCCAAAAGTCTTCCAAAATCCAGGGAGCAAACATGATCGTTTCGGATCCATCTGACTTGCGTGAGGCTATCCTCCACAAGCGTAAGGAAAGAGAGAGGGCCTCGGGGTACAAAGAGCCCTCCCACGGACGTCACTGCACCCAAGTCATCATCAACTGCTGTTGTAATAATGCGACGGTACGAGAAGACCGACAGTCCGACTTCCAAAGACTGCAACAACCATGTTCAGAGGATGAGGCACCTCCCGTCGTCTCCTACAACTCTGCTCAGAAAATCCTCGCCGATAGGAGATGGAAGAAGACAAACGTTTCGAGCCCAAAGATTTCAACCACTATGACCAAGAGACTGTCGTCTAGGCGGTTGCCCACCACCGGAGTTTTCCAAGGTACCCGTTCAAAGGCAAAATCTGCTACAGTGGGAGATTCATCGTCCACATCGTTGAGGGTTGCTGGAACTGGGGGTAGCACTCCTCTGAACCTCCACGACAATCCGATGTTCCAAGAAGATGAGCTGGGATAAACAACTCTCCTATTAGATGCAGCAAATTCCGACGTCCCCGAGGACGTCCACAATTTCCAAGACGAGGCAAACTCGGAAGCTGGGGGTACTGTTCCTTCTGAGTCCGAAACAGAGAAAGTCATTCCTGTTTGCCATTGATTGTAAAAGAACAGAACAATTATCGGAGGACTAAACTTAGACTCACAATACAAACTCGTTTGTACAAAGAAAGTCTAGGGACGAAAGCCTAGGTACAACAATCTAAGTATAATTATTTATTTTAGATTCTGGGGGGTGACGATAGAGGCTCGAGAAAGCGACGGCAGCTCTGCCTTACTCCTTGGACGATCGGGTGCAGCCTTGGCTCTGTAGAAGATCTGCTTGGCGTTGATGAAGAAATGCTCTCCTTTCAATTTTTCTCTGACTCTTTGGATCCGAAGGGGGTGTGCTCTCTCTCTCTCTGCTCTTCTATGTCTCTCTCCGTCTGTCTGTGTCTGTTACAAGGGAATGGCACCTTGCTATTTATAAGAGTGGGGGACATCATTAGGGTTTACAATGATTGTCCATTCTCAAAAGTCGGCAATTAAGGATCAATGAATCTGGGCCGCTCATAATTGATTTGAGCAATTAATGTGATTCCATCAAATCTCTGTGGGTAATTAATGATGATTGCCATAAATCCTCATGATTTGTTATGCCAAGCTCGGATCTTCTGCCACGTGTTCAATTTGATTGATTGTAAATGATCTGATTTGATCCCAACAATTATGAGGATGGCACTAAACCTGATTATTAGGATTTGTTAATAAATCTTGCCACGTGTTCCACTATTATTAGGCGGATAGCTGTAGGGATGCTGGCAGAACCGTGAGCCACTTAGGGAATCTGAGTCGCCTGAGAATTTTCCTCTCCACTGAGCCGTATGAGGCTGGCCACGTATCAAAGCTACTTGGGAGTGGCCTCTGAATGTTTGAACCGCATGGAGATGATCTGAGCCGCATGACCGTAGGCGACCGCATGATGGATGGCTTCTCAGTGAGCCGTATGAAGATAGTCCTTGTGAGCCGCATGGGTAGCCTCTACCTGAGCCGCATGGGTAGCCTCTGCCTGAGCCGTATGGGTAGCCTCTACCTGAGCCGTATGGGTGGCCTCTGTCTGAGCCGTATGCGACTGTCTACGTGTCAAGGTCGCATAAAGATCTTTGGATTTTGATGGATTGTGTCAGAGATTTCCTTCGTTTCCTTAGTAGTCTGCCATTATGACAGAGTCATTATTGTATCTTTCTGTCATTGGTCAGAGCTGTCAGCCGTCAAGGTATTAAATACAGTAGAAGACAAAGGGAAGAGTTGTTGAGGGCCACGTGGCTCCTCTCTGGGCCGCATGGGACTTATTCGAGCCGTATAGATGCTTGAGCCGTATTGGTCCCTGAGCCGCGTGGGGATCCTTAGCCGCATAGATCTTTCTTTATTCTTTTCCATGCTTCTACAAGACCCCCTTCAAAGTTTTCAATTTGCAAAATTGAAATACTTTGAATAAGAATCATGGCCATGTATAAACTCTTCTGGCCATATATGATGTCCTTGCCACATGGATGTCCCAGCCGCATAGCCTCCTCAGCCGTATTGGTCAATCAGCCGCATGGACCCTTTGGCCGCATGGGTTGTCTGGCCCCATGAGCTTTTTGCCATGTTATCCTATCACGTGTGCAAATCTTTTGCATTAATTGCTGTTGCTTTGCTGTCAGTTTTAAGGCCGCTTTTTTGGGAAAGGATCCCAAGAGTTTGGCCTTTATGTCAGTCGGCTCGTCTTAAGAACCGAAGGGTCGGTTACTATACGTAGATCGAGGCACCTCTATCTTACCTATAAAATATGAACGTGCTCAGTTGGAGAGACTTCTTCACTCTCTCTTTCATCTTCAGCCCTAATTTTCTTCCTTAGTCTTCCTTCTCCGACCGTCGGTACGATAATGGCTTCCAACTCTTCCAAGGTTGCTTCTGCTGCTGCAAAGGGCAAGAAAGCGGCCTCCTCATCGGCCATTATGCCTGAAATACACCCCGACGTCAACACTACTTTTAAGGGTAAGGATTGGATTAAATGTTTTTGAACCCTAAACCCTATGGCTCTGTTGCATGATTTATGCACAAGCCTTCATCCTTCGTCTTCATTGAACTGCCCAAGTTTAATCATGATGAAACCGCTCTCGTATTCGAGCCGCATGGGGCATGCCCTGTGTTTGAGCCGTATGAGAAGGACTTGAGCCGCAGGAGCACTTTCTGGATTTGAACCGTATGAGGTCTCATTTGATCGAGACCGCATAAAGTTTCGCTAATTCGTGCCGCATAAGCTCTTTTGTTAAATAGAACCGCATACGTTCGACCAAACCGCATAAGCTCTATCGAAGCAGTGCCGCATAAAACCCAACTGAATTAGGCCGCATAATGCTGTATTTACCCGAGCCGCATAGGCTCCATCGAAGCCGTGTCGCATAAAACCCAACTAAATTGGGCCGCATAAGGCTGCATTGACCCGAGCCGTATAGGCTCCATCGAAGCCGTGTCGCACGAAATTCCAACTGAATTTGGGCCGCATAAGGCTTCGTTGATCCGAGCCGCATAGGCTCACAGGAGCTTCTTTTAAGAAACTTTCGTTTTAACCATCTTTTGATCCTATTTCTTTTGTCTTCTTTCAGTAAATCTACCAATCAATGCTGCCGGAGAAGCCCTGGTGGGTTCAGCCCAATATACCATAGGTGTGCAGCTCGACAACTTGGTTCGACGTGTGTCAGATCAGCTTCCGCTAATGAGCCTTTGGAGAGGGTAAACGTCATCAATAACCAGCCTTTCCATTTTCTTTGTACTATGATGAACTTAAGAAGGCTGGAAGGAGAGTATCTGAAACCAGCCTTTCTCTTTGGGGATGCTCTATCCATAAAGAACCCCGAGTGCTGGACATCTCTGAGAACTGGGACTTTACTGTGGACGGGGTAGAGATCCATATTCCCGAAATGGAACGTCATTTTCCCCTCTCGTGGTTCAATATGGTTCCGCTGAGCAGGCGGATGGTGGGCTCCCTAACTCTAACCCAATCGAGGATGTTCGTGGACAACATTCACTATAACAGAAATATTGGGTCGGCATGTGCGAGCAGGAACTCGGTTAGTCGAAGCTTGATGGGACTGATTCCGGGTACCTTCATAAACGTATCTGGTCCCAACTTCACTTTTACTCTGGCCGATACTTTCCTGAATCAGCTAGCTCGCAAGGGGTCTTATCCTGTTGGCAGATTGTCACTGTTGAACTGGATAAACTCCATCCCTACGTGGGTCAACCTAACCTCATGGATTTTGAAGAAATACGAGGAATTCCTTAGGGAGATTGACCTCTATTATGCCATCCGGGGCACCTTTTACGGGTTACCAATGAACAAGCCGTTGTTCATGGCCCTTTTGGAGATGTATAGCTGGAGGACAGGAACTTTCTTCGCACCCTGAGGGGAGTTGGGACTTGCTCTCTATGAAATGTATGCTGTCTCTAAGCTGCCATGGGGGGTGAGGCCTTCGAAGTATATACCCCAACAAACAAGGAATTCGAGGATCTAGATCGACGATTCTCGGGTTTTGTTGCCATGTACCAGGAACTGCTATGCCACCACAGTATTTGCCACCAAACGGCTATCAAGAAGAACAATAGCTCAGAAGGGAACGCTCCCCATACTACATCTTGGGTCGCGTATCTTTTCAAATTTAGTCCCTCTGGTCGGGTTTCTTCTCGAGGTCCTCCAATCCAGGAGGAGATAAACAATCTGATGTCGAATGCCAAGAGGTCGAGGTCCACCGGCGACAAGTTTGGGAGTCGTACCGACTCCTTCAGCTATTTCTTCCATAGTACCCGACAAATGTTCGAGAAGGCACTCTTGGCCGGATTCTTGATGGTATGGCTACGAAACTGCGTAGTCTCGGGAGGGGCAGGTTCTATTGAAAGGATCAGCCACCACTTCATTCTTCCGACCGTAAAGCTGGACTTCAGAGTCAGGCTGGCCCTTCTTCCGGCTATGGTGTGTAGCATACACCACGGCCTCCATGCCTTTTCGTCCAAAGTCATTGCTCGTGAGACGACACTAGAATTTGAACGAATAGAATTACCCTACCATTATTTAATGGGTTGGCTATTGATGCATTATCGGTCGTTGATGAGGCCCGGAGCAGACGATGGCGTTATCGATGATGACGCTTTCCTTTTCCGATACCATCGTCAACCTTGGAAATTCGACACCATGCCAGCCTGTCGGAGGGCGTTGGCGAGAGTAGATGGGCCTGACTTCTTTGTGTCTGTCCCTCAATTTACCGCTAGAGAAGTGAGGGGTGTACACGTTGACGACATTGAACCTCCCCTGCTCTTATCTGAAAAGATGCTTCTCTGGCTACGAAATATTCGTCCGACGTACCTGGTATATCGTTACCGCAATAACGTTTACCTGGAGCCCTACTTGCCTAGTAGGTTCTCCCGCCAGTTCGGGTACAGCCAGTCCCAGTGCTTGCCTAGGCTACGAGGGCGGTGTCCTTGACGGTATCAGGGCGTGGCATTATTATAATACGGTTAATACCCGAGCTAGCTTCTCGATCCCCGATACTAATACGCAAGGGGAGATTTTGTACATAGCGGCCCTCTATCATGTTACGACGAGCAAACCTCCCGTAAATTTTTACATGATCACCAGCTTCATTGTCGGGACTGGCTTGGCAGAGAAGTTCGAGGGGTCCAAGAAGAGGAAAAAAAGGCGAATATGGTTCCTGTGCCGGACTCGGAGTCCACGACGGTGGGCGAAGAGGATGATGGGAAGGATGCCGATGATTCGTCCCCTTCCTTAGATGAGGAGGCGGGGGATCAGCCTCCTATCGTGCCGGACGACATGGTTACGAGGCAGCCGCCTGCTGTGCCTGGTCCTTCGTGCAAGCGAAGCAGGCGTATGTCTACTGATGATAGCGTAACCTACTCCACGAAGCGAGCTGCGGTAAGATGCCGTAGGCTATTTATTGATGATGTTGGTGCTGTTTCTGAGGTGATTTGAATTTCCACTACCTTTTCCTTCTTTTTTCTAAACTATGGCCTAATCATCTTCTTTTACTCTTTGTAGGCGTTAGAGGAGTCGGTTTCTCTGGATCCGATTGCTGAGGTCGATCCGGTCCTGACCACTTTGATTGATGATATGTGCACCGCTATCATTTCTACTGGGGTTCTTCCGGAGGCGGCCGAGGAGTCCTACCTTCCCGAGACCTCGGCCTGTGGAGGCTCTACTGCACCTGTCCCTCAGACAGCTAAATTTCAACGGGGTGATGCTGAACCGGCTGGCTCCTTTTCAGGGGTGGCTGCGGCAGAGAAATCAGTTGAACTCAATTTGGAAGCCGCGGGTGAGGAGACTACGTTAGCTGCGAGCGAGCTGCGGCCTCCAGGACCCTCCCCTAGTAAGATAAGCCGAATCTTAACTTGTGAGGAGGCCTATCTTCTCTATCATCATATCCTTCGGGTTACGTCGATTGATGGTTGCTTTGGACGTACAGGTCCCGCCCTTTATTGCCGGTGACGGACATTGTCGGGCTGGACTCTACCGGAAGGGATCTGATGGAAGCACGTGTGCCTCCTTCTCTTCCCACCTATATTGAAGGGCCTCCAGCTGGTTCAAGTTCGGAGGCTCAAGGGGTGGCACAGCCAGGGCAAGGAGCAATGCTTTCTGCGTCCTCCTCCGTGAATATGGTTTCGGGGGTTGACCTTTCCGCCTTGCCAAGTATCCAAGATCTCCGGGCGGCGGAAGAAGAGCTAGCCACTATTCGTGCATCTTTTCGCACATAATTTGTTTCCCTGGTGGCAGGGATGGCAAGTTCCGATGTTATTCCTTCGACATTGCCGGCCACACTCCCTCTGACGCCATCCTCTACAGAAGTTTTGGATGAAGTGTCCCAGGATGTCGTTGATAGCTTTTACCGCCATCTGAAGAGAGGGGTTGAGGCAGCCGTAGAGAAGGGAACTCCCTTTGCTATGGCCCATAGGTGCGCCGGTGGCCAAATCGACATCCTTAGAACACTCTCCGGTGGGGCGGGGTTAGCTGTGCTTCTGGAGCCTAAGCTGTTAGAGGCCGATCATCTTGTGGCCCAGTTTCATGTGTTGCAACAAGCTGATCTGTCCGCAACGATAGATCAAGAGCACACTTTCCTCATAACCACGATGGAAAAGGTGAGGCTTGCTCGGGAGTCGATCAAGCCGACTATTCTGAAGGACCTCCGTGATCTGTCCCAGTTACACGATCAATGGAGCCGTAGAAGTGAAGATTGCACGGCTAGGAAGGCGGCCGCCTCCTGCGGGGTAATTGACACCAGGGAGCAGATCCTTGAGCTCCAGAGAAAGCTGGCCTTCCTGGAGTCCGAGCTCGAAGCTGCCCGTACAGAAAAGGGACTTGCTATCCAGGAGGCTGACAGACTTAGTCGAGCTTCTGCCAATCTGGAACTCATCCTGAAGAAGATGGAGGATGACTGGCGGGCATATATGCACTTGGGTGATGTGGAGAAGTTGTCCCAGGAGGCTGAACGCCGAGCTAGACAGCGGCTTGAGCGGGGGACCTCCTTGGTGAGAGACCGCCTCCTGGAATTGTGTAATGCCGAACTATAGTCGGCCTTTTTCTCCTTTTGTTTCTGTTCTCTTTTTTTCTTTTTGAGAGGGACATGGTCCCAAAACATGTAATGCTTTTTGGCTTCCAAATAAAAGAGTATGTTTTATTTTACCCTTTATTTGTACTGCTTGTTGTGCTTGTGGTGTTATGGTGGCGTCTGCCCCGAATGGGGGACTTGTTTGTGGACCTATTACCCTTGGCATACCTTGGTTTTAGGTACAGATAACAAGTTTTATTGGGGATACCTAGAATAGTTCTATGGTAAGGTGATCATGGACATTCCGGGTATCGGGAGAGGGAATGCCATGGAGCAGCTGGGCTCCCGGGGCATGATGAGGAATGGTGGGCCTGTACTAAGAAACTTAGCAAAGGACATTTGTGGGCCGATTATCCCTGGCATACCCTGACTTAGGATACGGATAATAGGATGAAGGGGAACCAACATACTTACTCAGAGGTAATGAGGACATGACAAGTATGAGGGTTTTACCGTGGAATCTTCCTACTCAGAGGTAATGAGGACATGGTAGGAGTGGATTCAACGGGGGATATTTGTGGACCTATTATCCTTGGCATATCCTGGTTCGGGATACGGATAATAAGATGAGAGGGAACCAACATGCTTACTTAGAGGTAATGAGGACATGGCAAGCATAAATGTTTCTTCGACGGAGCCTTCCCACTTAGAGGTAATGAGGACATGGCAGGAGTGGGCTCAATGAAGGATATTTGTGGACCTATTATCCTTGGCTTACTTCGGTTGTGGGTACGGATAATAAGTCGAAAGGGAATCGACATACTTACTCAGAGGTAATGAGGACATGGCAAACATGAAGGTTTCTTCGACGGAGCCTTCCCACTCAGAGGTAATGAGGACATGGCAGGAGTGGGCTCAATAAAGGAGGGTACATAGAACGACTCAGAGGTAATAAGGACATAGAAGTTCTATGTAAAGGGGTGATTTATTTTTTTGGCAGAAGTGAAACGACTCAGAGGTAACATCGACATGGTCGTTTTGGCAATTTGTGGATCTGTTACCCTTTTGTGCACTGGGAGTGCGGGTAGTGGATCATAAAGGAGGATCTCTTTCAGGAAAAAAGTTTAGAGATATGGTCATACATGACTTACTATCTGAAAGAGTGACCGGAATGTGAGTTCAGAGGCACCTGTAGGTACATAACTCGATAATCTGGGAGATTGTGAGTTCAGCGGTACGGGAGGGTACATGACTCAATAATCTAGAATTTTGGAATACGAGTTCAGCGGTACCAGCGGGTACATAACTCAATAGTCTGGAATTTTGGAATATGAGTTCAGCGGTACCAGCGGGTACATAACGCAATAGTCTGGAATTTTGGAATATGAGTTCAGCGGTACCAGCGGGTACATAACTCAATGATCTGGAAAATGTCATTTAGACATAATATTTCTTCAAGAACTTGCCGTTGACGGGCAGCATGAGCAAGTCTCCATTTTATTTTACGAGGCGGTAAGCACGGTTGGAGAATACGGCCTCAATGATAAATGGACCTTCCTATTTCGGCTAGAATTTTTCGACGGTTTTGTGGGTCATGACCATCGGCCTCCAGACTGCCAGAACGAGATCACCCACTTGGAATGTTCTGATTTTAACCTTCTTGTTGAAGGATCCGGAGATGCGTGCTTGGTATAGCTCGATCCGTTGCTGAGCCAGGAGGCGCTTTTCATCTAAGGCCTCCAACTCTTGTAGTCGGTGACGGTAGTTATCATCCGTCGTCAATTGGTAAGTAAGGGCGACGCGGAGTGAGGGTATTTGAGTTTCCAACGGGAGGACTGCCTCACTCCCGTACACCAGGGAAAACGGCATATTTCCAGTGGCTGTTCGGACTGTAGTACGGTACGCCCATAAGTATTCACCAAGCTTCTCGTTCCAGTCGCGTTTGTTGGACGATACAAACTTCTTGAGAAGTTTGATGATTGTTTTGTTGAATGCTTCTGCCAACCCATTCGTTGCAGGGTTGTATGGCATCAAAGCAATATTCTGGATGCGGTGCTTGTCGCAGAAGCGATAGAAGGCGTAGCTTGCGAACTGCGGACCATTATCATGGATGATCCTTCGGGGCAGTCCAAAGCGATAGATGACGTGATGCTTGAGGAAGCTGATCACATTTGAAGTTTTGACTTCTGCAAGCGGAACAGCTGCCGCCCATTTATAGAAGTAATCTGTGATGGCAAGTATAAAGCGATGTCCTCGGGAAGAAGGCGGAGTGATCGGACCGATGATATCCATTCCCTATACTTCGAATGGCCAGGACGCTACTGTTGGATGTAGAAATTCGGATGGTTGGTGGATGAAGTCCGCGTGGACTTGGCAGGCTTTGCACTTTCTTGCATAGTCTATCGTATCTACTACCATCGTGGGCTAATAGTAGCCCATTCGGCGAAGACGGTCTTACAATTTTAGGCCAGGCTGATGGGCCCCGCAAACACTGTCATGAGCTTCGCGTACGGTTTCTTTGGCTTCTGCGTTTGACAGACATCGAAGCAATAATCCATCGTAGGATCGGCGATACAGCATTTTTGTCTCTGTATCGTAGAAGAATCTGAGAGAACGCCTTCTGATGAAAGTGGCTTCCTTTGGGTTCTCTAGCAGGATGTCGTAGACTATGAAATCTATGAATGGTTGTATCCAGTCTGTCGCTTCGTCGATCGTCTGAGCAGAATAACTCGCCACGAATTGAACGTTGTTCTTGGGACAGACCAGTTCATGGCCTATCACATCAACCGAATGATGAGTATGATTTGGCACTGCTAGGGAAGCGGCAAGGCCTGCTAAGGCATCGGCTTCGATGTTTTGGAGTCTGGGAACGTGTTCGATGAAGAACCCCTCGAACTACGTGTGTTCATGGCGGACTTCGTATGAACCCCGGATCTGATTGACGATTAAATGTGAATCGCCGTATGCTTCAAGATATTCTACCCCCAGCTCTCTTGCAAGTTGGAGGCCAATGACCAAAGCATTATATTTGGCCACATTATTAGAGCAGGGCTCTGTGAGAGAGTAAGCGCGGTTGATCACCAATCCGGAAGGAGAAACCAGCACCACCCCGACTCCGACGACGATATTGCCCTTAGGTCCGGTCCTTGAGGCGTCGTCGAAGAACATTCGCCATATATCATCGTGAGAGGTTGCATGCGAGTTGGCGACCTTATCTGGGATTCCTTCATATATTCTGGACGACTCCGAGCCTGGGTGAGCTGCCAAAAAGTCTGCCAGGGCTTGACCCGTAACAGCCTTTTGTGGGACGAAGATCATATGGTAGGGGGACAGTAATATTGCCCATGTAGCGAGACGAGAGCTGAGTGCACCTGGTTTAGTCATGAGGACCCTGAGAGGGTTGACTCGTGAAATCACATGTATGGTTTGTCCTGTGACATAGTGCCACGTCTTTTGAATGGCGAACACCAGGGCGAGGCATTCCTTTTCCACGACGGTATATCGGTGCTCTGGCCCGATCATCATTCGACTGAGGTAGTATACGGCTTGTTCATGGCCTGCATCATTATTTTGTACTAGCAGAGCGTCGAGGGAATGCTCCATTGCTCGTACATAGAGCAGGTGTAGTTTTCCAGCAACCGGGGCCACCAGGACTGGCGGGTTCGACAAATACTCTTTGATGCTGTCGAAGGCACGCTGGCATTCTTCATCCCATACGAATGAGACACCTTTCTTCATGAGATGGGTGAATGGCGGACATCGTCCGGAGAGGTTAGAAATAAACCTCCTGATGTAGGCTAGCCTCCCTTGAAGGCCTCTGAGTTTTCGGAGATTTCTCGGGGGACCCATCTCCATGATTGCCTTTGTCTTCTCAGGGTCTACGTGGATACCCTGGGCGATGATGATGAAACCCAAGAACTTTTCGTTGGATACGCCCAAGAAAGATTTTGTGGGATTCATCTTCAGGTTGTATGCTCGCATCAGGTTGAATACCGTCCTCAGATCCTGGAGATGGTCTCCCTTACAGCAACTCTTGACTGCGATGTCATCAACATAGCACTCCACCGTCTTACGTAAGTGGTCTCTGAAGATGATACTCATAGCTCTTTGATATGTGGCGCCAGCATTCTTTAAACCGAAAGACATGACTGTGTAGCAGTATGTGCCAATCGGTGTTCGGAATGATGTATGCTTTTCGTTGCCAGGAGACATCTTGATTTGGTTGTACCCCGAGAAGCCATCCATGAATGACATGCGTTCGAAGTCGCATGTGTTGTCGATCATGATGTCTGTGATAGGGAGGGGGAATTCATCTTTGGGACATGTCTCGTTCAGATTGTGGAAGTCGATGCAGATTCGAATCTTCCTATTCTTCTTGAGGACCGGTACTTTGTTGGCGACCCATTCTGGATGTTGCTCTTTACGTATGAAGCCGCTGGCTATGAGTTTGTTGACTTCGGCTTCGATCGCATCCATGATGCCCGGGCAGAAGCGTCGTTGTTGTTGCTTGACTGGCTTTGCATCTGGCCGAATGTTGAGCTTGTGAAGAGCAATATCGGAATTTAACCCCCGGCATGTCTTCGTATCTCCAGGCGAACACATCAATGTATTCTTTGACAAGTTCTATTAGCGACTCTCGCTCTTTGTCTGTTAGGCTTTTACTGACGAAGATTTGTTTTGGAGAAGATTCGCTGCCGAGATCCACTTGTATGACCTCATCTTCAGTTAGAGATTCTCTCTGTTCGAACCGCTTTTCCCATTGTGTATCCAACTGTTGGGCCCACGGCTCCAACTCGAGAATTTCAGGAATGTCTTCATCTTCTTCGTAAGCGTCGGCAAATATCATGTTGACTGAACTTTTCGGGGTCATTGTGGGCGTAACATACCCTAATCTACATCGGGTTTTGCTGTAGTAGTCCCGTGGTTTGCCAGCCGGGACTGGTGGCTTTAAAGTTAGTCATCGCCCAGTGCCATAGTTCAAGCCTGGCGTAGTCTCCAGATCATACCCCTATTTTTGTATGAGGTATTTGGATTGGGGACTATAAAGATATAGAGGCAGTCTCCCGGCATCTGATTCAAGGTCGACTTCTTCTATGGTGAAGGGCTGCGGGTCGTCCTTCCGGCCGAAGATGATCGGATGGTCCCCTCCCTCGATTATGCAATAAGCATCTTTCACTTGAGAAAGCTGGTTTGCGGTGTAAACATTTGTCACCTGTGTGTGTAGGTGAGTTCCTATACCGTGTTCTATAGCATACATTGTACAAAGTTTATTAAGCTCGAGGTAGTTCAAAGATAGCCCTTTATTGATGAAGTAAGGTATCTTTTCTAGCGGTATTACATCATCTGTGGAGGGAACATCAGTGTGGACAGCCACATACTTGGCTAGCTCCGGTTCTTCTTCGGCCACCTCCTGTATAAATGAAGACTGAGAGGACGACCTGGGCAGCTTGATCGTCAGGGGTTCTGCCGGTGGAGCAGAACGTAGAGTCGTTGGCAAGCTAGCGACCCCTAGTTTGGTACTCGATGCTGGGCGGAGAGTTGTTGGCTTCGCTAGAAGCCCCAGACTTTGTATCAGGATGACGATTTTTTTTAAGAAGGCGTATCGTTATTGGCTTGTCGGAGGGGTTGAACTTCTCCATTTGTGGCTAGCCGACTCTTGGCAGTCTAATTGTCAGTGGCTCCGTTGTGGGTCTTGGCACTTGGCCAGACCTTGGCAGCCGAATTATCATTTGCTCTTCTTGTGCTGAGAGGCTGATTGCGTCCTTACGCAGAGTGGCTGTAAGAAGTGCAGACTTGCCAGATTTGCGAGCTTGGAGGTGGATCGTTAGGGGTTCTTCTGATCCTATGGCTGTCTCGGCACGAGCTTGCACATCTCCTTCACCAAGGTGCCTCTTCGACTTTTCGTATAGGCAGGAGTCTGAGTAGTAGGATTCGAACCCTTTGAAGGGATCGATGTCGGTAAATTTTGTCCTTACGAAGCCGTATTTGTCGACATACTTGAAGCATTGGTACAGCGTGGAAGGCACGATCATTTAATCGTGTATCCAAGGGTGCCCCAAGAGGATGTTGTAAGAAGTATCTGCATCTATGACGTAATAGGTGACTTCCGACTGGAGATCGCCGATTTGGCACTTCAAGCGAATCTTCCAAATCGGGTAGCCCCTACCCGAATTGAAACCGCTGATGGCGGCGCTTGTCGACGTCAGACGAAGCATAGGAATGCAGAGATGATGTAACAGACCCTTCGGGATGATGCTTATGGAAGAACTAGGATCAATGTGCATCCGATCCACCTTTACGTTGCCGATGTATCCAGTGTAATATAACGGGCGATCGTGCAGGTTGGTTTTGATGAGCATATCCTACGGAGTGAAGACAATGTTGGGCATCACTCCCGTGTAAGCGCTGTCTTGGAGATCTGCAGGCGGGTTCTCTCCCGTGAGGTTGACCTGAGCAAGGTACGCGTCGGCATTTTGGAGTGCATCGCTCAAAGCCGCGCGAACATCCTTTGAGAGTCTTAGGAGCTCGTATAATGACAACTTGGCCGGTGTGTTGGCCAATTGCGCCAAAATGTCAAAGTTGTAGGGCTTCTCCAGCCCCTGTGGTACCTCTTTCCGGAGGGATTTGTCAAAGCGAGTCTCCTTCGGCCTAGGCTTGTCGGTCGTCGGAGGCTGAGAAGGTCCCGGAGCATCAGTTGTAGCGGGCTGATGATCTTCAGCCGAGTTATCAGCCACAGGTTGGAATTGTGCTCCAGACCGAGGGACGACGGCTGTGACTTCTTCGATATCTGCCGAGATTGTACGATAGGATCTGACTTTTTTACTCCTCTTCTTGCGAATGGAAGATAGTGTGGACTGAGTCACTTCAGATACCAAATCTGAATGGACCTACATGACCTCCCCTCGTGATGTGGGGAGGGGCACTAGTCCAGCAGCCTGATCCCGAGGAGGTAGAAGATTAGCAATCTCCATTGTTGCCAGAGGTATGGGGATCACACCGTCTTGAGTTTTTGTTGGAGGAAAGCTGCCAAATTGTACTAACACCATATTGGCTGCCACGGTTACCTCTTCGAACCAAATTGTACTAACACCATATTGGCTGCCACACTTACCTCTTCGAAATCGATGGCCAGAGCGTTCGAATCGATAAGATTTTGGATGTACCGTTTTAGCTGGTAGCAATCGTGTGTAGCATGGTAGACGTAGCGGTGGTAATGGCAGTACTTTGGGTTCTCCATTTGTGTCGGCCGAGGTTTCCGTCTTGGTGGAGGGAGCTAAATTCTGTCTCCTTGTATGAGCATGTCTAAGATGGGCTTGATGTGGCCGTCTTCGAAGGAGTAGGTCATTTGTGGCCATTGCTTGTCTGCCAGTTTTGACTCAGGTTTCTACGCTGTATCGGCCACCATAGCCTGTTTGCCCTTGTTGTCTCGATTATTGGCGAAGCTGCCCCCATTGTTGGTGTTGGCGTTGGGACGCCTGCCCTTTTCTTCTTCCTCTGAGATGTGCAATCCCAGTTGGCGAGCCTTCTTCAATCGTTCTTCGGCGCTTGTGGCGCTGATGATAAACGTCTTCCAATCCTTGAATTGACTTTCACCCATCTAGAGGCTGATTGTTCGAAGCAGTCTCTTTTGGCAAATTTCAATTAAGGAGGAATCCGGATTACCGGATGGCAGCTTCATGGCAGTTTGGCGGAACCGATCAATATAGTTCCTTGTCAGCTCTTTCTTCCCTTGGACGACGTCCATGAGGGTGGACATCGTGATGTCCTGTCCTACTTCGTAAAATCTCTCCAAGATTATGCGCTTGAAGCTGGCGAAGGAGTGGATGCAGTTATCCGACAGGTTGCGATACCAGTCGAAGGCGACTCCTTCCAATGCCCCGATGAATAATCGTGTAAGGATGGCATAGTCATAGGGCAGATGGTCAGTGGTGACCTCAAAGTAAGTAATATACCGACTTGCGGAGGTCTTGCCATCATAAGGATTGATATTGAACGGCTTATATCTTGGTGGGAAGGGGACATCCCTCCATGCAGCAGGATATGGTTGCCGTATTCTGAGGTCTTGAGAGGTTTCTCGAGCGTGAAACATGGTTCGGAGCTCCTGGACCTCTCTTTTTGCTTTCCTGGCCTCATCCACAGCGGTAGGGGCCGTCATTTTAGGAGGATTGTTGTACGGGTTCGGTGCCGCTGAGTTCGAGTCCGCATTGACCGCGGGACCCGCACTTATTTGGCCAGGCATCCCTCATTGGAGAGTTGGAAGGGCCGCTTTGATCTCGTCTACAGACTTGACCAATGCATACAGTATGGCCTCCAGAGTGTCGATGCGTTGGCGATTACTGGAACCACCTTGGTTATTGTCCGTCATAAACACCGTCTTTACATGAGGAGAGATAGAAGGAACAGTGGAGGACGTGCCCTCCGAATCATACCCCTATAGCGAGAAGTCATCGGGGTATGTGGGAATGTTCTCCTCTGGTTCGGACTCAGAAGGGATAATACCCCCAGCTTCAGAGTTTGCTTCATCTTGGGAGTCGTGGACGTCCTCGGGGACGTCGGCCCTTGCTGTATCTGATGGGAGAGTTGTTTCCTCGGGCTCATCTCCTTGGAACATCGAATTATCGTAGATGTTCTGAGGAGTGCTACCACCAGTCCCAGCAACCCCCAGTAGTGTGGACAATGAATCTCCTACTGTAGCAGATTTTGTCTTTGAATGGGTACCTTGGAAAACTCCGGTGGTGGGCACCCGTTTAGACGATAGTCTCTTAGTCATAGTGGTTGAAATCTTTGGGCTGGGAACATTGGTCTTCTTCCCTCTCCCATTCGGCAGGGATTTTCTGAGCAGAGTTGTAGGAGACGACGGGAAGTACCTCATCTTCTGAACATGTTTGTTGCAGTCTTTGAAAGGTGTACTGCCGGTCTTATCGTACCGTCGCGTTATTGCAACAGCAGTTGACGATGATTTGGGTGCAGTGGCGTCGTGGGAGGACTCTTTGCATCCCGAGACACCTTCTCTTTACTTGCGTTTATGGAGGATGGCCTCACGCAAGTCAGATGGGTCCGGATCGACCATGTTTGCTCCCTGGATTTTGGGAGACTTTTGGGAACCTTTCTGTTCGTTTGCCGTCGGGGGCTGGACTCGAGTGGTTCTGTACAACTTTCCATCAGAGGCCCGCATAACAGTATGTGGGACGCTCGGATGGTCAGAGGTCGAATCAGCGGATCGAGCTTGCCAAGCTCGTACTGCCCTAGACTTCTTCACTCTAGTACGTAAGGGCACATAGTAGGAAGAGTCTAAGTGGTGCTGGAGAGAGTCAGACATGTCTTCTTGGAAGCACAAGAGATCAGGACCATAGGAGAGGCGGTCGAAGACAGAGCCGCGTAGAGTAGGCGTCATACGGTTGGAATCAATAATCTTCATGCGGCTGGCGGTCGTAGCCGTATAGGTCTTCTCCATGCAGCTGGAAATCTTGGCCGCATGAGTGTTCTTCATGTGGCTGGAAATCCTGGCCGCATGAGTATTATGTATTTGGCTAGCAGTCTCAGCCGTATGGTCATCATTCATGCGGCTGGCAGTCTTGGCCGCATGAGTCTTCGTTTTGCGGCTAGTGCCCTTGTTCAGTTTCTTTCTAGAGCACATAGAATCGCTCTTTGCCCCTGTAAGTCCAGCATCGTAGTACTTTCCTCTGTCGGACTTGGGGACAGCAGAGTCCTCTATGGCTTGAAGTGGGGCCGCACGAGAGTCGTCTTCGCCGTCTTGGACAGCAGAGAGTACTCCGTCCAGAGCTTGGGGAGGAGCAAATGAGTTTGGCCTCCATTCGCTGCGAGCTTTCTTTGTGCGGGTTCGCTTCTGGACCGGGCCAGTGCTTCCCTCGGAGAGCATTTCTTCAAACGCCTTTTGGTCGAAGCGGACGACCATCTTCTGTTGCGTGAATCCAAGTTTGGCTGCATTCGATTGCATCACCAACTCCTCAGCCGTAAAGAAGTTTGTGCCCAACAGAGTCTCCATCGTGTTTGCCATTGATTGTAAAAGAACAGAACAATTATCGGAGGACTGAACTTAGACTCACAATACGAACTAGCTTGTACAAAGAAAGCCTAGGGACGAAAGCCTAGGTACAATAATCTAAGTACAATTGTTTATTTTAGATTCTGGGGGGTGACGATAGAGGCTCGGGAAAGTGACGGCAGCTCTACCTTACTCTTTGGACGATCGGGTGCAGCCTTGGCTCTGTAGAAGATCTGCTTGGCATTGATGAAGAAATGCTCTCCTTTCAATTTTTCTCTGACTCTCTGGATCCGAAGGGGGTGTGCTCTCTCTCTCTCTGCTCTCTGCTCTTCTATGTCTCTCTCCGTCTGTCTGTATCTGTTGCAAGGGAATGGCACCTTGCTATTTATAAGAGTGGGAGGGGCATCATTAGGGTTTGCAATGATTGCCCATTCTCAAAAGTCGACAGTTAAGGATCAATGAATCTGGGCCGCTCATAATAGATTTGAGCAATTAATATGATTGCATCAAATCTCTGTGGGTAATTAATGATGATAGCCATAAATCCTCATGATTTGTTATGCCAAGCTCGGATCTTCTGCCACGTGTTCAATTTGATTGATTGTAAATGATCTAATTTGATCCCAGCAATTATGAGGATGGAACTAAACATGATTGTTAGGATTTGTTAATGAATCTTGCCACGTGTCCCACTATTATTAGGCTGATAGCTGTAGGGACGCTGGCAGAACCGTGAGCCACTTAGGCAATCTGAGTCGTCTGAGAATTTCCCTCCCCACTGAGCCGTATGAGGCTGGCCACGTGTCAAGGCTACTTGGGAGTGGCCTCTGAATGTTTGAACCGCATGGAGATGATCTGAGCCGCATGACCGTAGGCGACCGCATGATGGATGGCTTCTCAGTGAGCCGCATGAAGATAGTCCTTGTGAGCCGCATGGGTAGCCTCTACCTGAGCCGTATAGGTAGCCTCTGCCTGAGCCGCATGGGTAGCCTCTGCCTGAGCCGCATGGGTGGCCTCTGTCTGAGCCGCATGCGACTGTCCACATGTCAAGGTCGCATAAAAGTCTTTGGGTTTTGATGGATTGTGTCAGAGATTTCCTTCGTTTCCCTAGGAGTCTGCCATTATGACAGAGTTATTATTGCATCTTTCTGTCATTGGTCAGAGCTGTCAGCCGTCAAGGCATTAAATGCAGTAGAAGACAAAGGAAAGAGTTGTTGAGGGCCACGTGGCTCCTCTCTGGGCCGCATAGGACTTATTCGAGCCGCATGGGTCCCTGAGCCGTATGGGGATCCTTGGCCGCATGGATCTTTCTTTATTCTTTTCCATGCTTCTATAATTCTCACATACCTCGATGACTTCTCGTTACAGGGGTATGATTCGGAGTGTACGTCATCCACCGTTCCTTCCACTTCTACTCATGTCAGGACGACATTCATGACAAACGAAGAACAGGATGGTCCCAGTGACCGCCAACGCATCGACACTCTGGAGGCCATACTGCACACTTTGGTCAAATCCGTGGACGAGATCAAAGCGTCCCTCCCTACTCTGCAAGGAGGGACGCCTGGCCAAACAAACTTGGATCCCGCGGTCAATGCAGACTCGAACTCAACGGCACCGAACCCGGGCAATATTCCTCCTGAAATATCGGCTCCTACCGCTGCAGACGAAGCCAGGGAGGCAAGAAGAGAGGTCCAGGAGCTCCGAGCCATGTTCCAGGCCCGAAAAAACTGCCAAGACCTCAGGATACGACAACCGTATCCCGCTGCGTGGAGAGATATTCCCTTCCCACCAAAGTATAAACCATTCCATATCAATCCTTATGATGGAAAGACCTCCGCAAGTCGGTACATCACTTACTTCGAGGTCACTACCGACCATCTGCCCCATGACGATGCCATCCTTACACGATTATTTATTGGGGCATTGGAAGGGGTCGCCTTCGACTGGTATCGCAACCTTCCAGACAACTGCATCCATTCCTTCGCTAGCTTCAAGTGCATGTTCTTAGAGAGATTCTACGAAGTAGGACAGGACATCACAATGTCCACCCTCATGGATGTCGTTCAAGGGGAGAAAGAGCTGACAAGGAACTAGATTGAGCGGTTCCGCCAAACCACCATGAAGTTGCCGTCTGGTAATCGAGATTCCTCCTTAATTGAAATTTGCCAAAAGAGACTGCTTTCGACAATCAGCCTCTGGATGGGTGAAAGTCAATTTAAGAACTGGAAGACATTTATCATCAGTGCCACTAGCGTCGAGGACAGGTTGAAGAAGGCTCGCCAACTGGGATTGCACATCTCAGAGGGAGAGGACAAGGACAGGCGTCCTAATGCCAACAACAACAATGGGGGTAGCTCCACCAACAATCGGGACAACAAGGGCAAGCAGGCTATGGTGGCCGACACAGCCCAACAACCTGAGTCAAAATTGGCAGACAAATAATGGCCGCAAATGACCTACTCCTTCAAAGACGGTCATGTCAAGCCCATCTTGGACATGCACATATAAGGAAACAGAATTCAGCTCCCTCTACCAAGACGGGAATCTCGGCCGGCATAAATGGAGAGCCCAAAGTACTACCATTACCACCGCTACGTCCACCATGCTACACACGACTACTACCAACTGAAATGATACATCCAACATCTCATCGACTCGAAGGCTCAGGCCATCGATTTCGAGGAGGTAACCGTGGCGGCCAACATGGTGTCCGTACAGTTTGGCAGCTTTTCTCCAACAGAGACTCAAGATGGCGTGGTACCCATCCCTCATACGACAATGGAGATTGCTAATCTTCCACCTCCTCGAGATCAGGCTACTGGTCTGGTACCTCTCACCACGTCACGAGGGGAGGTCATGTGGGTCCATCCAGATTTGGTACCAGAAGTAACTCAGTCCGTACCACTCCCCATTGGCAGGAAGAAGGGTAGAAAGGTCAGATCCTGCCGCACAATCTCGGCAGTTGTCGAAGAAGCCACAGCTGTCGTCACCCGGTCTGGGGCACAATCCCAACCTGTGACTGATAACTCGGCTGAAGATCATCAGCCAGCTACTGCTGACGCTCCAGGACCTTCTAAGCCTCCGACGACAGATAAGCCTAGGCCGAAGGAGACTCGCTTTGACAAATCCCTCCGGAAAGAGGCACCTCAGGGGCTGGAGAGGTCCTACAACTTCGACATCCTGGCGCAATTAGCCAACACACCGGCCAAATTATCATTATACGAGCTCCTGAGACTCTCAAAGGATGTTCGCGCGGCTTTGAGCGATGCACTCCAGAATATCGACGCCTATCTGGCTTAGGTCAACCTCACAGAGAGAGCCCACCTGCAAATCTCCAAGACAATACTTGCACAGGAGCGATGCCCAATATTGTCTTCACTCCGCAAGATATGCTCATTAAGACCAACCTGCACGATCGTCCGTTATACTACACTGGATACATCGGTGACATAAAGGTGGATCGGATGCACATTGATCCTGGCACTTCCATATGCATTATCCCAAAGGGACTGTTACATCATCTCCGTATTCCTAGGCATCGCCTAACGCCAACAAGCACCACCATCAGCAGTTTCAATTCGGGCATGAGCTACCCAATTAGGAAGATTCGCTTGAAGTGCCAAATCGGCGATCTTCAGTCAGAAGTGACCTGTTACGTCATAGATGCGGATACTTCATACAATATCCTCCTGGGGCACCCTTGGATACACGATTATATGATCGTGCCTTCCATGCTGCATTGGTGCTTCAAGTATGTCGATCAACACGGCTTCGTGAGGACAAAATTTGCCGACATTGATCCCTTCAAAGGGGTCGAATCCTACTACTCATACTCTTGCCTATACGAGAAGTCGAAGAGGCACCTGGATGAAGAGGTACAAGCTCGAACTGAGACGACCTCAGGATCAGAAGAACCTCTGACGATCCACCTTCAAGCTCGTAAACCTGGCAAATTCGCACCCCTTACGGCCGCTCTGCGTAAGGACGCAATCAGCCTCTCGACACAAGAAGGACAAATGATAATCCGGATGCCAAGGTCCGGCCAAGCACCAAGATCCACAATGGAGCCACTGACAATCAGACTGCCCAGAGTTGGCCAGAATATACGAAGACATCCCAGATGAGGTCGCAGACTCGCATGCAACCTCTCACGATGATATATGACGAATGTTCTTCGACGACGCCTCAAGAACCGGACCTAAGGGTAACATCGTCGTCGAAGTCGGGGTAGGTGCTGGTTTTTCCTTTCGGATTGGTGATCAATCGCGCTTACTCCCTCTCAAAACCCTGCTCTAACAATGTGGCCGAGTACAACGCTTTTGTCATTGGTCTCCAACTTGCAAGAGAACTGGGGGTATAATATCTTGAAGCATACGACGATTCACCGTTAATCGTCAATCAGATCCGGGGTTCATACGAGGTTCGCCACGAAGACATGATACTCTATTACCAAATAGCGATCAGCATCATCTCGTCGTTCGAGGGGTTCTTCATCGAACACGTTCCCAGACTCCAAAATATCGAAGCCGATGCCTTAGCTGGCCTTGCCACTTCCCTAGCGGTTCCAAACTATACTCATCAATCGGTGGATGTGATAGGCCATGAACTGGTCTTTCCCAAGCACAATATTCAATTTGTGGCAAGTTATTCCGCTCAGACGATCGATAAAGCACAAGACTGGGAACAACCATTCATTGACTTTGTAGTCTACGACATTCTGCCGGAGGACCCAAAGAAAACCACCTCTATCAGAAGGTGTTCTCTCAGATTCTTCTACGATACAGAGACGAAAATGCTATATCGCCGATCCTACGATGGATTATTGCTTTGATGTCTGTCAAACGCAGAAGCCAAGGAAGTCGTACGCGAAGCTCATGACGGTGTCTGCGGGGCCCATCAGCCTGGCCCAAAATTGCAAGAACGTCTTCGCCGAACGTGCTACTACTGGCCCACGATGGTAGCAAATGCAATAGACTACGCAAAAAAGTACAAAGCCTGCCAAGTCCACGCGGACTACATCCACCAACCATCCGAATTTCTACATCCGACGGTGGCGTCCTGGCCATTTAAAGCATAGGGAATGGATATCATCGGTCCGATCACTCCACCTTCTTTCCGAGGATATCGCTTCATACTTGCCATCACAGATTACTTCTCCAAATGGGCAGAAGCTGTTCCGCTTGCAGAAGTAATGACTTCAAACGTGATCAGCTTCCTCAAGCATCACATTATCTATCGCTTTGGGCTGTCCCGAAGGATCATCCACGATAATGGTCCGCAGTTCGTAAGCCACGCCTTCTATCGATTCTGCGACAAGCACCGCATCCAGAATATTGCTTCAATGCCATATAACCCAGCAGCGAATGGGTTGGCAGAAGCATTCAACAAAACAATCATCAAACTTCTCAAGAAGTTCGTATCATCCAACAAACGTGACTGGAACGAAAAGCTTGGTGAATGCTTATGGGCGTACCGTACCACAGTCCGAACATCCGCAGGGAACACACCATCCTTCCTAGTGTACGGGAGTGAGGCAGTTCTCCTATTGGAGACTCAAATACCCTCGTTCTGCG
This sequence comes from Iris pallida, assembly GCA_029216955.1. Lineage (NCBI taxonomy): Eukaryota > Viridiplantae > Streptophyta > Magnoliopsida > Asparagales > Iridaceae > Iris > Iris pallida. The sequence continues at coordinate 1,474,572 of JANAVB010029417.1, read as the reverse complement.
TCGCTCTCACTTACCAATTGATGACAGACGATAACTATCGTTGCCGGCTACAAGAGTTGGAGTCCTTAGATGAAAAGCGCCTCTTGGCTCAGCAACGAATCGAGCTTTACCAAGCACGCATCTTCGGAGCCTTCAACAAGAAGGTTAAAATCAGAACATTCTAAGTGGACGATCTCGTTCTGGCAGTTCGGAGGCCGATGGTCATGACTCACAAAATCGTCGGCAAATTCCAGCCAAAATATGAAGGTCCATTTATCATTGAGGCTGTATTGTCCAACGGTGCTTACCGCCTCGCAAAACAAAACGGAGACTTGCTCATGTTGCCCGTCAACGGTAAGTTCCTGAAGAAATATTATGTCTAAAAGACATATTCCAAATTCTAGATATTGAGTTATGTATCCGTCGGTACCGCTGAACACATATTCCAGATTCCAGATTATCGAGTTATGTACCTGTCGGTACCGCTGAACTCATATTCCAAATTCCAGATTATCGAGTTATGTACCTGCCGGTGCCGCTGAACTCATATTCCAAATTCCAGATTATTGAGTTATGTACCCGCCGGTACCGCTGAACTCATATTCCAGATTCCAGATTATCGAGTTATGTACCCGTCGGTACCGCTGAACTCATATTCCAAATTCTAGATTATCGAGTTATGTACCCGCCGGTACCGCTGAACTCATATTCCAAATTTCAGATTATTGAGTTATGTACTCACCGGTACCGCTGAACTCACATTCACAAAATCCCAGATTATTGAGTCATGTACCCGTCGGTACCGCTGAACTCACATTCTCCAAATGCTAGATTGTCGAGTTGTGTACCCTCTGGTACCGCTGAACTCACATTCACAATCTCCCAGATTATCATGTTATGTACCCGCAGGTGCCTCTGAACTTATATTCCGGTCACTCTTTCAGATAGTAAGTCATGTATGACCATACCTCTGAACTTATTTCTCTGAAAGAGCTCCCCCCATGATCTACTACCCGTACTCTCAGTGCACAAAAAGGGTAACAAATCCACAAAATTTCCAAAATGACCACGTCGATGTTACCTCTGAGTCGTTTCACTTCTGCCAAAAATAAATCACCCGTCTACATAGAACTTCCATGTCCTCATTACCTCTGAGTCGTCCTATGTACCTCTTCTTGGAGCCCACTCCTGCCATGTCCTCATTACCTCTGAGTAGGAAGGCTCCATCGAAGAAACCCTCATATTTGCCATGTCCTCATTACCTCTGAGTAAATATGTTGGTTCTCCCTCGACTTATTATCTGTACTAAAAAAACCCCAGGGTACGCCAAGGATAATAGGTCCATAAATGTTCTCTGTTGACCACAAATATCCTCCGTTGAGTCCACTCCTACCATGTCCTCATTACCTCTGAGTAGGAAGACTCCACGGTAAAAACCCCATACTTGCCATGTCCTCATTACCTCTGAGTAAGTATGTTGGTTCTCTCTCTTCTTATTATCCGTATCCTGAACCAGGGTACACCAAGGATAATAGGTCCACAAATGTCCTCTGTTGACCACAAATATCCTCCATTGAGTCCACTGCTGCCATGTCCTCATTACCTCTGAGTAGGAAAACTCTACGGTGAAACCCCCATACTTGCCATGTCCTCATTACCTCTGAGTAAGTATGTTGGATCTCTCTTATCTTATTATCCGTATCCTGAACCAGGGTACGCAATAGGTCCACAAATGTCCTCTGTTGACCACAAATATCCTCCGTTGAGTCCACTCCTGCCATGTCCTCATTACCTCTGAGTAGGAAGACTCTGCGACAAAATCTCCATACTTGCCATGTCCTTATTACCTCTGAGTAAGTATGTTGGTTCTCTCCCAACTTATTATCCATATCCAGAACCAGGGTACGCCAAGGATAATAGGTCCACAAAAAGTCCCCCATTGGGGAAATTACTACAAGCAAAGAGTAGAGAGAATGTATTCTGTTCGTTCAAGATCAGTTACATTCATATGACTAAATCTCATGAGCAAGACAGAAAAGTTCTCTATTATTTCATTCAGACAAAAAGGAAAAAGATTACATCGATATCCAAAAGAAGCAAGACACAAACTGCAGCTAAAGACAGACAGAAATATCAAGACAAAAGAAACATTTATGAGAGCCTACGAATCCTAGTTACGGGGGCGCATATACCAATCCCTCAACCATTTTGCGTATGAAGGATGTACTTGAGCAAGATCTTTGTCTGAAATAGGAAGATCAGAACTCCCAGTACTACCGTCGTCAGACTGGGGCTCCTCCTTTACAGCAATGGGCGCCAGTTCTCCTTTATGTTTCTCTGCTTCTGGTGTTACCTCCTCCTTAACAAGGGATGATTCTTGTTTGGAAGGGGGCAGCAACTCTTCCTTCACAATGATCTCAGCCTTCGGCAGGGTTGCTGTAAGAATCAAAGATAAACAAAGTCAAAAGATGGTCAGAGCCTTATGCGGCACAGTCCAAAAGGGAAGCTCATGCAGCTCGATGCAGCACAGCCTCAGGCGGCTCAATTTAAACGAGTTTATGCGGGCTTGATTCAGAGGGACTCATGCGGATCTGATCGACAGGCCATTATGCGATTCGGTTTACGAAATGCTCATGCGGCCCACTAAGACAACTTCCATACGGCTCGGACATGGGGTATACCCTCATGCGGCTCGGTTATGGGACATGTATGCGGCCCGTACAATTCGAACAGTTTGCATTAAAGGCTTGCATAAAGCATGCAACAAAACTGTTGTTAAGGTTTCGAAGAATATGACTTTCCCAAATCCTTACCTTTAATAGCAGGACGAACGTCGGAGTGAGCTTCGGGTACCGCAGCCGACGTTGAAGCCGCACCCTTACCCTTTGCAGCAGCTTTCGCCGTAACCTGGAAGGACTTGGGAGCCATTGCTGATGATCAGAAAAGGAAGATGAAGACAAGAAAGCTAGGACACGAGCAGAAAGTAAAGGAGTCTTCTTTCCAAAAACACGCTGCTATTTATAGACGAGGCCCATAGACCGACGCATCGATCTATATGCAATGAACCGACTCTTCGGTTATCAAGGCGATCCGACTATTCAAGGCCAAACTCTTGGGATCCTGTCCCGAAAAGCGGCTTCAAAATCTGACGGCAAATCAAAGGCAATTAATACAAAAGATTTGCATACGTGGCAGGATGACGTTGTACGGAGCCCATGCGGCCAGACAGCCTATGCGGCCAGACAGTCCATGCGGTTGGTTGGTCAATACGGCTCAGATGGACATGCGGCTGAGGAGGCCATGCGGTTGGGACGTCTATGCGGCCCGAACACCCTATACGGCCAGAGGAGTTTATACATAGCCATACTTCTTATTCAAAGTATTTCAATTTTGCAAATTGAAAACTTTGAAGGGGGTCTTGTAGAAGCATGAAAAAGAATAAAGAAAGGTCTATGCGGCCAAGGATCTCCATGCGGCTCAGAGAGCCCATGCGGCTCAGGGGTCCATGCGGCTCAAGCGTCTATGCGACTCGGATAGACCCAGAGCCACGTGGCCTTCAACAGCTTTTCCCTTCATCTTTGGCTGCATTTAATGCCCTGACGGCTGACAGCTCTGACAAATGACAGCTCTGACATAAAGGCGTAATAATGACTGACATAAAGGCGTGTTCCTAGGGAAGAAAAGAAAATCTTTTCACAGCTGGCTGAATCCACCGAGTCCCGAGGCATGCGGCTGTTGTATTTATGCGGCCGCCCATTTTATGCGGGCGCCCCCTTCATGCGGCCACCCATCTTCATACGACTGTATCCTTTATGCATCCGCCCGTCAGCATGCGGCTGCCTATCTTCATGCGGCTGCTTATCTATATGCTGCTGCCTATCCTTATGAGGCTGCCCATCTTCATACGGCTGCCCATCTTCATGCGGCTGTTTATCTCCATGCGGCTGTCCATCTTCATGCGGCCGTTCATCCTCATACGGCCCACTCATATGCGGCTCTGCCAAGATAACCCAATAGAGACACGTGGAACTTTTCACGAAGATTGAGACACGTGGCAGTCTTATCTTCCTAGAATTATGGGTGCTAACAAATCTTAACAAAATCAGATTTGTTGCAATCACCATAATTGCCCAGATCAAGTCAAATCGAGCAAATTAGACACGTAGCAAGCCATCACAAGTCACGAATATTCATGACAATCAACATTTATCTCCCACAGAGATTTGATGTAATCTACATTAATTACCTAGATTTGCTACAATCAGAATAAGGGGCCCAGATTAATTGATCCTTAACCGCCGACTTATCAAGGAGACAATCATTGCAAACCCTAATGATTGCATCCCACTCCTATAAATATCAAGGTGCCATTCCCTTGCAGGGAGGACTTTTTTTGAAGAGCACCAGAGCACCTGGAGAGGCTTGAAGAGAGAGAGCAGAGAGACAAAGGCACGTACAGAGGGCATCCTGAGAGCATTTCTTCTCCGGAGCCAAGGCTGTATCCGATCGTCCAAAGAGTAAGGCAGAGCTGCCGTTGCTTTCTCGAGCTTCTACCGTCACCCCCCAAATAAACAATTGTACTTAGATTGCTGTACCTAGGTTTTCTTCCCTAGGCTTTCTTTGTACAAGCGAGTTTGTATTGTGAAGTAAAAGTCCAGTCCTCCGATAATTGTTCTGTTCTTTTATATTTTATGGCAAACAGGATGAAACATATACTGGTCATGGAATGCAAAGATAACTAGTAAGACTGAATATACAATATACTAGGACTGACCAATAGTAATAGAACAGGGGATTGAAATAGTAATACAATGGGATGAACCTGAATGTGATACCAGTCTACACATATACTTCAAACCTTCCAAACCAATAGTTAACCTATCAAATCCACTCTAATTCAATAGATATAATGCATAGCAATGCAAACCCTAAACAAGATCCAAAATTGAAATTAGAGCATTGGGTTCTCTTTTGGTCAAACATTTGGCATGCTTATTCGATACATTGTGATACGCTCGTGATATGCACTCCAAATGGATCCAAACTAGACCTAAAGCACACCCATATGTTCTAAATCTCTAGCATGACCTAATTTACCGATTTCATAAATCCTAGAATCCTATTCACGGATTTTCCCTAATTTGAATCAAAATATAAAGAGAAATCCCTCAAATAGGAAGAAAAGAGCCTAAACTCCTATCTAATGGAAACCCTAGTGCGTAGGGATCCCTAATGAATGCCTCTATACTATTTTAATGGAAATTAGAGGGCTAGAAAGCTCATACCAATTGGAAGATAGATTCCCAATGCAAATGCCAAGATCTAGGATCCCTTCAAGCTCCAAATGCTCCAAATCCTCCCAAGCTAGCTAATAGAGCCTTCTCCTCTCCAAGGAGAAAAGAATGATACTAATTTGGAAAATTTTGGATACGAAATAGATATAGGAACAATTGGGGAAGAACCTTCTAAATTAGGGCTAGATTTAAAAATGGAAGGAGGAGGAAGAAGTGTTTCTACTTATGGCCAAGGGGGAATAGGTGGTTGGCTACTATATTGGGTTTAGCTAGGGTTTTGGCTAGAGGGAAAGTCCAAGAAGCCCCTCTAACTTGTCATGACAAGTTTTAGAGAAAAGGCCTTCTTCTACCTTAGTGTTTTTAGCCTAATTTTCAATTGGCTTTCTAGTTAACTAGAGAGTTTACTAACTCAAATAAATTTGTTAGATGGTTGTCTAACCGTACTAATTAAGTCTACCTTGGTCATGACTAACCATCTAATTAAGATGGTTCTAAGGTTTACCAAATTATGTCATTAAAACAATTTAATTAATTAATGATATCTAAAATAATCATAAATCATAAATGTCTAAATTACCCCTATTCTAGAAAGTGATAGTGATAAATCTACCCTCCTTAAAATAATTCTGTCCTCAAAATTGAAAGACGAAACTAAGACAATAAATAAAATGATAGAAAGAACTATACTTCAAGGCTCAAAAAGATAAGGGTATCGCTCGTGCATCTCATCCTCCCTCTCCTAGGTTGCCTCACTTGGAGAGTGATGCCTCCACGCGACACGAACCAAGGGAATGGTCTGGTTCCACAACACCTTCTTCCAATGATCTAGAATCTCCCCTGGCTGCTCTGGATAGCTGAGAGTAGGGCCCATCTCGATCTCGGAGTGATCTAGTATGTGACTGGAATCTGCCATATTCTATCTCAACTGTGACACGTGGAACACATTATGAACTCCCTTTAATGTAGGTGGCAAGTCTAGCCTGTAAGACATGGCACTGACCCTCTCGCGAATAACGAAAGGTCCAATGAAACATGGGCTAAGCTTTCTACCTCCACCAAAATGAATAGTACCCTATATCAGAGATATTGGCCCAATACTGTTGTCTGTCCTGTACCACCCGAAGTCGATCCTTGATGAGCTTCACCTTCTAAGTTGCATCTATAACCATCTCAGGCCCCAATAAATCTCTCTCTCCATTGTCATCCTAAGACAAGGGAGTATGACACCTCCTCCCGTACAACGTCTCGAATGGTGACATCTTAATGCTGGCCTGAAAACTATTATTTTAGAAAAACTCAACCAAGTGCAAATAATCCTCCCAAGAGCCTATAAAATCCAAAATACTAGTGTGTAGCATATCCTCGAGAGTCAAGATAGTCCTCTCCGATTGCCCGTCTGTCTGAGAGTGATAAGCGATACTGAACTTGAGCTGAGTGCCCAAGCTAACTGCAGACTCCGCCAGAAGTGGAAAGTGAAGCAACTATCCCGATCCGATACTATGCTCATAGAAACTCCATACAATCTGACTATCTGCCTCATATATATATCTGCTAACCTTTCTGTAGACAAACCCACCTTGAATGGTAAGAAATGGGCTAATTTAGTCAACCTGTCTACGATAACCCAAATCGCTTCTGGTGTATGTGACAATCCTAACACAAAATCTATAGTGATGTGCTCTCATTTTCACTCTGGAATGGGCAATGGCTGCAACAATCCTCCAGGCCTCTATCTCTCTGTCTTTACCTGCTGGCATACCAAGCATCTGGCTACGAAGCATGCTACCTCCCGCTTCATACCATACCACTAAACACGCTCCCTCAGGTCTCTATACATCTTGTTGGCACCTGGATGCATAGAATACTGAGAGCGATGCACCTTCTGCATAACTTGCTCCCAAAGCTCTCTACTAGGCACACACAGTCTGGAACCGTGCCTCAATGCTCCATCCTCTGCAATAACAAACTCGTACGAAAGTCCTGCCCAAACCTGCTCCTTGATACTCTGCAGAGCTACATCATTGAACCGAGTCGACTTGATTCTATCCATCAAGTTTGACTGAATCTGCAGACCCCACACCTACATCTCTACTCCAGGTAATATCATATCGATCCCCATACTCTCAAGATCTGCAAGCAAATGACGGTATGCTGTCAAACACTTGGATACCTGATACCTGCTCAAGGCATAGATAACCATGTTAGCCTTCCTTGGATGGTACTGCAACGAGATATTAAAGTCTTTCATCAACTCCAACCATCTCCTCTGTCTCATGTTTAGCTATTTTTTGGGTAAACACATACTTCAAACTTTTATGGTCCGTGAAGATCTCCACACACTCTCCGTATAGATAGTATTTTAACAACTTAAGAGCAAAAATGACCGCTGCTAACTCCAAGTCATGGATATGGTAGTTCTTTTCATGCGAACGTAACTGCCTAGAAGTATAGGCAACCACCTTTCCATTCTGCTACAAGACACAACCCAGACCCTTCCCTGAGGTGTTACTATAGATGGTAAAACCACCTGTCCCTGATGGCAATGTCAAACTGGAGCTATCGTCAACATCTTTTTCAACTCATCAGAGGCGATTTCACACTCCTCTGACCAGGCAACTCTATGTCCTTCCGGGTCAGCCTAGTCAATGGCTCTGTAACCTAGGAAAAATCCTGAAAAAATCTCATGTAGTAGTATGCCAATCCCAGGAAGCTCCTGATCTCTGCAATTAAACTCGAAGTAGTCCATGCCTCAAATGCAGTGATCTTTTTCGAGTCGACTGAGATCCCATTTTCGGTCATAACATGATCCAGGAACTCAACCCGATCAAGAAAGGACTCACACTTCGAAAGCTTGCCATAAAGCTCCTCCGTCTTGAGAGTTTTTATAACTACTCTCAGAATATCCTCATGCTCCTCTGGGATCTTCGGATACACCAAGATATCATCAATAAATCCTACCAAAAATATGTCCAGATACTAGTAGAATACTTTGTTCATCAGGTTCATGAATACTGCCGGGACGTTGGTCATCCCAAACGGCATTACTATGAACTCAAACTGTCCATACCGGGTCTGAAATACTGTCTTTAGATATCCTCCATCTTCACTTTCACCTGGTGATAGCCTGACCTCAGATTAATCTTATAAAATACCCTCACGTCGCTCAAATGATCGAACAGATCATCGATCCTCAGTAGCGAATATTTGTTCTTGATGGTGAGGTTGTTGAGAGCTACATATTCGATACACATGTGGACCGACCCATTCTTTTTCGGCACAAAAAGCACCGGAGCATCCCACGGTAAAGAACTAGATCTGATGAAGCCCTTGTCCTGCAACTCATCTACCTGCTTCTTCAATTCTACCAGCTCATTGTTGTTAAATCTATAGACATACTAAGATATTGGCTCTGTACCTGGCACCAAATCTATATAGAACTCAACATCTATGTCCGGAGGCAACCCTGGCAACTCCTCCGAAAAAATATCCATGAACTTAGCTATCAATAGATGTGGCAAACTCTGCTCCTCCACTAAAGCTCTACAGAAAACTCTGCTACTCTGCTCTGGCTCTCCTCGGGCAAATTCAAACTCTGGCTCTCCTGGCGATCTGAAAGATACCCTGCCTCTACGACAATCTATACTAGCATGGTGTCTACTCAACCAATCCATCATGAGTATAATATCGTAACTCGGTAGTGGCATTATGAGCAAACACACATCCAGCTCTCGGCCTTCCAAAATAACTCTCTGATCCTTGTAAACACCACTGACTAGGATAATGCCACCTCTGGTCATTATCTTGTAAGTCCTAGGCAAAGGTTCAGATACAAGATGGTATCTAATAGCAAAAGATACAGACACAAAACTTTAGGAAGCCCAAGAATCAAATAAAGCAAATGTTGTAATAGAATCGAGAAGGATGGAACCTGCTATCAGATCATCCACTCTCTCGGTCTCCTCAGCTGCCATGATGAAAGCTTGCCCCTATTGGCCTCCTTTGGCCTGCTGCTGATGTTGTGCAAATCTTTGCTGCTGGGTCTGTTGTGGCAGTCCTTTCTGCTAGCCCGTCGATGCTCTATCTCCTTATTCCTGAACTATAGCTCCACCATGTGCCATATAAGCGGTAGCTAAAGGACAGTCCCTCAACTGATGCTCTACTGATCTGTACAGTAGGCACTTGCCAAACCTCTTCTTACAATCATTCCATCCATGCCCTAGCTTCTTGCAGAAATGGTAAGTAATGTCCTACTACCTCGGTGCCTACAGATGGCCCTGCCTCTGCTGCTGGAAAGATGCACAACCCGGACCCTAATACTGCTGGTGCTGAAATGGCCTATGCTGCTGATGCTGGATATGTGGCTCTTGGCCCGGCCTGTATTTCTACCTGCTCCAAAAGTATCTCGACCCCTCTTGGTTTTCAGCTCCAAGTCGTCCTCTGCTGTTAGAGCACCCGCCAAACTCTGCTCAAAGGTAGCATTACGGTCACTCTTGGTTAATGACTTGACCTCCTTGATCAAGCCCTTGAAAACCTCATCGCCTTTGTTATATCACTTAACCCCTCCACAAATTTACCCAGATGGTAGAACTCCCTAGCATGCTCCTCCATTGTCAGGTTCTCCTGAACTAAGCCCTCAAACTGGCTCTCTAAGAGCCACGCCTGGAAAAAACTTTTTATTGAAAAGCTTCTTGAAAGCCTCCCAAGTCTGCCCCTCAACCACGACCCTCGGATCGGTGCGATACAATGTCAAGGCAAGGTCGAACATCAGACTATCCGTTGCTTTAATCTGCAAATTGTCTGAAATCTATGCCAGACGGAAGATCCCTTCTATATGCTCAATCCAGTCGTCTGCATACAAAATATCCTCTGTGCTACGTAAGCCCCTCGGCTGTATCTTCTGGAAGTCGATGATATTCCCCGGCCTAGATGCTAAATATGTCCTCTATATCCTCTCTGTGGCTGGGAAGCTACTTTTTCCACCGCTGCCATGGCCACCTGGTGGGCTTTCTCAATGTCCTACCTCATATCAGCCGACTGACGGTGCTGCGCATCTATCATCTCTCAAAAAAGTACGAACAGCTGTACTGCATCCACTGGTGCTGGAGGTGGTGGTGGCTGAAGAACATCTGGGATAATCTGGGTAATCCTCAAAACATGTGGAGGAGGACCCCCAAAAGTGGTATATACTCCTACGTGAGTAGAAGTAAGTGGTGTTGTAGCCCCAACGGCCTGCTAAACCAAATGAGAGGTGGCAGACCTCTCGACGGTATCCGCTAGGCCGAAGCAATGTGACCTAGTCTTCACCATCCTGAAGATAGATCAAACAAGGAAGTCAATACTGAGCAGGAAACGTTATTATCAAAGAAAGACAATATTATCTCAAAGAAGGCAGTTATTAAAAGAATTTAAGATGACAAATATTAGATTAGAGTTTTTTTTAGTTGTGATTGAGTACCTTATAACCTATATCCTATATCATATATCCTACTACAGGTTGTAGTAATACTCTAGTCCGAGTACTACTACAAAACTGAGACAAAACTCAGAAAAAGACCTGCATGGGCTACCACTAAAAATTTGTCAAGACCTGCACTCGGTATAAGGGCACGAGACCGTGGGTACGTCCGGCCTACGCCGCAGTGTCGGCGGTAGAACGATGTCCTAGGTCTCAACAACAACTATTACACAGTATAATGTACCTATCAATATATATATACTCTCCATACGGAGGACACTCATAAAGGTACAACTCAATCATAAATAACTAAAGAGGAATAATAGCACGATATAAAAGTAGATAGATGTCAATGTGTAATATAGGTCATGTAATGCCCCGTCCTGCTCAGTCAGTCGGAGGAATCGAAACACCAACGACATTTGGACTAAGCCACGCGATGGCCTGCTCGAAGTCCTGCTCGATCAAGGTAACTCCTCGCTCAGGTGGATGGCTTCGATAAACTTGCCTTAGCTTGGCCTTCACACTAATAAAATAAAAGTTTTCAAATGCATAAGTTGGCTTGATAATAAAAGAGACGAATTCACATAGCTAAGGGAATAATCTTAAGTTTGGTCGAACTGAGTTAGAATATAGAAAAGGTCCCACGGTCGGCTTAGAATCATACATACGTATTTTCTAAATGACATTTGGTCCTTTGTTTCGTGGCTTGTAAGAAGGAAAGTTGGTCTATGTTGCCAGAAGGCTATGGACTTAGCATAGCCATAGGTGTCGCACGATATAAATGCTTGGTAAAACATGTACTGTCCCACTGTCCAATGCTTGATAAAGCGTGCACTATCCCAATGTCTAATGCATGGCATAATAAAGTATTTGTTTGCCTTTGATTGTAAAAGTACAGAATAATTTTATAGGAGGACTGAACTTAGACTCACAATACAAACTCGCTCGTACAAAAAAAGCCTAGGAATGAAAACCTAGGTACAGCAATCTAAGTACGATTGTTTATTTTTGATTCTGGAGGGTGACGATAGAGGCTCGAAAAAGCGACGGCAACTCTGCCTTACTCCTTGGACGATCGGACGTAGCCTTGACTCTGATGAAGAAATGCTCTCGGGATGTGTGGAAAGACTCTTCTGCGCGTGCCTTTGTCTCTCTGTATGTCCAGCCGGGTGGAGAGAATCTCTTTCTCTCTGGAATTTTCCTCCTCTTTTTCTCCAGAATTCTCCCTTGGTTTGTAAGGGAATGGCACCTTATTATTTATAGAAGTGGGGATGTGATCATTAGGGTTTGCAATGATTCCCCCCTTAAAAAGTTGGTGGTCAATCATCTGGACCATTAATCTTGATTGCATTACATTTGGACAGTTAATTCTTGATTGCGCCAAATCCGTATGGGCAATTAATGCTAATTGCAATGAATCTTCATAATTTGTCATGACAAGCTCGGATCTTCCGCCACGTGTTCAATTTACTTAATTACAACAAATCTGATTTGATCCGAGTGATTATGGTGATTGTACTAAATCTGGTAATTATGATTTGCGAGCAGCCATAATTCCGAGGGGATAAGATAGCCACGTATCTCAACTGTCAGGAAGATTGCCACATGTCTCAACTGTCATGAGGACCGCCACGTGTCTTAACTGTCGTGAGTGGGACGTCCTGACAGAGCCGCATGAATGCGGTCTCTAAATGAACCGCATATGGGTGGCCCCCACACTTCTAGCCGCATGAAGGTAGCAGCCGCATGAAGGAGACATCCGTATAAAGGAAGCAGCCGTATGAAGGTGGCAGCCGCATAAAGGAAGCAGTCGCATGAAGGTGGCAGCCGTATGAGTAGAGCAACCGCATGAGTAGAGCAACCGTATGAAAAGAACAACCGCATAGGGGTGTCAGCCGCATAGGAGTGGCAGCTGCATAGGGAGATTTGACGGATCATGTCATCTATAAAAGATTTTCTTCTTTTTCCTAGGAGCACGCAATCATGTCAGAGTCATCATTTTGATTTTTATGTCAGAGCTGTCATTTGTCAGAGTTGACATTGTCAGGGCTGCCGTCAGAGTAATTAATTCATGCTGCTGCTTTATGGCCAGTTGTCGGATCGGACAGCGTGAGGCCACGTGGCATGGAGCCATCCGAGCCGCATGAAGGGCTTTTAGAGCCGTATGAGGCCCCTTCTGTTCGTGAACCGTATGGGATCCTGAAGGACTTATGAGCCGCATGAGGCTCCTTCTGTTTTGAGCCGCATGGGCTTTTCTTGTCTTTTTCCATGCTTCTATAAGACCCCCTTCAAAGTTTTCAATTTGCAAAATTGAAATACTTTGAATAAGAAGCATGGCTATATATAAGCTCTTCTGGCCACAGCGGATATTTCGACCGCATGGACTTCCTAGCCGCATGGACTTCTTAGCCGTATGGACTTCCTAGCCACATGGCCTATCCAGCCGCAGGGACTTCCTAGCCGCATGGACTGTCTAGCCGCATAGACTCTCTGCCACGTGTGCGTCTTCTGCCACGTGTGCGTCTTATTAATTGCTCTTGATTTGCTTTGGATTTAAAGCCGCCTTTTGGGGCAGGATCCCAAGGGTCGGTTTTAAATATCCAGATTTTTCTCGATGACCAAAGAGTCGACTTTTTTTTATGCAGCACGCGGATCGAAGCGTCCCCCCTCCTTCTGCCTATAAATATGAGCATTTTTTGTCAGAGAGACTTCTTTACTTTCTTTTGTCTTCAACTCTTCTTGCCCTAGGTTGCTATATTCATCTTCCTTCTCCGCTCATCAATCAACAATAGCCCCCAAGTCTTCCAAGGCCGCAGCGAAGGGTAAGGGAGTGGCTTCTTCGTCAGCCATGGTGCCTGAAGTTTACCCCGACGTTCACCCCACCATTGCTGGTAAGGATTTGGGCGGATCGTATACTTTAAAACTCTAACAAAGACGGCTCTGTTGCATGCTTTATGCACAAGCCTTTAATGCGTCCCTCGTCTTCATCGAACTGTTCAATTTATATGGGCCGCATGTATGTCCCACGTCCGAGCCGCATGGGGGTATCCCTCATGTCCTAGCCGTATGGGAGTTTGTCTAGTAGCCGCATAGACACTTCATAAATTGAACCGCATAATGACCCCTCGAACAGAGCCGCATAAGTCTCTCTAAATCGAACCGCATGAAGCCTCCTCAAACAGGACCGCATAAGCTCATCCGGACTGGGCCGCATTAGGCTCTGTTTATCTTCTAACTTTGTTTCTTTTTATCTTTGATTCTTGCAGCATACCTGCCGAAGGCTGAGATCATTGTGAAGGAAGAGCTGTTGCCTCCTCTCAAACAAGAGTCATCGCTTGTTAAGGAGGAGGTAACACGAAAAATGGAGGAACAGGAAGGAGAGCTGGCGCCTATTGAAGTTGCTGTAAAGGAGGAGCCCCAGTCTGACGGCGGTAGTATTGGGAGTTCTGACCCTCCTGCTCCGAACGAGGATCTTGCTCAAGTAGATCCTTCATATGAAAAATGGTTGAGGGATTGGTATATGCGCCTCCGCAATTAGGATTCGTAGGCTCTCATAAATGTCTGTCTTTTGTCTTGATATTTCTGTCTATCTTTAGCTGCAGTTTGTGTTTTGCTTCTTTTGGACATCAATGTAATCTTCTTCCTTCTTGTCTAAATAAAATGATAGAGAACTTTTCTGGCTTGCTCATGAGATATAATCATGTGAATGTAACTGATTTTGAATGAACATAATACATTCGCTCTATTCTTTGTTTGTAGTTGTTGCCCCAATGGGAGACTTTTTGTGGACCTATTATCCTTGGCGTACCCTGGTTCTGGATACGGATAATAAGTCGGGAGGGAACCAACATACTTACTCAGAGGTAATGAGGACGTGGTAAATATGAGGGTTTCTTCGATGGAGCCTTCCCACTCGGAGGTAATGAGGACATGGCAGGAGTGGGCTCCATGAAGGGTACATAGAACAACTCAGAGGTAATGAGGACGTGGAAGTTCTTATGTGAAAGGCGGATTGTGTTTGATGGAAGGGGAACAACTCAGAGGTAACATCGACGTGGTTGTTTCAGGAAATTTGTGGATATGTTACCCTGTTTATGCACCAGAAGTGCAGGTATTTGATCATAAGGAGAGAGCTCTTTTAGAAGGAAAGTTCAGAGGTATAATCATACATGACTTACCACCTAAAAAGATGCGATATAAATTCATCTGTAGTGACCAAAGTATAAGTTCAGCAGTACTTGCGGGTACATAACTCGATAATCTGGAGATTTGGGGTCAGAATGTAAGTTCAGCGGTACATGCGGGTACGTAACTCGACAATCTGAAAGATTTGTAGTCGGGATGTGAGTTCAGCGGTACCACAGGACACGCAACTCATCAATCAGGGATATTTGGATTTGGAATGTGAGTTCAGCAACACCAGAGGGTACGTAACTCATTATTTGTAGTCGAAATGCGAGTTCAGCGGTACCAAGGGGTACATAACTCATCAATCTAGGAAATTTAAAGGCGGGGAATGAGTTCAGCGATACCAGAGGGTACGTAACTCGTCACTTTGGCATATTTGTAGTCGGTTCAGACGTAAAACTTCTTTAGGAACTTGCCGTTGATGGGCAACATAAGCAAGTCTCCATTTTATTTTGCGAGGCGGTAAGCTCCATTGGAGAATACAGCATCGATGATGAACGGGCCTTCCCACTTTGGGTTGAACTTGTCGACGGTTTTGTGAGTCATAACCATCGGCCTCCGAACTGCCAGAACGAGATCGCCCACTTGGAATGTTCTGATTTTAACCTTTTTGTTGAAAGTTCCGAAGATACGGGCTTGGTATAGCTCGATTCATTGTTGAGCTAACAGGCGCTTCTCATCTAGGGCCTCCAACTCTTATAGTCGGCGATGGTGATTATCATCCGTTGTCAACCGATAGGTGAGAGCGACGCGGAACGAGGGGATTTGAGTCTCCAGTAGGAGAACTACCTCACTCCCATATACCAGAGAGAATGGTTTGTTCCCGGTGGCAGTCCGTACTGTAGTACGGTACGCCCATAAGCATTCGTTGAGCTTTTCATTCCAGTCATGTTTGTTTGATGACACGAACTTCTTGAGAAGCTTGATGATTGTTTTGTTGAACGCTTCAGCCAGACCATTAGCCGCTGGGTTGTATGATGTTGAAGCAATATTCTGGATTTGGTGTTTATCGCAAAACCGATAGAAAGCGTGGCTTGCGAACTGCGGACCATTATCATGGATGATCCTTCGGGGCAGTCCAAAGCGATAGATGACGTGATGCTTGAGGAAGCTGATCATGTTTGAAGTCTTCACTTCTGCCAGCGGAACAGCCTCCGCCCATTTGGAGAAGTAATCTGTGATTGCGAGTATGGAGCGATGTCCTCTGGACGAAGGTAGAGTGATCGGACCAATGATGTCCATCCCCCATGCTTCGAATGGCCAGGATGCCACCATCGGATGTAGAAACTCGGATGGCTAGTGAATGAAGTCTGCGTGGATATGACAGGTTTTGCATTTTTGTGCATAGTCTATTACATCTGTAACCATCGTGGGCCAGTAATAGCCCATTCGGCGAAGGTGATCTTGTAGTTTTGGGCCGGGCTGATGGGCCCCACAGATGCCATTATGAGGTTCACGCACGGCTTCTTTGGCTTCTGTATTTGACAGACATCGAAGCATTAATCCATCGTAGGATCGCCGATATAGCATTTTTCTCTCTGTATCGTAGAATAATCTGAGGGAACGTCTTCTGATAAAAGTGGTTTCCTTCGGATTCTCTGGCAGGATGTCGTAGACTACGAAGTCAATGAATGGTTGTCTCCAGTCTGGTGCTTCGTCGACTGTCAGCGCAGAGTAACTCTTAACATATTGAACATTATTCCTGGGACAGACCAACTCACGGCCTATGATGTCAACCAAGTGGTGAGCAAGATTTGGAACTGCTAAGAAAGCGGTAAGGCCTGCTAGGGCATCGACTTCAATGTTCTGGAGCCTGGGAACATGTTCTATGAAGAACCCTTCCAAGGATGAGATGATGTCAATCGCTTTTTGGTGATAGGGGATCATGTCTTCATGACGCACTTCGTATGAGCCCCGGATCTGATTGACGATTAGCTGCGAATCGCCGTATGCTTCAAGATACTCTATTCCCAGCTCCTTCGCAAGTCGGAAGACAATGACCAAAGCATTGTACTCGACCATATTGTTTGAGCAGGGCTCCGTGAGGGAATAAGCCCGATTGATCACTAGCCCGGTGGGAGAAATCAGCACCACTCCGACTCCAGCGATGATGTTGTCCTCGGGTCCAGTTCTAGAAGCGCCGTGAAGAACATTCACCATATAGTATCATAGGAGGCCACAATTGAATTAGCGACCTCATCTAGAATCTCTTCGTCTATTCTGGTTGACTCCAATCCTGGATGAACTGCTAAAAAGTCTGCCAGAGCTTGACCTTTAACAACCTTCTGTGGGACGAAGATCATGTGGTAGGGAGACAATAAAATTGCCCAGGTAGCGAGGCGAGAGCTGAGTGCACCTGGCTTGGTCATGAGGACCCTGGGGGGTTGACTCTTGATATGACATGGATGGTTTGTCCCGTGACGTAGTGTCGCGTCTTCTGAATGGCGAAAACCAGAGCAAGGTACTCCTTTTCTACGGCAATATATCGATGCTCCGGCCCTATCATCAGTCGGCTGAGGTAATATATAGCTTGCTCATGGCCTGCCTCGTTGTTTTGTGCTAATAGAGCACCGAGGGAATGTTTTATCGCTCGTACATAGAACAGAAATGGTCTTCCAGCAACCGGGGCTACCAGGACTGGAGGGTTCGTCAGATATTCTTTGATGCTGTCGAAGGCACGCTGGCATTCTTCATCCCATACGAATGAAACACCCTTCTTCATGAGATGGGTGAATGGTTGACATCGTCCGGGGAGGTTAGAGATAAACCTTCTGATGTAGGCCAGCCTCCCTTGAAGGCCTCGGAGTTCACGAAGATTTCTCGGGAGACCCATCTCCATGATTGCCTTCGTCTTCTCAAGGTCTATGTGGATACCTTGGTAAGTAATGATAAAACCCAAGAACTTTCCGTTGGATACGCCCAAGAAGGATTGGGTGGGATTCATTTTCAAATTGTGCGCTCGTATTAGGTCGAACACTGTCCTCAGATTATGCAGGTGATCTTCCTTAGAGCAACTTTTGACGACGATGTCGTCGACGTAGCATTCTACTGTCTTGCGCAGGTGGTCTCTAAAGATGATGCTCATAGCTCTTTGATAGGTGGCACCAATATTCTTTAAATTGAAAGGCATGACAGTGTAGCAGTATGTGCCAATTGGTGTTCGGAATGATGTATGCTTTTCGTCATCAGGGAACATCTTAATTTGGTTGTACCCCGAGAAACCATCCATAAATGACATACGCTCAAAGCCGCAGGTGTTGTCAATCATGATGTCGGTGATAGAGAGGGGAACTCATCCTTGGGACATGCCTCATTCAGATTGCGAAAGTCAATGCAGATTCGAATCTTTCCATTCTTCTTGAGGACTGATACTATGTTGGCAACCCAGTCTGGATGCTGTTCTTCGCGGATGAAACCGATGGCTATCAGTTTGTTGACCTCAGCTTCAATGGCATTCATTATGTCGGGGCGGAACCGTCGTTGCTGTTGCTTGATCGGTTTTGCGTCCGGACGGATGTTAAGTTTGTGAAGTGCAACCTCGGGGCTCAGTCCTGGCATGTCTTCGTAGCTCCAGGCGAACATATCGATGTATTCTCTGACAAGTTGTAGTTGCTATTCCTGCTCTTCGTTTGTCAGATTCTTGTTGACGAATATGGGCTTTAGAGAGGACTCATCACCGAGATCGACTTGTACAACCTCATCCGCGGTGGAAGGCTCTCTTTGTTCGAACCGCTTCTTCCACTGTGCATCTAGTTGTTGTGCCCACGACTCTAACTCAAGAAGTTCAGGAATATCTTTATCTTCTTCGTAGGCGTCGGCAAATTCCATATTGACGGACCAGACTTGCCTGAGCATGTCCCCGATGCTGACATCCAAATCGAAAGTGGGTGATCCGGTTGAGTGTGAGTGCCAGTCGCATTCCTCGTCTGAACTTTCAGGGGTCGTTGTTGGTGTAACATAACCTAGCCCACATCTGGTTTTGTTGTAATAGTCTTGTGGTTTGCCAGCCGGGACCGACAATTGTAAGGGTAATCGCCGTCCAGTGCCGTAGTTTAAGCCTGGAGTAGTTTCTAGATCATACTCTTATTTTTGCATGAGGTACTTGGATTGGGAACTATACAGATAAAGGGGCAATCTCCCGGTGTCGGGTTCGAGATCAACTTCTTCTACCCTAAAGGGTTGTGGGTCATTCTTCCGGCCGAAGAAGATTGGATGATCCTCTCCCTCGATTATACGGTAAGCGTCTTCTACTGGAGTAAGTTCGAGGTAGTCGTGTTCCATACCATACATTGTACAAAGCTTATTAAGCTCGAGGTAGTTCAAAGATAGCCCTTTAATGATGAAATAAGGTATCTTTTCCAGTGGGATTACATCATCTGCGGATGGAACATCAGTGTGAGCAGCCACATACTTGGCAGCTCTGGCTCCTCTTCAACCACCCCCTGTGTCAATGAAAACTGGGAGGATTGTAAAACCCCTAAATTTCTACTATATTTTTATTAAAATTTGTACGAATTTAAAATTTTGTATTGTACGTCGCGTAGTCGTATTGTACGTCGTGCGCGAAATTTTATTTTTCGTAATTGCTCGACGAGTGCAAAAATGTGCGAGCGTACATAATTCTAGTAAAATATTTTTTCTATTTTTTATATAGTTCAAATAATATATATAATAATTATTTGTATTTTACTTAAAGTTTATTTTATGCAAATATTCCTTACATATGAGATACATTAATTTGAATTTATATATATAATTCTATTTTCGAAATTTATTAATATTAATATTTTATTATGCAAAAAGATATTTAAAAATATTTATTATTTTTGAAATTATTATTATTGGTATTTTTGGAAAATATATTTTGAAATTATTGTGGCGATTTAAATCTTGATTTAAAATTTTGAATTTATTTAAATTGTTAAATATTTGAAATTGATTTATCCTATTTGATTTTTAAACTAAAAGAATTTAATTAAATTGGATTTATATTTGGATTTGGATTTGATTGATTTGTGAATTATCTATTTTGGGTTTAAACTAATCATAATCCTATCCAAATAGGAATTTCCACATCCTATAAATAGGCAGGTACTCCTCCATATAATTATTCCACAAATTACTCCAAATTCTCCATAACCATCTCCACAACCACCACCTACATCATTGAGTGCATCGTGTCCGTGTCTCAATCTTTTCCACTATTTTTTTCTTTATTACAGTTACATTATCCTCTCCGTGTACGACACCGGACACAAGTTTGACTCCACCGTGTCACGCAGGACACGATACCAATACACAAATTTTTTTGTGTCCGACACCCTGCCACAATCCTAAACAGTAAACCGTAGTCCAAATCTAAGCCCATCCGCCACCTCGCCGAAAAACCCGCCGCAGCAGGCCACGCTCGGCCACCTTGCACCTCCACTTCCGAGTATGTCGACAATAAGCCATCTCCACCGCCCCTTTCACCAAATGACCATCGCCACCAGCCCTGTCCCTATCATCATCAGGCACCACCACCAACAGTATATCGAACCACCCGACCCGGCCATGCTCGCCACCACCACGGACCACCAACACCACCTGCTACCAACGGCCAACCATACCGCCACCACCGTCGCCAGTATCACGACCACCGCCACAAAATTCGGCTACCGTCAGCCACCCAAAAACCCAAATTAAAATAAAACCCTAACCCTAAAACTCACCTCCGGACGCCTGCCGCCGCGCCTCTCCGCGAGTTGGCCACGCGCCGCCGAGCACACCAAATCAGGCCAGGCCGTCATCCGCCCGCACTTCCCCCTTCTCCTCCTTTCTCCTTGCACCGCCGGCCTAGATCCGTCTCCGTCCACGCGCCAAGCCGCCGGAGACGTGCCACCATAGACTAGCCGACCCCGTACATCCTCCGCCTAACCTAGCGCGCCACCGAAAAACCGTTGTGCCCCTTTCTTCCGCCGAGCCCGAGCTTACCCCCGCTGTGCCGAGCCCAGCCCCCAAAACCCCGCTCCGCTCCTCCAGCGCACCGTCGTAGCCTGCGGCCGACTGCCCGACCGCTCCTCCGTCTTCTTCTTCCTCCGCCCCACCTTGCCGACTCAGACGCCGGAGCCCCGACAAACCCTCTCCTTCCAGCTCCTCTCTTCCCCGATTTCTCCCACTCTCTCCGCTCTCTTTTTTCCTGGCTCCTTTCTTTCTCTCTCTTAGGATTTTTTTCTGACTCCTTTTCGTGACTGTCTCCGAGTCTCCCTTCTCGTTTTGGAGAGAACAGCTGTAACTATGGTAAATTTTTTTTTTATTACTTATTATTAGTATTATTATTATAATTATTATTATTATCATTCTTTATTGTTATTATTAAAACTGTTATTAGTAACTAGTTCAGGAATATTAGTATTATTGTTAATAGTTTTTAGTATGTTTAGTATTATAAAATTATTATGTATTATTGTTTTTCAAACTATATGAGCTTGCCCTAAAATGTTTTTCTAGAGTTTTTCTTTTCATATATCCATTTGAGATATTTTTGACTAACAAAATATAGATTTCTACCAAAATTCCTAGAGTTTTGTCTAAAACACGATTTTTATTCAAGTGTATTTTCCTAAAAGTATCTTGACAAATAAAAATGTATTTTTTTTCCTAAATCCAATTTTTGACAAACATAGAGTTTGCCTAAAAACGATTTTCTTCTAGATTTCCAAGTATTTATCAAAGACTATTTTACTAATGAAAATATATAGTTTTCAAATATAATAAATATTTTTCAAAATAGTTATTTATTTATATTTATTTTTCTTCGATTATCTATTCTTGTCCATAACTAAATCAAATCATTTCCACCTTCTTGCAATCTGGAACCTCCCTATATCGTCCCTAGCCAAATTGACTATCCGAACCCAATGATACGGTCCATCCCATC
This sequence comes from Iris pallida, assembly GCA_029216955.1. Lineage (NCBI taxonomy): Eukaryota > Viridiplantae > Streptophyta > Magnoliopsida > Asparagales > Iridaceae > Iris > Iris pallida. The sequence goes on along the minus strand of JANAVB010029417.1, from coordinate 1,452,734 downwards.
ATTTGAGATCATCTTACGAACTTATGACATCTACAACTATTCTGTGACAACTGAATCAAATCACAATTCAACTGCAACAAACTCAAGTACAATTTGTGTCGTCATCTGAGGCTGTCTTGCATAGTTGTTGACCAAAGTCGCAGTTTGTGCCACCTTGATCATCGCAGCACACCAGGCGTACTACCAGGCAAGACACCTTGCCGTTTGCTATTTATTTATTTTAGCTCATATTTTATGCATTCTTTATTATTTTTTTATGTAAAATAAACTGTGATACATGGCATAACCTGTTAGAACTTACTGTTCATTTATATTTTCTGCTATGTATTATTTTTCTTGCACATTCAACCTAGATTTAAGGGACCACCTTTGTGTGTTGCATTCATGGCCTTGACACATTGTACCACGAAGTTGTGTGTCGCATGTAGAATACAGACGTGCATGATTGGCTGGCCACCAGTACGTACAAGCCGTGCGATAGGAATAACCGCTAATAGAGTTTGCATGCTTAGTTTGACTTAGCGGTTATAGAGGTTTACTGTTGTGTATACAACATAGTAGGAATTGGGCGGGAAGGACAATTTTTTAGCGTATGGGCTTCAATGCACTTTCCCTTGTGATCCGGACTCTCCGCTGGAGATACGGGGTTGATGACCCATGATTACTGATGGCCACTGACGATTCTGCGGAACGTCATGCTCTTACTGATGGGGCCTCTGGTGCCCAAGGGGGGACCAAGCCGATCCTATTCAGCCAGGGCCCATGCGTAGGAAGGATTGTTCTTAACTACATTTTACTTAGGCTGGTTAGGCACCGTTATCCGTTAGGTAAGAGTACTTTTGGTTTGGGTACTTGTATCTGACCATGGCTTGGAACAATAACTTGTCGCGGATTAGTTCGTCACATCTTGTCCTTGTTTGGTTGTAGGTGTGACTTACTACTTCGATGAGAAGGTATTGAACCTTGTTGGGGTCCGGATACCATATTGGATTCATAACATGGAAAGATACGTCACCGTGAATTAGTTTACCATCTCTTGTCCTTGTTTGGTTGGGAGGATGGTAAGCTCGTTCAATAGGTGTGTATTGGACCATGTTATAATTCAATTGACTTATTTATTTGAGCAATATTTATTCAGTTTATATAGCATGATATTATGTGTCTTGTTACGTCCCTCTGAGGACCTGGTTATCTCTTCATGTGTGTGCTATTGTCTTTCGCAGGTGTTCTAGCTCTAGCCGCGACTATCTCTATTTTATCGAGGATGATTGCGCTTGGATCGTCTTCGCTTTGCTCGCCAAAATCATTTCTTTTCTCATGTATATTTTTTCTTTACTTGTTGGTAGTGGATTTGTCTTCGCCCAACATATTGTATCAAGACAGTTCATTATCATTATATGATATCTTTTATTCATTTATTTTTGTGTGGATGAGATTAGTTATGGTTCTACTGCATTATACAGCTTATGTATATTTATAGTCCTACGTATTTTGGGACTGGGCGTTACATATTTTTGTGGTGGCCCATGCAGGTCAAGATAAATTGTTTGGTTACTTTACCGTGTCAAGCAAGCCTGCAAATAGGATTATAAGTCTAGGATCTCATCCACATACTTGACCTCTTTCCTAAATTTTATCTACCGTTTGACTCATCGATTGGCTCTTGCTTGATTCCTTCTATCATAAATTCTTATCTTCCCTTCGTGCGTGCTAAAGGTTAGACAGGTGACCCTACTAGTTAGACGTGTTTCCTTGTCCCAAAATACCATTAGTTTAATTCTTTTAAGTTGGGTAGAATGCCTTATGACCTAACAACCCCTTTATCCTAGTGACTTATATTAGCAAGTTTACTTAGATTCTAGAATCTAGAGGACCCTAACCCGTCTAATCAACCAAGGACTTGAACAAGAAGACTGTAGGATGAATGTATAAAGACCATCACAGGACATGACTTAGAATCTTTAGAAGTTCAACTATACTCCCTCTCAATTTTAAAATCTCACTCTCTTGACAAATGTTGCTACTATAACCTAGATTTGCAAGTTCATTGATTTATCGAGCTTGTTCACGACATATGTTATTGGAAGAGCTCCCACTAACGTATTGTCTAATCAGAACCGGTGCATAATGGTCTGATCAACCAAGTGCACTTTGGTTCGCTTCTATATATCGTTCTACGTGGATGGGGACATAGCTAAACTTGCCCTCTAGAATCCCATCCATGACTGCCTTGGCAACTCCTTTTGAATTATTCGGTCGCCTTTGAACCACGTATTCATATTCAATAACGCCTCCTTCGTTGCTTTCGCCTTCACCTATGTTAGAAGGACGAAGACGTTCTACTAGAACCTCCTCTAGCCTTCCTATCGGCTATGACCATTCTCACTCGATGTTGCTATATCTTCATCCTAAACTACTAGGCCCTATCAAGACCCTCTAATCGCTTAATTTAAGTGAATCTATTTCCTTCTCTTAATCGTAACCCTCATTCATTACCAGTGACCATACCGTATTATTTTTCTATGATCTAGATCGCGATTTCTTACGGCATGATTTTGTTATCGATTGTTCCCCATCGATACCCCCTTGTGTCTTCTCATCCCCTACTAATTCTTAATTTCGAGGACGAAATTCTTTTAAGTTGGGTAGGATGTAAAACCCCTAAATTTCTACTATATTTTTATTAAAATTTGTACGAATTTAAAATTTTGTATTGTACGTCGCGTAGTCGTATTGTACGTTGTGCGTGAAATTTTATTTTTTATAATTGCTCGACGAGTGCAAAAATATGCGAGCGTACATATTTTTAGTAAAACAATTTTTTTATTTTTTATATAGTTCAAATAATATATATAATAATTATTTGTATTTTACTTAAAGTTTATTTTATGCAAATATTCCTTGCATATGAGATACATTAATTTGAATTTATATATATAATTCCATTTCAAAATTTATTAATATTAATATTTTATTATTCAAAAAGATATTTAAAAATATTTATTATTTTTGAAATTATTATTATTGGTATTTTTGGAAAATATATTTCGAAATTATTGTGGCGATTTAAATCTTGATTTAAAATTTTATATTTATTTAAATAGTTAAATATTTGAAATTGATTTATCCTATTTGATTTTTAAACTAAAAGAATTTAATTAAATTAGATTTGGATTTGGATTTGATTGATTTGTGAATTATCTATTTTGGGTTTAAACTAATCCTAATCCTATCCAAATGGAAATTTCCACATCCTATAAATAGGCAGGTACTCATATATATAATTATTCCACAAATTACTCCAAATTCTCCATAACCATCTCCACAAAATTCTCTACCACCCACATCATTGAGTGCATCGTGTCCGTGTCTCAATCTTTTTCACTATTTTTTCATTACAGTTACATTATCCTCTCCGTGTCCGACACCGGACACAACTTTGACTCCACCGTGTCACGCAGGACACGATACCAATACACAAAATTTTTTTGTGTCCGACACCCCGCCACAATCCTAAACAGTAAACCGTAGTCCTAATCTAAGCCCATTGTTTGCCATGAAATATAAAAGAGCAGAACAATTATCGGAGGACTGGACTTTTACTTCACGTTACAAACTCGCTTGTACAAAGAAAGCCTAGGGACGAAAGCCTAGGTGCAGCAGTCTAAGTACAATTATTTATTTTAGATTCTGGGGGATGACGATAGAGGCTCGGAAAAGCGATGGCAGCTCTGCCTTACTCCTTGGACGATCGGTATGCAGCCTTGGCTCCAGAAGATTGCTCAGCGTTGAGGAAATGCTCTCTTTTCTCTCTCTCTACTCTTCACTCCAAGTACTCTGGTACGTATATCTCTCTGTGTGTCTGTCTCTCTCTATGTGTGCGTATGTATCTCCTGCAAGGGAATGGCACCCTGCTATTTATAGGAATGAAAAGACCTCATTAGGGTTCACAATGATTGCCCCTCAAAGTGGCGGCGGCCTGTCGAACGATCAATCTGGGCCATTAATCTTGAGCGTGATAAATCTAGGCCATTTAGTGTAGATTGCACCAAATCCTATCAGTAATTAATACTAATTGGAATAAATCTTCGCGGTGATGATTTGATGATGTCTGCGAATCTGAATGAATAAATTTAATTCATTCTCTTGCCACGTGTCCCATATTATTGGGATTTGACCCAATCTTTGATTGCAGTAAATCTGGGAAATTGATTGGCTTTATGACACGTGTCCTGAAAGCCACTGAGGAGGATTAAGCCACATAAGGATTGAGCCGCATAAGGATGGAGCCGCATAAGACTGGCCACGTGTCGGGTCTGCTTGGGGAGTGCCCCCCCTCGAACCTTCGAACTATATGATAATTTGAGCCGCATAATGGGTAATGAGCCGCATGGAGATGATCCTTACGAGCCGCATGGGGGTCTTCGCTCGAGCCGTATGAGACTGTTTCTGCCTGAGCCGCATAAGGCAGCTTCATCATGAACCGCATGGAGAGTCTTCGCTCGAGCCGCATATGACCGTCCACGTGTCAGGGCCACGTGGCATTTTCTGGATCTCGGAAGATTGTGTCAGAGATCTCCTTCACTTCCCTAGGGGTCTGTCATTATGACAGAGTCATAATTACCTCTTTTGTGTCAGGGCTGCTATTTTTTCAGAGTTGTCAGCCGTCACAGTAATTAATGCAGGAGGGGAGAACTATTTTTCAAGCCACGTGTCTCATGTTCTGAGCCACATAGGACGTCTTGAGCCGCATAGCCCCTCGTGCCGCATGAATCTGTGAGCCGCATGGGCTTCCTGAGCCGCATGGAGTTTCCTGGCCGCATGGATTCTTCTTTAATATTTTCCATGCTTCTACAAGACCCCCTTCAAAGTTTTCAATTTGTAAAATTGAAATATTTTGAATAAGAAGCATGGTTATATTCTGCTTGGCCGCATATGAAGTCCTGACCGCATGGATTTTTTAAGCCGCATAGATAGTTCAGCCGCATGGATGGCTTAGCCGCATAGATAGTTCAGCTGCATGGGTGGCTTAGCCGCATAGCTCCTTGCCACGTGTGCGTGTCTTTAATTGCCTCAAATTTGCTTTTAGCACCGTCTTTTAGGGGGAATCCCAAGGGTTGGTTCATTAAATCTCGGGATTTTATGCCATGGGTGAATCTCCTTTTATGGGAGAGGGGGCAAAATCTGAGGAGTCGGTTTTATCTTTATACGAGGCGGCTTATTACTCCACGTGTCTCCCCCCTCTCGTCCTCCTATAAATAAGAGGAGCTTAAGAGAGAGGGGTTCTTTACTTCCTCTTTTACTTCGAATCTTCCCCTATTCATCTTTTCGTCTTCTTCTTGATTGATAATGGCGTCGAAGAAGACCGTTGCAGCAAAAAAGGCAGCATCTTCGTCGACCGCGACGGCAAAGGGCAAAACTGCTTCTACTTCGACTGCGGCTGCTCCTCCACCGATCGTCGTCCCCGTGGCTCATCCTGACGTTCATCCCCCCATTGTCGGTAGGGACATTGCACGGGTTAAAGAACCCTAACTGCTATGGCTACGTCGCATGCTTTATGCACGAGCCTTTGTGAGCCGTATGTTCGGCCTATGGCCGAGCTGCGAGCCGCATAAGAATAAATGCTGTGACCGTATGCGCGCTGTGCCAACGCAGTTGTATGAGTTGTACTGAGCTGCGTGGATTCGCACAAATTTTGTCTGTCACGCGGTCAGTACGAATTTTGTCCGAACCCTGAGGGCCTTATGAGAGCATTGCCGCATGACTTTTTACTGAATAAGGCCACATAAGTATTCCTCTATGATTGAGCCGCATAAGGCTTCATTAAATTGGAGCCGCATGAGACTTTGTTGAGTCGGAGCCGCATGGGTGTTTTCTTTAAGCCGCATGAGGCTCGGAAGTACCCGATCATTTCTTTTTATCCCTATTTTTAACTTAACTTTCTCTGTCTTCTTTTTAGTGAATCTGCCGGTAAATGCTGCTGGAGAACTCCTGGTGGGTAGTGCCCAAGCTACTCTGGGTTATAGGTACGACCATATTGTTCAGCATATGGCGGGTCAATTTCCAAGTGACGAACCCTCGGCTAGACTAAATGCCATCAAGAATCAGTCTTTCCATTTTCTTAACGCTATGATGAACTCCGAGAAATTTGAAAGGGAATACTTGAAGCCTGCGTTCTTTTTTGGAGATGCCGTGACTGTGGAGAACAGTCATGTTCTGGAGGTGTCGGAGAATTGGAGTTTTGTCTCTCACGGGATGGCGATCCGCATCCCCCAAATGGAGCGAAACTTCCCATTATCTTGGTTCAATATGCTCCCATTGGACCGAAAGATGGGAGAAACTTTAACCCCTACCCGAGGTGGGATGTTTGTGGGAAACATCCATTATAACAACAATCTGAAGTCAGTGACTGCCGACAAGGTGCACACCAGCTGTTCTGTAACGGGATTGGTCCCAGGTACTTTCTTGAATGTGGCGGGCCCCAATTTCACATTTTCTACCGCCGATACTTTTATAAATCAACTTGCTCGGATGGGCTCCTACCCCATTGACCGGTTGATGCTATCCAGCTAGATACATCCTATTCCCTCGTGGACCAATATGTCTATGTGGATCTTGTAGAAGTACGAGGCCTTTTTGTGTGAGATTGGCCTTTACCATGCTATCCGAGGCACCAGTCATGGCTTGTCCATAAACAAGAAGTTGTTCATGTCTCTGCTGGAGATGTATAACTGCCGTACGGGAACCTTCTATACACCCGTAGGGGAAATGGGACTTACGCTCTATGAAATGCACGCGGTCTCCAAGCTTCCTTGGGGGACGAAGCTTTTGAAGCGTATACTCCCACTAATGAGGAATTCGAAGATTTGGAACGACGGTATCCCGACTTCGTGGCTCTTTACCAAGAGATATTGTGCCACTATGGCACATGTCATCAGATAGCCCGAAAGGATAGCAGCTCGGAAGGGAATGCTGTCACGACCCGCACCCACTGTGAGGGTACGAGAACGTAACAACGCCCAGCCTACGCCGCAGTGTCGGCGGTAGAACGCTGTCCTAGGTCAATCATCTAACAATATAAAGGTACCTGTACAGTATATACACTCCGAATGGAGGTGACATAGCAATATACAGTCTCAATCACATCTAAAGCAGAATGAAAGATAGGAAGATAGATAGATAAATACTGGAATGAAGGAAAAATCACATAAATACAACCAGAGAGTCTAAGTGTCTACTGACATAACAAATTAGAACATCCAGCTCAATACAAGACTCTAACACTGAAATGAAAGAATATATACAATCTAGATCTCAAATGACAGAAATAGAAAAACTAGACTAGGGAGCCTCAGTCTCTAAGCTAGTAGATCAGGCTGGAAATCTGGGTCACATATGGCATCTACAGCTGCCCCATAGTAGGTGTCTACGCATGCCTCCTCCTCATCCTCTGTAATATTTTCAACAGGTCCAGTCAGGACGGGAGCGAGCACAAAATGTCTCACGCAGTTCATATCGAGTTAGGAAATATAAAGCATGCGATAGAGTAAAGTACATGAAACGCTGAAAGAAAGAAGTATATGAAAAATAGTAAAGATTTGATAACAAAAAATATCTAAATATGATAAGTAAGAACTGTAAGCCTACTGTGATTTAGAGTACAATATGGTTATGTAAACGGGTTAGGTTATACAATAAAATGGGACTCCTTTGTACGTGGGTGTATAGTGGACATATACAATTTCTTATACAATAGGATTGATCACATAACCATTTCTACTCCCCCTCCCCAATCAAAACACAAGGATCCAATTCAGTTACGTTACCTTATACAATGGCTTGTACAATGGCTCAATATGATAATGAGAGTACAATATGCACAATGAGTGTACAATGATAAGGGTATTCAATAAATACAATATGTAAGTGAAACGCACATCACAATATGTATTTAGTGAATACAAGGAGATAACATCTCAGAAGAAGATCCGTATAGTACCAATCCGTGATAATGATCGTGTCAGCATCAAGTACAGTAATCTAGAACAAGAATATAAATCCAGACAAGTATAAAACGGTCAGAGAATGTACTCGCCTGATAGCCTGAGTGTATGAAGAGAATATACTGTCCGAGGAGTGGTGTCTGTCTCCTATAGAACAGTACAAGTCACTATGAGTCCAAAAATGAAAATAAGAGGCATTACAATGCATTCTAAATGAATCTAGGTCAAATCTAAGTCAAACCTAAGTCACACCAAGCTAAACTAGGTCGTACTGAGCCAAACTGGGTCATACTAGGACAACCCAGGTCAAACAAGGTCACAGGAAATCAATCCAAGTCAAACTAGGTCAATCGTGGTCAAAGGTTGACTTTTGGTCAAAAAGTCAACTCTGGTCGACTCTGGTCAACACGGAGTCAGCCCTAGGTCAAACAAGTCACATGTTGACCAACTGTTGACTTTCAGTCAACTGGTCAACTCTGGTTTGGTTTTGGTCAAATCTGGTCGCTTAAAGGCTAAGTTTGACTCTCATGTTGACTTTTGGTCAAAATGGTCAACCGACGTCAAAACTAGTCTATGAGCACTATATTTGATCATTACCAACCAAGGGAACCAAGTTCTAACTCTATCTTAGACTCCAAACTCAAATACCCTATTTCTATGTATTACCTATATTACCTTACCAATGTAAATACCAATACCTTGCACAATACCACTCTAACCTAGGAATACTAGCCTAGGCTTCCTAGGATAGTTAGATACTACCCTATACTAACATTACCTACCCAGAAATTCCAGTATCTAGGTCATCTAAGTCAACTTATGGTACATGTTATCCATTACCTATTACCTTACCCTTATACCATTCTCACTCATAATACATATATAAACCCACCCACACAAATATATATATAACTCATATATATATATAAGTACATATATATAAGCTCACATACACACACTCTAACTAGCTCACTCACCCACAACATATAGGTTCACATACACCTAGGCAATAGCTACCTATTGGCTCATCCATAGGTTCCTATACAAACTCACACACATGTGTATACATAGGCTTACACACAATGGTATTCCATTGGGGTATTTAGTGGACAGGAAAGTGGGGGTTTTTAAGGGAATGGATGTGCTGGTTTAAGAAACTTGAAATGGCTGTCCATGGCTTGAAGTATGGACTGGTATTTGGACAGTTAAGGCCAAGTTTTATGGACTTTGTAGGAGCAATAAGGGTCTGTATTGACAGCCAAGAATTTGGGGAAACTATGGGCTGTTCTTGACTGCCAATGGGGTGCAAAACCAGGGCTGAAAACAGGGAACTGGGGACTGCAGTGTAGGGGTGTCATTGGAATGATTTTTCTGGACTGAAAGTAGGCCCAGTGACAGCCATATAGGGACTGCTACTGTTATTTCTATGTGGACTGGTTTGAGGAAAGTGTTGGACTGATTTAGGTGGAGGGTTTGGGACTGGTTTGGCCCTGCTACTGCTACTGTTGGAGCTGCTATTTAGGGGTGACATAGGACAGGTATGGGGCTGCAATTGGGGACTAGTTAGGATAGGTTTTGGGAGTACTTAATGGCTGTCCTATAGAAGCCAATATGGACTGGTATGGACAGCACAAAGGCTGAAATGTAGGTCCAGTTTAGGACTGGTTTGGGGTTGCTATGGTGACAAGTTTTAGGGTGTTTATGGACTGAACCAAAGGGCAGGTTTGGGGCTTCTAGGGGCTGCTATGGGGACTGTCACATAGGACAGTAACATGGAGCAAAGGAGGACTGCTATTGGGCAGTAAAGGGACAGCCCATAGGACTGATTTCAGTGGCAAAATGAGACTGATCTCAGTGCATAATGAGGCTGTCCATGGGTCAGTCCAATGTGGACTGACATGCCCCCTCCTCAACTCTCAATCAATCTCTCAAACCCCCTCTATATATATATATATATATACATATGCCCTCACAAATACAACTAATCTACTACTCTATCTCAAACTCTATCTCTCACAAACTAATTCTCAAACACCACACCTACACACAACACACATCCATCCTCCTATTCTTGGCCGACCACTCCAAATACCCACAACCAATACAAAATGCCACACCAACATATCATATATATATCCACATATATATAGACTATATTATATCACTATATATAGAGGTTAATATAGAGGTTAATATATATATCACTATATATATACATATATTGATATAGGTAATATGATACACTATGATACATAGGAAAACTCAATCTAAACACATAGTAAAATTTGGAATAAATATTAGAACAATACAAAATCAATATATAAATAATTCTCCATGTGTCCAAATAGGGGTTTACCCATTAGGACACAAACCTACACCTAAGACACCTCTACAAGTACCCAAATGGACACGAAATGGACTCAAATGGACACACAACCATGGGGGTTATTCCTATGGGTCAAAAATAGATATATATGCATGAAGGGATGGTTTAGAGGAGAAGTTATACCTTCCGGGAGAGAGATTCAAAGGAAAAGGCCTCCCGACACGTAGAGATTCCAAATGGACACGAACGAGCTCCGAATCCTTCCAAACTTGGCTAGCACCTTCCTTTCATGGAGTAGAGGAGGAAAGAAGAAGATTTAGTGGAAGGAGGAGTTGATTTGGAGATGAAATCACTAGGGGTGCTCTCTAGAAATTTGGGGAAGAACAAGAGAGAGAAAATGAGATGGAAAAGTATAGGAAATATCAAAGGGACTCATGCCTATCCCTTCCTATAGGTGGCCGGCCACTATGGCTGCTATTAGGCTCCAATGAAAAGTAAAAACACCCCCCTCTAACCTATTGACAATACATTAAGAAAGGGTTCAAGTCGGGGCTAGTTTGGTCATTTTAACTCACTAATCAAATAAATCCTAATCCAATTAAATTAGCCTAGTCACTAACTAAAATAAATGACATGTGGGCCATGGCTAACTAGTGTGTGGGTCTACTAGGGTCAACACTACTCTGGGTCCCCGTTTCAAGTCGGATTGAGATGAAATTCGAACCCGACTCAAATAACCCCAAAATATTACAATAAATAAATAAATAATTTTAAAATAATAAAAAATAAAAAAATAAAAAAAATACCCCTGTTTTTGGAAACTGGGGGTGACAAATCTATTCACCTTAAAAGAATTTCGTCCTCGAAATTTAAAACCAAACCATAGTAAACATCAAAATCACAAGTCATGGCTAAAAATTAAAATGATCAAAATCCCAAAAATCAAAGCATGAATTTAAATGACTAAATTTATAGAATTTAAAATTACACTCAAATAGAAGCTACAAGCCTATCCACCTTAAAAGAAATCACCCAAAATTTTAAAATAAGGTAACCACAGAAAATCATACAAATCGATAATCGTATGCGTCTATCTAATCATCATGATACTCAGAATCTCTGTCATGCCAGTGAGCAAGGCTACGATAATCACAGAGTCCTCAACTATGGTACATACCTCTAGTAACTATGGTATTTAAAATTTTTGCATTGTCGCGTGCTTGGCAGCGAAAACCTTAAATTCCCACACCCGAGAAATACGTCCATAGTCCGACTATATATCCTCACTATGCCTGCTAGCATGACCCTAGAGGATTCTAAAATCTCATAATCGAGGTGACCTAGCCCATACGACTTATCTCAGAAGAAAATTAAATCATAAGGAAACACCAGATCAAACTTATCAACAATGAAAAATAGATAGGAATAGATGGAACTGAATTTCAAGATAGGAATTTCAGAATTGAATCAAAGAACGGAACCTACAACTAGATCTCCAACGGCCTGAGCATCCTCGGCTGACATGGCGAAAGCTCGCCCTGGCTGGCCTCCCCTGACCTGCTGCTGATGCTGGACAAACCTCTGCTGCTGAGTCTGCAATGGTGGTCCCCTCTGCTGCCCTGCCGGAGCCCTAGCTCCTGGTGCTACCTGAGCTAATGGTATCGGGTTATGGGGACACTCTCTACACTGATGCTCTGCTGACTCGCAAAGTAAACACATACCCAGTCTCTTCCTGCAATCGTTCCACCAATGGCCTGGCTTCTTGCAGAAGTTGCACACGGTGTCCTGCTGATACTGTACCTGACCCTGATACTGAACAGGCCTTTGCTGTAGCTGATGTATCTGAGCCCTCGGCTGCTGGTACTGCTGCTAAAACTGTATGCCTGGCATCGGCTGCTGATACTGCTGCTGAAACTGATGCTAAAGGTGCGGCCTCTTGGCCGGTCCTCCGCTGCTGGTGCCCCCAACTGGGTCTCGCCCTCTCTTGAGCCTAAGCTCAAGATCATCCTCAGCCAGTAAAGCTCTCGTCAGAATCTTCTCGAATGTGGCATCCCTGTTGCCCTTGGTCAAGGACTTGACTTCCTTGACCAGACCCTTCCGGAACCTCTGGGTCTTCGTCGCCTCGCTCAAACCCTCCACGAATCTGCTGAGGCGGCCGAACTCCCCAGCGTACTCCTCCACTGACAGGCTCCCCTGAACTAGGCTCTCAAACTGCGACTCTAAAGCTCTGAGCGCTGAATCTGGAAAGAATTTCTTCTTGAAAAAGCCCTTGAACTCCTCCCAAGTCTGTCCGGCTACCCCCACCCTGGGGTCCGACTGATACCAGGTGCGAGCAAGATCGTGCATCCAGCTAGCTGCGGCCTCGATCTGAAGATCTGCTGGAATCCTGGCCAAGTGGAAGATCTCCTCTATATGCTCGATCCACTCATCGGCATATAGGATCCCCTCTATCCCCAGAAAGTTTCTGGGGCTCATCTTCTGAAACTGCTCGATCCCCGGTGTCTTTGGCTGCTGCACCACTGGTCGGGCTACAACTGTCGAAATGACCAACTCCATGCCCCTTTCCTGTCGGGTCTGCTGTATCTCCATAAACTGCTGAAAGTACGCGAACATCTGTGCCGCATCCATATTTCTTGTAGGCGACGGCTGCTGGAACGGTACCTCTAGAATGACTGGGTCCTGCCTCCAAACTGGTGAAGGCATACCCTCAGCTGCTGCTGCTGCTGAAGTCCTAATATGAACAGAGATAGAAGGAGCTGTAGCCTCCCGACCCTGCTAAACTGGCTGAGAGGTAGCAGTCCCCTCTACAGTATCTCTATGAATGGCACGCTGTAATCGCGTCTCTACCATCCTGAAGACAGATCAAACAAACAATTGCTGAGAATGAGTCGAAATAGCAAAGGAGGATAGTTATATTCAAGGAGAACAATATCAGTAAGAACTGAGATGGTATGAATTTGATATGAGTTTTTCCTAGTGTGATTGAGTACCTTCAAAATATCCTAATCCTATTGCAGGCTGTAGTGATACTCTAATTCGAATACCACTACATAAACTCGACCTGCATGGGCCACCACTAAAAACGTGTCACGACCCGCACCCACTGTGAGGGTACGAGAACGTAACAACACCCAGCCTACGCCGCAGTGTCGGCGGTAGAATGCTGTCCTAGGTCAATCATCTAACAATATAAAGGTACCTGTACAGTATATACACCTGAATAGAGGTGACATAGCAATATACAGTCTCAATCACATCTAAAGCAGAATGAAAGATAGGAAGATAGATAGATAAATACTGGAATGAAGGAAAAACCACATAAATACAACCAGAGAGTCTAAGTGTCTACTGACATAACAAATTAGAACATCCAGCTCAATACAAGACTCTAACACTGAAATAAAAGAATATATATAATCTAGATCTCAAATGACAGAAATAGAAAACCTAGACTAGGGAGCCTCAGTCTCTAAGCTAGTGGATCAGGCTGGAAATCTGGGTCACACATGGCATCTACAGCTGTCCCATAGTAGGTGTCTACGCAGGCCTCCTCCTCATCCTCTGTAATATTTTCAACAGGTCCAGTCAGGACGGGAGCGAGCACAAAACATCTCACGCAGTTCATATCGAGTTAGGAAATATAAAGCATGCAATAGAGTAAAGTACATGAAACGCTGAAAGAAAGAAGTATATGAAAAACAGTAGAGATTTGATAACAAAAAATATCTAAATATGATAAGTAAGAACTGTAAGCCTACTGTGATTTAGAGTACAATATGGTTATGTAAACGGGTTAGGTTATACAATAAAATGGTACTCCTTTGTACGTGGGTGTACAATGGACATATATAATTTCTTATACAATAGGATTGATCACAAAACTATTTCTACTCCCCCTCTCCAATCAATACACAAGGATCCAATTCAGTTACGTTACCTTATACAATGGCTTGTACAATGACTTGTACAATGGCTTGTACAATGGCTTGTACAATGGCTCAATGTGATAATGAAAGTACAATATGCACAATGAATGTACAATGATAAGGGTATTCAATAAATACAATATATAAGTAAAACACACATCATAATATATATTTAGTGAATACAAGGAGATAACATCTCAGGAGAAGATCCGTATAGTACCAATCCGTGATAATGATCGTGTCAGCATCAAGTACAGTAATCTAGAGCAAGAATATAAATTCAGACAAGTATAAAACGGTCAGAGAATGTACTCGCCTGATAGCCTGAGTGTCTGAAGAGAATATACTGTCCGAGGAGTGGTGTCTGTCTCTTATAGAACAGTACAAGTCACTATGAGTCCAAAAATGATAATAAGATGCATTACAATGCATTCTAAATAAATCTAGGTCAATCTAGGTCAAATCTAAGTCAAACCTAAGTCACACCAAGCTAAACTAGGTCGTACTGAGCCAAACTGGGTCATACTAGGACAACCAAGGTCAAACAAGGTCACAGGAAAACAATCCAAGTCAAACTAGGTCAATCGGGGTCAAAGGTTGACTTTTGGTCAAAAAGTCAACTCTGGTCAACTCTGGTCAATACGGAGTCAACCCTAGGTCAAACAAGTCACATGTTGACCAACTGTTGACTTTCAGTCAACTGGTCAACTCTGGTTTGGTTTTGGTCAAATCTGGTCGCTTAAAGGCTAAGTTTGACTCTCAGTTGACTTTTGTTGACTTTTGGTCAAAATGGTCAACCGACGTCAAAAGTAGTCTATGAGCACTATATTTGATCATTACCAACCAAGAGAACCAAGTTCTAACTCTATCTTAGACTCCAAACTCAAATACCCTATTTCTATGTATTACCTATATTACCTTACCAATGTAAATACCAATACCTTGCACAATACCACTCTAACCTAGGAATACTAGCCTAGGCTTCCTAGGATAGTTAGATACTACCCTATACTAACATTACCTACCCAGAAATTCCAGTATCTAGGTCATCTAAGTCATCTTATGGTACATGTTATCCATTACCCATTACCTTACCCTTATACCATTCTCACTCATAATACATATATAAACCCACCCACACAAATATATATATATAACTCATATATATATATATATATATATATATATATATATATATATATAAGTACATATATATAAGCTCACATACACACACTCTAACTAGCTCACTCACCCACAACATATAGGTTCACATACACCTAGGCAATAGCTACCTATTGGCTCATCCATAGGTTCCTATACAAACTCACACACATGTGTATACATAGGCTTACACACAATGGTTTTCCATTGGGGTATTTAGTGGACAGGAAAGTGGGGGTTTTTAAGGGAATGGATGTGCTGGTTTAAGAAACTTGAAATGGCTGTCTATGGCTTGAAGTATGGACTGGTATTTGGACAGTTAAGGCCAAGTTTTGTGGACTTTGTAGGAGCAATAAGGGTCTGTGTTGACAGCCAAGAATTTGGGAAAACTATGGGCTGTTCTTGACTGCCAATGGGGTACAAAACCAGGGCTGAAAACAGGGAACTGGGGACTGCAGTGTAGGTGTGTCATTGGGATGATTTTTCTGGACTGAAAGTAGGCTCAGTGACAGCCATATAGGGACTGCTACTGTTGTTTCTATGTGGACTGGTTTGAGGAAAGTGTTGGACCGATTTAGGTGGAGGGTTAGGGACTGGTTTGGCCCTGCTACTGCTAGTGTTGGAGCTGCTGTTTATGGGTGACATAGGACAGGTATGGGACTGCAATTGGGGACTAGTTAGGATAGGTTTTGGGAGTACTTAATGGCTGTCCAATAGAAGGCAATATGGACTGGTATGGACAGCACAAAGGCTGAAATATAGGTCCAGTTTAGGACTGGTTTGGGGTTGCTATGGTGACAAGTTTTAGGGTGTTTATGGACTGAACCAAAAGGCAGGTTTGGGGCTTCTAGGGGCTACTATGGGGACTGTCACATAGGACAGTAACATGGAGCAAAGGGGGACTGCTATTGGGCAGTAAAGGGACAGCCCATAGGACTGATTTCAGTGGCAAAATGAGACTGATCTCAGTGCATAATGAGGCTGTCCATGGGTCAGTCCAATGTGGACTGACATGCCCCCTCCTCAACTCTCAATCAATCTCTCAAACCCCCTCTATATATATACATATGCCCTCACAAATACAACTAATCCACTACTCTATCTCGAACTCTATCTTTCACAAACTAATTCTCAAACACCACACCTACACACAACACACATCCATCCTCCTATTCTTGGCCGACCACTCCAAATTCCCACAACCAGTACAAAATGCCACACCAACATATCATATATATATCCACATATATATAGACTATATTATATATATATATATATACATATATATATATATATATATATATATATATATATATATATATATATATATATATATAGAGAGAGAGAGAGAGAGAGAGAGAGTTTAATATATATATTAATATATATATACATATATTGATATAGGTAATATGATACACTATGATACATAGGAAAACTCAATCTAAACACATAGTAAAATCTGGAATAAATATTAGAACAATACAAAATCAATATATAAATAATTCTCCATGTGTCCAAATAGGGGTTTACCCATTAGGACACAAACCTACACCTAAGACACCTCTACAAGTGCCCAAATGGACACGAAATGGACTCAAATGGACACACAACCATGGGGGTTATTCCTATGGGTCAAAAATAGATCTATATGCATGAAGGGATGGTTTAGAGGAGAGGTTATACCTTCCGGGAGAGAGATTCAAAGGAAAAGGCCTCCCGACACGTAGAGATTCCAAATGGACACGAACGAGCTCCGAATCCTTCCAAACTTGGCTAGCACCTTCCTTTCATGGAGTAGAGGAGGAAAGAAGAAGATTTGGCGGAAGAAGGAGTTGATTTGGAGATGAAATCACTAGGGGTGCTCTCTAGAAATTTGGGGAAGAACAAGAGAGAGAAAATGAGATGGAAAAGTATAGGAAATATCAAAGGGACTCATGCCTATCCCTTCCTATAGGTGGCTGGCCACTATGGCTGCTATTAGGCTCCAATGAAAAGTCAAAAACACCGCCCTCTAACCTATTGACAATACATTAAGAAAGGGTTCAAGTCGGGGCTAGTTTGGTCATTTTAACTCACTAATCAAATAAATCCTAATCCAATTAAATTAGCCTAGTCACTAACTAAAATAAATGACATGTGGGCCATGGCTAACTAGTGTGTGGGTCCACTAGGGTCAACGCTACTCTGGGTCCCCGTTTTAAGTCGGATTGAGATAAAATTCGAACCCGACTCAAATAACCCCAAAATATTACAATAAATAAATAAATAATTTTAAAATAATAAAAAATGAAAAAATAACAAAAATACCCCTGTTTTTGGAAACTGGGGGTGACAAATCTATCCACCTTAAAAGAATTTCGTCCTCGAAATTTAAAACCAAACCATCGTAAACATCAAAATCACAAGTCATGGCTAAAAATTAAAATGATCAAAATCTCAAAAATCAAAGCATGAATTTAAATGACTAAATTTATAAAATTTAAAATTACACTCAAATAGAAGCTACAAGTCTATCCACCTTAAAAGAAATCACCTAAAATTTTAAAATAAGGTAACCACAGAAAATCATACAAATCGATAATCGTATGCGTCTATCTAATCATCATGATACTCAGAATCTCTGTCATGTCAGTGTGCAAGGCTACGATAATCACAGAGTCCTCAACTATAGTACATACCTCTAGTAACTATGATATTTAAAATTTTCACATTGCTGCACGCTTGGCAGCAAAAATCTTAAATTTCCATACCCGAGAAATACGTCCATAGTCCGACTATATGTCCTCACTATGCCTGCTAGCATGACCCTAGAGGATTCTAAAATCTCATAATCGAGGCGATCTAGCCCATACGACTTATCTCAGAAGAAAATTAAATCATAAGAAAACACCAGATCAAACTTATCAACAATAAAAAATAGATAGAAATAGATGGAACTGAATTTCAAGATAGGAATTGCAGAATTGAATCAAAGAACGGAATCTGCAACTAGATCTCCAACGGCCTGAGCATCCTCGGTTGACATGACAAAAGCTCGCCCTGGCTGGCCTCCCCTGGCCTGCTGCTGATGCTGGACAAACCTCTGCTGCTGAGTCTGCAATGGTGGTCCCCTCTGCTGCCCTGCCGGAGCCCTAGCTCCTGTTGCTACCTGAGCCAATGGTGTCGGGTTCTGGGGACACTCTCTACACTGATGCTCTGCTGACCCACAAAGTAAACACATACCCAGTCTCTTCCTGCAATCGTTCCACCAATGGCCTAGCTTCTTACAGAAATTGCACAAGGTGTCCTACTGATACTGCACCTGTCTCTGACCCTGATACTGAACAGGCCTCTGCTGTAGCTAATGTATCTGAGCCCTCGACTACTGGTACTACTGCTGAAACTGTATGCCTGGCATCGGCTGCTGATACTGCTGCTGAAACTGATACTGAACGTGCGGCCTTTCATCCTTTCCTGTTTGGGTAGCTCCGAGGGTCGACCTCTCTGCCTTACCGAGTATCGAGGCTCTTCGGGTGGCGGAGGAAGAGTTATCTGTTATCCGTACGTCGTCCTGCTCGGATTCCATCCCCCTAGTGGCAAGCTCTAGCATCAATCCTCCGATATTGCCGGTCACGCTTCCTCTAATGCCGTCCTCTACAGAGGTCTTGGATGACGTATTACAGGACGTAGTTGCCAGCTTTCACCGTCATTTGAAGAGGGGAATAACGGCCACTGTGGAAAGAGGGACCTCTTTCGTCTTATCCCGGCAATGTGCCCAGGGTCAAATTGATATTCTAAAGACTCTTCTCGGTGGTACGGGACTGGCTGCGCTCTTGGAGGCGAAGTTATTGGAGACTGAGCAGTTGGTGGCCCAGCTGTATGTGTTACGACAGGCTGATTTGTCTGCTGTTATAGATCGGGAGCGTGGCTCTCTCACTGCTACTATAGAGAAGACAAGGGCTGCTCGAGATAAAACCAGGTCGACCGTACTGAAGGACCTTCGTGACCTGTCTAATCGATATGATCAATTGAGCCGTGAGGGCGAAGACGTCATAGCTCGAGAAGCAGCTGCCTCCCGTGGGATCACCAAGATGCGAGAGCAGATCCTTGAGCTTCAAAGGAAGCTAACTTTCTTGGAGTCCGAACTTGAGACTGCCCGTATTGATAAGGAGCTGATTATTCAGGAGGCTGATAGAGTCAATCGAGCTTCGACTGACTTGGAAGTTACCCTGAAGAAGTTGGAGGATGACTGGCAGGAGCTCATGGGCTTGGATAATGAAGAGCGATTATCCCAGGAGGCTGAGCGTCGAGTTAAACCGCGACTCGAACAGAAGGCCTCCTTAGTGAAGAATCATCTTTTGGAGTTATATAATGCTAAGCTATAGTCGGCCTTTTTTTCTTATTTTGTTCCTGTTTTTTTTTTGAAAGGGACATGGTCCCAAAAGATGTAATGCTTTTTTTTCCTTCAAATAAAGAGTACTTTCGATTCTATCCTTCATTTGTATTGCTTGTTGTACCTGTGATATGATGGTGGTGTTCGCCCCGCGCGGGGGACTTGTTTGTGGACTCATCATCCATGGCATACCTTGGTTTTAGGTACGAATAACAAGTTTGGTTAGGATACCTGGAACAGCCATGGCAAAGTGGTCATGGGTGTTCTCGGTATCGGGAAAAAGAATGCCGTAGAGCAGCTGGGCTCCCGGGGCATGATGAGATGGTGGGCTTATGCTAAGAAACTTAGCAGAGGATATTTGTGGGCCTATTATCTTTGGTGTACCCTGGCCTAGGATACGGATAGTAGGGTGAAATAGAACCGACATATTTGCTCAGAGGTTATGAGGACATTGCAAGTATGAGGGTTCTATCGTGGAATCTTCTTGCTCAGAGGTAATGAGGACATGGCGGAAGTGAATTCATGGAGGATATTTGTGGTTAACAGAGGACATTTGTGGTCAACAGAGGACATTTATGGTCAACAGAGGACATTTGTGGTCAACAGAGGACATTTGTGGACCTATTATCCTTGTCGTACTCCGGTTGTGGGTACAAATAATAGGTTGAAAGGGAATCGACATACTTACTCAGAGGTAATGAGGACATGGCAAGCATGAAGGTTTCTTCTACGGAGCCTTCCCACTCAGAGGTAATGAGGACATAGAAGTTCTATGTAGGGGGTGATTTGTTTTTGGCGGAAGTGAAACGACTCAGAGGTAATGAGGACATAACCGTTTTGAAAATTTGTGGATCTGTTACCCTTTTTGTGCACTAGGAGTGCGGGTAGTGGATCAAGAGGGAGGATCTCTTCCAGGAAGAAAGTTCAGAGGTATGATCATACATGACTTACTATCTGAAAGAGTGACCGAAATGTGAGTTCAGAGGCACTAGCGGGTACATGACTCGATAATTTTGGAATTTGGAGGTGTGAGTTCAGCAGCACCAGCGGGTACATGACTCGGAATGTTATGAAAATGAGTTCAGCGACACCAACGGGTACATGACTCGATAATCTGGAATATTGTAAGGGTGAGTTCAGTGGTACCAGCGGGCACGAGACTCGATGATCTAGAAAATTGTGAGGGCGAGTTCAGTGGTACCAGAGGGCACGTGACTTAAAATTTTAGAGAATTATGAGGGTGAGTTCAGCGGTACCAGCGGGTACGTGACTCGATAATCTGGGATGTTGAGTGTGAGTTCAGCGGTACCAGCGGGTACGTGACTCGATAATCTGGGATATTGAGTGTGAGTTCAGCGGTACCAGCGGGTACGTGACTCAAAAATCTGGAAAATTATCGTCTAGACATAATATTTCTTCAGGAACTTGCCGTTGACGGGCAACATGAGCAAGTCTCCGTTTTGCTTGGCGAGGCGGTAAGCACCGTTGGAGAATACGGCCTCGATGATAAATGGACCTTCCCATTTTGGTTGGAACTTGCCGACGGTCTTGTGAGTCATGACCATCGGCCTCCGGACTGCCAGAACAAGATTGCCCACTTGGAATGTCCTGATTTTGACCTTCTTGTTGAAGGCTCCAGAGATGCGTGCTTGGTATAGCTCGATCCTTTGTTGAGCCAGGAGGCGCTTTTCATCTAAGACCTCCAACTCTTGTAGTCGGCGTCGGTAGTTGTCATCCGTCGTCAATTGATAAGTGAGGGCGACGCGGAGTGAGGGTATTTGAATCTTTAATGGAAGAACTGTCTCACTCCCGTATACCAGGGAGAACCGATAAAAAGTGTGGCTTGCAAACTACGGACCATTATCGTGGATGATCCTCCGGGGCAGTCCAAAGCGATAGATGACGTGATACTTGATGAAGCTGATTACGTTTGAAGTCTTTACTTCGGCGAGTGGAACAGCTTCTGCCCATTTGGAGAAGTAATCCGTGATCGTAAGTATGAAGCGATGTCCACGGGAGGAAGGTGGAGTAATTGGACCAATGATATCCATCCTCATGCTTCGAAGGGCCAGGATACCACTGTTGGATGTAGAAATTCGGATGGCTGGTGATTGAAGTCCGCGTGGACTTGGCAGGCTTTGCATTTTCTCACATAGTCTATCGCATCTGCCACCATCTGGGCCAGTAGTAGCCCATTCGGCGGAGACGGTCTTACAATTTAGGGCCAGGCTGATGGGCCCCGCAGACACCGTCATGCGCTTCTCGTACGGCTTCTTTGGCTTCTGCGTTTGATAGACAACGAAGCAATAATCCATCATAGGATCGCCGATACAGTATTTTCATCTCTGTATCGTAGAAGAATCTGAGGGAACGCCGTCTGATGGAAGTGTTTTCCTTTGGGTTCTCGGGCAGGATGTCGTAGACGACGACGTCGATGAATGGTTATCTCCAGTCTGGGGCATCATCAATCGCCTGAGCGGAATAACTTGCCACGAATTGAACATTGTTCTTGGGGCAGACCAGCTCGTAGCCTATCACATCTACCGATTGATGGGTATGATTCGACACTGCTAGGGAAGCGGCCAGGCCTGCTAAGGCATCGGCTTCGATATTTCGGAGTCTAGGGACATGCTCGATGAAGAACCCCTCGAACGATGAGATGATGTCAATTGCTATTTGGTGATAGGGGATCATGTCTTCGTGGCGGACCTCGTATGAGCCCCGGATCTGATTGACGATTAACTAAGAATAGCCGTATGCTTCAAGGTATTCTACCCCCAGTTCCCTTGGAAGTTGGAGGCCAATGACCAGAGCGTTGTACTCGGCCACATTGTTAGAGCAGGGTTCTGTGAGAGGGTAAGCACGGTTGATCACCAATCCGGTAGGGAAAACCAGCACCACCCCAACTCCGACGACGATGTTGCCCTTAGGTCCAGTTCTCGAAGTGCCGTCAAAGAACATTCTCCAAATATCATCGTGAGAGGTTGCATGCGAGTCGGTGACCTCATCTGGGATCTCTTCATATATCCTGGATGACTCCGAGCCCAGTTGCTGCCAGGGCTTGACCTTTGACCGCCTTTTGTGGGACGAAGATCATATGGTAGGGGATAGCAATATTGCCCATGTAGCAAGGTGAGAGCTGAGTGCCCCTGGTTTAGTCATGAGGACCCTGAGAGGGTTGACTCGTGAGATCACATGTATCGTTTGTCCGGTGATATAGTACCGTGTCTTCTGAATAGCGAACACTAGGGCAAGGCATTCCTTCTCCACAGCGGTGTATCGGTGTTCTGGCCAAATTATCATTCTGCTGAGGTAATATATGGCTTGTTCATGGCCTGCATAGTTGTTTTGTGCTAGCAGAGCTCCGAAGGAGTGCTCCATTGCTCGTACGTCGAGCAGAAATGGTTTTCCAGCAACCGGGGCCACCAGGACTGGAGGGTTCGACAAGTATTCTTTGATGCTGTCGAAGGCCCGCTGACATTCTTCGTCCCATACGAACGAGACGCCTTTCTTCATGAGGTGGGTAAACGGCCGACATCGCCCGAAGAGGTTAGAAATGAATCTCCTGATGTACGCTAGCCTTCCATAAAGGCCTCTGAGTTCGCAGAGATTTCTCGGGGGACCCATCTCCATAATTGCCTTTGTCTTCTCAGGATCTACATGGATACCCTGGGCGGTGATGATGAAGCCCAAGAACTTCCCGCTGGATATGCCCAGAAAGGACTTCGTAGGGTTTATTTTTAAATTGTGCGCTCGCATCAGGTCGAATACCGTTCTCAGATCCTGCAGATGGTCTCCCTTACATCGACTCTTGACGGCGATGTCATCAATATAGCATTCCACCGTCTTACGTAAGTGGTCCCGGAAGATGATACTCATGGCTCTTTGATATGTGACGCCAGTATTCTTTAAACCGAAAGGCATGACTGTGTAGCAATATGTGCCAATCGGTGTTCGGAATGATGTGTGCTTTTCGTCGTCAGGAGACATTTTGATTTGGTTGTACACCGAAAAGCCATCCATGAATGACATACGTTCGAAGCCGCAGGTGTTGTCAATCACGATATCCGTGATAGGGAGAGGGAATTCATCTTTGGGGAATGCTTCATTCAGATTACGAAAGTCGATGCAGATTCGAATCTTTCTATTCTTCTTGAGGACGGGTACTATGTTGGCGACCCAATCCGGATGTTGTTCCTCACGAATGAAGCCGCTGGCTATCAGATTGTTGACTTTGATTTCGATCGCATCTATGGTGCCTGGGCGGAAGCGTCGCTATTGTTGCTTGACTGGCTTTGCGTCCGGCCGAATATTGAGCTTGTGAAGAGCAATATCGGGATTTAACCCCGACATGTCTTCATAGCTCCATGCGAACACATCAATGTATTCTCTGACAAGTTCTAGCAGTGATTCTCGCTCTTCGTCTGTTAAGCTTTTACTAACGAAGATTGGTTTTGGAGAAGATTCGCTACCGAGGTCGACCTGGATAACCTCATCTTCAGTAGGAGGTTCCCTCAGTTCGAACCGCTTTTCCAATTGTGCATCCAACTGTTGGGCCCACGGCTCTAGCCCGAAGATTTCTGGAATGTCTTCATCTTCTTCATACGCGTCGACGAATGCCATGTTGACTGACAGGACTTTCCTGAATATGTCTCCGATGCTGGTATCCGAGTCAGAAGTTGGTGATTCGATTGAATGTGAATGCCAGTCGCATTCTTCATCTGAACTCTCAGGGGTCGTCGCGGGTAAAACATACCCTAATCCACATCGAGTCTTCCTATAGTAGTCTCGTGGTTTGCCAGTTGGGAGTGGTGGTTTCAAAGGTAATCGTCGTCCAGTGCCGTAGTTCAAGCCTGGCGTCATCTCCAGATCATACCCCTGTTTTTGCATGAGATATTTGGATTGGGGGCTATAAAGATACAGAGGCAGTCTTCCGGCATCTGATTCAAGGTCGACTTCTTCTACAGTGAAGGAATGCGGGTCGTCCTTCCGGCCGAAGATGATTGGATGGTCCCCTCCCTCGATTATACGGTAAGCGTCTTCCGTTGGAGTACGCTGGATTACGGTGTGCACATTTGTCACCTATGTGTGTAAGTGAGTGCCTATACCGTGTTCCATAGCATACATCGTACAGAGCTTATTAAGCTCGAGGTAGTTCAAAGATAGCCCTTTATTGATGAAGTAAGGTATCTTTTCTAGGGGGATTATATCATCTGTGGTGGAAACATCAGTGTGGGCAGCCAAATACATGGCTAACTCCGGTTTCTCTTCGGCTACCCCAGTATAAATGAAGACTGAGAGGACGACCTGGGCAGCTTGATCGTCAGTGGTTCAGTTGGTGAAGCAGAGTGTGGAGTTATTGGCAGACTAGTAACCCCCAGTTTGGTACCCGATGTGGGGCAGGGATTGACTGGTTCGCTAGAAGTGTCAGACCTTGCATCGGGGTGACGACCCTTTTTAGGAAGGCATATCGTCAGTGGTTTGTCGGAGGGATTGAGCTTCTCCGTTTGGGGCTGACCGACTCTCGGCAGTCTGATTGTCAGTGGCCTCGTTGTGGGTCTTGGCACTTGGCCGGACCTTGGCAATCGAATTATCATTTGTTCTTCTTGTGCCGAGAGGTTGATTGCGTCCTTACGCAGGGTGGCAGTAAGGGGTGCGGACCTGCCTAGTTTGCGAGCTTGGAGGTGGATCGTTAGAGGTTCTTCTGACCCTGTGGCCATCTCGGTACGAGCTTGCACATCTCCTCCACCAAGGTGCTTCTTCGACTGTTCGTACAGACATGAGTCTGAGTAGTAGGATTCGACCTCTTTGAAGGGATCGATATTAGCAAATTTCGTCCTCACAAAACCGTATTTGTCGACATATTTGAAGCACTGGTGCAGTGTGGAAGGCACGATCATATAATCATATATCTACGGGCGTCCCAAGAGAATGTTGTATGATGTGTCCGCATCTATGATGTAGCAGGTAACCTCTGATTGGAGATCGCCAATTTGACACTTCAGACGAATCTTTCCAATTGGGTAGCTCCTGCCCGAATTGAAACCGCTGATGGCGGTGCTTGTAGGTGTCAGACGATGCATTGGGATGCGGAGATGATATAGCAGATCCTTCGGGATAATGCTTATGGAAGAGCCAGGATCGATGTGCATCTGATCCACCTTTACGTTGTCGATGTATCCAGTGTAGTATAGCGGGCGATCATGTAGGTTGGTTTTAATGAGCATTTCCTGCGGAGTGAAGACAATGTTGGGCATCGCTCCTGTGCAGGCGCTGTCTTGGAGATCTGCAGGCGAGTTTTTTCCCGTGAGGTTGACTTGAGCCAGGTATGCATCGGCATTTTGGAGTGCATCGCTCAAAGCCGCACGAACATCCTTGGAGAGTCTCAGGAGCTCATATAATGACAACTTGGCGGTGTGTTGGCCAATTGTGCCAAGATGTCGAAGTTGTAGGGCTTCTCCAGCCCTTGGGCTGCTTCTTTTCGGAGGGATTTGTCAAAGCGAGTCTCCCTCGACCTAGGTTTGTCCGTCGTCGGAGGCTGAGCCGGTCCTGGAGCATCAGTTGTAGCGGGCTGATGATCTTCAGCCGGGTTGTCAGCCACATGTTGGGATTGTGCCCCAGACCGAGTGACGACGGCTGTAGCTTCTTCGATATCTGCTGAGATTGTACGACAGGACCTGACTTTTCCACTCTTCTTCTTGTAGGTAGAAGACGATATGGGCTGAGTCACTTCCTATACCAAGTCTGGATGGACCCACATGACCTCCCCTCGTGATGTGGTGAGGGGCACTAGACCCGCAGCCTGATCTCGGGGAGGTGGAAGATTAGCAATCTCCATTGTTGCCAGAGAGATGGGGACCACCCCGTCTTGAGTTTTTGTCGGAAGGAAGCTGTCAAATTGTACCGACACCATATTGGCTGCCACCGTTACCTCTTCAAAATCGATGGCCAGAGCGTTCGAATCGATGAGGTTTTGGATGTACCGTTTCAGCTGGTAGCAGTCGTGTGTAGCATAGTGGACGTAGCGGTGATAATGGCAGTATTTAGGATTCTCCATTTCTGCCGGCCGCGGTTCCCGTCTTGGTGGAGGAAGCTGAATTCTGTCTCCTTGTATGAGCATGTCCAAGATGGGCTTGACGTGACCGTCCTCGAAGGAGTAAATGATTTGTGGCCATTGTTTGCCCGCCGGTTTTGACTCAGGTTTCTGTGCTGTGTCGGCCACCATAGCCTGCTTGCCCCTGCCATCCCGATTGTTGGAGGGACTACCCCCATTGTCATTATTGGTGTTAGGATGCTTGCCCTTGTTCTCTCCATCCGAGATGTGCAATTCCAGTTGGCGAGCCTTCTTCAATCGTTCTTCAGCGCTTGTGGCGCTGATGATGAACGTCTTCCAGTGCTTGAATTGACTTTCTCCCATCCAGAGACTGATTGTTGGGAGGAGTCTCTTTTGGCAAATTTTAATCAAGGAGGAATCTGGATTTCCAGAGGGCAACTTCATGACGGTTTGACGGAACCACTCGATGTAGTTCCTTGTCAGCTCTTTTTCCCCTTGGACGACGTCCATGAGGGTGGACATGGTGATGTCCTGCCCTACTTCGTAGAATCTTTCCAAGAATATGCGTTTGAAGCCGGCGAAGGAGTGGATGCAGTTGTCCGGCAGATTGCGATACCAGTCGAAGACGACTCCTTCCAATGCCCCGATGAATAATCGTGTGAGAATGGCATCGTCATGGGGCAGATGGTCGGTGGTGACCTCGAAGTAGGTGATGTACCGACTTGTTGAGGTCTTGCCATCGTACAGATTGATATTGAACGGCTTATATCATGGCGGGAAGGGGACATCCCTCCATACACCAGGGTACGGTTGCTGTATTATGAGATCTGGAGAATTTTCTCGAGCGCGAAACATGGCTCGAAGCTCCTGGACCTCTCTTCTTGCTTCGTGGGCTTCGTCCACAGTGGTGGGGGCAGTTACTTCGGGAGGATTGTTGTCCGGGTTTGATGCCGCTGAGTTCGATTCTGCATTGACCGCGGGACCCGCACTTGTTCGGCCAGGCGTCCCTCCTTGCAGAGTTGGAAGGGCCGCTTCGATTTCGTCCACAGACTTGACCAAGGCAAACAAGATGGCTTCGAGCGTGTCGATGCGTTGGCGATCACTAGAGCCACCTTGGCTGCTGTCTGTCATGAATATCGTCTTCACATGAGGAGAGATCGACGGAGCGGTGGAGGAAGCACCCTCCGAATCGTACCCCTGTAGTGAGAAGTCATCGGGGTATGTGGGTATGTTCCCTTCTGATTCAGACTCGGAAGGAACAGTACCCCAAGTCTCCAAGTTCGCCTCGTCTTGGGAGTTACGGACGTCCTCGGGGATATTGAGGTTTGCTGTATCCGATGGGAGAGTTGTCTCCCCCGGCTCGTCTTCTTGGAACATCGGATTTCTATGGAGGCTCGGAGGGGTGCTATCCCCAGCCCCAGCAACCACCTGCGTTGTGGACGACGAATCTTCCACTATAGCAGATTTTGCCTTAGAGCGAGTACCTTGGAAAACTCCGGTGGTGGGCACCCGCTTAGACGACAGTCTTTTAGTCGCAGTGGTTGAAATCTTCGAAACATTTGTCTTCTTCCCCCTTCCATCAGCGGGGACTTTTCGAGCAGAGTTGCAGGAGACGACGGGGAGTGCCTCGTCTTCTGAAGATGGCTGTTGCAGTCTTTTAAAGACAGACTGTCGGTCTTCTTGCATCGTCGTGCTGTTGCAGCAGCAGTTAACGATGACTTGGGTGCAGTGACGTCTATGGGAGGACTCTTTGCACCACGATGCATCTTCTCTTTCCTTGCGTTTGTGGAGGATGGCCCCACGCAAGTTAGATGGATCTGGACCGACCATGTTTGCTCTCGGGATTTTGGGATACTTTTGCGAACCTCTCTGTCCGTATGCCGCCGGGGGCTGAACTCGAGTGGTTCTGTACAACTTCCAATCCGAGGCCCGCATAACAGTATACGGAACACTCGGATGGTCAGAGGTTAGATCAGCGGACCGAACTCGCCAGGCTCGCGCTGCTTTAGACTTCTTCGCTCTAGTGCGTAAGGGCACATAGTAGGAAGAGTCTAAGTGATACTGGAGAGAGTCAGACATTTCTTCTTGGGAGCACAAGAGATCAGGACCGTACGAGAGACGGTCGAAGACAGAGCCGCGTGGAGTAGGCATCATGCGGCTGTCATCGATGGTCCGTATGCGGCTGGCAGACGTAGCCGCATAGGCCTTCTTTATGCGGCTGGGAGCCTCAGCCGCATGAGTCTTCTTTATGCGGCTGGATGATCTAGTCGTATGGATTTTCTTTATGCGGGTGGTAGACCCATCCGCATGAGCCTCCTGCATGTGGTTGGCAGATTTGGCCACAGGAGTGCTCGACTTCTTCTTGGGGCGCATAGAGTCGCTCTTTGTCTCTGCAAGTCCAGTATCGTAGTACTTTTCTCTGCCGGACTTGGGGACAGCAGAGTCCTCTACGGCTCAAAGTGGAGCCGTATGAGAGTCGCCTTCGTCGTCTTGGGTAGCAGAGAGTACCCCGTCCAGAGCTTGTGGAGGAGCAAATGATTTTGGCCTCCACTCGCAGCAAGCTTTCTTTGTGCGAGTTCGCTTCTGGACCGGGCCAGCACTTCCTTCGGAGAGCATTTCTTCAAACGCTTGTTGGTCGAAGCGGACGACCATCTTCTGTTGCGTGGAGCCAAGTTTAGCTGCATCCGATTGCGTCACCAACTCCTCAGCCGTGGAGAAGTTTGTCCCCAGCAGAGTCGCCATCGTGTTTGCCATGAAATATAAAAGAGCAGAACAATTATCGGAGGACTGGACTTTTACTTCACGTTACAAACTCGCTTGTACAAAGAAAGCCTAGAGACGAAAGCCTAGGTGCAGCAGTCTAAGTATAATTGTTTATTTTAGATTATGGGGGGTAACGATAGAGGCTAGGGAAAGTGACGGCAGCTCTGCCTTACTCCTTTGACGATCGGTATGCAGCCTTGGCTTCAGAAGATTGCTCAGCGTTGAGGAAATGCTCTCTTTTCTCTCTCTCTGCTCTTCTCTCCAAGTACTCTGGTACGTATATCTCTCTGTGTGTCTGTCTCTCTCTATGTGTGCGTATGTATCTCCTGCAAGGGAATGGCACCCTGCTATTTATAGGAATGAAGGGACCTCATTAGGGTTCACAATGATTACCCCTCAAAGTGGCGGCGGCCTGTCGATCGATCAATTTGGGCCATTAATCTTGAGTGTGATAAATCTAGGCCATTTAGTGTAGATTGTACCAAATCCTATCAGTAATTAATGCTGATTGGAATAAATTTCCACGGTGATGATTTGATGATGTCTGCGAATTTGAATGAATAAATTTAATTTATTCTCTTGCTACGTGTCCCAGATTATTGGGATTTGACCCAATCTTTGATCGCAGTAAATCTGGGAAATTGATTGGCTTTATGACACGTATCCTGAAAGCTACTGAGAAGGATTGAGCCACATAAGGATTGAGCTGCATAAGGATGGAGCCGCATAAGACTGGCCACGTGTCGGGTCTGCTTGGGGAGTGGCCCCTCCGAACCTTCGAACTATATGATAGTTTGAGCCACATAATGGGTAATGAGCCGCATAGAGATGATCCTTGCGAGCCACATGGGGGGTCTTCGCTCGAGCCGCATGAAACTGTTTCTGCCTAAGCCGCATAAGGCAGCTTCATCCTGAACCGCATGGAGAGTCTTCGCTCGAGCCGCATATGACCGTCCACGTGTCAGGGCCACGTGGCATTTTCTGGATCTCGGTAGATTGTGTCAGAGATATCCTTCACTTCCCTAGGGGTCTGTCATTATGACTGAGTCATAATTACCTATTTTGTGTCAGGGCTGCCATTTTTTCAGAGTTGTCAGCCGTCACAGTAATTAATGCAGGAGGGGAGAACTGTTTTTCAAGCCACGTGTCTCCTGTTCTGAGCCGCATAGGACGTCTTGAGCCGCATAGCCCCTCGTGCCGCATGAATCTGTGAGCCGCATGGGCTTCCTGAGCCGCATGGAGTTTCCTGGCCGCATGGATTCTTCTTTAATATTTTCCATGCTTCTACACCCATCCGCCGCCTCGTCGAAAAACCTTCTGCAGCAGGCCACGCTCGGCCACCTTACCTCTCCACTTTCGAGTATATCGACAACAAGCCATCGACACCGCCCCTTTCACCAAATGACCGTTGCCACCAGCCCTGTCCCCATCGTCATCAGGCACCACCACCAACAGCATATCGAACCACCCGACCCGGCCATGCTCGTCGCCACCACAGACCACCAACACCACCTGCTACCAACGACCAACCATATCGCCACCACCATCGCCAGTATCACGACCACCGCCACAAAATTCGGCCACCGTCAGCCACCCAAAAACCCAAATTAAAATAAAACCCTAACCCTAAAACTCACCTCCGGACGCTTGTTGCCGCGCCTCTCTGCGAGTTGGCCGCGCGCCGCCGAGCACAACAGATCCGGCCAGGCCGTCATCCGCCCGCACTTCCCCCTTCTCCTCCTTCCTCCTCGCACCGTCGGCCTAGATCCATCTCCGTCCACGCGCCAAGCCGCCGGAGACGCGCCACCGTAGACCAGCCGACCCCGTACATCCTCCGTCTAACCTAGCGCGCCACCGGAAAACCGCCGTGCCCCTTTCTTCCGTCGCGCCCGAGCTTACCCCCGCTGCGCCGAGCCCAGCCCCCAAAACCCCGCTCCGCTCCTCCAGCGCGCCGTCGTAGCCTGCGGCCGACCGCCCGACCGCTCCTCCGTCTTCTTCTTCCTCCGCCCCACCTTGCCGACTCAGCTGCCGGAGCCCCGACAAACCCTCTCCTTCCAGCTCCTCTCTCCCCCGATTTCTCCCACTCTCTCCGCTCTCTTTTTTCCTGGCTCCTTTCTTTCTCTCTCTTAGGATTTTTTTCTGACTCCTTTTCGTGACTGTCTCCGAGTCTTCCTTCTCGTTTTAGAGAGAACAGCTGTAACTATGGTAAAAAAAATTTTATCATTACTTATTATTATTATTATTATTATAATAATTATTATTATTATCATTCTTTATTGTTATTATTAAAACTGTTATTAGTAACTAGTTCAGGAATATTAGTATTATTGTTTATAGTTTTTAGTATGTTTAGTATTATAAAATTATTATGTATTATTGTTTTTCAAACTATATGAGCTTGCCCTAAAATGTTTTTCTAGAGTTTTTCTTTTCATATATCCATTTGAGATATTTTTGACTAACAAAATATAGATTTCTACCAAAATTCCTAGAGTTTTGTCTAAAGCACGATTTTTATTCAAGTGTATTTTCCTAAAAGTATCTTGACAAATAAAAATGTATTTTTTTTCCTAAATCCAATTTTTGACAAACATAGAGTTTGCCTAAAAACGATTTTTTTTTTCTAGATTTCCAAGTATTTATCAAAGACTATTTTACTAATGAAAATATATAGTTTTCAAATATAATAAATATTTTTCAAAATAGTTATTTATTTATATTTATTTTTCTTCGATTATCTATTCTTGTCCATAACTAAATCAAATCATTTCCACCTTCTTGCAATCTCGAACCTCCCTATATCGTCCCTAGCCAAATTGACTATCCGAACCCAATGACACGGTCCATCCCATCATTTGAGATCGTCTTACGAACTTATGACATCTACAACTATTCTGTGCCAACTGAATCAAATCACAATTCAACTACAACAAACTCAAGTACAATTTGTGTCGTCATCTGAGGCTGTCTTGCATAGTTGTTGACCAAAGTCGCAGTTTGTGCCACCTTGGTCATCGCAGCACACCAGGCGTACTACCAGGCAAGACACCTTGCCGTTTGCTGTTTATTTATTTTAGCTCATATTTCATGTATTCTTTATTATTTTCTTTATGTAAAATAAACTGTGATACATGGCATAACCTGTCAGAACTTACTGTTCATTTATATTTTCTGCTATGTATTATTTTTCTTGCACATTTAACCTAGATTTAAGGGACCACCTTTGTGTGTTGCATTCATGGCCTTGACACGTTGTACCACGAAGTTGTGTGTCGCATGTAGAACACGGACGTGCGTGATTGGCTGGCCACCAGTACGTACAAGCCGTGCGATAGGAATAACCGCTAATAGAGTTTGCATGCTTAGTTTGACTTAGCGGTTATAGAGGTTTACTGTTGTGTATACAACATAGTAGGAATTGGGTAGGAAGGACAATTCTTTAGCGTATGGGCTTCGATGCACTTTTCCTTGTGACCCGAACTCTCCGCTGGAGATACGGGGTTGATGACCCATGATTACTGACGGCCACGGACGATTCTGCGGAACGTCATGCTCTTACTGATGGGGCCTCTGGTGCCCAAGGGGGGCGATCCTATTCAGCCAGGACCCATGCGTAGGAAGGATTGTTCTTAACTACATTTCACTTAGACTGGTTAGGCACCTTTATCCGTTAGGTAAGAGTACTTTTGGTTTGGGTACTTGTATCTGACCATGGCTTGGAACAATAACTTGTCGTGGATTAGTTCGTCACATCTTGTCTTTGTTTGGTTGTAGGTGTGACTTACTACTTCGATGAGAAGGTATTGAACCTTGTTGGGGTCCGGATACCATATTGGATTCATAACATGGAAAGATACGTCACCGTAAATTATTTTTCCATCTCTTGTCCTTGTTTGGTTGGGGGGATGGTAAGCTCGTTCAATAGGTGTGTATTGGACCATGTTATAATTCAATTGACATATTTATTTGAGCAATATTTATTCAGTTTATATAGCATGATATTATGTGTCTTATTACGTCCCTCTGAGGACCTGGTTACCTCTCCAGGTGTGTGCTATTGTCTTTCGCAGGTGTTCTAGCTCTAGCCGTGAATATCTCTATTTCTTCGAGGATGATTGCGCTTGGATCGTCTTCGCTTTGCTCGCCAAAATCATTTCTTTTCTCATGTATATTTTTCCTTTACTTATTGGTAGTAGATTTGTCTCCGCCCAACATATTGTATCAAGATAGTTCATTATCATTATATGATATCTTTTATTTATTTATTTTTGTGTGGATGAGATTAGTTATGGTTCTACTGTATTTTATAGCTTACGTATATTTATTATACGGCTGGCATGTCTACATTCCTAGTCCTACATATTTTGGGACTGGGACGTTACAAGGATGACTTAGGCAGCTTAATCTTCAGGGGCTCCATTGTTGGAGCAGGACGTGGAGTCGTTGGCGTACTAGCCACCCCCTGCTTGGTGCTCGGTGCTGGGCGGGGAGTTGTTGGCTGGCTAGCAGTCCCCGGCTTAGCGCTCGGTTGCCAATTCATTCTGGAAAGACGAATCGTCATCGGTTTAATAGAGAGATTGAGCTCCTCTATTTGTTGCTGACAAGCTCTAGGTAGCCTGATTGTTAGTAGTTTTGGCGCTTGGCCAGACTTTGGCAGTCGGATTATCATCTGTTCCTCCTGTGTAGAGAGGCTAATTGCGTCCTTATGCAGAGTGGCTATAAGGGGTGCAGTTATGCCAGGTTTGCGGGCTTGGAGGTGGATCGTCAGAGGTTCTTCTGATCCAGTTGTTGCCTCAGTTTGAGATTGAGTATCTCCTTCGACAAGACGCTTTTTCGACTTTTCGTACAAGTATGAATCTGAGTAGTAGGATTCGACCCCTTTGAAGGGATCGATGTCAGCAAATTCTGTCCTCACGAACCCTTACTTGTCGATGTACTTGAAGTACTGGTGCAGTGTGGAGGGCACGATCATGTAATCGTGTATCCAAAGATGCCCCAAGAGAATGTTGTAGGAAGTGTCTGCATCTATGACATAACAGGTCACTTCTGACTGAAGGTCGCCGATTTGGCACTTCAAGCGAGTCTTTCCGATCGGATAGCTTCTACTTGAATTAAAACTGCTGATGGCGGTGCTTGTCGGCGCCAGGCGATGCATTGGGATGCGCAGATGGTGTAGTAGGCTTTTCGGGATGATGCTTATGGAAGAACCGGGATCAATATGCATCCGGTCCACCTTGACATCGCCAATGTACCCAGTATAATATAGAGGGCGATAATGCAGGTTGGTCTTGATAAGCATATCCTGCGGAGTGAAGACGATGTTGGGCATCGCGTATGTGCAAGCGCTGTCCTGAAGATCTGTAGGTGGGCTTTCCCCAGTGAGATTGGACTGAGCCAGATATGCATCGGCATTTTAAAGCGCCTCACTCAGTGCGACACGAACATCTTTGGAGAGCCTCAGGAGCTCGTATAGCGATAATTTGGCCGGTGTGTTGTCCAATTGCGCCAAGATGTCAAAGTTGTAGGGCCTCTCCAGCCCATGAGGCGTCTCTCTTCGGAGCGGTTTGTCGAAGCGAGTCTCCTTCGGCCTAGGCTTGTCGGTCGTCGAAGGCTGCGAAGGTCCTGGAGCATCAGCAGCTGTTGGCTGATGATCTTCAGCCGAGTTACCCGGTGGAGCTTGGGTTTGTGCGCCGGAGCGGATAACAACAACAGTAGCTTCTTCGATATCTGTCGAGATTGTGTGGCATGATTTGACTTTTCCACTTTTCTTCTTGCTGGTGGAGGGAGGTACGGAATGAGTCACCTCAAGTACCAAGTCCGGATGGACCCACATGATCTCCCCCCGTGATATGATAAGGAGCACTAGACCAGCAGCCTGGTCTCGGAGAGGTGGAAGGTTAGCGACCTCCATCCTTGCTCTGGAGACGGGTACTACTCCATCTTGAGTCTTTGTCGGAGGGAAGTTGCAAAATTGTACTGATACCATGTTGGCTGCTACGGTCACCTCTTCGAAAACAATGGCCAGGGCCTTAGAATCGATGAGATGCTGGATGTATCGCTTCAGTTGGTAGCAGTCATGTGTAGCATGATGGACATAGCGATGGTAGTGGCAGTACTTGGGGTTTTCCATTTCTGTTGGTCGAGGTTCACGCCTTGGAGGAGGGAGCTGAATTCGATCTCCTTGTATGAGCATATCCAAGATGGGCTTGACGTGGCCGTCCTCGAAGGAATAGGTCATCTGAGGCCACTGCTTCTCTACTGGCTTCGATTCAGGCTTTGGCGCTGTGTCCGCCACCATAACCTATTTGCCCTTGTTGTCTCGATTGTTAGAGGGATTACCCCCATTATTGCTGTTGGATTAGGGTGTTTGCCTTTGTCTTCTCCTTTCGAGACATACAATCCCAATTGGCGAGCTTTCTTTAACTTGTCTTCTGTGCTAGTGGTACTGATAATAAAAGTTTTCCAATCCTTAAACTGACTTTCGCCCATACAGAGGCTGATTGTGGAAAGCAGCCTCTTTTGGCAAATTTCAATTAAGGAGGAATCCGGGTTACCGGAAGGTAACTTCATCGCGGTTTGGCGAAACCGCTCGATATAGTTCCTTGTCAACTCCTTTTCTCATTGAACAACGTCCATGAGGGTGGACATTGTCACGTCTTGTCCTACTTCGTAGAACCTCTCCAGGAACATACGTTTGAAGCCGGTGAAAGAATGGATGCAGTTGTCCGACAAGTTACGGTACCAGTCGAAGGCGACTCCCTCTAGTGCCCCGATGAACAACCGTATAAGGATGGCGTCGTCATGAGGCAGCTGGTCGGTTATGACCTCGAATTAGGTGATGTACCTGCTTGCAGATGTCTTTCCATCATAGGATTGATGTTGAATGGTTTATATCTTGGTGGGAAGGGAACATCTCTCCACGCTGCAGGATATGGTTGTCGTATCCTGAGGTCTTGACAGTTTTCTCGGGCATGGAACATGGCCTGGAGCTCCTGGACCTCTCTTCTTGTCTCCCTGGCCTCGTCTACAGCGGTGGGAGCCGATATCTCAGGAGGATCATCACCCGAGTTTGGTGCTGCTGAGTTCGAGTCCACATTGACCGCGGGACCCAAGCTTGTTTGGCCAGGCGTTCTTCCTTGCCGAGTTGGAAGGGCCACTTTGATCTCGTCCACGGACTTGACCAAGGCATGCAGTATGGCCTCCAGAGTGTCGATGCGTTGGCGATCACTGGGACCGTCTTGGTTGCTGTCCGTCATGAATATCGTCCTTACATGAGAAGAGATGGAAGGAACGGTAGAGGACGTGCCCTCTGAGTCATACCCTTGTACAGAAAAGTCGTCAGGGTATGTGGGAATGTTTTTCTCTGGTTCGAACTCAGAAAAAGTGGTACCCCCAGCTTCTGAGCTTACCTCGTCTTAAGAATTGGGGACGTCGGGATCTGCTGCATTTGTTGGGTGAACCGTTTCTCCTGGATTGTCTTCTTGGAACACCATATTGTCGTGGATGTTTGGAGGAGTGCTACCCCCGGCTCCAATGCCTCCAAGTGTGGTAGATTTTATCTTTGAACGGGTACCTTGGTAAACTCCTCCTGTAGCGGTGGTAGACAACCGCTTAGAAGAGAGTTTCTTGGTTACGTCGGTTGAGATTTTTGGACTGGAGACATTCGTTTTCTTCCCTCTACCGCTGTCAGGAATCTTCAAAGCAGAATTGTAGGAGGCGACGAGAAGCGTCTCGTCTTTTGATCTTGGGTGTTGCAGCTGTTGGAAGACGGACCGTCGGTCTTCTTGTACTGCTGCCTTGTTGCAGCAGCAGTTGACAATGACTTGGGTGCATTGATGTCCCTGACAGGACTCTCTACACATCAAATATTCGTCTCTTTCCTTTCGTTTGTGAAGAATCACGTTACGCAAGTCACCCGTCTTGTGGGCCCAAGAGTTCTGAGCCCATGAGTGTGTTGGCATCTTGCCTACTCCCTGATGTAGGGGAAGCACGAGTACTTGCCCTGATTATTGTTGGGAGATTCTTGATAACTATCCCGTTCGTTGGCCGCCGGGGGGCTGGACACGGGTAGTTCTGTATAACTTTCCATCAGGGGCCCGCGTAATAGTCAGCGGGACGCCCTGATAGTCAGAAGTTGGGACAGCCGATTGAGCTCGCCGAGCCCGCGCTGCCCGAGACTTCTTCCTTCTAGCACCTGAGAGTGCATAGTAGGAAGAGTCCACGGAGATTGGCACATACGAGCATCTAGGGTCAGGATCGCCTGAGAGGCGGTCGAAGACTGACCGTCAGCCGTATGGGACAGATGGTATACGGCTTGGATCAGTGGCCATGCAGGCTGTCTGCATGCGGATATCCTTTGTGGACGCATGAGCCTTCTATATGCGGCTAGAAGCGGTGGCCGCATGAACCTCAGGGATACGGTTGGAAGTCATGGCTGTGCAGGCTGCCTACATGCGGCTGGCAGTTCTAGCCGCATGGGCTTTCTGCATGCGACTGAATTTTGTGGCCGTATAAGTTTTTTCCATTGGGTTGGCAGTTGCAGCCGCATGAGCCTTCTCCATGCGGCTGGCGTCCTTATGCGGCTTGGACTGCATAGAGTTCCTCTTTGCCCCTGCAAGTCCAGCATCATAGTATTTTCTTCTGTCGGACTTGGGGACAGCAGAGTCATCTATGGTCTGAAATGGGGCCGCAAGCGAGACTTCTTCGCTGTCTCGGGCAACAGAGAGTACTTCTTCGAGAGCTTGGGGAGGAGCGAATGATTTGGGCCCCCACTCCCTGCGGGCTTTTTTCGTGCGGGCTCGCCGCTGGACCGGGCTAGCGCTTCCGTCAGAGAGCATTTCTTCAAACGCCTGCTGGTCGAACCGGGCGACCAGCATTTGTTGAGTGGAGCCAAGTTTGGCTGCATCCGATTGCATCACCAACTCCTCAGCCGTGGAGAAGTTAGTTCCCAGCAGAATCGCCATCGTGTTTGCCATTGATTGTAAAAGTACAGAACAATTTTATAGGAGGACTGAACTTAGACTCATAATACAAACTCGCTCGTACAAAGAAAGCCTAGAAATGAAAACCTAGGTACAGCAATCTAAGTACGATTGTTTATTTTTTATTCTGGAGGGGTGACGATAGAGGCTCGGGAAAGCGATGGCAGCTTTGCCTTACTCCTTGGACGATCGGACGTAGCCTTGACTCTGATGAAGAAATGCTCTCGGGATGTGTGGAAAGACTCTTCTGCGCTTGCCTTTGTCTCTCTGTGTGTCCAGCCGGGTGGAGAGAATCTCTTTCTCTTTGGAATTCTCCTCCTCTTTTTCTCCAGAATTCTTCCTTGGTTCGCAAGGGAATGGCACCTTGCTATTTATAGAAGGGGGGTGTGATCATTAGGGTTTGTAATGATTCCCCTCTTAAAAAGTTGGCGGCCAATCATCTGGACCATTAATCTTGATTGCATTACATCTGGGCAGTTAATTCTTAATTGTGCCAAATCCGTATGGGCAATTAATGCTGATTGCAATGAAACTTCATAATTTGTCATGACAAGCTCGGATCTCCCGCCACGGGTTCAATTTGCTTAATTACAACAAATCTGATTTGATCCGAGTGATTATGGTGATTGTACTAAATCTGGTTGTTATGATTTGCGAACAGCAATAATTTCGAGGGGATAAGACAGCCACATGTCTCAACTGTCATAAGGATCGCCACATGTCTCAACTGTCATGAGGACCGCCACATGTCTCAACTGTCGTGAGTGGGACGTTTTGACAGAGCCGCATGAATGCGGTCTCTAAATGAACCGCATATGGGTGGCCCCCACACTTCTAGGAGCATGAAGGTAGCAGCCGCATGAAGGAGGCAGCCGCAAGAAGGAAGCAGCCGCATGAAGGTGGCAGCCGCATGAAGAAAGCAGCCGCATGAAGGTGGCAGCCGCATGAGTAGAGCAACCGCATGAAAGTGGCAGCCGCATGAGTAGAGCAACCGCATGAAAAGAGCAACCGCATATGGGTGTCAGCCGCATAGGAGTGGCAGCTGCATAGGGAGCTTTGACGGATCATGTCAGCTATAAAAGATTTTCTTCTTTTTCCTCGGAGCACGCCCTCATGTCAGATTCATCATTTCGATTTTTATGTCAGAGCTGTCATTTGTCAGAGCTGGCATTGTCAGGGCTATCGTCAGAGTAATTAATTCAAGCTGCTGCTTTATGGCCAGTTGTCGGATCGAACAGCGTGAGGCCACATGGCGTGGAGCCACCCGAGCCGCATGAGGCCCCTTCTGTTCGTGAACCACATGGGATCCTGAAGGACTTATGAGCCGTATGAGGCTCCTTCTGTTTTGAGCCACATGGGCTTTCCTTGTCTTTTTCCATGCTTCCACAGTGTTCCATAAGTCTCAATATACATTTCTATTGTACAAGGCTTGACATAGCCTTTGCTCGTCCCACGGGTTAAGTTGTTGCATGATTGAGTTAGGCAACAAGTTATGTCGGGCTAACAAAGTCATTCTAAGCACTATCCTATGATTTCTATAGTTTTCATAGACACATCGTCCCAAGATCTTAAGACTCATCATATAGAGTATGACTTGAGCGGTAGTGTCGTATAGAGCACAAGTTGGTTGAAGGTACGAGCTATGGTTGGTTCAGTAAAAAGTTAGCTACAGTCTATGGCACCTGAAAAATAAATTTTGTTTAAGTTAAGCGGGAAGGCTATGCAATAATCGTTCCCTGGATTTCAAAGAATGGAAAGTTCAAGCGATTGTTTGTCGCCAAGGTGGTCCCTCGTTTGGGAGTCTCATGGTTCCGAGCACGTTTTGCTCAAGTATAGTTTCAATACACGAAATACAAAGGGTTTGAGTCGTAGCACAAATTAGACCACGTATTTATGTGAGTCTAGATGAAGTCTTATTGGTGCGTGGTCATGGACAACTTGTACATAAGGGCGATATTTCTTCGGACGACAACTTGGGGCCACAGAAATCGATTCGGCCATGGAAGAAACATGGTAGAACTGATGCTTGGTAGGCAACCAGGAATTTGATGGGCTGTCATTAGGGCTAGCTACCTATATTGACCGACCCATCGTATTCCTAGCTATGTCCACGATGGCTATTTAATGCCAGTGACATTTTATATAGATAAGTTGGCGTGCTGAGCGGCTATCCATATGCACGGTGTCGGTCGAATCAAAAAAAGTGTAAACACAGTACAAACTGAGTCAAGAAAAGGTATAAACGGTTCAACACCAGATTGAAGCCTAAGATTTGGTTGTAGCAAAGACACGTGCTTCGACATAGAATGTGGCGTCGAGCATTAAGTCGTTGGCATAGAGTTGCATAAGTCGGATTTGAGTTGTTTCGAGTTAATTCAAAAAGGGCCGTAAGGAAAGTTTGGTTTAGAAATGTTAAGTTGTGAGGCATGGACTCGATGTTGAAGCACGTACCAAGTTTATGGCACGACCATCTCAAAGTATGGCACGAAAGGCAATCACGAGTCAGTAAATTGATGTTGCAAATACGAGAATGGTCTAGAGGCATAACGATAAGTAAGTTATCGGTGCGAGGCATGGTAATGGTCCAAAGACACAAAATAGGTGAGGCGTCTATATCCTAAAATTGATCCTAAGGCAAGAATAGAAAGACAATCATAAAGGGCTTATGTTGTACAAATTAAATAAACGTATTGGTTTTGGTATGGGTGGACGAGGAGCTCACACCACCAGTATGGTTGAGTACTGACACCCACACAGTTTTTATGTGCAGACGCAGATAGAAGCTCATTGGCGTATAGCTCGCTTGGATGCGTCGAGGCATGGAGTTCCTTGGTATTTCGAGGCATGAGGCCAGATGGAGTCTGGACTTATACGGGACATAATTTATGGACATCGCCTTCTGAAGCATCCGCTAGCTCGTCCAGCTTTGCATTGAGAAATGAGATAAAGCAAAGTGACTTGTAACTTGAGAGAAGAGTGAGATTGAGTGATTATAATCATGGTCTCGTGCCTCTTTGTAATCCTTGTTCAATATCAATAAAGAGCCTCTTTTGTTGACTTATGTCTTGGTTCTAACTTTCTGCTGGCTTATTCAACGTTTCTGTTTCGGGACTTTTTGTGCGACGACCCAATCGCTTAGCTTGTAATCGACTGTTATGGAATCCGCCTTACGTGAGCGCAACTTAGGCTCACGCGGCATCACGCCTTAGCATGGACGATCGGTCTATTGGACCGGGGCATAACATAATGGTATCAGAGTACGGCTTTACGTCCTTGGACTTTCGATTGAATTATTTAACTCTGATATTATTTTTGCAAACTCTGATGTTGCTTTCGCGATTGATACATTGGTGCTCTCTCTCAAATATTTCACGGGATATCCATACAATAAGTCTATATATATTTTGAAAAATATTATGAAGGAATAATTAGCTGAACAAAGTTAACTACAAGTAAGCACGGTTGGCTAAGTCGGACTGGGCATATACACCAAGAGTTGTGTCAACCTTAGAAAAGTTACGTGCGGGATGCGAATCATCTCGAAATGGGAATGAGTTTGACTTGATTCATAAAATACAGGATGACTATCGATAGGGATGCCATCGAACGATACTATCGTCAATATGATATAAGTAAATCATGCTTGGATTTTTTAGGAATGGTTCGAACGGAGATTCGAAGTAATCGTTTGTGATTCGAAACTTGTTTCAAGGATTTATCAAATGAATTCATCCCTAAGTGGTGTATGGGAAAGCCTTGGAGATGTTAATGATTGAGGATGCGGGGTGCCAATGAGTCTATCAGCAAGCTCCATCGTATGCAAAGCCATAAATTGAGTATCATTGATTAAGTTGTATTCTTGAAGTTTTTGACGAGTTGATTCGAACAAACTAGAAACAACGTGCATAGGATTGGGATTACATAATTATGAAACACGAAAATGATTGAGTAGGTAAATTGAATTGAAGGAAAGTTAAGGTGTAACGAACGAATGACTCAATCGAGAAATCAATACAAATCGTATACGAAAAGTTAGCATGATAGGAAGATAACGTGCATGAAAAAAAGGTTTGATTTTGAAGTTACGAAAATGACTCTAAGGATTTGGATAAAAATTGCTCGATGACTTAAGATATATAAATGAACATATGTGACTTGGGTTTGAACGAATTGATCATGTAATTAGTTCGAAGGATATGATAGAAATTGATCATGAATGTCTAGAAGATTGTGGTAATCCATTTCGAATGATAGCATCAGTTGCACGACTCGAAGTTCGATGCAAAGAAAGATCGTCAGGTTATGTACATCATCGATGGTATTTAGGCATAACAAATATCGATGTGCGGTAACTCAGGGGTACTCTAATTTGACGAATGACGAT
This sequence comes from Iris pallida, assembly GCA_029216955.1. Lineage (NCBI taxonomy): Eukaryota > Viridiplantae > Streptophyta > Magnoliopsida > Asparagales > Iridaceae > Iris > Iris pallida. Next base: position 1,409,764 of record JANAVB010029417.1, on the reverse strand, counting down.
CGTGTAAAATATTATTATTTTGATGATGCTATGCTTGGGATTTTGATAGAAATGAATATTTGGATAAAAACGAAAGTGTCTTGATTACTTTGTTGATAACCACAATACAGACGTTCTTGTCTTGTACGAGCAAAACTCCAGTCTCGCACATACGTCACGTCATATTTGGGTCAATCGTTTTGTGTGAGCATTGACATGGTGATTCGTGTTCAGCGGGAATGATCGAACTCGGGAGATCAGGGCATGGAAATTTGGATTACTTTGACTTGTGGTTTTATGCGAAGATGAATTCGAGAATTGGTCAGACTTGTGATTGACGATTAAGTAAATTTGAGGATTGAGTAGATCCAATCTGCGTATCGAGAATGAATTAGTCTATACTCAAAATGAGAGTTACGTTCCGATGAGGATGATTATCCTACGGAAACATTAGAATGGTGATTTCATGTCCACCATGGATAATCAGATTTGCGTGAGATTAGGGCGTGACGTATTGCTATGATAGACGACATTGTCATCGAATATGTGAATTGTGGTAAACGACCTAGGGAATATGAAATAAGAATTATGGTTTAGTGATAATTTGTTTCGTGGTGTACTTGCCTTGGATAGGTGTTAGGGTTATATACTAAAAGCATCACTTTTGTAGTAGCCTTATTTTCTTAAATTTTGAATGAGAATCATATGGGCAAATGTTTGCATATTGTATTTTTTGCAAGTGTTAATATAAATGTCTGATATTCTATGTTATAGATAATATGGTGTGTGGTGTCACACAGAAGATCATATTATCAGTTTCCTATGAAATATATAAATAGTTCACAACCTAGATGGACTTGGACGATCTATTGGAAAGGTTGTAGTGTAATCTGGTATTAGTCTATCTTGACTATAGGTTTACACTAGTAAACTTTATGTGTATTGAACAGGACCACTTGAGTTGTTCTCTTTGTACTGACTATATAAGAGAACAAATACCTCTGTTATTATGGATGCTTGTGCTCTTAATCCGGATATAATAACAGATATGTATATGCAGTGTGCATTACTTTGACTCATGAAAGAGTGAGATTCATTATGGGTCAACAACCTCTATGAATTGGGTAATAACATTGTATATATGATGGACTGTTGATCATAAATGGAATCCATGTCCCGATACATCGGGTTGATGATGTCCCCTTAAGGAGCTCATATGGATTGTCATGTAAATCTTGCAGGGAGATTATATCCGACATGACAAATAAAGTTGTGCAGTACTACTTAAGGATAAAAGATGTCGAATCAATATAGTTGTCAGTAACTTAATTTGATCAACGGATATTCGATATCTTAACATGGGGAGCCAAACGAGCATATAATAAAAGGATCCCACAAACATAATTTGGGATTAGAGATGTAGTGCAACAATAGCTCATTAGTGGACCGAGCTATTGTTAATGGGCGTGGATTGTGTGTTCGGACTGAACACGGGATATCCAGATCCGTTAGGAGGCCTAACCCCAATTTCTTCTCATGGTCCCTACCGTAGCCTATATATATCCTCTATTCTCTGGCCACCAAATTACTGATTAGAAATCTGAAGATTTCTCTAAATTCATGATTCACGTAAGGAGAGAAAGAGAGGGTTGCCAAGAAGAAGAAAAGATTGGGAGATCGTCGCCCACACGACGTCTAACTCGAGGAAGGAATACGTGCAGAAGATCTTGGGGTCGTCCGCTCAAGATTGCAAGGAACTACTTGTCTTCTTTCCACCGTAGGTATAATTTGTGAACCCTAGTTTCTGTCTATGAAGGGTTAGAGCACGTATTAAATCTATTTAACTTTCTATCGATCAATACGCAGACCAAAGTAAGGGTCCGGGAAATTCCCAGTTCCATCAATAGGATGGATATGTGGATTATATCGAATATGTTGAAAGAGATAGACTATGCAAATTGTTAATTTGGAAGTGCGATAGTGATAAGCCGAAGAGTGTGTACTCAGTCAGTTTCGAGGACAACTTTTTTCTGAGTGATGTATAATATAATGCCCCATCCCGCTCAGCTCAATCGGAGGAATCAAAACGCCAACAGCATTCGAACTTAGCCATGCGACGGCCTGCTCGAAGTCCTGCTCGGTCGAGACAACTCCTCGCTCAGGTGGATGGCTTCGGTAAACTTGCCTCAGCTTGGCCTTCACACTAATAAAATGAAAGCCTTTAAATGCACAAATAGGCTTGATAATAAAAGAGGCAAATCCACATAGCTAAGGGAATAATCCCAAGTTGGGTCGAACTGAGTTAGAATATGAAAAGGTCCCACAGTCGGCTTAGAATCGTACACGGTATGCATTCAAAATGACACCCGATCCTTCGTTCCGTGTTTTGTGAGAAGGAAAGTTGGTCTATGTTGCCACAAGGCTATGGACTTAGCATAGCCATAGGCGTCGTACGATATAAATACTTGGTAAAGCATACACGGTCCCACTGTCCAATGCTTGATAAAGCATGCACTGTCCCATTGTCTAATGCATGGCGTAGCAAAGTTTTCCATAAGTCATAATGCACGTTTATACAGTGCAAGGCTTGGCATAGCATTTGCTTATCCTATGTGGTAATTTGTTGCATGATTGAGTTAGGAAACAAGTTATGTCGGGCTAACGAAGTCATTCTAAGCACTGTCCGTGATTTTTGTGGATGTCATAGCCACATCATCCTACGATCTCAATGCTCGTCATATAGAGTATGACTTGAGTGGTAATGTCGCATAGAGCACAAGTTGGTTTAAGGCACGAGCCACGGTTGGTTCAGTAAAAAGTTAGCTACAGTCTATGACACCTAAAGAACATGTTTTGTTCAAGTTAAGCGGGAAGGCTATGCAATGGCCATTCCTTGGATTTCAAAAAATGGAAAGTTCAAGCGATGGTTTGTCACCGAGGCAGTCCGTCGTTTGGGAGTCTCATGGTTCCAAGCACGTTTTACTCAAGTATGGTTTTAATGTATAAAATGCTATCGGTTTGAGTCCTCGCACAAACTAGGCCATGTATTTACGTGAGTCTAGATGAAGTCTTGTAGGTGCATGGTCATGGATAACTTGTGCACAAGGGCGATGTTTCTTCGGACGATAACCTGGGGCCACATGAATCGATCCGACCATAGGGAAAACATGGTATAGTTGATGCTGGGTAGGCAACCAGGAATTCGATAGGCTGTCATTGGGGCTAGCTACCTGCATTGACCGACCCATTGTATTCCTAGCTATGTCCACGATGGCTAGTTAATGCCAGTAACCTTTCATATAGATAAGTTGGCATACTGAGCGGCTATCCGTATGCCCGGTGTCGGTCGAATCAAAGAAAGTGTAAATACGACGCAAACTGAGTCAAGAAAAGGTATACACGGTTGCAACACCAGATTGAAGCCTAAGATTTGGCTATAGCAAAGACACGTGCTTCGTCACGGGATATGGAATCGAGAATTAAGTCGTTGGCATAGAGTTGCATAAGTCAAATATTAGTCATTTCGAGTTAAGTCAAGAAGGGCCGTAAGACAAGTTTGGTTTAGGAATGTTAAGTTGTGAGGCAGGGCCTCGATGTTGAAGCATGGACCAAGTTTATGGCATGAACATGTTATTGTGTCTCGAAGTATGGAACGAAAGGCAAGCACGAGTGGTACATTGATGTTGCAAACACAAAAACTTTCTAGAGGCACAACGATAAGTAAGTTATCAGTGCGAGGCACGGTTATGGTTTAGAGACACTAAATAGGCCAGGCATCTATGTCCTAAAATTGATCCTCGGGCAAGAATAAAAAATAATCATAAAGGGCTTTGTAGAAGCATAAAAAAGTGCAACCGTGACAAAAGCGTAGGTGACAACTATTGCTACATATAATAGCTCACAAAAGCGTAGGTGTTCAAAAGCGCAGCTAGCAGCAAAGTCGCAACGGACATACAAAGATGGTGTATAAAGAGAAGTTCTTTATTAAAATCATGTCTACAAAAGGTCTATTACAGATTCTTCATGATTACATATAAAGAATAAAACATCTAATCATCTACAAGTGGACAGTCTTCAGAAAGGGCGCAACACTCAAACGCACTGCAATATCGGAGTGAAACACTTCCTCATCATAGCAAGCCATATCCTAGCTAGACGTAGAGGAAATCCAATATGGCAAATGAAACAGCCATTGGCCCGAGCCAGAATGCAGCTCTTGATCGCCATACTACTGTAGCTCTTGAGCAGGACAGAGCACAACCTATGGCTCTTTGGATTGGCAATCAATCCAAACTCGGAAGCTTAGATCTCGAAGACCTCCAAGATGTTGTTCAGGTTCGAACTCCTCATGCCAAATGCTCAAGTGCATCTCAATATCCATTGGTAGTTCTTCTATATGGACATAACTTCTTTGAATGAAAAGATCCACAACCAACAGTTGACTTGTGCAAGGCTAACGGTCGTTCGAAGCCAAGTCGGGATCAAAAATGATGTGGAGAATGCTAAGAGACAGTGGGCATGACTCCTCTGAGAAGCTTCCCTTTATATAGGCTGGGTGTGGTCCAATCCCAAATGCCATGTGACAATCAGTCAAAGCCCCCTAATTAATGGGAAGAACCTGGGACTCAGCACAATAAATCTCATTTAATAGGTCCATTTTGACTGAATCCTAAGCCACAAACTTCTTGAATTCCCCAAAAGACGGCAGTAATTAAAGGAAAGAATGTCGAATCATTCATTGGGGAGTAGTCATTAATTAATGACTTCGACAAGAACTGGCTCCTTCGATTCAGAAGCGCAACCACTCCTTTCGATTTAGAAGCGTAACCATTTCCTTCAATTCAGAAGCGAAGCCACTTCGGTTCAACCAGAATCATAGCATCTTCGGTTCAAACATAAGTGCAGTACCTTCATTTCAAACCAGAAGCGTAGACTCCTTCGGGAGACTCCGTTGCCTGAAGCAGTCTCCTTATTGCCTAAAGCACAGTGACTCGATTGTCTTTGGAACACAGTCTCCCCGTCGCCCAAAAGTGTAGTGACTCTGTCGTCTTCGAAACACAGTCTACTCGTCACCCCAAAGCATAGTAACTCTGTTGCCTGAAGCACAGTCTCTTTGTCGCCCAAAAGTGTAGTGACTCTTTCGTTTTCAAAACATAGTCACCATATTGCCCAAAAGCGTAGTGACATCGAAGCCTCACCAGAAGCACAGCTCGTATAGATGTGCAGTACTACGAGATGACATTGTTCCACGTAGCCAGTCTGGTACCTATGTTTGCAAAAACAAAAATTTGGATTTCTACAAACTAAGAAAGAGTATAAAAGTACAATTAATTTTTGGGAAGTACAACTATAGGAATCTGATCAGAAGACGATCACTTTATCCCTTGGACGATGTGATATCGAAGACACGAGCCTCTGGAGGATGCAACAGCACTTTAGCAGGAGATTATGATCACTCGTGATTATTTGAGACTGATTTAAAACTCTATTTATAGAGTTCTTGAAATAACTATTTAGCAATTATTCTGGGTTGCGCACGCCTCAGGTCGCGCGCCTGTTCATTTGCACGAGTGGTTACACCAACTGTTGTGGATGCGTGGCTTCATTTGAGTGAGATGCGTATGGCGGTGGGCAGCGTAGTGGGCATATTCTACGAAGTTAGTGGCATGCGCGTCACGTCACCCTACTCTGGATGATCACATTGTGCGAGCTTCATCAGGTTACGCGGGGGCACAATATAGCAACTTGCACCTAAGCACAACCTCATGCAACTTGACATATTGCGCAAACTGCTCGCTGTCATAAAATCTGACCAAATCTCCTCGAGAGCCGTATTACACGAGATTTGAACGAATTTTTCTTGATATACGTGCTGTCAGTTGTCAGGCAATAATGATGTCGTTATAGTTTTTCGAGGAGACTGTCATGTGGCACTCGTACAACCTAAGGTTGGCGCAACCTGATGTGGCGCAACCAATGTTAGCATAACTTATTATGGCACAACTTATTAATATGATGCATTTTGGTGAGATAGCTTCTGGATGAGTAGCATAGCTAGATTTTTAGCCTCTACAAGACCCCCTTCAAAGTTTTTGAAACTTGAAAAGACTTTAAAGTTTCAAAATACTTTGAATTTAGAAATGACTATGTCTAGGTTGCGCCTGTCAAACTCAAGCCCGATTCTTCAGTGCAAGTTGCACGATTCAGTTTTATTTGCAAAGCTATAAATAGTCGTACCATCTAGATTTTTCATCATTCACCATTGTTTAGGATTTCTCAAGAACCCTATTTTTTCCCCTTCTTTCCAATCTTCGAGAGCTTCGACCAGCATCAACGGCACCCAAGCGCTCTGCTGCCGAAAAGGGCAAGACTGTGGTCGAGTCCTCTACGCGCACTCTACCTTCGTCACGACGATAAACGATCAACCCGGCCATGGAAGGTAAGTGTCTAACCATAGAAATAGTAAGTCACACCTACAATCAAACAAGGATAAGATGTGACGAACTAATCCGCGACAAGTTATTGTTCCAAGCCATGGTCAGATACAAGTACGCCAACCAAAAGTACTCGTACCTAACGGATAGGGTAGCCTACCATTCTAAGTGAAATGTTGTTAAGAACAATCCTTCCTACGAATGGGCCCTGGCTAAATAGGATCGGCATAGTCCCCTCTTGGGCACCAGAGGCCCCAGTAGGAAGAGCATGACGTTCCGCAGAATCGTCAGTGGCCGTCAGTAATCTTGGGTCATCAACCCCGTATCTCCAGCGAAGAGTCCGGGTCACAAGGGAAGTGCATCGAAGCCCATACGCTAAGGAATTGTCCTCCCCGCCCAATGCCTACTGTGTCGTATCCACAACACAAACCACTATAACCGCTAAGTCAAACTAGCATGTAACCTCTATTAGCGGTTATTCCTATCGTACGGCTTGTACGTACTGGTGGCCAGCCAATCACGCACTTCCGTGTTCTACATGCGACACACAACTTCGTATTTACAACGTGTCAAGGCCAATGAATGCAACACACGAGGTGGTTCCTTAAATCTAGGTTTAATTTGTAAGAAAAATAATACACAGCAGGAAACTGAACAGTAAATTCTAACAGTTATGCTATGTATCACAGTTTATAAAGAAAATAATGAACATGCATGAAATATGAGCTAAAATAAGTAAACAGCTAATGGCAAGGTGTCTTGCCTGGTAGGACGCCTGGTGTACTGCAAGGATCAAGCTGGCATGATCAGTTACTTCGGTGCAACAACTATACATGGTGACCTCGGTCGGTGGCACGGACAGTTCCATTGGGTCCAGAGGGGTCAATTTAGTTAGGGTGGACATAAGGTAGTCTAGAAATGGGCGAAAGAATAGGAATAATAGGACTGGTTTCGGACAGGGAAAAATCAAAGAATTAATGGATAAATATTATATGATATAGAAAACTATTTATAATCTCTCAAAATATATTCTATGAGTTTAAATAAATACTTGAAAATAGTTATATATAAAAATTTCTGAAAGTATATTTTGTTAGTCCAAAAATACCTTTAAGTAGATTAGGTTGAAAATCATAATTGTATTAAAACCTTAAGTTGTAAAGGTAGGATTTTCATAGAATCTATTATTTAAAAAGTATTTTTCAAATAATAAAAATCTAGAAAAATGTCTCCAAATTTGAAATTTCAGCATATTCTAAAATGATAGCTTAGTAAAAATATTAAAAATAATAATAATTAAACTAATAACCATAATCCCTAATATTCTTAAATGCAAATAATAATAAAATAATAATAATAATAATAATATTCATAACAATGTCCACATACTACCTTAGTTGTGGTAGCCATTAAAAATAATTATAATAATACAAAAATATACTAATAGTATATTTACTTACACAGTACATACATATAATAATAATAATAAATATGATAATAAAAATAATAATAAGAAGTCAATTAATAAATAAAACTAAAAAAAATAAAAAATAAAAATATACTCGAAACCAACCCAAAGTGCTGCTGTTCCTTTCTAAAGAAAGTAAAAAAGAAAGGGGAAATGGAGAAGCGGGAGAGAGAGAGAGATGGAGGGAGAAAGGAGAGGGGAAGCGAGTGAGGTTCAGTGGAGGCTGCGAGTGAAGGATGGGCTCTCGTCGATGGTTGCCGTCCCGTGCGGAGGCTGTGCGAAGCGGCGGCGATGGGGAAGCACAGGGAGGATGGACGGAGCTACGGTCGGAGAGAAGGGGAGACGGAGGTCCGGCGGTGCAATCTGGGAGGAGGAAGACGCACGGGGAGGAGGTGAGCGAGCGAAGAGGCTGAGGATGGGGGTTACGCGGAGGAGATCGGGAAGAGTGAGGGGAAGACCCGACGGCTAGGGCTTGCGCGCGCGCCGGAGGTCAGTGGGGCGGAGGAGACGACGGTGATGGCGGAGTGTCGGAGGGTTTGCGGCTCATCGGCGAAAAAAGGGAGGAGCAGTGAGGGGTTCGCGGCACCGTCGGTCGGCGAGGGCGACCGCTACGACGGTGGCGACGGCGGTGCTCCGCGCGGGAAGAGGCCTGTCGACGATCGTCGGCAAATCGAGGGCTCGGGGGCTGCGCTGCGGCGAACTGAGGGACGGGGCTGAGGTTGGTCGCCAAGGCGGGCGGACACGGCGACCGTGAGGGCACGGCGGAGCAGACGGCGGGGCTCAGGACTGCGGAGGACGGGTCGCCGGAGGTAATTTTAGGGTTAGGGTTTTATTCCTCTTTTCTCTTTACTGTGGTCGTGGCGGGGGTTGGGTTCTGGTAATGGTGATGGCGGCGGTTGCCACGGGTGGAGGCGGTCGGTGGTGGTGTCGTAGGTGGCTGTGGTTGTTGTTTCGGTTGGCTGGGTGTGGACGGGGATCGGAGGTGATGACGTGGTGGTCGTGGGAGTATGTGGTCGGGCTGGTTGTCGAGGGTGGTTCGGGTGATGGTGTTGGTGTTTGCAGGGAAATCAGTAGACGGGTCGGGGTGGTATGGACGGTGTCGGCTAGGTCTAGTGGTGGGTTGGAGTCGCCGGTGATGTTGGCTGTAGGGTCGGGGAAGATGACGTCGGGTTAGGTTTTCGGGTTAGGATTAGCAATTTATGGATGTCGGGGGTGTCCGACACGGAAGAGGTGAAAAATGTATATGTAATTATATTGGAATAAGAACGGAGAGGGGACACGGACACGATGCACGGGTTGGGTTGTAGAAATGTATTGTGGAGACAATTTTGGCTTTGTGAAAAAAATAGTGGAGGAGTACCTGCCTATTTATAGGATGTGGGAATTCTCAATTAGATAAGGAGTAGGAGTAGATTAAACCCAATAATAGATAATTTCTAATTTAAATTAAAAGCAATCAAATCCAAGTCCAAATCCAAATTCAAATCCAAATCTAATTTAAATCAAATCAATTAATCAAATTCCAAATATAGATATTAGCTTAATATATTTAAATGTTTCCATGGAATCAAATCAAATTTATATTGTCACAATTATTTCAAAAATATGTTTTCCAAAAATACTATAATAATTAATTTCGAAAATTATATTATTTAAAATAAACAAATAAATAATTACGAAAATATATGTTTGTACAATTAATATTCTTATAATTATGCTTTTCTAGCATACAAGTAAAAATATTATTTATTAATAATAATTCCAAAAATGTAAGGCTTTATAAACAAAATAACAAACTTGGAAATAATTGGAACGATAACAAAATAATTATTATATATATTATTTTGAAACTTCAAAAATAGAAAAATAATATTTTCAAAAATATGTACGCTCACACATATTCGCGCTCGTCGAGCAATTTCGAAAAACAAAATTTCGTGCGCGACGTATAATTCGACTACGTGGCGTACAATACAAAATTTTAAATCCATGCAAATTTAATAATAGTAAAAAAATAGTAGAAATTTAGGGGTTTTACATCCTACCCAACTTAAAAGAATTTCGTCCTCGAAATTAAGAATTAGTAGGGGGTGAGAGGCTACAAGGAATGACGTTTAGTGAACACAAGCAATAGAGTCGCGATTTCAATCATGGCGAAGATAATCATGGATTAACGTAAGAAAATAAATGGTTAAGAAGAATAAGCGCAATAAAGATTAGTATTAGTTCAAGAAAATAAAATAAATTAGAGGCCTTAAAGTTATGGTCTCTTGAGGGCACGATTTTAGAGAACAAATTAGATTTCACTTCTATATTAAGTGAATTGGAAGGTCATGATAGGGCCGAGAAAGGACGAGTAGCAACATAGAGTGATAATGGTCATTATCGATAAAAAGGCTAGAGGAGATCCTAGTATAACGCGTTCGTCCTTCTAGAATAGGTGAAGGCGAAAGCATTAAGGGGTTCAAAAGACGATCTTATCGAATACGAGTACGTGATTCAAAGACGACCGAAAATAATTTCAAAGGAATTGTCAAGGCAGTCGTGGATGGATTGTAAGGGCCACGTTTAATTATGTTCCCATCCACGTAGAGTAATAGACAAAAGCAAACCAAAGTGAACTTGGTTGATCAGACCATTATGCACCGGTTCTGATTAGACAATAGGCTAGTGAGTACTCAATAGCATATTGTCATGAACAAGCTTGATAAAGAATAAGCTTGCAAAAACTAGGCTATATTAGCATCATTTAATCAAATGGTGAATACATAGGCACGAGTGATTAAGATTGAAATAAGGAAAAAATTTTGAATAGTCTAAGAGTCATAGGAATCTAAGTCTTGTTTATTCCTATACCATCATTCTATGGTCATATGGACCAAGGCTTGTTGACTAGATGGGTTAAGGTTTTCTAAATTCTAGAATCTAAGTAGGCTTGCTAAGATAGATCGCAAGGACAAAGGGGTTGCTAGGTCATAAGGTATTCTACCCAACTTAAAGAATTAAACTAATGGTGTTTTGGGACAACTAACTAGTAGGGTCAATCTCTAGCAAGCACGAAGGGAAGATAAGAATAGATATGGAAGGAAGCAAGCAAGATGCAATTGATGAGTCAAAACGGTAGATAAAATCAAGGAAGTGGTCAAGTATGTGGATGAGATCCTAGACTTCTAATCCTATACGCAGGCTTGCTTGGTACGGTAAAGTAACCAAACAATTTATCTGACCTGCATGGACCACCACAAAAATATGTAACGCCCCAGTCCCAAAATACGTAGGACTAGGAACATAGACATGCCAGCTATATTCATACGAAGTATACTCCAATATATGGAAGCCTCGTATAAATACATAAGCTGTAAAATGCAGTAGAACCATAACTAATCTCATCCACACAGAATAAATACATAAAAGATATAAATGAGAATAAATTTGTCTTGATACAATATGTTGGGCGGAGACAAATCCACTACCAACAAAATAAAGAAAAGTACATAGAAAATGAAATGAATGGCGAGCGAAGCGAAGACGATCCAAATGCAATCATCCTCGAAGAAATAGTGACGATCACGGCTAGAGCTAGAACACCTGCGAAAGACAATAGCACACACCTGGCAAGACAACCAGGTCCTCAGAGGGACGTAACAAGACACATCATAGCATGCCATATAAACTGAATAAATATCGCTCAAATAAATAAGTAAATCGAATTTATAACATGGTCCAATACGCACCTACTGAACGAGCGTACCATCCCCCCAACCAAACAAGGACAGGAGATGGTAAACTAATTCACGGCGACGTATCTTTCCATGCTAAGAATCCGATAAGGTATCCGGACCCCAACACGGTTCAATACCTTCTCATCGAAGTAGTAAGTCACACCTACAACCAAACAAGGACAAGATGTGACGAACTAATCCGCGACAAGTTATTGTTCCAAGCCACGGTCAGATACAAGTACCCAAACCAAAAGTACTCGTACCTAACGGATAGGGTAGCCTACCATTCTAAGTGAAATATTGTTAAGAAAAATCCTTCCTACGCATGGGCCCTGGCTAAATAGGATCGGCATAGTCCCCTCTTGGGCACCAGAGGCCCCAGCAGGAAGAGCATGACGTTACGCAGAATCGTTAGTGGCCGTCAGTAATCTTGGGTCATCAACCCCGTATCTCCAGCGGAGAGTCCGGGTCACAAGGGAAATGCATCGAAGCCCATACGCTAAGGAATTGTCCTCCCCGCCCAATGCCTACTGTGTCGTATCTATAACACAAACCATTATAACCGCTAAGTCAAACTAGCATGCAACCTCTATTAGCGGTTATTCCTATCGCACGACTTGTATGTACTGGTGGCCAGCCAATCACGCACTTCCGTGTTCTACATGCGACACACAACTTCGTGTTTACAACGTGTCAAGGCCAATGAGTGCAACACACGAGGTGGTCCCTTAAATCTAGGTTTAATTTGTAAGAAAAATAATACACAACAGGAAGCTGAACAGTAAATTCTAACAGTTATGCTATGTATCACAGTTTATAAAGAAAATAATGAATATGCATGAAATATGAGCTAAAATAAGTAAACAGCTAATGGCAAGGTGTCTTGCCTGGTAGGACGCCTGGTGTACTGCAAGGATCAAGCTGGCATGATCAGTTACTTCGGTGCAACAACTATACATGGTGACCTCGGTCGGTGGCACGGACAGTTCCATTGGGTCCAGAGGGGTCAATTTAGTTAGGGTGGACATAAGGTAGTCTAGAAATGGACGAAAGAATAGGAATAATAGGACTGGTTTCGGACAGGGAAAAATCAAAGAATTAATAGATAAATATTATATGATATAGAAAACTATTTATAATCTCTCAAAATATATTCTATGAGTTTAAATAAATACTTGAAAATAGTTATATATAAAAATTTCTGAAAGTATATTTTGTTAGTCCAAAAATACCTTTAAGTAGATTAGGTTGAAAATCATAATTGTATTAAAACCTTAAGTTGTAAAGGTAGGATTTTTGCAGAATCTATTATTTAGAAAGTATTTTTCAAATAATAAAAATCTAGGAAAATATCTCCAAATTTGAAATTTTATCATATTCTAAAATAATAGCTTAGTAAAAATATTAAAAATAATAATAATTAAACTAATAACCATAATCCCTAATATTCTTAAATGCAAATAATAAAATAATAATAATAATAATAATAATAATAATAATAATATTCATAACAATGTCCATATACTACCTTAGTAGTGGTAGCCATTAAAAATAATTATAATAATACAAAAATATACTAATAGTATATTTACTTACACAGTACATACATATAATAATAATAATAAACATGATAATAAAAATAATAATAAGAAGTCAATTAATAAATAAAACTAAAAAAATAAAAAATAAAAATATACTCGAAACCAACCCAAAGTGCTGCTGTTCCTTTCTAAAGAAAGTGAAAAAGAAAGGGGAAATGGAGAAGCGGAAGAGAGAGAGAGATGGAGGAAGAAATGAGAGGGGAAGCGAGTGAGGTTCAGTAGAGGCTGCGAGTGGAGGATGGGCTCTCGTCGATGGCTGCCGTCCCGCGCGGAGGCTGTGCGGAGCGGTGGCGACGGGAAAGCACAGGGAGGATGGACGGAGCTGCGGTCGGAGAGAAGGGGAGACGGAGGTCCGGCGGTGCGATCTGGGAGGAGGAAGACGCACGGGGAGGAGGTGAGCGAGCGGAGAGGCTGAGGATGGGGGTTACGCGGAGGAGATCGGGAAAAGTGAGGGGAAGACCCGGCGGCTAGGGCTTGCGCGCGCGCCGGAGGTCAGTGGGGCGAAGGAGACGACGGTGATGGCGGAGTGGCGGAGGGTTTGCGGCTCATCGGCGGAAAAAGGGAGGAGCAGTAAGGGGTTCGCGGCACCGTCGATCGGCGAGGGCGACCGCTCCGGCGGTGGCGACGACGGTGCTCCGCACGGGAAGAGGCCTGTCGACGATCGTCGACGATCGTCGGCAAATCGAGGGCTCGGGGGCTGCGCTGCGGCGAACTGAGGGACGGGGCTGAGGTTGGTCGCCAAGGCGGGCGGACACGGCGACCGTGAGGGCACGGCGGAGAAGACGGCGGGGCTCAGGACTGCGGAGGACGGGTCGCCGGAGGTAATTTTAGGGTTAGGGTTTTATTCCTCTTTTCTCTTTACTGTGGTCGTGGCGGGGGTTGGGTTCTGGTAATGGTGACGGCGGCGGTTGCCACGGGTGGAGGCGGTCGGTGGTGGTGTCGTAGGTGGCTGTGGTTGTTGTTTCGGTTGGCTGGGTGTGGACGAGGATCGGAGGGGATGACGTGGTGGTCGTAGGAGTATGTGGTCGGGCTGGTTGTCGAGGGTGGTTCGGGTGATGGTGTTGGTGTTTGCAGGGAAATCAGTAGACGGGTCGGGGTGGTGTGGACGGTGTCGGCTAGGTCTAGTGGTGGGTTGGAGTCGCCGGTGATGTTGGCTGTAGGGTCGGGGAAGATGACGTCGGGTTAGGTTTTCGGGTTAGGATTAGCAATTTATGGCTGTCGGGGGTGTCCGACACGGAAGAGGTGAAAAATGTATATGTAATTATATTGGAATAAGAACGGGGAGGGGACACGGACACGATGCACGGGTTGGGTTATGGAAATATATTGTGGAGACAATTTTGGCTTTGTGAAAAAAATAGTGGAGGAGTACCTGCCTATTTATAGGATGTGGGAATTCCCAAATAGATAAGGAGTAGGAGTAGATTAAACCCAATAATAGATAATTCCTAATTTAAATTAAAAGCAATCAAATCCAAGTCCAAATCCAAATTCAAATCCAAATCTAATTTAAATCAAATCAATTAATCAAATTCCAAATATAGATATTAGCTTAATATATTTAAATGATTCCATGGAATCAAATCAAATTTATATTGTCACAATTATTTCAAAAATATGTTTTCCAAAAATACTATAATAATTAATTTCAAAAATTACATTATTTAAAATAAACAAATAAATAATTACAAAAATATATGTTTGTACAATTAATATTCTTATAATTATGCTTTTCTAGTATACAAGTAAAAATATTATTTATTAATAATAATTGCAAAAATGTAAGGCTTTATAAACAAAATAACAAACTTGGAAATAATTGGAACGATAACAAAATAATTATTATATATATTATTTTGAAACTTCAAAAATAGAAAAATAATATTTTTAAAAATATGTACGCTCGCACATATTCGCACTCGTCGAGCAATTTCGAAAAACAAAATTTCGTGCACGACGTATAATACGACTACGTGGCGTACAATACAAAATTTTAAATCCATGTAAATTTAATAATAATAAAAAAATAGTAGAAATTTAGGGGTTTTACACCTTCCTGAAGCCAGGAGAGCTATGCTCGCAGCTCAAGAGAACTCCACACTACTGTGTTTGATGAATGGACAGCCTCTAACAAATGTGGATAATATAGTTCATAAGAAATCGGGCTTCTTGTTTGGTGATGCTATCAAGAAGACGTCTCAGCCCAAGGCCAAAAAAAAGGCAGGGTTTATCAGTATAGTAAGGGCAGGATGGTGTACCTCCCGAAAATGTCAAGATATCTATCATTGTCTCGATATAAATTTTTGAGTTACCCTCGCTGGATGGCATGGGATATAACTCCACAGCAACAAGCAAGAGTGGGGAGGATTTGTTACAGACTAGGTCCATAAAGTAGAGACCAATTTTATAGCACCTCAGATAAATGCAGCTCCCATCTGAGAGGTCTGATGCCAGGCTGTGTACCTCCTGAGGACTCCTCGCTGTTACTTCCGATTAGAGTACAAATTTTTGCGAACGAGTTTACCAAAGTTGAAGGAAGATACCTAGACTAGACCATGCGAATGACAGGCCTGGTAAATCCAGATAATAAGTGCTGGAGAAGTTTGTCTAATTGGGTTCTGGACTACTTCAAAGATAAGCTTCTGGAGATAGGTCTTTATGAAGCAATCTGGGCTATAGTTTATGGGTTCCGTCCGAATGCCCACATATTCCTGGCCCTGGTAGAAAGGTATAATAATAAGACTGGTACATTCATGACCCCGTATGGGAAGATCGGCTTTGCTCTTCACGTGATGAAGTTTCTTTCTCACCTGCCTATAGAAAACAACCCGTACGAGGAATACGTACCTACCATTGAATTGGACATCCTATTAACAGAAAATTCTGAAATTGTAGGGGTTTCGAGGAGCTCTTGTGTCACTACAAGATATGTTCCCTCTACTACAAGAGTGCCACCGTAGGGACCTGTTACACATCCAAGTGGCTGCCCTATTTGTTCTTGGGTCATATTCGTGAAGAAAATATATTCGATACTCAGGCTTGTGACCCTTGTTTCTTCAAACCACTCGACAAAAGCGACATCCAGAAACTAATAGAAAAGTACAATAGTTTGACAATGAGCTAGATGAAGATTGATCCCCCTTCAAGGCTGATGACATGATCGAGAGTTATTTCAGACAAGGTTATAGACCTATGTCTAAAAAAGCCCATTTAGCGGGCTTTCTTTCCATATGGCTGTGATGATTCATAGTCCCTGGAGGCAGTGCTGTCGACAGATTTCATCGAGGTGTCTTGTTTGTTGTAGTACATCTTGTGTTCGATTACAAGATGGACCTCCTTTCAGCGATGAATTGTCGCTTAAATACGGGTCTGCGCTCTTTTGCATACACTATGCTGCATGATAAGAATGCTATGAATGAATTTCCCTATACTGAGATGCCCTATACATATCTGTATGGGTGGTTGCATTTGCATTATCCTAGTTTGATGGACCCAGATATGAGTGTAGTAGGAGGGGACTTCATGAGGCGGTATTCCAACGCCCGTTGGAATATCAGCACCTTATCAGAATACCGACGAGCATTGAATAAGGGTTCTAGATGGAGGTTCCAATGTGTCCCTCTCCCTCAAGGGTATGAACATGTTCCTTCCAATCTTATGGATCTGGAAGCCACATCGCTCTGTCTGATTTCATCTACCTTTGAGTGGTTGAAGTCAATTCGGCCATCTCACTTGGTGTTTCAGTTTGAAGAAGAGTACTTCTTGGAACCATATCTGCCAA
The DNA here is from genome assembly GCA_029216955.1 of Iris pallida. NCBI lineage: Eukaryota > Viridiplantae > Streptophyta > Magnoliopsida > Asparagales > Iridaceae > Iris > Iris pallida. Next base: position 1,392,779 of record JANAVB010029417.1, on the reverse strand, counting down.
GCCGATTTGCCCGACAGTTCGGCTATGATCAACTATATGTGGGGAACACCACAACTTGTCTAAGTGCCAGGGTTATTTGATTGATGGAGCCAGGACGTGGGAATACTACAATGCTCGGGGCACTAAGGCAATATTCTCCATGCCAAATGTCCCTATCCAGACAGGTCCACATATGTTATACACATACGCGAACTTCTATAATTCAGCGAATAATTTTACCGAGAAATTCAATCTGTCCCATAGCTTCGCAAGCGACAAACGTACGAAGGCTGGGGTTCGTACAATATTTTTATTCAGAGATGTTAAAAATCAGGATCCGGCCGACGATCCATTAGAAGCTTCCCTTATAGGATTTGCCGATGAAGCGACTGATCCTTTAGACGTGCCATTGAAGGTATAAAAAGACAAATCTCCTGCCAAAGGTTTTGGCAAAAAAAAGAGCTGGAGAATCGTCAACTCATGATGATCTCTCTTCCTCACTCCAAGCTGCAGAGAAAAAAAAAGGAGGGCCATAGTGGCCGTAACTGAACCAGCTGCTACCAGGACAACACGATCCCAGTCAAAACAGATGACTACTGGGATATCTCTTAGAGTGGGTGAGACGACTCCTTTGTCGGCTCTGAAGCAAAGCAAAGCCGTTCAAGAAGAAATTTGCGAAGAAGAATCGATAGCACCCCTGCATCAAAATCCAAGAATAAAGTTGCTAGTAACTAGAGGAGATCGTCCAAGAGTTGGCTCTTTATCCACCCTATCTGAACCAGAGACACCGCTACCCTCGCGACAAGATTTACCACTTTAAAAAGGTAGTTTTTAATTATTACTTTCATATAATCATGTCTAACTAAAATTTGATATTGTTCTTTTTCATCTGCAGAGGTTAGCGTTCCGACTCCGGTCATTACAGAAAGGATTTCGGAGTCGATTATCACAAAAATGACTATTCCTGTAACTGTGTTAGCTACCGCAGGAATTATGATGTCATCTCCAACTCCAGGAGTTCCAAAGACTACACTTCCTGAGGAGGAATTGCCTAATCCTGATGTCATTGTCCTTCTGTAGCCCAAACTCCTATTCATTCTCAAGAGGATCACGAAATGATAGCGGCTCTCGAAGGCTGTGACTACGACAATATATATGAAGATGATTCTATAAGCGCCCTTGAAGTAGATCAAGCTTTAGCAAAAATCCTGCTAAATCAAGAATTACCAATCGAAGAAGACCAAACTGCTGAGGGTGAAGAGCACCATGTTGTTGAGGAGGGGCATTCAAGCCCAAAAAACTGATAAGCCTAAAAATAATTGAGGTCAGATTACAGCTCTTGATGATGCTGAAAATGATAAAAATCTCAACCCTGTTGTTGCAGAGACTCTGACCCCTACTGATCAAGCTTTTGAAGTCAGGGATGCAGATAAAATTGCCCCAGCTGAACAAGTAGAATCAGGGGTCAGAAGTAGACGTTTCTTATCAGGCGGTTCCGAAGTTGAAAGTAGTCATGCGGCTGTATCCGAAACTACCATGCCAGACTCCGCTCTGATCTGGACATGCCTCGTGAAATTCCATATGTATTGCCAGGATCAGGTAATTTTTTTAACTTTTATTTACCTTAACTCCTCTGATAATGTTTTAACAATAGTGTATACTGATCGCAGAAGGACCTGTAGGAACGACTAGCTCGACCATGGATCCTTTGGACAGAGGAACTCATGTAGGAGAAGGGAGTTCATCCCAGATTTCCAACTTTTGGTCTCATAATGCACAATCTAAAGTACTTCCAACTGCTGCAGTAGTAGAAACTCGGATGGAAGTAGTGGCCACTCCAGGTGCCATAGCAACAAACAAATTTGTTGTGGCTTCTTTCACCAATGCCTTCTACACATCTCTGAGGCCTTTGGTTCAAAGGGTGATGGAGAGGGATGATGTTCCTTTTTCAACAGTTAGAAACCCCTTGTTCTATATAATCGAAGGTATTCGCGTTATTGGAGACCGAGATCTGGCAACCTATCTGGAGCATATTTTGGACTAGCTGGAGGAATCCATTAAAGTCTACAAGGATCTCCAAAGAGGGAATATTCGACAACTCGTGGATGCCGAATGTGATGCCATGGCTCGTGAAGCTGAAATGAATAAGGCTAATTTTGAATCCTTCTTGGTAGCCTTCTCTCGATGCTTTGCACAGATGGACACCCAGATTAATGAAACCACTTCCAATTTCGAGTGTCATAAAACTGCAGCTACAGAGAAATAAAAAGAAGTCCTTGATCTGGAAGCTGAAATTGCTCGACTTTAGGAATGGCTCAAGACGGCTAAACAGTATGTAGAAGAAGAAATCCAACTGCATCAAGCTGCTGCAAGCCAATTGGACCTTTTGAAGCGTCAGAAGGATGAGTTTGTTCGAATTCAGAATGAAGAGATAGCCCGCCGGACGACCTATCTACATCCCTTCGACCCAGTGTCTGGAAGAGTTCAAGCTAGACAACGGGTGCATGAGTCTTGTGTCGAACGAGCTAAAGCTTTGGAGAAGTGGATCGCGGATCTTAGCACTCAGCCTCTAGAATAAAGAGATCCCAGTTGTTATCTCTCTCTTCTTCTTTTTTGTTTTTGTTTTTGCATGATGTATTTTGAACATTTTGAAACATTATTAATGAAATGAAATTTGTGGTTCCATTACTTGTCGCATACCTTGTAAAAGATATAAGTAATAGAATAGGAAATATATTCTGAGGTACTGGACGTGACATATTTCTTTGTGGAAAATAACAATATTTATTATATCTTCTCAAAGGTAATGTGGACGTGGCAGAATATAATTCTTAAAATATTATTATTTCAAAAGACGACTTTATCAGAGGTAATATAGACCTGATAAGTCATTTGATATAGAAAATAGAATTCAGAGGTAATGTGGACGTGAACTCATTTTTCTATTGATGATCTTCAAGTCAGCTGGGACTCAAAGACATGATATCATGTCTAAAAAGATGATATCTGTGACAATACAGATTTATCATAAAGATAAGATATCTTTTTTAAAATAGATGGATTTCAAAAGACAGAATTGATGACTTGGATGAACTCCACTGGGGATTTTGGGTATTTATTATCTATGGCTTTATTTACGAGAAAGTAAATAAATGTAGGCCTATTCGCAAAATGAATAGAGACAAAAAGATTGATGAATGAGTAGTCATGCCTTTTCGAGGAAAGATCGTTTCGATTCTCGAGACAGACAATAAATGAAGATCTATTTACGAGATGAATAAACATACATACCTTTTTGAGGAAAGGTTGTTTCGGTTCTCGAGATAGACTGTTTGGCATTTCTATCTATAAATAGTGCAAAACCTTTTTAAGGATGTTGTCACAACACCTATTCCTTCATTGCAAATGTCTTCTGAGGATGTGCACAAGGAGACTGAGGTCATCCCGAATATCGAAGCCGCTATCGATTTTCATTCTGATGAGCCTTCGCTGCCTGTTTAGAAAGAGGCGGGGGAAAGCTCGACTATTCCTGAGCCAAAACAGGATATCCTTGCCAAACTCGTAGAGCCTGGAAGCATTGCCGAAGAAGAAGCTCTGAAGAAGGATGCTTGTGAAATGCTGGTGTCATCGGACAATAATGTTTTCGAGCTTCTTACGAAATATGTCTTTGATCAAGAGGGCTCTGGTTCTCGTTGATTTTATGTATTTCCTTCTGTCTAGGTTATGCAATAAAAGAAATTTTATTTACATTCTAGTTTTTTTTTGTGCTGATGTGTTTTTATACATAATATTTCTTGAGAAATTTGCCATTGATAGGCATCATAGCGACTCGACCATTCATACCAGTTCGTTGATAAGCTCCGTTTGAGAAAACTTTACTTACGACGTAGGGACCTTCCCACTTTGCTTCGAACTTGCCCTTGCTCATATGCGTCATAGTCATAGGATGTCTGACGGTTAGAGCTAGTTCTCCTTTCTGAAATGCCCGTACTTTAACTTTATGGTTGAAAGCTTTTGATATATGGGTTTGGTATAACTCAAGATGCTGTTGAGCTAGGAGCCGTTTCTCGTCCAATGCTTCAAGATCCTGAAGTTGAAGATGATCATTGTTTTCTGTTGTGAGTTCATTGGCAATTGTAATCCTTAGAGAATGGATTTGAATATCTAATGGTAGGACAACTTCGCATCCATACACCAAGGAGAAATGTGTACAACCGATTGGAGTACGTATAGTAGTACGATAAGCCCATAGACATTCTCCAATCTTTTCACTCAAGTTTCTTTTATTTGTAGAAACGAATTTCTTGAGAAGCGTGATGATCGTTTTGTTAAATGCTTCAGCCAAACCGTTCGCTGCAGGATTGTAGGTCATGAAAGCAACATTGTTGATTCTTTTATCATCATAAAACCGAGTAAACTTTTGACTGATGAATTGTGGTCTATTATCATGAATGATTCGTCGATAAATGCTGAATCTGTATATCACATGATGTTTGATGAAATTGATGACACTGCTAGTCTTAACTTCAGATAATAGTATGAATTTTGCCTATTTCGAGAAGTAATCGGTTATAGCTAGTATAAACCGATGTCCTCTAGATGATGGTGGATTGATAGGACCAATGACATCCATACCCCTGTAGAAGCATGGAAAAGATGGGGTTCGTGCGGATCATATTACAAAAAAAGCTGATCGTATGGGTGTTCTGGGCCAAGTTAATTTGTTTCGCAGAAAGAAGAGCCGCATGACAAACTCTGTGGTCCAAAATGCCCCAAACTCCATGCGGCCCGTCATTGTTGTCTCAAACAGATTGATTCGGGCCACAGAAGAAAGAGCAACTCTGACAACTCAGACAACCCTGACACATCCTGACAAAAAGATAAAGATAAGACGTGACCTTTCAAAAAAGATAAGAAGTGTCATGTCACCAGATATAGGGCCCACGTGTCTGAGAGTTAATGCAGTCTGAGGCATGGTTCGCAGGGGCATCATACGGCTAGGAGGACTGCGACCTGAGCCGCATGAGCCTTATGCGGCCCAGAATGACAAAATATGACTGAGCAGTTCGCTAAGACTGCAGGATCTATGCGGCCCAAAAGTCTAAAAACTTCATACAGACTGGTGGGACACGTGGCTAAGGGAAATTGTGACCTGAGCCGCATGAGTCTTATGCGGCCTAGCATGGCCGAGCACTAGAGGACAAAGAAGTCCTATACGGTCCAAAATGCCCCAAACTCCATGCGGCCCCTCATTTGCTGTCTCAAACAGATTGATTCTATTTTGTGATCAAGCACGTGGCAAGTTGACCAAGTCTCAACCACCCAAATTTGTTGCAACAAAAAAATCTCAACAAACCACCAGCTGGCCTCCAAAGACCGATTCTTCATGTGTTGTTACAGCCATGTAGCCATGAGACCATCTATACGGCCCTAAATATGCTTCATCCCAAAATCATTACAAATAGCAGGGTACCATACCCATGCTAAGGGCTGGAAAAAAATCAAGAGCATTTCCTCAAGAGAAAAGACTATGTCTGATCGTCCAAGGAGGAAGGCAGAGTTTCTACACTTCTCCCGAGCCTCCACCGTCACCCCCAGAATCAAAACTAAACAATTGTACTTAGATTGTTTCATAGGATTTCCTTCTAGGATCTCTGTTATACTTTCAAGTTTGTAATCAAATCTAGTTCCTCTGTAGTTCTTGTTTTAATAATTAATGGCAAACAACCCGGAGCTTCAAAGGGCCATGATGCGGCAGTCGGATGAAGGAACTCTGACGGTTGATGGATGCAGTCAGCATGAATTTGATAGGTTCGAAATTTCCTTGCATATTCAATGGCATCTGATACCATAGTGGGCCAATAATAACCCATACGCCGGATACGATCTTGTAACTTAGGGTCAGGCTAATGTGCACCACATACCCCATCGTGGGCTTCTCGTAGTATTTGTTTTACTTCATCTCCAGTAAGACAATGTAAAATTAGACCATCAAATATTCTTCGATAAAGAGTCTTAGAAGTATGATTATAATAAAATCGAAGTGATCGCCTACGGATTGTTGTAGCTTCTTTAAAATCTTTAGGTAAAATATCATGTACCAGAAAATTAATAAAAGGTGCTCTCCAATCTTCACTAATGAAATTGATTTCAGTTGAATGGCTGAACTCAATATTTGAGTTATTCTCAAAATAAAATAACTCTCTATTAGTGACGACAATCATCTGTTGCCTTTTTACTGTGATTGCTAATACATCTGCCAGATTAGCCAATTCATCAGCCTCTATATTGCATGCCTGACGTACATGTTCAATGAAGAAACTCTTGAACGATATAGCCAGCCTAACTGCTGCTTCATGATATGGGACAAGATCCTGGTGTCGAACTTCATACGTACCTCTAACCTGATTGACAATCAGTTTAGAATCTCCATACACTTCAAGATATTCAATATCTAATTGTTTATCCAATTGGAGACCAATGAGTAGGGCATTGTATTCAGCTACATTATTAGAACACGACTCGTCTCAAGAATAAGCTCTTTGAAATCTAATCCTTCTGGTGAGACAAGAACGATTCTAACTCCAACGATAATGGCACCTTTTGGTCCTATTCTGGATGCATCGTCAAAGAATAAATGCCAGGTAAGAATTTCTTCTAAAATCATGTTGGATTTTAAAGTTTCATCTGGAATCTTATCATAGAGTTTAGATGTTTCGGGAATTGGATGAGCTGCCAGAAAATCAGCAAGAGCTTGACCCTTAACAGACTTTTGAGGAACATAAACCATATCATATTATGCTAATAATATGGCTCATGTAGCAAGCTTGGAATTGAGTGTACTGGGCTTTTTCATCAAAACCCAGAGAGGATTAACACTAGAAATAACATAAATAGTTTTGCCGGTGATATAATGTCTTATCTTTTGAACAACAAACATCAAAGCTAGACATTCTTTTTCCACTGGGGTGTATCGATGTTTAGCTACGATCATTGTACGGCTAAAATAATAGATAGCTTGTTCATGACCTTTTTTATTCTTCTGAGCTAATAAAGCACCTAATGAATTGTCCATTTCTCGAACATACATCACGAAGGGTATTCCTGAGACTGGAGGTACTAGAACTGGAGGGTTTATCAAGTACCGCTTTATGTCTTCAAATGCTTGCTGACATTCATCAGTCCAAATAAAAGATACACCTTTCTTCATGAGTTGAGTGAACGGTCTACAGCGTCCAGAGAGATTTGAGATGAATCTTTTGATGTACGCAAGCCATCCCGGGAATTCTCGTAGCTCTTTTAGGTTACGTGGAGGACACATCTCTTGAATGACTTTGATTTTCTCAGGGTCAACGTGTATACCTTTAGAGGTAATAACAAATCCAAGAAATTTTCCACTAGAGACTCCCAGGAATGACTTGGTGGGATTCATCTTGAGTTGATGCTGGCACATTAGATCGAATATAGTTCTCAAGTCTTGAATTTGGTCTTCCTTTAGATGACTTTTGACAGCAATATCGTCTATATAGAATTCAACTGTCTTTCGTAAATAATTACGGAAGATAGTACTCATGGCCCACTGATAAGTTATACCAGCATTTTTGAGACCAAACGGCATGACAATATAGTAATAGAATCCAAGAGGAGTGTGAAAACATGTATGTTTCTCATCTTTTGGATGCATATTGATTTGGTTATATCCTGAGAATCCATCCATAAAAGACATTCGTTCAAATTCGCAAGTATTGTCGATCATGACATCAGTAATCGGAAGAGAAAATTCGTCCTTATGACAAGCTTCATTAAGGTCTCTAAAGTCAATACAGATTCAAACCTTCCCTATTTTCTTCAAAATTGGGACAACATTAGCCATCAAATTCGGATGTTGTTCTTCTCTGACGAAACCACAGGCGATGAGTTTTTTGACTTCAACTTCTATGGCATCCATCATGTCAAGTCAAAATCGACGCTGTTGTTGCTTGATTTGCCTTGTATTCGACATAATATTGAGTTTATAGGTAGCAATCTGGGGATCTAATCCCGGCATGTCATCATAGCTCCAAGCAAATACGTCAATGTATTCCTCAATAAGTTGGATCAGTTCTTCTTTATCCACTTCAGGGAGGCTTTTGCTAACGAATATTGGTTTTGGAAAAGTTTCGTCTCCAACATCGACTTGAACCAATTGATCTTCAGTAGGTGGCTCACGTTGCTCGAAGCGAAGCTTCCATTGAGTATCCATCCTTTGTGTCCAAGGATCAGATTCAGAGGTTTCGGCAAAGTTTTTGTTGTCTTCCGAGAACTCGCCAGTTACCATGTTGGAAGATAGAGTTACTCGATGGACGTGTCCTACACTGGCATCTGAATCCCATGAAACAGAATCAGAAGAGTTAGATCGTTCTTCTTCATCGAATTCGGAGGCTTCTGGAGTCGGAATTGGCGAGGTATAACCCAATCTCCACTTCTTTTTACTGTAATATTATTGTAACTTTCCTTTTGGTGCGGGAATACGAATAGGAGTTCGCCTTCCTTTACCACCATTGAGACCAGCTTTAAAATTATATCCCATCTTTTGAATGATATCTTTTGATTGTTGGCTATAATGACGTAGTTGAAGTCTTTCGCTATCGTAATTTTCTTCTTCACTATCGAGCGTGATCTTATGTTATGTTCCTTTACTAAAAAGTATAGGAAGTTCATCTTTCTTCCTGGAAGAAACTAAGAAGAAGGAGTCCTGTATTGGTTCGAGCAATACTTCGTCTTGGAGAGGTTGAACTGCTACTATGGTATGTGGTTCAAAGTTATCTAGCATTTCTAAATAACATCGAGTATAATAAAAAATATCAGTATACTGTAAATTAGATGCTACTTTATTGATTTGTACATCATCATTTACAATAGGATTCTTAGCCTTGCCAGTAGGCTTAGTAAGGTTTATAACCAGAGGAGAAGAAGGAGGATTTTTGGCCTTAACAGGAGGCTTAGTATGATTGATAACCAGAGGAGGAGAAAGAGAAGGTTTGTTACGACGAAAGTCGATAACAAGAGGCTCAGAAGAGGTGAGCTCCCTTTGTTCCCTTTCTACAGCAAGAGGTTATTTGTTTTGAGAGGAAAGATGGATAGTCATTGCCTGAGAAGAAGAAGGATGAGTAGTACGTCCTTTGACGGAAATTATGAGAACATCTTTTTAAATATATTTATGATCTTCCTCACTATCCATCGCTAATACAACCTTCATGAACTCTTTCTTGTACATTCGAGAATCAGTACAATATGCTTCAATGCCCCTGAAAGGATTTAGGTCAGCTACTTCCTTCTGTACTTCTCCATTGACGTCCACATATTTGAAGAATTGGTGTAGAGTGGATGGTACAATGTTATGCTCATACAGAAAGGGTCTTCCCAGCAAGGCATTATAGGAGCCATGATTATCGATTACATAAAAAGTAACCGTTATACGAAGATTGCCTATTTGAACTTTCAGGCGAATATTTCCCAAAGGTCCACTTCTTCTAGAATTAAATCCCAAGATTGTCATGATAGTTGTTGAAAGATTATATACGGGAATCTTTAAAGCATCTAGTAAAGTATTTGGCATGATGCTGAGCACAGACCATTAGTCGATTAAGATGCGATCAACCTTCATAGTATCGACATATACTGTGAAGTAGAGGGGTCGGTCACGACAATTATATTCCAACAGCATATTATCTTGTGTAAAGGTAATGTTGGGCATCAGCTCCATCACACTATGACAATAAAAGCAAGTTACAGGCTCCTCATCTGGCTTCTTGAGGAGTACTAGATAAGCATCAACTTGTATCAAGGCTTCACTCAATGTCTCTCGGGTTTCTTTTGAGAGGCGCAGTAGTTCAAAAATTGATAACCTTGTTGGGGTATTAGCCACTTGAGCCAGTATATCAAAGTTATACGGCTTCTTAAGTCCTACAACTGGAGTCTTCTTTAATACTTTATCAAAGCGGACAGGCTGCTTTCCTTTGTCAGCTGTCGTTGGTTTGGGAAGAGTTGGTTCCACTAGAGGTGATGGAACATTGACAACAGGAGAAGATGATGCTAGAGGAGTCTCCGGATCTAGAACAGGGTTCTCTTGACCTTCTGAATAGTCTCTCAGGTAAATTCTTCCAGACCTGGTACCAGTTAAGGCCTCTTCTTCGGATACAGGTTCGAAGGACACCATATTGCAACTTTTTGCTTGGATCTTGCTTCTGAAAGGTTTCTTTTAACAAGATGAAGAGTTTATCCAGTAACCCAAACCAACCCGAGATTGGTTATATGAAAGGCATAGAGAAAGAGGTACTGAAGATTATTTTCCATGATTCAAGCCGGGAGCCTTTTGTAGATCATATCGCATCTTTGTCATTAGTTCACGAGACTGTGGACTATATAGATGAAAAGCTGGTTGATATTTGGCTTCTGGCTTTGATAATGTTGTCTCATAAGGGAAGAAATAAGAAGGATCTGCAGCAGAAGTCAAAGTGGTTGTTAAAGGTGGAAGACAATGTTCACCTAACAAAGTCATGTGACATGACCAATATTTAGTTGCTTTCTTAGAATTTAAAGAAGGTTCTTCAAAATCAGCTACTAAATCAGGATGAATCTATATGATTTCTCTTTTATCAGTAGACAAAGGGACAAGACCATCAGTTCGTGCAGGTGGGAGATTAACAATCTCCAAAGTAGTTCTCGGGATGGGAATGACGCCGTCCTGCACAACTTGAGCAGGAAAATTGCCAAACTGTAAAGAGACAACGTTAGCCGTTACCGTCTTTTCATCTTGTTGGAGAGTAATTGCACCAGAATTAACCATCTCCTGGATCTTACCTTTAAGCACATAGCATGCTCGAGTCGGATGTCCGATAAATCTGTGGTAAACACAATATTTAGGGTGGTCAGTTTTACCTACTTCATCTGGCCATTTTGCCTCTGGAAGTTGAAGCTTATTGCTCTTGATTAGACAATCAAAGATACTCATGACATCATCTTCGTTAAAAGAGTATTCTTCTTTCGGACGTGGTGCCCTCTGTGGTGCTGCTGTTGGAGTAGGTGTTGATTGACCTATGTTTACGGCTAGAGTTTCTTTACCTTTGACATTGATAGCCAAAGTCTCTTTACTCTTGCGGTTGTTCTGATGACCACCATTATTTGGTGTAGCATGTTCGTCTTTATCAAGATTAGGCATCTGAATACCTAATTGTTTAAACTTGTCAGCACTTTCTTCTGTCGTTTTGGCATTTACTATGAATGAAGGCCAGTCCTGGAATTATGTCAATCCAGTCCACATGCTAATTATAGGCAACATGTTTGACTTGCAAGTGTCTATAGTCAAAGCATATGGAGTTCCAAAGGCATTTTGAGTGCCTTACGACGGAATCATTCAACGAAGCGTTCAGTTGTTTCATTGTGTCATTGCTTAATTTTAATGAGAGCAAACATAGTCATGTCTTTTGTCCTATTATAAAATCGTTCCAAGAATATTTGTTTGAATCCAAAGAAATAGGTTATACAACCATCTGGCAAACTACGGTACCAATCGTAAGCTGCACATGTTAAACATCTGACAAATATCCTAATAAGTAGAGCATCATTTGGCTGGAGTTTATCAGTCATTACCTCAACGTGATTGAGGTACTGACTTAGAGATGTGCTGCCATCAAATTGCATAATAGTAGGGAATTTATATTTGGGAGAAAATTGGACTTCCTTTCATTCTATAGGATAAGGCTGCTTGATCCAAAGCTTCTGCAAGCCGTCTTTCTGTTTGAAAGCCTCAAATTGAGTACGTAAAAGTTTCACGGCCTCATTAGTATCTCCCGATGACTGTGGAACAGTAGATTGATTTGATATGTTAGGAGGGGGTACTGCATGATAAGTACCACCCCAGCATCAGATAGACTTGGAATAGCCTACACAGGTATGGAAGCGGTGTGAGGAGACTGTACCCCCAGACCAATTTTGACAAGAGCTGGTGTTGTTATAGGTTCTTGGGTCGGAATTAGATTTACGAATGGTGGAACCGTATATTGTGTCATAATTACTGCATGCATGCCTGTCATCATCTCAACCATGTTCTTCAAACTAGCCTCTAAAGCAGCAATTCTCTGCTCTTGATTATTAGAACTGGAAGCATCTTGATCTTTTGTGATGACATAAGCAGTCACCTCTCTAGCCATTGAAGACGAGCTAGTGGAAAAGATGGTCCTTTCGGAACTTTTACTATCATCATCAAAGTCATATAAGGAACCACCCCAGAATAAGTGATAGGGATATTGGAATTAGGAAGATTCCTTTGACCGATTGTTTTTTGGTCGGAAGGAAGATTACTTTGACCGATTGCGTCTCGGCTTCTTGATCTAGTATATTGGTATATTCCTTCGCCGGATTCATGAATCTGAACTAAATATTATTGAATATGATTACGGGATGCATTACGTCTCGGGCATTTTTTACCTCCAGTACTTCGTGATGTCATATTGACAGAGGCATACAATAATTCATCTTCATCCTGTATCATTTATTGAGGAACCTGAGAGTAATTCAGACGGTCAAAGACAGACCGTTTAGCTATTTGACAGCAGCATCTGATAACTACCTCATGGAGATGGTTACAGTGATGTTCTTGGGAATGCATTGGATGAGACAGATTTGGGATCTTCCGCTTCTGTTTAAGAACTTCACGGAGATCGGTTACAACATCAGGATTAGAAGAGGTCGAAGGAACATATTATTTAATGATATTAGGAACATGATTCATATTCTTGAGATGTCCCATTCCTTGAGGGTACAATGAAGTGCTGAGTTGGTTAGCATAAGTAAAAGGATTCTTGATTTTAGAAGTCCGCTTCTGGCGCAAGTTAGCTAATGGCGCAGTCTGTTTGCATTTTGCTGAAGTAGGTGTTGAATGGCGCCAGTTGAGATAGTTGTGCAGATCAGATAGATCTGCTACTTGTGTATCTGTCTGAGATTCTAGTAGTTTACCCTGCTTGGATCTTGAGATGAGTAGGGTAGGAAGATCCGTAGTTGCATTTTTGGGATTTGGCAGAATTCTTTTTTGTGTTGTGCAACATGTTCTCATGTGCTTGCTCTGGTGCAATTGAGTGACATAAATTTCAGTTTGAACAGAACCCATTTTCTTAGTAGAGATTTGATCGTCTTTATTCAGAGGAGTAGAGTTCCTGTCTAAAAGAGTTTTCACACTGAGTGACGCGTGGGCGCCATCAGAGATAGTTCCTACCGAGTCTAGGACTGGAGAAAATAAGGGAGTAACCAAAAGGCGTTTTCCTTTGTTTTGTGTCGAAGAAGCAGTAGACGTGGGTTGTGCATGAGTTCTAGTTGACCGAGAAGCATTCTGCGTAGGTTGCACAGGAGTTCTGATTGACAGAGAAGCCTTCTGCACAGGTTGAGCGGGAGCCATGATTGGCCGAGATGCCTTCTGTGCAGGTTGCACGGAAGGAATTATTGGCCGAGAGACAGACTGCACAGGTTGGCAGGATCCATGGTTGGCCAAGAGATAGATTCCGCAGGTTACACAGGAGCCATGGTTAGCCGAGAGATAGATTGCGCATGTTGCGCAGGAGCCATGGTTGGCCGAGAGATAGATTGCGCAGGTTGCGCAGGAGACATGGTTGGCCGAGAAGACTTGGGAGTCCACACAATGCGCCTTTTGCTCCTAGCAACAACGGCGGTGCGCTTGATACCCCCAGCATTGATCATTGCCTCGTAAGCGGTTTGGTCGACTTGAATGACCAAAGTCTTCTGCGTCTTGCCGATCAACGTAGTATCACATTGAGTTGTCACTTTCTCGTCAGAGGAGAAACTAGTACCCAGCAGAGTCGTCATTTTGTTTGCAAAAATAAAAATTTAGATTTCTACAAACTAAGAAAGATTAAAAAAGTATAATTAATTTCTGGGGAAGTACAACTATTGGAATCTGATCAGAAGATGATCACTTTATCCCTTGGACGATGTGATATCGAAGACACGAGCCTCTGAAGGATGCAACAGCACTTTAGCAGGAGATTACGATCATTAGTGATTATTTGAGACTGATTTGAAACTCTATTTATAGAGTTCTTGAAATAACTGTTTAGCAATTATTATGGGTTGCACGCGCCTCAGGTTGCGCGCCTGTTCATTTGTATGAGCGGTTACACCAACTGCTGTGGATGCATGGCATCGTTTGAGTGAGATGCGCGTGGTCGTTGACAATATAGTAGGCACATTCTGCAAAGTTAGTGGCTTGCATGCCATATCACCATATTCTGAATACTGTTTGATCACCTTGCGCGAGCTTCATCAGGTTACGCGGGGGTACAATGTAGTAACTTGCTCGAGCGGTTGTACCAACTGCTGGGGACGCGTGGCATCATTTGAGTGAGATACGTATCGTCGTGAGCAATGTAGTGGACACGTTCTATGAAGTTAGTGGCATGCGCGCCACGTCACCCTGCTCTGGACGATCACATTGCGCGAGCTTCATCAGGTTGCGCGGGGGTACAATATAGCAACTTGTGCGTATACACAACCTCGAGCACTTGACACGGTTTGTTTAAACCAATGGCCCCCTAAGATAGGGACAAAATCCAACTTCAGGAATAGGAACAGAATCTACTCGGGTTCATCCAATCAATGTTAAACGCACGCCACGTGTTGTTTACTCAGTTATGTTGATAACTCCCCAAGATCTTGATAAAAGAGAATCCCAGTGTCTGCCACGTGTCAGCTCAGCAGCAGCCCTTACCGTTCAGCCTCAAAATTCTATCTTAACTCCACGTCCAGCATTCCTGCACAATCCTTATGCATATCTTATATGGGCTCGTCTATAAGTAGAAGAAGTTTTTCTTCAATCAAGAGGCTTCTAAATCTTCAGTAACTTCGGCGTCCTCTTGATTGGAAATCCAGAGTTCCAATCACAAGAACCAGAAAGTCAGAGCAAGTTCAACTCGTCGTCGGATCGTCAACGAAGTAAAGGAGCCGCTGCAGTACCCGATCTCTACCATCACACTTCCCCATAAATTTTGTACTTAGATCTCCTGTCTATGAATTGATTGTACTCTTTTACACATTTAATATATAAAAATTTTGGATAACCTTTTGTCAGGAAAAACAAGATGGCGACTCTGTTGGGGACTTCCTTCTCCTTCAACGAGAATGTGGTGATACAATCTGACGACAACTTGCTAGGATCTTCTCAAAAGATGTTGGTCATATGTTTCGACCAGCAAGCTTTTAAATATCTCAATTCTGGAGAGAAGTCGAGTCCTTCGAAGTAGTTCATAAAACCAGAGAAGACTCGACTTACAGGGTGCCAAAAGCGGCTACGACGAGCAGCACGATGGAGAGGACTGCGCTCTAGAACCCCCTGAACAATGAAGTCCCGAAGAAGACTTCGACTACTGCTACCGTGCCACTTTGTTCTGTCCTCGCTTCTGAAAAGTGCAACAAGGAGTGCGGCTCCCCTGTGGCGGGCCTGACAAAGGCATAGCGTCGAAAGAAGCGTGAGGCCCACCCGCTCAAGGAGGAAGCTGTGCAGGCAAGAACTTCTACATTTGACAGAATTACCTACCCTTTCGGTACGGCTATGTTGGATTCTGAACGTTACGCAGCTTTTCCGAGTAACGAGAAGAGATCCAAGGCAATACGTGCCTTACATGGCCAAAGTGCTACGCCAACCAATCAGTTGGACTCTGAATACTATGCACCTTTTAGGGGTAGTAGGAAGAAATCTATGACAGCACGTGCCTTGTGCGATCAATATACTTTGTCGGCAGTTAACCAAAGGCCCGCGTTAACAGTCACGCATGCAGCCAACAGAAAGCTATACAAAACTGGTGTAAGTGCTTCGATGCCTCAACCGGTAAAACCTCGTTATCACTCAGCTGCTCATGAGCACAACTCATGCCAGGGGGTACATACTTTGGAGATAAACTCGTGCAAGCAGCGTTGCTATGAACATAGAGTGAGTCTGCCTTAGCAACAACTTTCTGATCATGACCTAAGCGTATCTCATGCGCAGGAACTGAGAAGAGGGAAGCTACCTTTATATTCTCACTCCTGCGTGCAACTTTTTTGCGTGCACGAAAATAATATATGAGTAGAGAACACGATAATTCCCCACAAGCATAAGGTGAAGGAGTCTACGACGCAGGACATGTCTAGACCAGGGCACACCTGCACCAAGATCACCATCAACTGTTGTTGTTACCAAACAGTCGCATCGCCACCGAAGAGGCGGTCCGTCTTCCAAAGACTACGACCGATGGCATCTGCACACCAGAGATTGTCAAGCACAAAAGAAGATGAACCCCACGTTGCTTTATGCAACGCGGCACAGGGTTCTCCCCCTCTCATGAAACTCTCAAAGAATCCTTCCATTTTGGCCAACAAATCTAAAAGTCGACCTGGGGATAGCAAGACGGCAGTGTCCCGTACTGGTGTGTTCCAACACGCGCTCCAAATTTGGATCCTTGCTGCAAGAAGATGATGTTGCAGCTACAACATTAGCTGGGGGTATCCAGCCCTCTACCATTCATGATAAACCTTCGTTCCAACCCAATGAAGGATTGTATGACACAGACATCTCAGTGGGTGCTAGCTGCTAAAAAGCTGGGGGTAGCAATAATAATGAATCCGAAGATGATTGTAATCTATATGTTTATCCTCAAGATGATGGAACTCGGGCATCTGAACCAGAGAGCGAAAGATACAATATTCCTTCTACCTATCCCTATATGATGTCCATTTTTATGGCTGAAGGTGATAACACGGAAACCAACAAAGGATCCAATCATCAAAAGCGTAAAGAGGCCCTTGAGACAGGTCTAAATACGTTGAATGACACTTTGCAAACCTTGACTCCTGTCATCCTGGAGATTAAGGAGAAATTGATGCCCAATGTTCCTATTCTTGCAAACCAAGACCCAAGGACTAACGGCTGGTCCAATGCGCCTCACATCTTGTGCCAAGCAGTGTCGCTGGCATCTACTCCGTCAACAATGGGACCTGTAATGTCGAATGAAATACAGCAGGCCCTCAAGGAAGTATACGCTCGCCATGATGCCAGAGAAAAGCGAATAACACTCCAAAAGATGGGGATTTGGCAACCATATCATGCCAAATGGGATAATGTGATCTATTCTCCCAAATACAATCCACAGACGCCTACGTCCTTCGAGGCAAAGAAGTCTTCCCATCGATACTTGAGGTACTTTGTCTCATTTACAGGGTATCTACTGAAGTATAATGCTCTGCTTATAAACATATTTGTAGGAGCTCTTTAAGGGGTGGCCTATGAATAGTTTTGTAGCCTTTCGGATAATTTTATTTCGTCATTCGAAGACTTGAAGCACCTATTCCTCAACCGTTTCTATGAAGGGGAAATGGACATGACAATGTCGACTCTCATGGACATCGTCAGAAGGAGAAGGAACTTGTACGCGCATACATTGAGCGCTTTCGTTAGGCAGCTCTGAGGTTACCTCTGGTATACCTAAGCCCATGCTTATGGACTCATGCTGCAAGAACATGCTTCCTGCAATCAAATTGTGGCACAGTGCTCTATGCGTGGAATGGACGCCTTTCATTACAGAGGTGGACGTAGCCGAAAGAAAAGCTCGGGACGCACAATTGTTGGGACTGAATTTTCCCTTTTTTAGGATAAAGGGAAGCGCTCATCTGGCAATAATCCTGCCCACAATGATGGAAAAGGGAAGCAAGCCCTAACCATAAACATCTCCAAAGGTTCAGTAACAATAAACCCGAAGAAGGTTGAAGCGCAGAGGCCGAAAGGGACCTATTCCTTCAACAGTGAAGATACGCTAGAACTCTTCGATATGTTGACAAAGGGTGGCAAGCTTCAACATCTGCCACCTAAGCGTCCCAACGAAGTGGGAAAGGTGGACAATCTAAAGTACTGTCACAATCACCAGTACATTCACCATTCAACACGTGACTGCTATGTGTTGTAGAGATAGATCCAGAGCCTTATCAACACCATGGTCATCTAATTCGACTATAAGGAAAAGACTGTCACTGCCAACATGGTTACCCTCCAGTTCAAAAGTTTTCCAAAAATAGAGACTTAAGACGGTGTCAGCCCCATCCCAAGGGCGACAATGGAAGTAGTCAACCTTCTATCGGCTCGCAACAATGCTCAAGGCATCATCCTACTTAAGATACCCCGAGGCAAAGTTATGTGGATCCGTCCTGATCTTGCCCCAGATATGATGCGGACTGCAGCATGCTCTGTCAAGGAGAAGAAAGTCAAGTCGTGTTGTATAGTTTCTACCTCGATTGATGACACTTTGGTTACCATTCGTTCGACTCACCAGCGAGAGGATCACTAGGCTTTGGAGGAAGAAGTACCTCCACCCGCTGCTCCCACTGCACCCGATGCATCGAAAGCAAGTCCATCTCAAGCCCCTACGACAGCTAAGCAGAAGAAGAAGGAGGTTCACTTTGAAAAACATCTAAGGAAAGACTCGGCAGTAGGGCCGATCAAACCCTACAACTTCGATATATTAGCTCAGCTTGCCAATACTTCAGCACGGCTGTCACTCTTCGAGCTCCTCCATCTCTCCAAAGAGACTCAAGCAGCCCTCAACGAAGCTTTATAAAATGCTGACTCCTTCCTCACTCAGGTGCAGCCACCCAAGGAGGATCCTGTCGCATGCCCACTTTATTATAGTATGGTCGAGGTGATTCCTAACATCACCTTCACTCAGCAGGACATGCTACTAAAGAACAACCGGCACAATAGACTCCTGTACTACACTAGGTACGTTGGTGCCACTAAGGTCGATCACATCGACATCAACCATGGCTCTTCTCTTAGCATCATCCCTTGGAGTTTACTCCAAGCTTTGGGGATTCCGATGCATCGGTTGACCGTGTCAAATACTATAATCAGCAGCTTTAACGCTGGAAAGAATGAGCCCTTGGGCAAGATTTGCCTGAAATGACAAATAGGCGATCTCCAGACAGACGTGACTTTCTACGTCATTGATGCTGACATAAACTACAACATGCTATTGGGTCGACCATAGATTCATGAATACATGATCGTACCATCGACTCTCCATCAATGCATAAAGTATATGGCCATCGATGGGACTATTAAGATCGAATTCGCTGACATAGACCCATTTTGAGGACTCGAAGCATACTGTACACATGTTAATCTATAAAACTTAGTCCCACGGGATGATAACGCCAATGATGATGACGATGTGGGCAAAATTGTATCGAAAAGCACGACTGTCAATGAAGAACCCTTGAGGGTTCGATTGAAGGGGAAGTCTCCCCAAACACCAGCCCCTCTTATCATCAAGCTTCGAGGAAAAACTCCCACTCGATCATCCTCGACGATATCAGCTGCTAGCCCGAAGCCCATGCAAATAAGGCTCCCTCGTAAGGCCCTAAAGCCAGCTCCGAGGTCGCAGGAACCTCCGACTTATTGGCCCATTGGTCATGGTCAAACCTGATTTTAATAATTGATCAAACTCTGTCTCGATATACGGATCAGGTGTTTACTCAAGACATTTTGGACACTTGGATACTGACCAAGATCAGATATCTACTCAGTTCAAGACCGAAGCTATGCTTGTTGTCACGACCCGCACCCAGCGTAAGGGTACGAGAAGTGGGTACGTCCAGCCTACGCCGCAGTATCGGCAGTAGATCGTTGTCCTAGGTCACAATATCTAACACAATCTAGAATATGCTTCGAAAGGAGAACAATATAATAAGTAATCTCAATCACAACTAAGATGGAAAAGAAGATAAGATAATCTCAATACAGAGAGAGAGAGAGAGTCACAAATATAAATAAGTCTCGGTATAAATCACACCATAAATAACATCTCAAAACAACCACAATATCTCAATGACTAGATAAAGATATAAGTCTAATCTAAACTCATGGCAAGTCCTCAGCGACTACTGGATCCTGCTGAGGGTCCAGGTCACCTGTGTCAACTAGGCCTGCTCTATAGTAAGTGTCACAGCAATCCTCATCATCTGTAATATTTCAACAGGTCCAGTCTGGACAGGAACAAATACATATCTCTCAAACAGATCATAACATGAACAAAAATATGAAATAAGCTATAAAATAATATACATGAACTGCTGATAAAGAAATAAGACAGTAAAAGAGAACATGGTATATGGAAATAGATATACATGATATAATAAGAGAACTGAACTAACTACGTGGTGTAGAGCATAATCTGGTTATGTAAACTGGCTTAGGTTATACATGACTTAATCTAGTTTGGAGTTGTACATGATAAGGATATAGATCACATAACCAAATAAATACTCCTCCTGCCCCAATCAATACACAAGGATCTGTCCAGGTTATGTTATTGCACATGATAGTAGTATGTCACATGGATAGCTAGTCCACATGAACATAGGATTATACATGAAGGCTCACATGATCAAGAGTGTACATGAATGTCACATGAGTGTACATGAATAAATACGAATACAATGAGTATACGATACGCATGATAAAGTATATGAGCACAATATATCCGATGTATTTGAGGGGATAACATCGCATGAAGAGATCCATATAGTACTAATTCGTGATTACATCATGACAGCAATAAGTAAATTACTCTATAATAAGTAAATATGTCCAAACAAAAATAAATCGGTTAGAGAATGTACTCGCCTGGCAATTCAAGCTGCTGATGAGGAAGTGCAACTGAACTGGAGTTATGTAATCCTATTTAAAACAACCACAAGTCACAACAAGGTCTACAATATCATAAGGAATGCCTACAATGCAATTCTACATGATTCTAGGTTCTTCTAGGTTAAAGTCAACCCTTGATCAACTCTGGTCAAACTTGGTCAACTGAAGGTCAATTAGTCCGTTTACTAATTTTTAGGTCAAGCACAAGTTTTCAAGTCATTCTAAGTTCATTTGAGTCGATTTGGATCAAGTTTGACCCAAAGTTGACTTTTGTTAACTTGGTCAACTTGTCGGTCGACTCGGCCATTCTAGGCTCCTTAGGTCAATCCTAATCTGATTCAATACTCCCTAGGTTGCATTCGCAAGCTTGTGAAGAGAGATTGTGTGTGTGTGTGTGTCGAGCCCCTAGAAAGTTTAGGTATAGGGCTTCGTGCTCATGCTCCTGGAACGGGTCCTCGACGCACCGTGTCCGCGTACGAAGGCCGTGTCAGCGGCACTTTTCAGCCGCGTGCACGGTGCAGGCTGAACCGTGCGCGCAAGATTTCTCCACGCACGCTTGATGAAATGACGTGAAATTTTACGGACATATGGGCAGAGGTTGCCCCCACGTGCTCATAAATTTTTCACGTGAAACGGAGCCCTGTCCGTCGAGTTATGACGCTCGAACAGCAGGACATGCACGGGACCGTGCATGGGACTCGTGCGCGTGTCCGTGTCCGATTTGGACACTAAAATTGTGTCAATTTCATATTCGTCTTCACAAAAGTTGTTACAAATAATATTAGCAAGGGATTCGTGAAAACAGAATCAAAAAATAATACTTTTCAGTTCTAAGTGACATTTCGTCGAACACGTGTTCTATAAGACCGACACGTGTCTGATACAGCTATCAAACGAACTCACAAGCCTAACAAACTTCATGCACAAGTCTGGGATATCTATGTGGATGCTAAAATGCAAAAATTCCAAAAGGAACTATGGTAGAACGAGGTTTACCTATTGAGAGTCAAAATCTCAATAAAAGTGAATCCTCGATCGCTTCGACGACCCATTTCTCCTGAGCAAACACCTCAACTCCTTGCTAGCAATGCTCCAGTAAGTTCTCCTCCTCCCCACGATTGCAACGTAATTCATTTGGCATGAATCGGATGCCGGATGAGAAAGTTAGGGTTTTGAAGGGAAATAGAAACTAGGGTTGATCATGGAGGCTATATGATTTCTTCAAAAATGAGGGGGGCTGCTGCTATGCTTGGCCAGCCATGGGTAGGGGGTTATTAGGGTTAGGGTTAAGTCATGGGCCAAGCTCTCTAAGTTGCTACAAAGGCCCAATGACAAAAGGCTTTAAAGGCTTAATAAAAAATAACTTAAAAAATCCTTAAATAATTCTAAAAAATAGATAAAATTCTAAATTAAACTTAAGTCAATAATAAACCTAATTACATTATTTGGCTTCTAAATATGGTTGACTAAGGTTAAACCATCCTGGTCCTATCAAAACACCAATCCAATTCATACAGCAGTCAATCTAATTAATATTTAAATAAATTCAAATTAATGTACTATGTGTAAAATACCCTTAATTAGAAAAAATGAGTGTGACACTTGCCACTCGAGACTGTATTTTTTTATGCAATATAATTTTTACTTTTATTGAGTCTAGGAATATATTGTACACCAAGTCGTACTGGCAAATAGGCTATCCAAAATCGTTTTCAAAAATGACCTATGTTTTGAAAAATATCTCTTTTTTACAAAAGCTTCTGAAGGATTTCAAAATGCCCAAAAATATTTTCTTAAAATATTCGTGACCAACCCCCCGCCTCTTTCGCCCCCCCCCCCCCCCCCCCGGCGCCTCCTTCCGCTACGGGCGCGGACGTCCTCCCGGAGCTCCCCTCCTCCGCACCTTCCTCGGGCTCCCTCCCCCCTCCCGTCGTCTGCCCCGTCCCGCCTCCCTCCTCTTCGGCAGTGGCCTACTGTCAATACCATCCACCCTACTGTGGTACTGGGTCTCCGTCCCAGCCCAGTCGACCGCGACCCACTAGCCATATTCCGTCCCTGGAGGTGCCGGCCTCCCTTCGACGATGCAGTGGGGGTCGCTCCCTTACTGCTAGTTTCTGCCTCCGTCCAGGGCCCTCGGCCGGTGCCCGTGCGGTCAGCGCCCTCCTCCTACCGGACGCTGGCCTTGGCACACCCTGGCCGCAGTCGCCCACGGTCGTGATTGTCGTGTCGTACGAACCCCGCTTCATCTAGCCCCAGGCGCCACTCCTCCGGCGCCGAATCATCCCCTCCGATGGATCCTCCCTGCCGGCCCCTCGTCGCCGTAGTTTTCTCACTCCGATGGTCTGGAGCTGTCCGCAATGGTCCCCGGTCGAGTCCCCCCTCCCCCGGGGGTCGAGCTTCTCTTTCTCGCCCCGCCGCCGGCTCAGCTCCCACCGCTCGCCGTGATGGATCCCCCGCCCTCTTCTCCTTCGTCCCCGTCCCTCCGCACTCCTCCCGGCGATTCGCTCCCCCTATCCCGCCGGGGCTTACCCATCCGCCTCCACTGCCAGGGGCGACCTTCGCCTCCCTGGGCATCGTCCCTCCTTTCCATGGCGGTGGCTTGGACTCGCTCCACCTCCCCTGGGCGGCGGCGACCACCCCTCCCTCGCCGTCCTCGGTTCGTGTGCGGTGGGATCGAACCCAGCGCGGGGGGCTCCCCTGTCCTCGTCCTGCGCACTGTCCCTCGGGCCGTGCGCCCTCCCTTGAGCAGCGTGCCCTCGGGCGGTGTACAGCTCATCGGGCCGCGCGCACCCGTTGGATTATGTGCTCTGTTGTTTTTTTGGGTTCCGAAAATTCAAAATTCGAATTTTGAATTTTTATTGGTTCTTGAGTCCTTTTTTTCGTTTTAGCCCTTTTCTTCAAAGCCTTTTGTGGCTTGGCTCTGATCCAGTTGTATTGCTCTTGTTGTGTTCTCATTTTCTATAATAGTCCTCTTTAAAATATATATATATATATATATATATATATATATATATATATATATATATATATATATATATATATATATATATTTTTTTATATATATATATATATATATATATATATATATATATATAAAAAAAAAAAAAAAAAAAAAAAAAAAATATATATATATATATGTATATATTGTTGACACAAAATTACAGTCAACCATATATTGATACAATTGACAACATGATACTTGTAATATTTTAATACGATACATGAAGACTGAATTCAGTACAAGCCAAACGACAGCTCGCACCTGCAATGCTTCATAGTTTGAGTATGTATTTTACATTTTTATTTGAGTCTAGACTTATATAAATTGAGCTGTGCTGAGCATTTTGAGACTTAGACTAAACCTATACCTCAAACCAAAAGCCCCACCAAATATCCAAATAGTCCATTGGCCTACTGGACCTATTCTGTGCTCTGGAGACAGAGTTCGGGCCGAACTCTGCCTCCACACAGAGTTCGGGCCGAACTCTGCCTCCTAAAATCCAGGACCCTAATTTTTAGGGTTGGCTGGATGCAAGTTGTCCAACGGCCAAATTTTTGAATATTCCAACCAGAATTCTGGCAAAATTCTGCATGTATGGTATCCTATAAATATGCCATGAATTCTCTCATTTTTAATCATCCAATCTTCTCTTCTCTCTAAAGCCTTATACAAGCCATACCCTTCTCATCTACTAGCCACAAGCTCCCTAAGCCTCAAAGTGCTCAGTACTTTTCAGTTAGGAGTTTGTATAAGTGTTCAAGAAGTAGCTTAGAAAATTCCAAGACTCGCCACCGCGATCTCTGTAAGAAGTTGACGTGCTCTTCTGAAGAAAAGGCACGGGGTGTAACTACTATTTCACAAATAGTGGATTTAATCTTGAGCTAGAGTTCTCAGGCCTGGACTAGTCCTCCACGAGGGAAACAAGGTTAAAATTGGCTGTGTTTGCGTATGCTTTTTTGCTCTTTACTATTTCTGTATTTACTCTGATTATTTATTGTTGGTGAAAGAGTTTAATTTTTAATTGGACATTATTGTCATAAACTCTATTCACCCCCCTCTAGAGTTGCCTATTTGTTCTTCAATTGGTATCAGAGCTCTGTTCTCTCAACAAGGACTAACATCCTAGAGCTGATCCATGGCAACCACACAATCCATGATTTCCAATCACGGTGAAGGGCAGTCCACTCATAGGCCTCCCCTATTTGATGGAACTAACTACACCTATTGGAAAACAAGGATGAGTTTTTATCTTAAGTCGCTAGACTTCGACATGTGGACCATTGTTACCGATGGTTACAAAAAGCCCGCCCGGATAGTTGTCAATGGTGATCACGTTGAGAAATCATATGACAAATATTCTGAAGATGAAAAGAAACAGGCGAGTCTAAACGCGAGAGCTATTAATACTTTATTCTGTGCTATAGACAGGAATGAGTTTAACAGGGTCTCAACATGCACCACCTCTCACGAAGTATGGAGACTTCTAGAAGTGACGCATGAAGGAACCACTCAAGTGAAGGAGTTAAAAATAAGTCGTCTCACTCAAGAATATGAGGCTTTCAAGATGAAGCCAAATGAGACGATCACACAAATGATTACAAGATTCCTCGACATCATCAACCCCTTGTCTTCTCTCGGCAAACAATATACAAATTACGAGAAGATCCGCAAGATACTTAGGGGCTACCAAAGATTTGGAATCCTAAGGTGACAGCCATCATAGAAGGAAATGATCTCATGACTATGTCCATGGAGACTTTGATGGAAAAGCTGATGACTCATGAACTTGACCTCAAAGACTTCGAAGAGCCTGCTCCTAAGACAAAGGAGATTGCCCTTAAAGCTCACCGACGAAGGGCTGATCCTGAAGAGACAGATGACGACAACTCGGAATGTGAAGATCAAGCTCTCCTTGTCCGCAACTTCAAGAAATTCCTTCGCTTCAATCGAAGAAAGAAGGAACCACAAGAAGATGACGAAGAAGAGCCAACATGCTACGGTTGCAAGAAGACTGGACATGTTCGAAAAGACTGTCCATTCACAAAGAAAAGCAACCGATATGAGAAACCATACAAGAAGGCCTCCTCAAAGAAATATGCCAACAAAAGCATTTGGCATGAAAGCGAAGCTAGTGACTCCGAGGAAGAAAAGGACTCTCCTCAAGACACCGCCAATGTTTACCTAATGGCTACATCCGACAAGGTAACAAGCGAAACTCTCGATGATTTCACTTTTGATGAACTTGGCGATGTATTCAATAATTTACTCAATGACCACAAGAAAGTCATTGGTAAATATAAACACGCCAAGAAGAAGATCAAAAGTTATAAAGTCGAGATTCAAAGACTCTCTTCATTGCTTGATAGTAGTAAAGACACTTCACCCACGGATGTCATAAATGAGGTATCTAAGCTTAAATTAGGCCTACATGATGCCGAAGCACGTATTGAAAAGCAAACACAAAAGATCACAGCACTCAATACTGAGATCGTTGAAGAAAAGAATAGACACAAGATCTCTATCACTAAGATTTATGGTTTGAATACTAAGATTAATGAACTGCATGCTGTCTCTAAAAAATTAGAGACTAGATTGGGAAAACAGGTTGCTCAACCTCAAACCCAATCACATGAGACACAAACAAAGCATGACACTACTCATACTAGTCAAACACGTCATCTACCTGCAGCACGTAATCATGCTTATATGTACGCCCACTTTCATAAAGCACACAAACCATATGCACGTAGAAATAATTTTCATATGACACATAATCACCATGTTACACATAGATACAATCATCACTATGTTGCACATAAACAAAATCACTATCACACTGCTTATGGACATAATCATCATCCTGCAGCCACATATAGTCATCATCATACTCCACACCACTCTTACCATGCTACATATAGACATCATCATCATGCTACTCCACACCACTCTACATGTAGACATCATCACCATGCTACTCCATACCACTCTACATATAGACATCATCAACATGCTCCTAACATAAATAGGAATGCTATTTGTACTTATTGTGGATTACATGGACATACCTCACCATAATGTAGAATTAGGAGATTAGTAGATAGGAACATATATGCATGGTTGTCGAAAACTAACTTTTCAGGACCCTCAAAAACTTGGGTACCAAAGGTCACATCTACTCTTGATGTAGGTGGACCTTCCCTCCTCAACTAAGAGTAAGTGGATTCTCGATAGTGGATGCTCGCGACATATAATAGGAGACGCAATCTTTTCGCATCACTATCGATGAAGAGGGAAGGGTATGTATCCTTCGGCAACAACCTAAAAGGGTATATTATTGGTAATGGTACTATAGGTCATCCTCCTTCACCTGTAATAAAGGATGTCTGCCTAGTGATCGAGTTAAAGCATAACCTTCTCAGCATAAGTCATCTTGCTGATCATGGATATGATATTAACTTTGGAGAAAATAAATGCTACATTTATGATAGGTCAACAGGAGACATTGCTTTTGAAGGGATAAGAGAGGATAACATTTACATTTTCTATCTGTCTAGAGATACTAACAGTGCAGGAAGATGTCTCTATGCTCACAAGGATGAAAGATTACTATGGCACTAGCGTCTTGGTCATGCCAATATGGATACTATATCCAGGCTATCGACCAAGAAGCTAGTTAGAGGCTTGCCCGAAATCATATTCAAAAAGAACACGGTATGTGCCGAATGTGAATTGAATAAGGCAACCAAGTCCTCATTTAATTCCATAAACTCTGTAAGTACTACTAGACCCTTGCAATTACTTTATATGAATTTATTTGGCCCTAGTAGAGTAGCCAGTCTTGGTGGAAAACTCTACGCTTTTCTTATAGTTGATGACTTTTCTAGATTTACTTGGGTTTTCTTTCTTACAAATAAAGGTGATGCCATTTCAGTTTTCAAAATATTTGCTAAAAAGGTTCAAAACGAAAAAGGCTACATGATTACTCGAATCCGAAGTAATCATAGAGGCGAATTCAAAAATAGTGATTTTAAAAAGTTTTGTGATTTAAATGGTTTTAATCATCAGTTTTCTTGTCCAAGAACTCCTCAACAAAATGGTGTTGTGGAGCGGAAGAATAGGACTCTTGGCGATATGGGTAGAGTCATGTTAAATAAATTCTCTCTTTCGAAATATTTTTGGGCTGAAGCTGTCAGTATAGCGTGCCATATTTTAAATAGGGTGCTTATTCGTCCTATTACGAAGAAAATACCCTATGAGCTTTGGTTTGGAAGAACTCCAAATGTTTCATATTTTTGAGTTTTTGGTTGTCGATGTTTTATCCTTAACACCAAAGACAACTTAGGCAAATTTGATGCCAAAGCTGACGATGGTATATTCCTTGGCTATGCGGCCAAGAGCAAGGGATATAGAGTGTTCAACAAACGCTCATTAATTATGGAAGAGTCTACTAATGTGACTTTCGATGAGGATAACAGTGCAACAACTACTCTTGATGATGATGTTGAGCCATCAACTTCTACTCCAATGAATACCACCACTGAAACCAATTCTCTGGAGGGCTTGCCAAAGAAATACTCTTTCAAGCCGTCACATCCAGAAAATTTGGTTATAGGTGAGGTTTCACGCGGAGTAAGTACTAGATCATTATTAAGAGACTCCATTGCTAGTACTGCCTTCATTTCACAAATTGTGCCAAAAAATATTGTAGAAGCTTTTAATGATGAATTTTGGATTTCTGCCATGCAAGAAGAACTCAACCAATTCGAGAGGAGCCAAGTTTGGGAACTTGTTCCTAGGCCGGTAAATCACTCGATTATTGGTACTAAATGGGTTTTTCGAAACAAAGTAAATGAAGATGGTTCAGTTACACGCAACAAAGCTCGTCTAGTAGCTCAAGGATACAACCAAGAGGAAGGTATCGACTATGATAAGACGTATGCTCCTGTTGCGAGATTGGAATCCATTCGGATGCTTTGCGCATTTGCTAACTTTCAAGACTTCAAATTGTTTCAAATGGATGTTAAAAGTGCTTTCTTGAATGGATTTATTAAGGAGAAAGTTTTTGTAAAATAACCCCCTGGTTTTGAAAATTATAAATTTTTTGACCATGTTTTCAATCACAAGAAAGCGCTATATGGCCTCAAACAAGCCCCTAAAGCTTGGTATGAACGTCTAAGCAATTTCTTGCTTGAAAAAGGTTTTTCAAAAGGGAAAGTTGACACTAAACTTTTTATAAAATCTTTCAAAGACACTATTCTCTTAGTAAAAATTTAAGTTGATGATATTATATTTGGTTCTACTGATGAAACTCTCTGTCAAGATTTTGCCAAGTGTATGCAGACCGAGTTTGAGATGAGCATGATGGGGGAGCTCAATTACTTTCTTGGACTGCAAGTCAAACAAACATCAAATGGAACTTTCATCTGTCAGTCAAAGTATACAAAGGACATGCTGAAGAAATTCGACCTTGACAACGTCAAACCAATCAGCACTCCAATGGCTACTACAACTAAACTAGAACCAGATGAAAGCGGCAAACCTGTGGATCAACGTAAGTATCGAGGTATGATAGGCAGTCTACTTTATTTAACTGCTAGTCGTCCTGATATTATGTTTAGCGTTTGCCTGTGTGCTAGATATCAAGCTAATCCTAAGGAATCACACATGACTGCTGTTAAGCGTATCTTTCGATACCTTAAGGGTACGGTTACAGTGGGCCTATGGTATCCCAAATCAACATCATTTGACCTCATTGGTTACTCTGATGCTGATTTTGCCGGATACAAGGTCGACCGTAAAAGTACGAATGGCACGTGTCATTTATTAGGAAAGGCTTTAGTCTCTTGGTTTAGCAAAAAATAGAATTCTGTCGAACTATCCACAACAGAAGCTGAATATATCGCAGCTGGTCGTTGTTGTGCACAAATTCTGTGGATGAAGCAAACCCTTAAAGACTATAACTTATCTTTTATGCACATTCCTATATTTTGTGACAACACTAGTACTATAAATCTCACTAAGAACCCCATATGTCACTCACACACGAAGCACATTGAAATACGTCACCACTTTTTGCGTGATCACCAGCAAAATGGCACTATTAACTTAGAATTTATTGACACCGATCATCAGCTAGCAGATTTTTTTACCAAACCACTATCCGAAGAGCGTTTTAACTTCCTTTGTCGTAAACTAGGAATTCTGGATGAAGCTGTTATTCATTAAAGTAACCTACGTAAATATCGATTATGTCTTGACTCTTTATGATGAACTTGCTATGGGTACAAGCCGAAAGGGTCCTTCTGACAACAAGACGTAAAAGCCTAAGCGACACGGTGCACTAGTCCTCAGGACTACCGCTAGCTAGGATCCGGCCGCTGCAGCTACCCCATGGCAGCTTCAAAATATTGAATTATGGTATATTTCCTTGTTTATTACATGGTCTACTTTTATTTATCACATGCTAAAATTCAAACTTTCAAACTTCACTTTGATTCAGCGTTAAATTTTTGCTATTTGCTACTTGGTTTTTATCATTTTATATTTGCATCTACTTACTATCATATTTCTTTTAGTCTCTCTTACTTGATCAAACTTGTTGTTAGCCTGTTTTCTATTCTGGTTACAGAAACCATAATTCGGGTCGAACTCTGCCTTACCCAGAGTTCGGGCCGAATTCGGTCTGACTGTTCCAGAACCGAACGCAGCCTCAGCCGCTGATCAGATTGTGATCCAATGGTCTATATTTGCTCCGACCATTCGAACCCCTACACTAAAAATTGGGTTCCCCTCTTCTCTCTCCTCTATTTCCACCTTCTAAACTTCTCCAAACTTTTTTTCTCCAAACCCTAACCCTAGTTCTTCCTTCCTAGAGCATATTTCTTCTCAAAACTCAAGGAGAAGGATTCTCTCACCATTCTCCTTCATCTTTAATCATCAAATTGAGGTATATTTCCACACTTCTCTCCATCTAAATTTCCTTTATTTTTTTATTATTTCATGGCTCCCAAGTTGTTCAATAGGGGGAAGAGACTTCGAACCGAGGGAGCGTCCTCTTCGAATGCTCCTCCTCGTGTTGAACCACCCGTTGAACAACCAAATCAACAACCCATTCACCCGTTGTTCAACCCACCTCGTCCACTCGACCCCAACACGTACGATGACCGGATATTTGTATCACTTGACGCTTCCAATGAGTGGTTTAGTGATTTTCGATCACGTCCGGTGTATGCGGGTCACCCTATAAATTTTACTATCTTTTCACAATATGATTCATTCTTTCATGATCTATGTCTTGATGAACTTGTCACCACCAATTCGGTTATCTATCTTAATGCCATCCAAATGTTTTACTGCAACGTTACTCATAATGATACACATATATTTTTACGGGTTGCGGGCATTGATATTTCTTTTGATAATTTCGACTTGGCCGAACACCTTGATCTTCCGGAGCCTGACTTATGGGAGAAACTTGTTGAAGCTCGCAAGTTTCAGTTTCCCGATGGGTCATCCCTAGAAAGCTTTAAGGACGACTTGTGTACCCCTAACACACGTCCTCGCAAGCTTCTCGCCAAGTTTCTCAATCCTTACTTTTATGAACTTCATCGGATCGTCTTTAACACGATTCTGCCCAAAGCAGGATCGACGGATGAGGTTACATACTTTGAAATCTCTTCTTTGTATCACCTCCATTTTTATGTTCTTTTTAATCTTCAACGTACCATGATGGACTGGATGATTAACGCTAGGAAGAAACCAAGATCCTTGGTTTATGCTCTTTATCTTCCTATGCTCTTTCGTGCTTTTCGTGTACCTCTTGATGAGTGCCAGTTCCTACCTGCCCCTACCTTCCTCTCTAAGGCACAGTGGCTTCAGGCAGCAGTTGGCTCACTTGTTGTGTCCGAGCACAATGACGATGAGCCCGACGCCCCTCCTCTTGGACAGGATCCTCCTCCTCCTACTACTACTCTTGAGTCACTCCAAACTATGCTCCGCGATCGATTCACTTTAGAGGATGATCGCTAGACTTAGCTTGACTACCGGACTACCCTGCAGATGAGTGCCATTAGCAACTCACTGCACGATATTCGGTACTCTATGTCCCGACATCCTTCTATGCCTATTCCCATGGAGTGGGACCCTGCTCGCGATAGATACCGTATTGATGACCCTTGGGTTATCTGCTACCTGGTTCCGGATGCAGCTTTCGTGGACCCTCGTCGTTCCTTTACTGATCCATCCGATGACGCTGGGCCTTCACGAGCTCGATGATGGATGTGGACTTCTATTTCTGCTGCTGAGGATCGTAGTTTATGCTTTTATGCATTTTTAGTTGCTGTAGTTGTTTTTTTTTTCTGCACTTTGATTATATTAGAACTCATTATGTGACTCTTGGAGACATTTTATTACGTCGTTTATCAGTTTATGCAGTTTATCATTGTTATTTGGTGTGCTTACCAATCATTTTTTTCTGGTTGTTTGATAAATGCCAAAAGGGGGAGAAATATTTTGCTATATTCATATTACATCATCATTTTTCTCTTGCTTTGTGCATATGTGCTTTGGGAAAGATTGTTTTTATCAGGACAACAGGTTCAAAGCAATGTTTACGGGGGAGCTATTGCTAGCTCTACACTAATTACGGGGGAGCTACGCTATTTTTTTAAAGTGTCCAGGTATGAATATTGAATATACAAATATCATTTTGCCAATTATCAATATGGGGGAGATTGTTGACACAAAATCACAGTCAACCACATATTGATACAATTGACAACATGATACTTGTAATATTTCAATACGACACATGAAGACTGAATTCAGTACAAGCCAGACGATAGCTCGTACCTGCAATGCTTCATAGTTTGAGTCTGTATTTTATATTTTTATTTAAGTCTAGACTTATGTAAACTGAGCTGTGCTGAGCATTTTGAGACTTAGACTAAACCTATACCTCAAACCAAAAGCCCCACCAAACATCCAAATAGCCCATTGGCCCACTGGACCTATTCTGTGCTCTAGAGACAGAGTTCGGGCCGAACTCTGCCTCCACACAGTGTTCGGGCCGAACTCTGCCTCATAAAATCCAGGACCCTAATTTTTAGGGTTGGCTGGATGCAAGTTGTCCAACGGCCAAATTTTTGAATATTTCAACCAGAATTCTGGCCGAATTCTGCCTGTATGGTATCCTATAAATAGGCCATGAATTCACTCATTTTTAATCATCCAATCTTCTCTTCTCTTCTCTTTAAAGCCTTATACAAGCCATACCCTTCTCATCTACTAGCCACAAGCTCCCTAAGCCTCAAAGTGCTCAGTACTTTTCAGTTAGGAGTTTGTGCAAGTGTTCAAGAAGTAGCTTAGAAAATTCTAAGCATCGCCACCACGATCTCTGTAAGAAGTTGACGTGCTCTTCTGAAGAAAAGGCACGGGGTGTAACTACTATTTCACAAATAGTGGATTTAATCCTGAGCTAGAGTTCTCAGGCCTGGACTAGTCCTCCACGAGAGAAACCAGGTTAAAATCAGCTGTGTTTGCGTATGCTTTCTTGCTCTTTACTATTTTCGCATTTACTATGATTATTTACTGTTGGTGAAAGAGTTTAATTTTTAATTGGACATTATTGTCATAAACTCTATTCACCCTCCCTCTAGTGTTGCCTATTTGTTCTTCATACACACACACACACACACACACACACACACACACACACAAATATATATATATATATATATATATATATATATATATATATATATATATATATATATATATATATATATATATATATGGCAAATAGGGATATATATACATATATGATAGAAATATTTGAAAGTAAAATTAGGGACTAAAACCCACAAGTCCAGTATCTTAATAACTTCATATAAACTCAGAAAATATGAATTAAATCTCAGAAATTTGAAATATGAGAAAACAATTCAAATATATATATAAATCGAAACCCGAAATCCAACTCAATACCCAAAATGCAATATACACAACTAGAATTCACGAAACTTGACAAACACGAAGGTGACAATGTGTGTGACGTGCTCGGGTTCTCAAGGGGTCGAACCCGTGTCCGTATCGTGTCCACGGAGTGTGTATCGGAAAACCGAATTCGCTTGTCGTGCATGTGCGTTTCGCCCGATTGGACGCCGCACGCAACACGAGAAGCCTCATGCTCATGCTCATGCACATAGCTAGGTAGGGTCCCGGGGTAGGCCTAGGACACACTGACATGACACTACGTCGCGTCTACATGACACAGCGATGCACGAGTACCCGTGCGGCCTGCGCGCGCGCGTGCTTACGTGCCCGTAGGGACGTGTCGGGTCTCGTGGCTCATGATTCGAGCCACGTCGTGACCCGGGATTGATTCCATGGGTAGTCTTGGTATAGGGCTTTGTGCTCCTGGTACGGGTCCTCGATGCGCCGTGTCCGCGTCCGAAGGTCGTGTCAGCGACACTTTTCAGCCGCGTGCACAGTGCGGGCTGAACCGTGTGTGCGAGATTTCTCTATGCACGCTTCACGAAACAACGTGAAATTTTATGGTCATGAGGGCAGAGGTTGCCCCCATGTGCTCATAAAATTTCACGTGAAACAGAGCCCTGTGCGTCGAGTTATGACGCTCAAACAGCAAGGCATGCACGGGGCCGTGCACGGGCCTCGTGCATGCGTGTCCGTGTCCGATTCGGACACTGAAATTGTGTCAATTTCAGATCTGTCTTCATGAAAGTTGTTACAAATAATATTAGCAAGGGATTCGTGAAAACAGAATCGAAAAATAATACTTTTCAGTTCTAAGTGACATTTCGTCGAATACGTGTTCTATAGGACCGACACGTGTCCGATACGACTATCAAACGAACTCACAAGCCTACCAAACTTTATGCACATGTCTGGGGTACCTATCTGGATGCTAAAATGAAGAAATTCCAGAAAGAACAATGGTAGAACGATGTTTACCTTTTGAGAGTCGAAATCTTAATGAAAGTAAATCCTCGAGCGCTTCGACGACCGATTTCTCCTGAGCAAACGCCTCCAACTCCTTGCTAGCATTACTCCAGCAAGTTCTCCTCCTTCCCACGGTTGCAACACAATTCATTTGGCACAAATCGGATGCCGGATGAGAAAGTTAAGGTTTTGAAGGGAAAGGGAAACTAGGGTTGATCTTAGAGGCTATGTGATTTCTTCACAAATGAGGAGGGATGTTGCTATGCTTGGCCGGCCATGGGTAGGGGGTTATTAGGGTTAGGGTTAAGTCATGGGCCAAGCTCTCTAAGTTGCCACAAAGGCCCAATGACAAAAGGCTTTAAAGGCTTAATAAAAAATGACTTAAAAAATCCTTAAATAATTCTAGAAAATAGATAAAAATTCTAAATTAATCTAATAAGTCAATAATAAACCCAATTACATTATTAGGCTTCTAAATAAGGTTGACTAAGGTTATACCATCCTGGTCTTATCAAAACACCAATCCAATTCACACATCAATCAATCTAATTAATATTAAAATAAATTCAAATTAATGCACAATGTCTAAAATATCCTTAATTAGAAAAAGTGATTGTGACACTTGCCACTCGAGACTGTATTTCTTTATGCAATGTAATTTTTACTTTTATTGAGTCAAGGAATACATTGTACACCAAGTCGTATTGTAAATAGGCTATCCAAAATCGTTTTAAAAAATGACCTATGTTTTGAAAAATATCTCTTATTTACAAAAGCTTCTGAAGGATTTCATAAAGCCCCAAAAATATTTTCTTAAAATATTTCTATCCAATCCTGACAGAACTCGGCCAGAGTTCGGCCAAGGTGAACTTTATGTGAACGTTGGATTTTTGAACTTGATTTTCCTTCAGTTGCGGATTGTTACATAGAGTTCTGTCCGAATTCTGTCCAAATTCTGTCAGAGTTTTGCCTTTGGAAAAACTATAAATAGAGAGGAATTCTATTCATTTCAAATCACTCATTTCACTTTCATCTCTTTTCTTCTAAAGCTTACGTTTCTTCTAAAGAGTTTTCTAAAAAAGCTTTCATTTTTAAATCCCAAGCCAGTTACAATTCTCTAGTCAATTTGCCGGTACGGTGCGGTCTAGAAGATTTCAGAGAAATTGTAATCAGTGGCTTGATTGAAGAAAGACTCTGCAAAATTGAAGTTGGTCGAGTTCTTCATATCAAAGCTCGCATCTGTAGAAGTTGTAAGGACTTCGTATAAAAGTTTGCGGGATTTTCAAATAGTGGATTCAACTAGAAGCTAGAGTTCTTCCGACTGGACTAGTCCTCACAAGAGGGAAACTAGTATAAATTGCTGTGTTTGCGGTTGCCTTCTGATCTCTTTTCTTTACAGTTAGTACTTTGTGATTATTGATATTATTTCTGTGATGTAACTGCTAATAAGTTTTTAATTAGCAATATTTCACTGCCTACTCTATTCACCCCCCTCTAGAGTATTCTGCTTTACGAATTCGTTCCGACAATTGGTATCAGAGTAGGTTATATAGGTAACGCAAGGTAAAACTGCAGTTACATTTAATTTTCATATAGATCACAGTATTACACATGGCAACTATGAAATTTACAAGTGAAGGCCAAGCCACAAACAGACTTCCACTGTTTGACGGCACAAACTACACTTATTGGAAAATACGGATGAGTTTCTTCTTAAAATCTCTTGATTTTGACTTATGGTTTATAGTTATTGATAGCTACAAAAAGCCTCCTCGTATTACTGTTGAGGAAGTTTGTCACGACCCGCACCCATTTTTTTTCCGGATACGAGACGTGTCCAAGCCAGCCTATGCCGCAGAGTCGGTGGTAGAACGCTGTCACGGCTAAGATGCTCAAAATCATAAATAATGCTCATTCACAAAATTAATTTAAACTTACAATATTTCCAAGTTTTACATTTGCAGAAAAATATAAACTTGTACAAATATTGGAATGACTACAACTCAGCTATCTAGCTATTCTCTAGGCTTTTGTCTGCAATTACACCCGTATCTCCCAATGCTAAGTGAATCCTTGGCTAACCTGAAAAATATTGGTTTTCAGTCAGAAATGGAACGAGTACAATTCACTGAATGCAGTTCTAAAATATGAAATGACTATACGACAGAGGTTAGCTTTTAGACATATGATTTATACAATAAATAAAGAAAGACAGAATAAAACTAAACAGAAAATAAAATACAATAAAATACTCACCGACTGACCGACTGAAGTACCTTTGATATGTGATCGGTCTCGGGACAATTATGCGACACGGTCTACACTATCTAAAGTTACACGGTCTACACTGTATGAAGTTACACAGTCTACATTGTATAAAGTTACACGGTCTACATTGTATAAAGCAATAATAAAATATTGTCTACACTGTATAAAGCAATAATGATCACGCTCTACACTGTCTACTTTGCAAATATAAATCACTGTCTATACTGTCTATTTTGCAAATATAAATTACTGTCTACACTGTCTACTTTGTAATAATAAATCACTGTCTACACTGTCTAAGGTCAGATCACACATCGTTGGTACTTCACCCTCCCGACACAACAAGGAACAAAATCAACATAAAACTGAAATCACATATCTATCAACTAAACATTGATACATAGTAAAGATCAATACTGAAAACAAACAATAAACTGCACTCGCCTTTGGTCCTTTGCTGGTGAAACCGGTAATCCAAACCACTCAGTATGCCACAATAGTCAAAACTCGTACAACAGTCTCTAGATGCTGAAATAAACATTACCAATATTCTCAGAATAGTCAAAATAGCTAGGATTGCCTATCTTTAAGTCCAATTCTGGATACAGGGGCAAAACGGTAATTTTGGGTCAAATGGTGTCCGTCGTTGGAACCGCTTTGTATCAAAAAGTGTGCTAGAGTCAATGGTCTCTAAAGTCGTCAAACTATATGTCTACAGATTCGTTTTGATGATACGAACCCAATTGTATGTCCAATTCTGGATTCCGGTGGGCTGTGCACGAAATTGCCCGTTAAGTCGGACCGTGGGACCCGCAAAACGGTGATCCGACCAACTGTCTCAGAATCGGTCCAAACTTGGCATACAGGACCAGAAAAATGATACCGTCCTGTTGGCGTAAGTTTTATCTCGATCTGGCGAGCGTGCACAAAGTAATTAAGAAATTTGTACATAGGCCGATACGGTAAATTTTGACGGATACGTATCAAATTTGTCGCGCACAAGCAACCAATTTGAATTCCGTCAAAGCCCACAGGTCCACGAAGCCGTTACGCACCTTTCGATACTTTCGGTCCGCGACCATGTCGCCCGGATTGGCGGGACGCACGTCGTATCAAAGAGTTTTTCAATATTTTAACATTTTAAAACAGATTTTTCCTAAACTTTGGGGACTGTTTACTCGGCACACAATGCATGAATATAGAAACGGAAAGAAGGTTTCCATCTCCTATATATTTTCTATAAGTGTCTTCAAATAGAATATCGAAATCGTGCATGGGTTGGGAGAAAACTAACCGTGAACTAGAGTCGTTGGACTGGTTTTTCTGTCCTGTTTGGGACAGATTTACGTCAATTTTTGAATCATATTTCGTCGTGTTCGACGCAAAATAAAACAATATAATTAAAGAGTCTTGTAGGGGGTTACATGGGGATCTGACCTGTAAAATTGGTTCGGAAGATGGTCGTGTGATGGTAGAGAAATCATCGCACGAAGGAGCTTCGACACGCTGCTGCTACTGCCGTTCTATTTGCGCTCTGTTTCATCGGCCTTCCCTATCAGGGCTAATACACTTGTCTAAGCACGCTATTGCACTATCCGTGCCACGATTTCTAGTCACCTTGTACTCCAAAACTCCGTTCTGGCTAAAGTCATCTACCGTAATAATTAACTAAGTAATTATTTATAAAATTCTAAAAATCACCATTTAATTCAAATAAATACATAAAAATATATTATCAAAATTTCGGGAAGAGGGGTTACAAATCTATCCACCTTAAAATAATTTCGTCCTCGAAATTCTAATTCATAACTATTCCTTAAATTCAAAAGGAGATCTACTATTACCTTAATCTCCTTAAATTTAATTCCTTAAAAATAGTTTATATCTTCTCATTGGTCATTTTGGCAACTACAAAAATCTTGAGGACTTCTACCCACCTTTGATCACACTACTCCCTCAAATCTTATGTCACTAAACTTTATAATCATCCAACTAATTGCCAAAATTGCTACTAATAGATATCTACTGCTTATGGCCACTATAATCCTCTCCTATCTATCAAACCACCCAAAATCTAACATGCAACAAATTTACACAAGTAGCTAAGAACTATTAGTAAATTCCAATAAGCCTGACCATTCGTCGCACTGCAATAGGAAGGACAGAATGATAAGGAAGAATAATTAGGAGCAATATGAAGTTTTAAGAGCGGTGGAGAGTATCCGATGATGCAGATAGAGAAAGTTTACGGACCATTGACTTATTTGCTAGATTGGGCTTCTCTAGTCCAGTCACTTGCTAAATCGAAAAAATCCTTCTTTTCTTATAGGAGCTTGCCATCCGTGCAATACATGGGTTCCGTTCTCAAAATTCTGAACAAAGTTCCATAATAGAACGGAATTTGAGAAATCAAGATTGTGATCTTTTCCGTGGTTATTTAAACACACAAGCAAGGGATATAAATGCAATACAAGATCATATTACGACTTCCAGGTAAATAGAGTATTAGTTACGAATGACTTCTCATTCTAAGAGGGGGAGACTACATAATAGGTATA
Source organism: Iris pallida (assembly GCA_029216955.1). Classification (NCBI taxonomy): domain Eukaryota; kingdom Viridiplantae; phylum Streptophyta; class Magnoliopsida; order Asparagales; family Iridaceae; genus Iris; species Iris pallida. The sequence continues at coordinate 1,353,292 of JANAVB010029417.1, read as the reverse complement.
GGGACCTATTTCAAATAGTTCGATTTTATAATCCAAATATGGTGGTACGCATGGATGGGTTTTACCGGGTCATAATGGGTTCCCTGATTAGACATCAATTGTTGGTTGGATGAACCTTGGATTTTAATTTATATTGACTGGACAAGATCCCCATCATAAAATTATTTCTACTAGGTTTGGGTAACCTAGAATAGGATTCCTCCCAAGTGGTTGGAATAGGTTCTGCAAGCCTTGAAGGTGCGTCTTCCGTGACTTTTGTGTTTAAGTAGCACAAGAAGACACAATTGCGTGGCACACTAGTAGCATGTGCGTAGTGGGCTTCGAGTCGATCACAACCATATATTTGGTAAAAAGATTCGAGTCGAAGTTGAGTCTCTAATTGTATCGGGAAGTATACCGGTATCATGGTAACGGTTATAGCTAGTCCTTTTGACCTGAAAGTCGTACCATAAAAATAGAGTACAAATAGACGTGTTTGAGTAGGACATGATATACCGAGATGAAGGTGGACTCGTCTAGATCTTGCATATAAAATTTATTGGAAGGTAACAACTGGTCTCATGCTCCGATTATTAATGACACGGTCGAGGACACAAAATGATCTAAATGGAAAGTGGGAGTCCATGGGGGCACTAATTATCATCTCAATGGAAAATTATTCTAATCAATCAATAATTCTTGTATATTCCAAAATTTTAGAGGCTTGCAGTACACTCACCTTAGAAATAGGACATGGTTTTAGGAATGATGAGGTTAAAGAATTTCAAAGTTCGGGTATTGTACCTCGACTCTTGTTAGTAAAGAATCAGGCATGGCGTAACGGAATACGGTAGATATAAGTCAAGTCAAGGATCGTTCTTCAATAAATGGAAAACAAGTGTGTACAAGGATACATGGTCGACAAAATAGAATGACCTACTCGTCCCCAGTATACAAGAGTTATCGACGGGGTAACCAACTCTAAGGCACATCATATAAGAAGATTTCTAACAACTGAGTCGTGAATTTCTATTCATCTCATGCCTAAACTGTGGGTTTTGGGTCGAAGAAGGGTTGGGTTAAGGCTTAAGGGTTTTCTAGTTAAGGCAATATTCAAAAATATTTATAGACTCACAATGAATTGTTTCTTGAGAATAGATAGTCTCCTGGGTTGGCATTTCGACTAAGGGTAAAGTCCTAATCATTCTCAAATTCAGATGGCTAGAAGGTCTCAATAATAGTTTGAGGGTCGAGAGAAGAACGAGTAACTCAATCACATGACTGGCCGATGGTAGCTACACTTGTGTATGCAACTGTCATAGCCATGGGGATACTCTATATCTCTCTACCATCATGAGCTTCCGTCTTTCCAAATCAGTGAAAGACAAAAACAATAAGGAGTTCAAGGGAGATGTTACTGAGTACAATTTCGTGATCCAAAGGCATATGTATAATTCAAGAGGAATTGTCAATACGGTCACGGATGAGAAACTAGAGACATCTACATCTCAATCCACATAGGTTAATCAGAAGAAGAGCGAACCAAGTGCACTACGGTTGATCAGACCATCATACATCGATTCTGATTTGACAATATGTTAGTAGGCGTCCCCACTAAACATATGACTTGAATCAAGCTCGAGAACAGAGTGAGCTTGTAAAACTAGACTGTGATAGCAAAATTGGGCAAAACAGTCAAATTACAAGTATACAAGATTTTTGAAAGAAGGCACAAGTAGTTCGAGTTTTGGGAGAATCAAAAACTCACCTGGTGTTCTTGCTCATACAGTCTTCCCACTACCTTCTTATCCGTAAAGCCTTGGTCGACTAATGGGTTATGGACCTCTAAATTTTATATTCGGGATAAACCTATTAACGTCAATCAATTACCTCATCATTGGATCACAAGGATCACGGGGTGCTAGATGGGGAGACCTGCTACCCAACTCGCAGAACTTCCACTAGTATTTACTTCGGATCTTATGTGACATACAGGAAATTATCCTATCCTCTATGGTATGCCTAACTCGTAATCCAGCCTGGAGTCATTTCACCGAGAATTATGCCTCGTCCGTATACCCGGACGGTGGTAAACTCTTGGTTCCGTGATTCAGATGTGATATGCTATCAGATACTCCACCTTATCTCGACACCAGGGTAACTACGATCAAATAGGACCACTAGCTATAGTTTTAGCAATATTCTATAACCTATATTTTCTTAAACCAATTTCAACTCTAGAGGTCGTGTCTCGCCAGTGCGCTGCTGGCTGCAGTGAATCCATAGTCTTTATAATTAAAATAAATGGCGACAGTGCGCTGCTGTCCTGCCATTATGAGTTAACTAACATTCATTTAACTATATCTGTAAAAATCCCTGAGCTTCTAGAAGTTCAAACAAGTTGACTATGAAATAAAGCGTAAGTATTTGTCCTATCAGTCAAAACCCTTAAAATAAAAGATTGAGAAGGGAGGAAATAACTGAAGACAAAAGATATACAAACATTCTAGTATCTATCTCATGTGTATTCAAACCATAGGGGGAAAAATTTTGAATCGAAACTAACTCGAGTTTCGTATATGGATAACGTAATCAGAAATTATATAAAAATAATAATTCTTAGGGAAAAATAGGAACTAAATAGGCAATTTGGACTAAGATATGATGATGATGTCTAAAGAGGCAAAGCGAAAGAATTGCACAATTTATCAAGGTTAGATCATTACTTCAATGAAGCCATGTCTTACCAAGTGAATAAGCTATCCACATTAAATCATATCGTCATATCAATAGGTGATAGTGTACCTATGGGGATCTGACAAACTATCAAAATTAATAACTCCTCATCTAAATTGCATGGCCTAGACTACCCATCGGTAAATTTGTATAAGGGACTCCTAGTCCTAGCCATTCTCTTAAATTAAATTAATTCCTAATTCGTGAATAAGCATTTCCAAGTCGCAGGCTCGTAATAGTACGACTAACTTAAGTACTATCACGAGTTCGTATGATTTGCGAAAATAGACCTACATGGGCCACAACAAAAACTTGTCATGACCCGCACCCGTATTTTTTTCGGATACGAGACATGTCCAAGCCAGCCTACGCCGCAGAGTCGGCGGTAGAACGTTGTCACGGCCAAGATGCTCAAAATCATAAATAATGCTCAATCACAAAATTAATTTAAACTTACAATATTTCCAAGTTTTACATTTGCAGAAAAATATAAACTTGTACAAATATTGGAATGACTACAACTCAGCTATCTAGCTATTCTCTAGGCTTTTGTCTACAATTACATCCGTATCTCCCAATGCTAAGTGAATCCTTAGCTAACCTGAAAAATATTGGTTTCCAGTCAGGAATAAAACGAGTATAATTCATTGAATGCAGTTCCAATATATGAAAATGTAACACCCCAGTTCCAAAATACGTAGGACTAGGAACGTAGACATGCCAGCTGTATTCATACGAAGTATACTCCAATATATGGAAGCCTCGTATAAATACATAAGTTGTAAAATGCAGTAGAACCATAACTAATCTCATCCACACAGAATAAATGAATAAAAGATCATATAATGAGAATAAATTTGCCTTCATACAATATGTTGGGCGGAGACAAATCCACTACCAACAAAATAAGAAAAAGTATATAGAAAATGAAATAAGTATGTCGAGCGAAGCGAAGACGATCCAAATGCAATCATCCTCGAAGAAGTAGCAAAGACCACGGCTAGAGCTAGAACACCTGCGAAAGACAAGAGCACACACCTGGGGAGATAACCAGGTCCTCAGAGGGACCTAACAAGACACATAATATTATGCCATATAAACTGAATAAATATTGCTCAAATAAATAAGTAAATCAAATTATAACATGTTCCAATATGCACCTACTGAACGAGCGTACCATCCCCCCAACCAAACAAGGACAGGAGATGGTAAACTAATTCACGGTAACGTATCTTCCCATGCTATGAATCCAATATGGTATTCGGACCCCAACAAGGTTCAATACCTTCTCATCGAAGTAGTAAGTCACACCTACAACCAAACAAGGACAAGATGTGACGAACTAATCCGCGACAAGTTATTGTTCCAAGTCACGGTCAGATACAAGTACCCAAACCAAAAGTACTCGTACCTAACGGATAAAGGTACCTAACTGTTCTAAGTGAAATATAGTTAAGAACAATCCTTCCTACGCATGGGCCCTGGCTAAATAGGATCGGCGTAGTCCCCCTTGGGCACCAGAGGCCCCAGTACTAAGAGCATGACGTTCCGCAGAATCGTCAGTTGCCGTCAGTAATCATGGGTAATCTGACCCGCATCTCTGGCGGAGCTCACGGGTTACAAAAGGGAAAGTGCATCGAAGCCCATACGCTAAGGAATTGTCCTTCCCGCCCAATGCCTACTCTGTTGTATCCACAACAGTAACCTCTATAACCGCTAAGTCAAACTAAGCATGCAACCTCTATTAGCGGTTATTCCTATCGTACGGCTTGTACGTACTGGTGGCCAGCCAACCACGTACTTCCGTGTCCTACATGCGACACACAACTTCGTGTTACAACGTGTCAAGGCCAATGAATGCAACACACGAGGAGGTCCCTTAATTCTAGGTTTAATGTGTAAGAAAAATAATACATAGCAGAAAAAATGAACAGTAAGTTCTAACAATTATGCCATGTATCACAGTTTATTTTGCATAAAGAAAATAATAAACATGCATGAAATATGAGCTAAAATAATTAAACAGCAAATGTCAAGGTGTCTTGCCTGGTAGGACGCCTGGTGTGCTGCGATGATCAATGTGGCACGATCTGCAACTGTCGGTGTAACAACTATACAAGGTGACCTCTGATGGTGGCACGGATCGTGTCATTGAGTCCGGAATAGTCAAATTGGTTAGGGATGATATAGAAAAGTCCAAGAATTGCAAGAAGATGGAATTGTGACTAGTAAGGGTCAAGAATTGGAATTTAAAGAAAAGTAATTAAATAACTATTTTGAAAAAAATATTTATTATAATTGAAAACTATGTTTTTATTAGTCAAAATATGTTTTTAGATAATACCAAAAATATATAAAAGGACCACTTTAACTAAAAACTCGAAGTTTGTCAAGGTTAGGATTTTCGGGGTAAAAATATGTTTTTGAAAGTAGAAATATTTCTCGGATAAATATTTCAAAAGTACTAGGAAAAATTTATTTTATAAGTTGAAACCTTCATTTTATGAGCAAAATATTTATAGATAATTATCTAATCATGGAAAATTATTTTTTTAGGGTATAGAACTAACCCCATCCCATATCTATATTTACCCTTGAAATTATTAATGCATATATACATTTGAGAAAACTACTATAATAATAATCATAACAATGTTAATAATAATAATAATAATAATAATAATAATAATAATAATAATAATAATAATAGAAACAGTAACTGAAGAAGACAAAAAAAACAAAACAAAGAAAACAACAAAAAGAAATAAAAAAATAAAACTCATCAAATTAAAACCACTGCTGTGGTTTCCTCTTCCAATGAGGTTCCTTGGAAGTAGCAAAAAAAAGCCGAAGAGGGAGAGAGAGAGAGAGGATGAGTCAGAGAGGAGAGAGAGAGAAGTGAGGGGAGAACGAGCGGTAGCGCGTGCGATCCGGCGCTCGTCGGCGGGAGAGGGTTTCGAGGCGACGGCGGAAGGGGAAGGCACGGAGAACGGGGAGACGCGGTCGGTGGAGGGGTCGAGATGCAGCGCGGCGGAGGGCAGCCGGCCTGACGGCGGAGACGGAGGACAATGGGGAGATCTGGAGAGAGCTGGGGTCTAGGACGCGGGCGGATGGCGGTGGCGCCGCCGGCCGTGGACTTGGGAGAGGAGGAAGGACGAACGGAAGGGCGGCCGGGAGACTGAAGGCCGTCGGCGACGGAGGGTTTTTGAAGTCGGGAGAGGGTCGACGGTTCACGGGGGCTGGGCTTCAGGGTGACGCGGCGGTGCGCTGGGCGCTGGACGCAGCGGCGGCTCGCTGCAAGTGGCGCGGAGCTGGCTAGGGAGATCGGACAGGGGGTTCCAGCGATCGGCGCGACGCGGTGGCGGAGGTAAGGGTTCGTTTCTATTTTGGTTTGTCTTGGGGACACGGCAGGTGGCCGGACACGGCGGAGGAGGAGGAGGTCGGGTTGGTTGTGAGGTGGTGATGGTGGGTTGCTATCCTATGGATTGGCCGACGTTGGGTTTTTCGGTGGTGGCGATGGTGCATGGGTCGGATTTGGTGGCCGGGGGCTTTTGCTTGGGGCTCCGGCGATGGCCGTAGGGACAGTGGTGGTGATTCGGCCAGGGTACAGGAGTCGGGGCTGACAGTAATGGTGTGGTGGTGTGGTCGGTGAAGGCGGAGGTGATGTCTCGGTGGGGTGGCAGCAGGAAGGTCGGGATGGCAAGGCAGTAGCGGGGTGCCGGTGTTGGTGTTTCTAGGTTTAGGGGGTTTTCGGGTCTGCGACCGTTGGCCGGGAGAGGAGCTGGATATGGTTAGAATAGGCTTTAGATTAGGAATTGGTATATCGTGTCGGGTTTGTCGACACGTAGAAATAATGTATGTGTAAAGATGGAATAAGAATTTGGATGGACACAGACACGATGCACGTAGATTTGTGGAGAATTATTGGTGTGGATGAATAATGAATTGGAGGAGTACCTGCCTATTTATAGGATGTGGAATTTCCCAATTGGATATGGATTAGGAATAATTTAAACCCCAAAATAGATAATTCAATACTTAATTTAAATAATTCAATAAATCTAATCTCAAATCAAATCCAATTTTAAATCAAATCTAATTTAAATCAAATTAAATTCTTGGTTTAAAATCAAATCAATTTCAAATATAAATATTAATTTAATGATTTAAATAGATCCATAAAATCAATTCAAAATTTAAATGCCACAATAAATTCAAAATATGTTTTCCAGAAATACTATTATTATAATTTTGAAAATACTTTATTATTAAAAAAATAAACTTAATAAAATATTTATGAAATAATATTTTTGCACGAAGAATATTATTTATTAGTAAAAACTGCTAAAAACAATAGACTTTTATAGCAAGAATAATAATTATATATAATATTTTGAAAGTGTAATAAAATAGAAAAATTATTTTTTTAAAATATGTATGCTCGCACATATTCGTACTCGTCGAGCAAATTCGAAAAAGAAATAAAAGGTCGTGCGCGACGTATAATACGACTACGCGACGTATATTACAAAAATTTTAAATCAGTACTATATTTATTAATAAAAAAATAGTAGAAATTTAGGGGTTTTACAGAAAATAACTATACGACAGAGGTTAGCCTTTAGACATATGATTTATATAATAAATGAAGAAAGACAGAATAAAACTAAACAGAAAATGAAATACAATAAACTACTCACCGACTGACCGACTGTAGTACCTTTGATATGTGATCAGTCTCGGGACAATTATGTGACACGGTCTACACTGTCTAAAGTTACACGATCTACACTGTATAAAGTTACACAGTCTATATTGTATAAAGTTACACGGTCTACATTGTATAAAGCAATAATAAATATTGTCTACACTGTATAAAGCAATAATGATCACGGTCTACACTGTCTACTTTGCAAATATAAATCACTGTCGACATTGTCTACTTTGCAAATATAAATCACTGTCTATGTAACGCCCCAGAACCAGAATACTGGAGAGCGGGGGCTTACATAGCCAGCTACGTATATTGAAGTGTAACCCACCTCGCTATACGGTCACGGCTGGCCAGATACATGAGGGTTTAACTACAAGCCATCAGTCTCTTAAGGTCATGAACAAGCCTATTGTCTCAATCTCAGTCAAGTAATAACAGTTGCAAGATATCAGAGCACCAAATATACAATAGTAAGACGTCCCATATATTACATATTTGGATGATCATGAAGCTAGTCATACAAAATGTCAAGACTAGCAAGAGTTTCAGTCATACATAATCAACCCTAGGATTTGTCAATCATGTTACAGTCCGTAGGCAGACAGTAAGTAAAGGAGCAATACGAGCTAACACGTGCTCGCCGGCTAAACTCCTCAAAAGAATATTTATACAATAAAGTGGAAGAACAAAAGGAACCCACTCGTTGCCTTGGTTACGCCTGGTGGTCACCATCTGGTTGGAAGGTAGGTAGAACCTCTGGAGCTGCTCTGATATCTGGCCATACAAAACCAGCTGGATCAGATCCCAGAAAGAGCAAGTGCCACAAAGGAGGCTTCACTTATGAACTAAAGCCAGCATATAATAATGGATATTAAAGATAATTATATATAACGAAAACTGATAATAACAGAGCCAACAACAGTGAATTTAGTACGAGGAAACCATTCAGGTAGCCAGGTCGCAATCCTTAAAACAAACAAGGACCGGGGTTGTGTCACGCCCTGACCCGGAATCATCCGAATCATCGTCCTCACAGGGGGCGTGATGCCGTACGAGCCTGGAGTTGCGCTCGTGCAAGGCAAGAGGACAAGTTCTCAAGTGGTTATCTTTGAATTGAACATTTACAACGAAAGAAAAACAGAGTATACGAAATGATTCTCTTTATTGATATTTGAAATCAGATTACAAATACTTTCGAGAGCCCAACGAAATTTACAAGATTGGCTACAACACTCAGGTTCTCTCTTGCCCACAAAGGATTTTACCATTTTATACATCATGCCTTCTATATCTCGGCCGCATCAATCCTGTCGCATGTCCGAGCGTCAATACGATCGCATGCTTCAATACGCTTCGGCATTCCAAGCCTCAACGCGTTCAAACGAAGCTCCGTCGCGAGCAGATCAATCCCTGAACCTGCTAGCAAACTAATGGAAGATTAGTACTTTCATCCTCGCTATACTGATCAAAAACCCACTTAATAAACCGACATTTAGTATTGTATTGATTCATGCAAACATACAATTTAGTTCACTTTCTATGTTCTCCTTAGGATGAGTTCATGGCATATTCGAAGACTGTAAGCATGGCAAGCATGTTATTCAATTCGCATAAGTAAACAGGCAAGCAATCTCGTATTTGTTTCGTGGCACGACTTACCAATATTGACGCACTCGCCCTTGCACCGACGTAAGGTGAATACGCCTATCTATTTTTCCTGTCATGTTATAAGTGCCCTCTATTCAGGATCCATCCATGCATGATATACGTATACCTTGTACTTCCAAATCCATCGCCCTTAACTATATGAAGGTCACTAGCTTTCCGGGCTAGAATGGACTTATATTTATCGAATCGAAACATAAGACGATGTTAACTCTGTGCGGTTGCTAACCAAACATCAGAGGCCATCGAAATAATCGCAGCAAGTGACTTATCACATTCACCAGAAGGTCGCTACCCATCTAAATAAAGTGCACTAATAATACCGTAAATGAATCCCTCTTAGGCCGAACGGTCCCAGCGCCCTGGCGCGCCGCGTTCGAGGGAATATCCATGCACTGAATTTTATATCTTTAAGTCCATTTGGCCATGCAATGAATCTTATCTTTCATACAACCAAGCAAGTTCGCTTATCTCTATTTCAATTGCAATAACGCCCCAATGTCCTCAACGAACGCCCGAAGGCCACGAACAATTTGAAGGCACCATGCCGCATCGACAGTTATGTCACATCCATGCCACAACTGTTCTCCTCATCGCAACGACGCCATCTTTTGTAAGTATCGTGCAATTGCGCACATTTGCCATCTTTCCTAGCATCGTGCATTCAATGCATGCCTCGAAGTTGTGTTTTCCATATTCTATGCCTTAGTATTCAACGCGTTATGTTTATGTTCCATCCTTTCGACTCGTGTAACTGAGGCACACCTCGATAAGGTATTCAATATTCTATCGCTCGTGCACTGAGGCACTCGCACAGAAATAGTCTTTTAATGTTCTAGCATACTAACTCGTGTGCAGAGGCACGGAATGACTTATGCACTGGGACACTCGTCGATACAGTTATCCCATGTTCTTTTGGCTTGCGCACCGAGGCGCTCGCCTTTGCGATATTCAATATTCCATAGAGACTCGTACGTCTGTCGTACGATTCATTTCAATTGTTCTATCTAGTGTTCAACACGTACTATATTTATCTCTCTATTGAGCCACGCCCGTGACGTTGATAGGTTAACTCAGCATACAATGATATGTATTTTACTTAAGCATGACGGAGTAGGAAAGAGAGTCAATGTTCCCCCACCTTGAGTCGATACGCCTTTGTCGTTTCGCCGAGCCGATGCGGCTCGATTTCATAACTTTGTTGCACGGGCAACTCTCCTGACTTAGCCATTCGAGCACTTCGTGCTTTATTGAATTATACATCCATTTTGGCTTACCGTGCCAACGCTTCAGTCCGTCGCAGGACGACGATTTGCTTTCGCGGACCCCTTACTGAATAAGGCAAAAGATCGACCTCTAACATTTCAGCGTAAACGTATAGCCTGCACATAAAACCAACTAAAATCAATACTTGCATCGATTTGGACTTGCGCCTTGGTCAATTCGATTTCTTAGAATCTTTGAGCCGTCTCAACGCACTTATCCTTCGAGGCAACGCGGCGCTTCGTATCGATTCACTCGATGCATTCTTTAGGACAAGACAACTCTTCGCATCGACTTAGTTCGATGCATTGCTCGGGATAACTTAATACTTTGTATCGATTCGCATCGATACGTAATCGGGTCAACACAACTCTTCGAGTCAACGACTCAGCATAATGCACCGTGCGGAGCGGGGCATTACAGGTTGTAACCCTTCACCTGAATAGAAATTCGTCTCAAATTCTTGTTGGTAAAGTAAAACATGACGAGCATGACATAGGGTACAATAAGACAATAAACGAAGAGAGGACACAAAACTGCTCCAGGAGCCAGGTTATAACCCTTAAACCAAACAAGGACTGGGGTTGTAACCCTTCGCCTGAACAGAACTTAGCCCCTGATCATTATTGTTAAGGTAAGCATAAATAATCATGTCATTGAAGTAACCAGGTACCGGAACAGGGCAAGACTTAGACTCCATCCAACATTCACGGCCAAGCAAATAAGTACGGCTTGATACTTTAACTAACTAGGGTTATCACAGGCCTAGTTACTAGCAAGATGCAATGAGATTATTCCTACAGCCACAAGCCCTGCAGACCATCCAGGTTATCCAGACGCAATTAGGGGATTGAATTCATGTGGGTACATCATCCAAGAAACGCATGTACCCTTAAGTAGCTTGGTGGGTACAACACATGACAGTGTGCTGGAAATGTGCCCTACTCGACGGTAGGCTACAAATCCCATGATGGGGCGCCCAGATAACGGAATTGCATGTAGCTGGGAAATCTCTCCATGACTACTGTATTTTCTAGTTATTAGCCTTAGTCAATTTCAGTAGGTACCCCTGACCGTGGTACTCAGGGGTCCCTGTCCTAGTCATGATACAAGACAATGCTGGTTTATTTGTACAAACACAATCGTCCACGGTGTCCAGGCCAATCATTCTTGTCACGTCGAGCTAGCTGTCACAACAGCATATCAAGGTATATCATGTCAGGTTTACTTATCCAGAGTGCGCCACGGCGGGACACTATCGTGTTCATGGAATATATCAGAATTTACATGGCATAAGCATTCTCTCAAGGAACCCAAGTTACACATAGGATCATGAGACATAAGCATAAATGTAACCACCCAACATAAGAATAATAATAATAATAATAAAATAGGAAAAGGGCTATAAAAAGAGCCATACGGCTAAGGAAAACAAGCTCATGCGGCTAGAAAAGGAAAGGGGCTCATGCAGCCAAGGAAAAGAGCTCATGCGGCTCGAGAAGGGTATGGGGCAATGCGGCTGGGAAAGGCAGGGCGCATGCGGCTGGAAGGCAATGGGTTCATGCGGCTGGAGAATGCGGGGCACATGCGGCTGGAAGGGAACGAGCATATGCGGCTGGAGAATTCGGGACGCATGCGGCTAGCAGGGAATGGGGCGCATGCGGCTGGAGAATGCGGGGCGCATGCGGCTAGGGAAGCAGAAGTTTATGCGGCTGAAAGTTGCCAGGAGTTTATGCGGCTGAAAGGGGAACCATGGCCTTTGCGGCCGAGAACCAATCAAGGCCATGCGGCTAAGGAAAAATGGGTTCATGCGGCAAATGGAAACAGGGGCTTCGTACGGCCAAGGGCGTCCATGCGGTTTTGGCCATACGGCCAGGAGCTGCCAAGAGCCATGCGGCAATGGAAACTTGCTGCATGAAAAGCCATGCGGCTAAGCACTATTCTTCTTCTCCATTTTCCGAGAAGAAGAACCATGAAGATCCATGGCTTCCAAGCTCCACTAAACCTTTATTTATGGTCAAAATCTAGACTTCTATAGGTCAAAATAGGGCAGAAAGAAATTCTCTACAACATGGAACCATTAAAACTTGAACATAACAAGGTTAGATAAATCAAAATCCAAGAAATCCAAAAATACAACAAGCTTAGATCTACACAAAATGAACCATGAAAATTAAAAATGCTAAGTATTAAAGTGTCTTAGAATCTCGTGAGGAAGACAATAGAACAATAAAACTTGAGTTCCTCCGTGAAGCAAGTTGCACTTGCCTAAGCCCCTCTCTCTGGTAGGTGGAGAGTGTTAATGGAGGAGGAAGAAGAATTAATGAAGAAGTAAATGAGGAGAGAGGAGGGATGGCGGCTAATAAAGGAAGAGAGTGGGGGTAGGTGGGGTTGGTCCACATGCAAAACCAGACCAAGCCAAACCATGCAAACCGAACCGAACCAAGCAAATGAATGCCAAGATAAACCATGCAAGGAGACATGCAAAATACGTACACGTATACCAGAATACGTAATACGAACTATGGTCGTTACAGTCTACACTGTCTACTTTGCAATAATAAATCACTATCTACACTGTCTAAGGTCAGATCACGCATCGTTGGTACTTCACCCTCTTGACACAACAAGAAACAAAATCAACATAAAACTGCAATCACATATCTATCTACTAAACACTGATGCATAGTAAAGATCAATATTGATAACAAACAATAAACTGTACTCGCCTTTGGTCCTTTGCTGGTGAAACCGATAATCCAAACCACTCAGTGTACCACATGTAAAACCCCTAAATTTTTAATAATTTTTTATTTTAATTTGGTACTGATTTAAAATTTTGGTATTGTACGTCGCGTAGTCGTATTGTACGTCGTGCGCAAAAGTTCATTTTTTGAATTTGCTCGACGAGTGTGAATATGTGCGAGCGTACATAATTTTGAAAAAATATTTTTATTTTTATGGTTTTAAAATAATATACATAATAATTATTTTGTTAGCATTCCAAAATTTTCCAAGTTTGTTATTTATTTATAAAGCCTTTCATTTATACAGCTATAATAATAAATAATTATTCTTATAGAATTTTATTTTAGAAAAATGTATTTATGTAAATATTATTTGGTCATAGATAGATATTTCATAGTTATTTATTAGTTTATTTTTAAATAATAATGTAATTTTCAAAATTTCTATTATTAGTATTTTTGGAAAATATATTTTTTGAATTATTATGGCAATTTAAATCTTGATTTGATTCCATGGATTTATTTAAATAATTAAAATAATACCTATATTTTGAAATTTGATTTACCTTATCTAAATTTTAGTTAAAAGTTGGAATTTAATTGGATTTAAATTGGATTTGGATTTAAATTGGATTTGAATTTGGATTTAAATTATTAGTAGCTAATTATCTAATTGGGTTTAAACTACTCCTAATCTTTATCAAAATGGAAATTCCCACATCCTATAAATAGGCAGGTACTCCTCCATAATTCCACAAGCCAAATTTTCTCCACAAATTATTCCCAACCACTCGTGCATCGTGTCCGTGTACGTGTCCGCTATCTTATTCCATATTTTACATATACAATTTCATTCTCCGTGTCGACAACCCCGACACGACTCAATAAATCCCTAATCCTAGCCCTAGCCTGGTTTTTGCCGCTTCTGCCTCCTGTCTACCGCCTCCACCACCATATCGTCGTCGACTTCACGACAGCAAGCCCCTATCCCCGACTACCACAAACACACCACCACCCGTCACCATTGTCCGACCACCGCTGCTACAACAAAAACCACGCCACCACCATCACTGTCATCACCACCATCCGCCACCTCCACCGTCGAGATTTGCAAAACCCCAAGAGAGAGAAAAAAAATTGAAAGGAATAAGCCCTGACCGCCGCCTACCTCTGCCGCCTCGATGCCGCGACTTGGTCGCCGCCGTCGCGTCCAACCGCGTGCGCCGACGCCGACCGCTCCTCGCCGTGACCGCCTAACCCTGCCGAACCCCCTCTCCGGCCTCCTGCGTGCCGCGCGTCCCCATTCTCCACCGCTGCGCCAGGCTCGCCGCGCCACGTCGTCGCCGAGCCCCAAGCGGCCGAGCGCCGACGGCCGACAGGCCCTGTACGCTTTTCCCGCTCCTCCTTCGCGGACAGATCCGCCGCCGCACGGGTCGCCTTCCTCCACCGATCTCGTCCGCCCCTTCGAACCCTAGCTCCGCCCAGCGCGCGACCCCTTCCACCGGAGCCACCTGCATCCGCCGCCCCTGTCGTCCCGTTCACCGCCGGCCTCCCTCAGCGCCGAGCGGCCACGGCCATCTCCGCCGCCCCTTCTCCCCTTCTCTTCGCCACCGCTCGGCTCACAAACCCTCTCGATCGCCTCTTCGCCTCCTCCCTCCCAATATTTCTTTCCTTTCTCTCAACTTCTGTTTTGTTTTTGTTTTTTGTTTTTTTTGTTTTTGTTTTTGTTTGTTTTTCCTTTTCATCAACACTTCTGAGCCTTAGCTCAATTGGTGGTGTACTTAGGTAGGTGTGGGTAAAGTCTCAGGTTCGAATCCTGTGCTGATTATGTTGTTGTAGGTTTGGTAGTTTATTTTTTTTTTAAAAAAAGGAACAGAGCTAAGCTTTCATGTGCTGTTCTTTAGTATCTGTTTTATTATTTTAATTATTATTGTTATTATTATTTACTTTGGAAATCATATATTAATATTTTCTAAATTATTTAGTAGCAAAATTTTGTATTGGCTTAGGCCAACATTATTAAAAGAATTTTGAAGGACTTCAATAACCTTGGAAATTTTATAAAATTTTGGGATTTTGTTTCATTGGGTTTTATTTTAATATTTCTACTAAATATTATGGTAGTATTTTATGGTACTTTAAGTGTGGCTTTTTATCATGGTATTTCAAAATTATGGTTTGATAATAATAATAATAATTAAGGGGTAACCCTACAATGATTTCCTATTAGTTCAAAATATTTATTTAAAAATATTGTGATGGGTAAAAATATATTTCAAAGTGAGGTTGGCCATCAATATTGATTAAGTTTCATAACAAGTATATTGTTTTTGATTCATATATATATACTTTTCTAAAAATGTTTATAAATCTAATTTCTTGACTTTAACTATGAGTTTATAATTCAAAAAGGAATTATAAAACAGATTTTATTATATGATTGTTCCTTCGAATCAATTCCCCATGGCTAATCAAGTATTTCCTATTTCTCGCGAATTCGAACTTTCCCTACCAAACCTAACTAATTTGACTGTCCTGAACCCGATGGGCCAGTCCTTGCCATCATCAGAGGTCCCTTGTGTAGTTGTAACACCGAAGTCAATCTTGTGCCACCTTTATTGTACCACACCAGGCAGCTCACCAGGCGTCGCAACAGGCAAGTATACCTTGCTAATTAACTGTCATATTATTTTCAACATTTATTTACTTGTTTCATATTTGTTATTTTTATTTGTTATAAACTGCGCGTCCAAGCCATACTTGGGTGCAAGCGACTTTATTAGTCGTTACTTTATTTTATGCATGTTGACTTAGTGTTAGCGGACTACCTTTTGTTGGGGGATATCCTTATATCTTTCTTTGACTGTGACACTCATACTACACGGTTGGAGACATGTTGCTAGGGACACGACTTATTGACTAGCTATCTCTAAAGTCGTGTGACGGTAGATGATCGTAACTGCTATGACTAGGGTTTTAGAGACTCAAGCAGTTACAAAACTGGACGAGCCATGGACATGACTTGAACAGTGTGGGAAATATTAGGGGAGGACAGTCGCTAGTGCGTATGGGAAGCCAAACAGGTAAACCACAGTCTCCGGATGGAACTGTGGCGATATATTTGCAGATACCCTCTGACGTTTTGGACGTTACGGCCGGATACAGATGACTGGATGCCAGTTACGTACACATAGCCTAAAATCCCACCCATGCGCATGAAAGTTGTCCTCTAAATTGCACATTAGGCGGTTAGAATCTCCTTTGCATATTTATGTCTAGGATAGTCATTTATATATTATTTTATTTTGACAGTTCATATTAGCTTGTTCTTCCTGTATCTTGCAACGTCCGTCTGAGGACCTGGTTTTTCCCCAGGTGTGTGTTCATGTTTTTCGCAGGTATTCTAGCCAAGGCCGTGGTCTTCTCCATTCCTTCGAAGACAATTGCGCTTGGTTCGTCTTGCTATTTTTATCGCTTGAATTATTGTACATTTCTTTCATTGGGATAGTTGGTAGTGGACTTTGTCTCCGCCCAACAATTGTATCATAAATATTCAAGTTTATTTTTATATTATTATTTGTTTCATTGTGGATGAGATTTTGTTTGTCTTGGATTACTGTATTTTATAGCTTATGTATTCATACGAGACCTATGTATTTCGTATGAATACAGCTGGCATGTCTACGTACTTAGTCCTACGTATTTTGGGACTGGGACGTTACATGTTTTTGTGGTGGCCCATGCAGGTCGAGATAAATTGTTTGGTTACTTTACCGTACCAAGCAAGCCTGCAGTATAGGATTAGAGTCTAGGATCTCATCCACACACTTGACTGCCTTCTCATTTGACTCCTCGATTTGCATCTTGTTTGATTCCCTCTACCGTTAATTCTTATCCTTCTTTCGTGCTTGACCTTGGTTAGAAGGTAATCCATACTAGGTAGACTTGTCCCATTGTTCCATCACCCTACTAGTTTAACTCTTGTAAGTTAGGTAGAATGCCTTACGACCTAGCAATCCCTTTGTCCTTGTGACCTATATTAGCAAGTT
Organism: Iris pallida; assembly: GCA_029216955.1. NCBI lineage: Eukaryota > Viridiplantae > Streptophyta > Magnoliopsida > Asparagales > Iridaceae > Iris > Iris pallida. The sequence goes on along the minus strand of JANAVB010029417.1, from coordinate 1,336,139 downwards.
CACTTAGGTTCTAGAATTTAGAGGACCTAACCCATCTAATCAACCAAAGGCTTGGACAAAAGAGACTAGGACGACTGTATAGAGACCAACATAGGATATAACTGAGAGTCTTAAGGAGTTTGAACTAATTCTACTCTATTTCAATCTAAATCTCACGTGCCTATATTTTATTATCTAGACCAATGATGCTAATATAGTCTAGTATTTGCAAGCTAATTTTTTATCGAGCTTGATCAAGGCATATGCTATGGAGTGGCCACTCACTAGTATATTGTCTTATTAGAACCGGTGCATGATGGTCTGATCAACCAAGTGCACTTTGATTCGCTTTTATTTATCGTTCTACGTGGATAGGAACATAGCTAAACTTGTTCTCTAGGGTCCCATCTGCGACAGCCTTGACAATTCTTTTGAATTACTCACTCGCCTTTGAACCACATATTGGTATTCGAAAACAACTTCTTTGAACTCATATTTGTTTTCGTCTTTCACTTAGTTAGACGAAGACTCGTACTTGATAAATAGAAACCAAGTGTTCCCCTATGACCATGAAAGCTAGTTAGCCTTCGACCAAGCCACGTGACTATAATCTCGTCTCAAGTTATTCACCCTCAAACTATTACTTGACCATCTAATCGTTTGGAACTTAGGAATGACTAGAAATGTTTTCTTAGTCGTACCCCCTAAACCTAGATGACTATCTTTTCCAAGGGACCATGTGCCCCTGTTCTCAAATTATTTTACCTTCACTTCTAAGACTCTTGATCTTTTACTTACGTTAGTTAGCAACCTCACCCATAACCATATCCATGATTATTTCGGCAGTACTTAAAAATCGCGATTTTCTAATGCATGATTTGAACGTCGTAATTTGATTGTTCCTCATTAATATACCTCAGTACCCTCTCAAACCCCCCTACTCATTCTTAATTTCGAGGACGAAATTCTTGTAAGTTGGGTAGGATGTAAAACTCCTAAATTTTTAATAATTTTTTTAATTTTAATTTGGTACTGATTTAAAATTTTGGTATTGTACGTCACGTAGTCGTATTGTACGTCGTGCGCGAAAGTTCATTTTTCGAATTTGCTCGACGAGTGCGAATATGTGCGAGCGTACATAATTTTGAAAAAATATTTTTATTTTTATGGTTTCAAAATAATATACATAATAATTATTTTGTTAGCATTCCAAAATTTTCCAAGTTTGTTATTTATTTATAAAGCCTTTCATTTATACAGCTATAATAATAAATAATTATTCTTATAAAATTTTATTTTAGAAAAATGTATTTATGTAAATATTATTTGGTCATAGATAGATATTTCATAGTTATTTATTAGCTTATTTTTAAATAATAATGTAATTTTTGAAATTTTTATTATTAGTATTTTTGGAAAATATATTTTTTGAATTATTATGGCAATTTAAATCTTGATTTGATTCCATAGATTTATTTAAATAATTAAAATAATACCTATATTTTGAAATTTGATTTACCTTATCTAAATTTTAGTTAAAAGTTGGAATTTAATTGGATTTAAATTGGATTTGGATTTAAATTGGATTTGAATTTGGATTTAAATTATTAGTAGCTAATTATCTAATTGGGTTTAAACTACTCCTAATCTTTATCAAAATGGGAATTCCCACATCCTATAAATAGGAAGGTACTCCTCCATAATTTCACAAGCCAAATTTTCTCCATAAATTATTCCCAACCACTCGTGCATCGTGTCCGTGTACGTGTCCGCTATCTTATTCCATATTTTACATATACAATTTCATTCTCCGTGTCGACAACCCCGACACGACTCAATAAATCCCTAATCCTAGCCCTAGCCTTGTTTTCGCCGCTTCTGCCTCCTGTCGACCGCCCCCACCACCATCTCGTCGTCGACTTCACGACAGCAAGCCCCTATCCCCGACTACCACAAACACACCACCACCCGCCACCATTGTCCGACCACCGCTGCTACAACAAAAACTACGCCACCACCATCACTGTCATCACCACCATCCGCCACCTCCACCGTCGAGATTTGCAAAACCCCAAGAAAGAGAAAAAAAATGAAAGGAATAAGCCCTGACCGCCGCTTACCTCCGCCGCCTCGATGCCGCGACTTGGTCGCCGCCGCCGCGTCCAACCGCGTGCGCCGACGCCGACTGCTCCTCGCCGTGACTGCCTAACCCTGCCGAACCCCCTCTCCGGCTTCCTGCGCGTCGTACGTCCCCATTCTCGGCCGCTGCGCCAGGCTCGCCGCGCCACGTCGTCGCCGAGCCACGAGCGGCCGAGCGCCGGCGGCCGACAGGCCCTGTACGCTTTTTCCGTTCCTCCTCCGCGGACAGATCCGCCGCTGCACGGGTCGCCTTCCTCCACCGATCTCGTTCGCCCCTTCGAACCCTAGCTCCGCCCGGCGTGCGACCCCTTCCACCGGAGTCACCCGCATCCGCCGCCCCTGTCGCCCCTGTTTGCCATGAAATATAAAAGAACAGAACAATTATCGGAGGACCGGACTTTTACTTCACGTTACAAACTCGCTTGTACAAAGAAAGCCTAGGGACGAAAACCTAGGTACAGCAATCTAAGTACAATTATTTATTTTAGATTCTGGAGGGTGATGATAGAGGCTCGGGAAGGCGACGGCAGCCCTGCCTTACTCCTTGGACGATCGGTATGCAGCCTTGGCTCCTGTGAAGAGATGGTTGGTGTTGATGAAGAAATGCTCTTCTTGTTCTCCTCAGGTTGCTCTTCTGACCTCTCTCTTTCTCTGTGTATTCTCTCTGATTATTAGGGGGAAGCTCTCTTTTCTCTCTCTCCATTTTTTCGTGTCCTTTACAAAGGAATGGCACCTTGCTATTTATAATAGTGGGGACATCATTAGGGTTTGGATGATTACCCATTCTTAAAGTGGCGGTGGCCTGATGTATAATCAATCTGGACCATTCGTTTAAGGCGTGAAGGATCTGGCCATAAATGGGGATAATATTGAATCCTGTGAATAATTAATGCTGATTGCTTTAAATCTTCATGATTGGCTGTGTCAAGCTCGGATCTCTCACCACGTGTCCCATTAGCTTGATCAGGAATGATATGACCTGATCTCATTAATTATGAGGATAACGTTAAATATGGTCAATGGGATCTGGTAAATCTTTGATTGATCTGCATCCCACAATCATCCTTGCTACCAGCTGTTAAGTCGTGGAGGCCATTGAATCTATGCCACGTGTCTTAATGGCGGATCCTGTCAGAACCGCATGATATCCATGAACCGCATGAGACAGCGTCTCAGTGAACCGCATAAGTATAGTACTCAAGAGCCGCATGGGGTGGCTTCTTGGTGGGTCGCATAGATATAATACTCACGAGCCGCATAGGATGGCTTCTTGGTGAACCGCAGGAAGACGATTCTTGCCAGCCGCATGGGATGACTTCTTGGTGAACCGCAGGAAGATGATTCTTGCCAGCCGCATGGGATGACTTCTTGGTGAGCCGCATAAGTGTAGTACTCACGAGCCGCATGGGATAGCTTCGCAGGAAGATGATTCTTACCAGCCGCATGGGGCTATTCTTCAAGTGAGCCGTATGGGAGTAGCCACGTGGAAATCTCGGATCGTGTCGAAGATTTTCTTCTGTTCCCAAAGAGTCTGTCATTATGACAGGGCCATTATGATGCTTCATGTCAGAGCCGTCAGCTGTTAAATCATGGCAGAGCATTAAATAGGGCCATTGCTCGATGGCCAACTGTGTGAAGGAGTCCCATGGGGACACGTGGCGTTGATCGAGCCGCATATCTCTGTTGGTCGTATGTGAGCTGCATGTACTTCTGAACCGTATGCGGCTAGGGGGGCTCTTTGAACCGCATAAGACTGTCCCTATGTAAGCGGCATGGACTCTCCTGCAGCGAGCCGCATGAGACTAAGAGTCTCTCTGAATCGCATGGGACCATTCCTGTATGAGCCGTATGGGGTTCTCTTGATCCGAGCCGCATAGATCATTATTCTGATATTTTCCATGCTTCTACAAGACCCCCTTCAAAGTTTTCAATTTGCAAAATTGAAAAACTTTGAATAAGAAGCATGGCCTTTGTTGACCGCATAGATGATTCAACCGCATGGATTTATCTGGCCGCATGAGCTTGTTAGGCCGCATAGACTTTTTGCCACGTGTCCCAACCACGTGTGTAAATCTTCAACATTAAATGCCCTTGATTCGCCGCCTCTTGGGGGAGGATCCCAAGGGTCAGTTTTATTTTGACCGAAGCGTTTCTTCTTTTATTCTTTTAGGCGGCGCGTGGATCGAGGCATTTGTTTTGATTTTTCGGGCCTCCTTCGCCTATAAATAGGAGTGATTTTATTCTTTGAGGGTTTCTTTACCTTCTCCTCTTTGCTCGAACTCCTTGCTTCCGACTTCCTCTTCGTCTTCTCTCATCAGCGATTGCCAATGGCTCTCAAGAAGACTACCGCTGCTATGGGCAAGAAGGTCGCGTCGTCGTCTGCGGCAGCGAAGGGCAAGAAGGCCGCGTCTTCATCGACGGCGGCGAACGTGGCTGCTCCTTTGCCGGCTGACGTACCTATTTTTCACCCCGACGTTCACCCGCCTATTGCTGGTAGGACCATCAACATAAACTGTCACGGCTATGCCGCATATTTTATGCGCGAGCCTGTATTGCCAAGTATGCTGCGTGTCCGACTCATGTTCGAGTCGCGTGGGATATGACCTAGGTCTGAGCCGCATGAAAGTTGTTGTTTGCAGCCGCATAACTACTTCATCTTCAGGGCCGCATAAGCTCACTTGGACTGGACCGCATGAGCTTTTTCAAACTGAGCCGCATAAGCCTATTTTGGGCTGAACCGCATAAGCTCATTTGAACTAAACCCATAAGCTCATCCGCACTGAACCGCATAGAACCGCATATGCTCCTTTCGAACCGAGCCGCATAAGCGCGTTCGGACTGACCCACATGGGCTCATCCGAACTGGACCGCATATGCTCCTTTCTAACCGAACCGCATAAGCTCATTCGGGCTGGCCTGTATGAACTTTTTCAAACTGAACCACATGAGGCTATACTGCGCCAAGCCACATAAGCATTACGTAGTTTGTGTTTCAGTTGTCTTTTTGACTTTGTTTCTTTTGTTTTTTCTTCAGTGAATCTGCCAGTAAATCCTGCGGGGGAACTTCTGGTTGGCTCGCGTCAGTTCGCCTTGGGCGTGCGTCGGGATGATTTGGTTCATCAAGTATCCGAGCAGCTCCTTATGAACGAACCTTTGGAGCGACTAAATGCTATCAGGGTTCAGTCTTTCCAATTCCTTAATGACATGATGAGCTCCGAGAAATCTGATGGAAAGCATCTGAGATCGGTCTTCCTCTTTGGGGATGCGTTGATCATAGAAAACTCCAGAGTGCTGGATGTTTTCGATAGTTGGGATTTCGACTTGGACGGGATGCCGATTCACATCCCCATTATGAAGCACCATTTCCCTTTTGCGTGGTTCAACATGATCGTTTTGGGCAGGCAGATGCCAGACACCCTCACTCCAACCAGGCCGGGGATGTTTGTTGGTAACATCTGCTACAACAAGACCACTGGGTCGGTACGCACGATCAAGGATCCGGCCAGTCGATCTGTGATGGGGTTAGTTTCGGGTACCTTCATCAAGACACCCGGTCCAAACTTCTCATTCACTCAGGCTGACACCTTCCTGAGCCAGCTTGCTCGCAAAAGGTCCTATCCTGTTGGCAGATTGGTACTGCCGAGTTGGTTACACCCCATTCTCCCGTGGGCTAACCTGACCTCGTGGATTCTTCGGAACTACGGGGAATTTTTGCGAGAAGTCGATCTTTATGATGCTATCCGGGGTACCAGCCACGGGTTGCCCGTTAATAAGCCATTGTTCATGGCCCTTCTGGAGATGTACAATCATCGGACAGGGACTTTCTTCACCCCTGTAGGGGAATTGGGGCTCGCTCTTCACGAGATGTATGCTGTCTCCAAGATCCCCTGGGGAGACGAGCCCTTTAAAGCGTACACTCCGATGAATGAGGAGTTCCAAGATTTAGACCGGCGATTCCCAGGTTTCGTCGCTGTGTATCAAGAACTATTATGTCATCATAGCACCTGTCACCGAACGGCTATCCGAAAAAATGACAGCTCGGAAGGGGATGCTCCCCATACCAAATCTTGGGTCTCATACCTCTTCAAATTCAGCGCTGCTGGCCGAGTTACTTCCCGGGCTCGTCAAACTCCTTGGGAAGTAGAGGACCTGGTGTCGACTGCTAGGAGGTCGAAGTCCAAAAGTGACAAATTTGGGAGCCAGATTGACTCCTTCAGCTATTTTTACTATAGTACCCGGCGCCTGTCAGAGAAGGCACTCTTGGCGGGGTTTTTAATGGTGTGGCTGTGCAATTGTGTGGTTTCATGAGGGGCAGGTTCTACTAAAAGGATCAGTCGCCACTTCATTCTCCCTACCGTGAAGTTGGCCTTTGGGATCAGGTTGGCTCCTCTTCCTGCTATGGTGTGCAGTATTCAGCATGGTCTCCGTGCCTTCTCGTCCAAAGTCATTGCTCGTGACGTGGCAATGGACTTTGAATGTATAGAACTGCCTTATCATTATTTGCTGGGATGGCTGTTGTTGTATTATCAGTCTTTGATGAGGCCCGGGACAGGGGATGGCGTCACGGACGACGACGCTTTTCTTTTCAGGTATCACCATCAGCCTTGGGAATGTAGTACCATGCCGGTGTATCGGAGGATGTTGGCGAGGGTGGACGGATATAATTTCTTCGTGTCCGTTCCCCGTTTCACTGACCAAGAAGTGAGGAGTGTTCATGTTGATGGTGTTGAACCTCCTCATTTCTTACCTGAAAAGATGCGTTTCTGGCTGCGTAACATTCGTCCGGCGCATTTAGTTTACCGCAATCGCAACACTGTGTACTTAGAGCCCTACTTGCCCAGTAGGTTTGCCCGTCAATTTGGGTATAGTCAGCTATTCCTCGGGCGTCCCAGTTCCCGCCTGGGATTTGAAGGTAGCATTCTCGATGGTATTAGGGCATGGAGCTACTATGACACTTGTCATACTCGAACTAGCTTCTCGGTGCTGGCCGCAAATATGATAGGGGAAATCTTGCATATGGCGGCCTTATATCATGTTACGGCAAATTCTCCTCCCCTCGATTTTGACCCGAGGACTAGCTTCATCGTGGGCACTCGCCTGGCGGAGAAGGCTGTGGTGTCAAGGGCAAAGAAGAAAGGGGCAAATAGAGTTCCCACGCCCGATTTCGAGTCCTTCGACACAACTGAGGAAGACAACGAGCGGGACGACGAGGACTCTCTCTCTCTCTTCTGGTGACGAGGCAACGGCGGGTCAGCCTCCCGTCATGGCAGATGAGATGATGACGGATCAACCGTCGTTTGTATTAGATGAGGCGGTAGACCACTTGCCACCTGTACCGGAGGTAGTGCAGATAGAACTACCGTCTGTCGTGCCTGGTCCCTCACGTAAGCGAGGCAGGCATGAGTCTACTGACAGAGGAATAGCCTTTTCTGTGAAGAGAGCGACGGTCGGACCCCGTAGGCTACTTATAACGGAGAGGGGTGAGGATGCGGGCGATGTTCCGGAGGTAAGACCAAGTCGGAGCCATCTCTTTGTTGTGGTTTTCTTTTTTCTTGGAGATATGACTTGATCATTTTTTCTTTGTTGGCGTCTGACGAACCAGGCTCTCCTGAACCGTCTACTACCCCTGGCGTTGACCCGGCCCTTGCTGCTTTGATTAGCGACATGTGTGCCGCGGTCCTTTCTGCGGGAGCTCTCTCAACGGCGGCTGGAAGTTTCCAGGTTGCTGAGGCCTCGGCCCGGGGTGATGAGGGTCTCCTCGGGCCCGTCTCCGAGATCGCTGAACTTCAGCAGGGTGACGCCGATCTCGTTGCATCCCTTCCCGAGGGTGCCGGGGTGGAGGAGCCTATTATACCTGACTCGGAGACTGTTGGTGAAGAGGCTACGGTGGCTGTAGGCGACCTTCAGCCTCCATACTCCTCCACTGGTAAGATAAGCCAAATATTGACTAGTTAGGGGGTTTATTTGCTCTATCAACATATCCTCCGGGTCAAATTGATTCATGGTTGCCTTGGCCCTACAGGTCCTGACCCTTTACTTCCTACCGCGGATGTTCTTGGCGGAGGCTCGGCCTGCCGTGATCTGGGAGAACGGAGCGTTTCCTCTTCTTCGCCGTCTCATGTCGAGGGGCCTCCTGCCAGTCCCGGGCAGATGGGAATAGAGCTGGCGATGGTCTCCACCTCATCCTCTGCTGATCATACGGCTCCGGAGATTGACCTCTCGGCCCTGTCGAGCATTCAAGTTCTGCTGGCTGCTGAAGAGGAGTTGGCCGCTGTTCATGCGTCCTTCCGTGCGGAGTTTGTTTCTCTTGTGGTAGGAGTGGTAGATTCTGTTGTGTCTTCTTCAGCGTTGCCGGCTACACTCCCGTTGACACCGACTTCCTCGGAGGCTCTGGACGAGGTGACGCAGGATGTTGTCGACAGCTTCTATCGCCATTTAAAGAGGGGTGTAGATGCTGTTGTGGAACGGGGGACCCCTTTTACTCTGTCTCTGCGGTGCGCTCGGGGTCAGGTTGCAACTTTGAAGTCTCTTCCTGGCGGGGTGGGGTTGGCTGCACTCCTGGATCCTAAATTGGCAGAGGCTGATCAGCTGGTGACCCAATTGCTGGCGATACGGCAGGCGGGCTTGCCTGCTGCGATTGAGCGGGAGCGGGGCTTCCTCATTGCTGCTCGGGATAAGATCAAGCTCGCTCGAGATACTGCCGGGCCAGTTGTACAGGGAGACCTTAACAAGCTCTCCGCGTCGTATGACAGGCTGGGTCGTCGGAGTCAGGCTTGTCGTGCCCGGGAAGAGTCTGCTTCTCGTGGAATTGCTGACACGAAGGAGCGGATTCTCGCACTCCAGAAGGAGTTGGCCTTCTTAGAGTCAGAGCTAAAGGCTGCTCAGACGGAACAGGAGTCGATCGTTCGGGAGGCCGAGAAGGTTTCCCGATCTTCTGTTAACTTGGAGCGGGCCTTTAAGAGATTCGAAGATAACTGGCAAGCCCATGCTCAACTGGAGGACAAGGCGGTGCTGACCCAAGAGGCGGAGCGTCAAGCTACCCAGAGGTTTAAGCGGTCGGTTGCCTTGCTGACGGACCGTCTTAGGGCGTTATGTGCCCCGGAGCAGTGATCGGTTTTCTATTTTCTTTTGCTTCTCTTTTTTTTTGTAAGGGATGTGATCCCAAATGATGTAGCACTTTGAATTTTGAATAAATGAGCATGTTTCAACTCATCTTCTCTTTCTTGTACTTACGGCGTTTGTGGAATTGGACTTGCTGGGGGATTATTTGTGGACCTGTTACCCTAGGCGTACCTTGGTTTTAGGTACGGATAACAAGTTTGGTCAGGGTGTCCGGAATAGCCATGACAAAGTGGTCATGGGTGCTCTCGGTATTGGGAAAAAGAATGCCGTAGAGCAGCTGGACTCCCGGGGCATGGTGAGATGGTGGATTTATGCTAAGAAGCTTAGCAAGAGATATTTGTGGACCTATTATCCTTGGCGTACCCTGGTTCAGGATACGAATAATAGGGTGAAAGGAAAACCAACATATTTGCTCAGAGGTTATGAGGACATGGCAAGCATGAGGGTTTTACCGTGGAATCTTCCTGCTCAGAGGTATGAAGACATGGCAGGGGAGACTTCATGGAAGATATTCGTGGTCAACAGCGAACATTTGTGGTCAACAGAGGACGTTTGTGGTCAACAGAGGACATTTGTGGTCAACGGAGGACATTTGTGGTCAACAGAGGACATTTGTGGACCTATTATCCTTGTCGTACTCCGGTTGTGGATACAGATAATAGGTTGAAAGGGAACCGACATACTTGCTCAGAGGTAATGTGGACATGGCAAGCATGAAGGTTTCTTCGACGGAGCCTTCCCACTCAGAGGTAATGAGGACATGGCAGGAGTGGGCTCAATGAAGAGGGGGTACACAGAACGACTCAGAGGTAGGAGAACGTGGAAGTTCTATGCGAGGGGGCGGTTTGTTTTTGGTGGAAGTGAAAACGACTCAGAGGTAATGAGGATATGGCCGTTTCGAAAATTTGTGGATCGGTTACCCTTTTTGTGCACTAGGAGTACGGGTAGTGGATCATGAGGGAGGATCTCTTCCAGGAAGGAAGTTCAGAGGTATAAACATACGTGACTTACTATCTGAAAGAGCGACCGGAATGTGAGTTCAGAGGCACCAGCGGGTACATAACTCGGTAATTTAGAATATTGAGAAAGTGTGAGTTCAGCGGCACCCGCGGGTACATGACTCGATAATCTGAAGGGAATGTGGAGGTGAGTTCAGCGATACTAGCGGGTACATGACTCGATGATCTGGAGGGAATGTCGTTTAGACATAATATTTCTTCAGAAACTTGCCGTTGACGGGCAACATGAGCAAGTCTCCGTTTTGTTTTACGAGGCGGTAAGCACCGTTGGAGAATACTGTCTCAATGATGAATGGGCCTTCCCACTTTGGCTGGAATTTGTCAGCGGTCTTGTGAGTCATTACCATCGGCCTCCGTACTGCCAGAACGAGATCGCCCACCTGGAATGTTCTGATTTTGACCTTCTTGTTGAAGGCTCCGGAGATGCGTGCTTGGTATAGCTCAATTCGTTGTTGAGCCAAGAGACGCTTTTCATCTAGTGCCTCCAATTCCTGTAGCCGATGGTGGTTTTCGTTTGTCGTCAATTGATGTGTGAGGGCGATGCGTAGTGAGGGGATCTGAGTCTCCAATGGGAGGACTGTTTCACTCCCGTACACCAGGGAGAATGGTGTATTCCCGGTGGTTGTTCGAACTGTGGTGCGATAAGCCCATAAGCATTCACCGAGCTTCTCGTTCCAGTCGCGTTTGTTAGAGGAGACAAACTTCTTTAGGAGTTTGATGATTGTTTTGTTGAATGCCTCCGCCAACCCGTTCGCTGTCGGGTTGTACAGTGTCGAAGCGACATTCTGAATACGGTGCTTATCGCAAAACCGATAGAATGCGTGGCTTGCAAAGTGCGGACCATTATCATGGACGATTCTTCGGGGCAGTCCGAAGCGGTAGATGACGTGATGCTTAAGGAAGCTGATCACGTTTGAAGTCTTGACTTCTGCGAGTGGGATAGCTTTCGCCCATTTGGAGAAGTAATCAGTGATCGCAAGTATGAAGCGATGTCCTGGAGGGGAATGTGGGGTGATTGGACCAACGATATCCATTCTCCATGCTTCGAATGGCCAGGACGCCACTGTCGGATGTAGAAACTCGGATGGTTGGTGAATGAAGTCCGCGTGGACTTGGCAGGCTTTGCATTTTCTAGCATAGTCTATCGTATCTGCCACCATTGTGGGCCAATAATAGCCCATTCGGCGAAGGCGGTCTTGCAGTTTTAGGCCGGGCTGGTGGGCCCCACAGACACCGTCATGAGCTTCTCGTACGGCTTCTTTGGCTTCTGCATTTGACAGACATCGAAGCAGCAATCCGTCGTAGGAGCGACGATACAGCATTTTCGTCTCTGTATCGTAGAAGAATCTGAGAGAACGCCGTCTGATGGAAGTGGCTTCCTTTGGGTTCTCGGGCAGAATGTCGTAGACGACGAAGTCGATGAATGGTTGTCTCTAATCTGGGGCATCATCGATCGTCTGGGCGGAATCGCTCGCCACGAATTGCACATTGTTCTTGGGACAGACCAGTTCGTGGCCTATCACATCCACTGATTGGCGATCATAGTTCGGAACTGCTAGGGAAGCGGCAATACCAGCTAGGGCATCGACTTTGATATTTCGGAGTCTAGGGAAATGTTCGATGAAGAACCCCTCGAACGACAAGATAATGTCAATCGCTATTTGGTGATAGGGGATCATGTCTTCGTGACGGACCTCGTATGAGCCCCGGATCTGATTGACGATTAGTTGTGAATCACCGTATGCTTCAAGGTATTCTACCCCCAGCTCTCTTGCGAGTTGGAGACCAATGACCAGAGCGTTGTACTCGGCCACATTGTTAGAGCAGGGCTTTGTGAGGGAATAAGCGCGGTTAATCACCAATCCGGAAGGGGAGATCAATACTACCCCGACTCTGACGACTATGTTGCCTTTAGGTCCGGTCCTCGAAGCATCGTCGAAGAACATTCGCCATATATTCTCGTGAGAGGTTGCATGCGAGTTGGCGACCTCATCTGGGATCTCTTCATATATCCTGGAGGACTCCGAGCCTGGGTGGGCTGCTAAGAAGTCTGCCAGGGCTTGACCTTTGACTGCCTTTTGGGGGACGAAGATCATATGATAAGGGGACAGCAGTATTGCCCATGTAGCGAGGCGAGAGCTGAGTGCCCCTGGTTTAGTCATGAGGACCCTGAGAGGGTTGATTCGTGAGATCACGTGTATCGTTTGTCCGGTGACATAGTATCGCGTTTTCTGAATGGCGAACACCAGGGCGAGGCATTCCTTCTCCATAGCGGTGTATCGATGCTCTGGCCCGATCATCATTCGGCTGAGGTAATATATGGCCTGTTCATGGCCTGCGTCGTTGTTCTGTACCAGCAGAGCCCCGAGAGAGTGTTCCATTGGTCATACATTGAGCAGGAATGGTTTTCCCGGAACCGGAGCCACCAAAACTGGAGGATTTGACAAATATTCTTTGATGCTGTCGAAAGCATGTTGACGTTCCTCGTCCCATACGAATGAGACTCCTTTCTTCATGAGGTGCGTGAACGGTCGGCATCGCCCGGAGAGGTTAGAAATGAACCTCCTGATGTGAGCTAGCCTCCCTTGGAGGCCTCTGAGTTCACGGAGATTTCTCGGGGGACCCATCTCCATGATTGCTTTTGTCTTCTCAGGGTCTACATGGATACCCTTTTGCAGTGATGATGAAGCCCAAGAACTTCTCGCTGGATACGCCTAGAAAGGACTTCGTAGGGTTCATTTTCAAATTATGCGCTCGCATTAGGTCGAATACCGTCCTGAGATCTTGCAGATATACTCCTTTGCAGTGGCTTTTAACGGCTATATCGTCAACGTAGCACTCCACTGTCTTGCATAAGTGGTCTCTGAAGATGATGCTCATGGCTCTTTGATAGGTGGCGCCGACATTCTTCAAACTGAAAGGCATGACCGTGTAGCAGTACGTGCCAATTGGTGTTCGGAATGATGTATGCTTTTCGTCATCAGGAGACATTTTGATTTGGTTGTACCTCGAGAAGCCATCCATGAATGACATACGTTCGAAGCCGCAGGTATTGTCGATCATGATGTCTGTGATAGGAAGGGGGAATTCATCTTTGGGACATGCCTCGTTCAGATTGCGGAAGTCGATGCAGATTCGAATCTTCCCATTCTTCTTGAGGACGGGTACTATATTGGCGACCCAATCGGGATGTTGCTCCTCACGAATGAAGCCGCTGGCTATCAGTTTATTGACTTCGGCTTCGATCGCGTCCATGATGCCTGGGCGGAAGCGTCGCTGTTGTTGCTTGACTGGCTTCGCATCTGGCCGAATGTTGAGTTTGTGAAGAGCGATGTCGAAATTTAACCCTGGCATGTCTTCATAGCTCCAGGCGAACACATCAATGTATTCTCTGACAAGTTCTAGCAGCGACTCCCGTTCTTCATCTGTTAGGCTTTTACTGACGAAAATTTATTTTGGAGAAGATTCGCTGCCGAGATCCACTTGTGTGACCTCATCTTCAGTAGGAGGTTCTCTCTATTCGAACCGCTTTTTCCATTGTACGTCCAATTGCTGGGCCCACGTCTCTAGCTCGAGGATTTCGGGGATGTCTTCGTCTTCTTCGTAAGCGTCGGCGAATGCCATATTGACTATCATGACTTGTCTGAACACATCTCCGATGCTGGTATCCGAGTCCGAAGTTGGTGACCCGGTTGAATGTGACTGCCAGTCGCATTCTTCATCTGAACTCTCAGGGGTTATAGTAGGCGTTACATACCCCAACCTGCATCGAGTTTTGCTATAGTAGTCTCGTGGTTTGCCCGTCGGGACTGGCGGTTTCAAAGGTAATCGTCGCCCAGTGCCGTAGTTCAAACCTGGCGTCGTCTCCAGATCATACCCCTGTTTCTGCATGAGATATTTGGATTGAGGGCTATAGAGACACAGAAGCAGTCTTCCGGTGTATGACCCGAGGTCGGCTTCCTCTATGGTGAGGGGATGCGGGTTGTTCGTCCGGTCGAAGATGATCGGATGATCCCCTCCCTCGATTATTCGGTAAGCGTCTTCTACAGGAGTAAGCTGGATCGCGGTGTACACATTTTTCACTTGTGTGTGCAGGTGAGTGCCTATACCGTGTTCCATAGCATACATTGTACATAGCTTATTGAGCTCGGTGTAGTTCAAAGATAACCCTTTATTGATGAAGTAAGGTATCTTTTCTAGGGGGATTACATCATCAGCGGAGGGGACATCAGTGTGGGCAGCCACATACTTGGCTAGCTCGGGTTCCTCTTCGGCTACCCCCTGTGTGAATGAAGACTGAGAGGACGACCTGGGAAGCTTGATTGTCAGTGGTTCAGTTGATGGAGCAGAGCGCGGAGTCGTTGGCAGACTAGCGACCCCTAGTTTGGCATTTGATGTGGAGCAGGGAGTGGCCGGTTCGCTAGAAGTGTCGGACCTCGCATCGGGGGGACGACCCTTCTTGGGAAGGTGTATCGTCAGTGGTTTGTCGGAGGGATTGAGCTTCTCCATTTGGGGCTGACCGACTCTCGACAGTCTGATTGTTAGTGGCCCCGTTGTGGATCTTGGCACTTGACCAGACCTTGGTAGCCGGATTATCATCTGCTCTTCCTGCGCCGAGAGGCTGATCGCGTCCTTCCGTAGAGTGGCGGTAAGGGGTGCAGACCTTCCCAGTTTGCGAGCTTGGAGGTAGATCGTCAGAGGTCCTTCCGATCCCATGGCCGTTTCGGTACCAGCTTATTCATTTCCTTCATCAAGGTGCCTCTTCGACTTTTCGTATAGGCAGGAGTCCGAGTAGTAAGATTCGACCCCTTTGAAGGGATCGATGTCAGCAAATTCCGTCTTCACGAAGCCGTATTTGTCGACATATTTGAAGCATTGGTGCAGCGTGGAAGGCACGATCATATAATCATGTATCCACGGGCGCCCTAGGAGGATGTTGTAAGAAGTGTCTGCATCGATGACGTAGCAGGTGACTTCGGATTGGAGGTCGCCAATTTGACACTTCAGACGAATCTTTCCAATAGGGTAGCTCCTGCCCGAATTGAACCCGCTGATGGCGGTGCTTGTAGGCGTCAGGCGATGCATTGGGATGCGGAGATGATATAGCAGACCCTTCGGGATAATGCTTATGGAAGAGCCAGGATCAATGTGCATCCGATCCACCTTTACGTCGCCGATGTATCCAGTGTAGTATAATGGGCGATCGTGCAGATTAGTTTTGATGAGCATGTCCTGCGGAGTGAAGACGATGTTGGGCATTGCTCCCGTACAGGCACTGTCCTGGAGATCCACAGGTGAGTCCTCCCCGGTGAGGTTGGATTGAGCCAGATAGACATCGGCATTTTGGAGTGCTTCGCTTAATGCAATACGAACGTCCTTGGAGAGCCTTAGAAGTTCGTACAGTGATAACTTGGCCGGTGTGTTAGCCAATTGTGCTAATATGTCAAAGTTGTAGGGCCTCTCTAGTCCTTGGGTTGCCTCTTTTCAGAGGGATTTGTCGAAGCGAGTCTCCCTCGGCCTAGGCTTGTCGGTCGTTGAAGGCTGAGCCAGTCCCGGAGCATCAGTTGTAGTGGGTTGATGGTTTTCAGCTGGATTGTCAACCACAGGTTGGGATTGTGCTCCGGACCGTGTGACGACGGCTGTAGCTTCCTCGTTGTCTGCCAAGATTATGTGGCAGGTCCTGACCTTTCCATTTTTCTTCTTGTCGGTGAAAGATGGTGTAGGCCGAGTCACTTCTGGCACCAAGTCTGGATGAATCCACATGACCCCCCCTCGAGATGTGGTGAGGGGTACTAGACCGGCAGCCTGATCTCGGGGAGGTAGAAGATTGGTAATTTCTATTGTCGCTAGAGGGACGGGGACCACCCCGTCTTGAGCCTCCGTCGGAGGGAAGCTGCCGAATTGTACGGACACCATATTGGCCGCCACGGTTACCTCTTCGAAATCGATGGCCAGCGCGTTCGAATCGATGAGGTTTTGTATGTACCGTTTCAGCTGGTAGTAATCATGTGTAGCATGATGGACATAGCGATGATAATGGCAGTATTTTGGATTCTCTATCTCTGCTGGCCGTGGTTCCCGTCTTGGTGGAGGAAGCTGAATCCTGTCCCCTTGTATGAGCATGTCCAAGATGGGCTTGACGTGACCGTCTTCAAAGGAGTAAATAATTTGCGGCCATTGTTTGTCTGCTGGCTTCGGCTCAGGTTTTTGTGCTGTATCGGCCACCATAGCCTGCTTTCCCTTGCTGTCCCGATTGTTGGAGGGGCTACCCCCATTATCGTTGTTGGGACGCTTGCCCTTGTTTTTTCCTTCCGAGATGTGCAATCCCAGTTGGCGAGCCTTCTTCAGTCGTTCTTCGGCGCTTGTGGCGCTGATGATGAACGTCTTCCAATCTTTGAATTGACTTTCGTCCATCCAGAGACTGATTGTTGGAAGCAGTCTCTTTTGGCAAATTTCAATCAAAGAGGAATCTGGATTTCCGAAGGGTAGCTTCATGGCGGTTTGGCGGAACCGCTCAATGTAGTTCCTTGTCAACTCCTTCTTCCCTTGGACGACGTCCATGAGGGTGGACATGGTGACGTCCTGTCCTACTTCGTAGAATCTCTCCAAGAACAGGCGCTTGAAGCCGACGAAGGAGTGGATGCAGTTGTCCGACAGATTGCGATACCAGTCGAAGGCGACTCCCTCCAATGCCCCAATGAATAATCGAGTGAGGATAGCATCATCATGGGGCAGATGGTCTGTGGTGACCTCAAAATAAGTGATGTACCGACTTGCTGAGGTCTTGCCATCATACGGGTTGATATTGAACGGCATATATTTTGGTGGGAATGGAACATCCCTCCATTCAGCAGGGTATGGTTGCCGAATTCTGAGGTCTTGAGCGTTTTCTCGGGCATGGATCATGGCTCGGAGCTCTTGACCCTCTCTTCTTACTTCTCGGGCCTCATCTGTCGCGGTAGGGGCTGTTATTTTGGGAGGATTGTCGCTCGGGTTCGGTGCTGCCGAATTCGAGTCCGCATTGACCGCGGGACCCGCGCTTGTTTGGCCAGGTGTCCCTCCTTGTAGAGTTGGAAGGGCCGCTTTAATCTCGTCTACAGACTTGACCAAAGCAAGTAATATGGCTTCGAGACTATCGATGCGGTGGCGATCACTAGAACCACCTTGATTGATGTCCATCATGAACACCGTCCTTACATGAGGAGTGATGGAAGAAACGGTGGAGGATGTGCCCTCCGAGTCGTACCCATGTACCGAGAAGTCATCAGAATATGTGGGAATATTATCTTCTGGTTCGGACTCGGAGGGAACAGTACCCCCAGCCTCAGAGTCTGCTTCGTCCTGAGAGTCATGGATGTACTCAGGGACATCGGCGTCTGTTGTACTTGATGGGAGAGTTGTTTCCCCGGGCTCGTCTCCTTGAAACACCGGATTGTTGTGGATGTTTGGAGGACTGCTACCCTCAACCCCCAGCGATGTGGATGATGAATTTTCTACTGCAGCAGATTTCGTCTTTGAACGGGTGTGTTGGAATACTCCGGTGGAGGACAACCGTTTAGACGACAGTTTCTTAGCTGTAGTGGTTGAGGTCTTCAGGGTGGAGATGCTTGCCTTCCTCCCTCTTCCCTCGGCGGGGACTTTTTGAGTGGAATTGCAGGAGACAACAGGAGGTGCCTCGTCTTCTGAGCTTGGACGCTGTAGTCTTTGGAAGACTGACGGCCGATCTTTCGTCACTGCCGCGTTGTTGCAACAGCAGTTGACGATGATTTGGGTACAGTGACGTCCAAGCGAGGACTCTTTGCACACCGAAGCCCCGTCTCTTTCCTTACGCTTGTGGAGGATATCCTCACGCAGGTCAGAGGAACTACCCTGTCCGTTCGTCGCCGGGGGCTGGATTCGAGTAGTTCTGTACAACTTCCCATCAGAGGCCCGCGTGATAATCAGCGGGACGCCCCGATGGTCAGAGGTTGGGGCAGCTGACTGGGCTTGGTGAGCCCGCGCTGCCCTAGACTTCCTCCTTTTAGCACTTGCGGGTGCGTAATAGGAGGAGTCCAAGTTGAACACCACAGAGTCTGGCTTATCATCCAGATAACCATCGGAGTCAGGACCGTACGAGAGACGGTCGAAGACTGATCGAGAGGAGCGTGGAATGGACGCTATGCGGCTAGAATTGAGTACCGTGCAGGCTGTCTACATGCGGTTGTCTTCTGCTGTTGGATGAGTTATTTTTGAGTGGCTAGGAGTCACGACCGTGCGGGCTGGCCGCATGCGGTTGGCAATTGTGGCCGCATGCATTTTCTGCAAGCGATTGACTTCCATAGCCGCATGAGTTTCATCCATGTGATTGGCAACTGTAGCCGCATAAGCCATGCGGCTGACAGATGTGACCGTATAATTTTTCTTCATGCGGCTAGCTGATGTGGCCGCATGAGTTTTTTCCATGCGGCTAGCACCCCTATGCGGCTCGGTTCGCATAGAGTTCCTCTTTACCCCTGCAAGTCCAACATCATAGTGTTTTCTTCTGTCGGACTTGGGGACAGCAGAGTTGTCTACGGTCTGAAGTGGGGCCGCAGAAGAGTCCTTCTCGCCGTCTTGAGCAACAAAGGGTATCCCGTTGAAGGCTTGGGGAGGAGCAAATGATTTTGGCCTCCACTCTCTGCGAACCTTTGTCGTGCGGGTGCGCTTCTGGACCGGGCCAGCACTTCCTTCGGAGAGCATCTCTTCAAACGCCGGCTGGTCGAAGCGGACGACCATCTTTTGTTGCGTGGAGCCAAGTTTGGCTACATCCGACTGCGTCACCAACTCCTCAGCCGTGGAGAAGTTTGTCCCCAGCAGAGTCGCCATCGTGTTTGCCATAAAATATAAAAGAACAGAACAATTATCGGAGGACCGGACTTTTACTTTACGTTACAAACTCGCTTGTACAAAGAAAGCCTAGAGACGAAAACCTAGGTACAGCAATCTAAGTACAATTGTTTATTTCAGATTATGGGGGGTGACGATAGAGGCTCGGAAAGGCGACGACAGCCCTGTCTTACTCCTTGGACGATCGGTATGCAGCCTTGGCTCCTGTGAAGAGATGGTTGGCGTTGATGAAGAAATGCTCTTCTTGTTCTCCTCGGGTTGCTCTTCTGACTTCTCTCTTTCTCTGTGTATTCTCTCTGATTATTAGGGAAGAAGCTCTCTTTTCTCTCTCTTCTTTTTTTTGTGTCCTTTACAAGGGAATGGCACCTTGCTATTTATAATAGTGGGGGCATCATTAGGGTTTGGATGATTACCCATTCTCAAAGTGGCGGCGGCCTGATGTATAATCAATCTGGACCATTCGTTTAAGGCGTGAAGGATCTGGCCATAAATGGGGATACTATTGAATCCTGTGAATAATTAATGCTGATTGCTTTAAATCTTCATGATTGGTTGTGTCAAGCTCGGATCTCTCACCACGTATCCCATTAGCTTGATCAGGAATGATATGACCTGATCTCATTAATTATGAGGATAACGTTAAATATGGTCATTGGGATCTGGTAAATCTCTGATTGATCTGCATCCCACAATCATCCTTGCTACCAGCTGTTAAGTCGTGGGGGCCATTGAATCTATGCCACGTGTCTTAATGGCAGATCCTGTCAGAACCGCATGAGACAGTGTCTTAGTGAACCGCATAAGTATAGTACTCAAGAGCCGCATGGGGTGGCTTCTTGGTGGGCCGCATAGATATAATACTCACGAGCCGCATAGGATGGCTTCTTGGTGAACCGCAGGAAGACGATTCTTGCCAGCCGCATGGGATGACTTCTTGGTGAACCGCAGGAAGACGATTCTTGCCAACCGCATGGGATGACTTCTTAGTGAGCCGCATAAGTGTAGTACTCGCGAGCCGCATGGGATAGCTTCGCAGGAAGATGATTCTTACCAGCCGCATGGGGCTATTCTTCAAGTGAGCCGCATGGGAGTAGCCACGTAGCAATCTCGGATCGTGTCGAAGATTTTCTCATGTTCCCAAAGAGTCTGTCATTATGACAGGGCCATTATGACGCTTCATGTCAGAGCCGTCAGCTGTTAAATCATGGCAGAGCATTAAATAGGGCCATTGCTCGATGGCCAACTGTGTGAAGGAGTCCCATGGGGACACGTGGCGTTGATCGAGCCGCATATCTCTGTTGGTCGTATGTGAGCCGCATGTATTTCTGAACCGCATGCGGCTAGGGGCTCTTTGAACCGCATAGGACTGTCCCTATGTAAGCCGTATGGACTCTCCTGCAGCGAGCCGCATGACACTAAGAGTCTCTCTGAATCGTATGGGACCATTCCTGTATGAGCCGCATGGGGTTCTCTTGATCCGAGCCGCATAGATCATTATTCTGATATTTTCCATGCTTCTACAGCCCCGTTCACCGCCGGCCTCCCTCAGCGCCGAGCGGCCACGGCCATCTCCGCCGCCCCTTCTCCCCTTCTCTCCGCCACCGCTCGGCTCACAAACCCTCTCGATCGCCTCTTCGCCTCTTCTCTTCCAATATTTCTTTCATTTCTCTCACCTTCTGTTTTGTTTTTGTTTTTTGTTTTTTTTGTTTTTGTTTTTGTTTGTTTTTCCTTTTCATCAACACTTCTGAGCCTTAGCTCAATTGGTGGTGTACTTAGGTAGGTGTTGGTAAAGTCTCAGGTTCGAATCCTGTGCTGATTATGTTGTTGTAGGTTTGGTAGTTTATTTTTTTTTTAAAAAAAAGGGAACAGAGCTAAGCTTTCATGTGTTGTTCTTTAGTATCTGTTTTATTATTTTAATTATTATTGTTATTATTATTTACTTTGGAAATCATATATTAATATTTTCTAAATTATTTAGTAGCAAAATTTTGTATTGGCTTAGGCCAACATTATTAAAAGGATTTTGAAGGACTTCAATAACCTTGGAAATTTTATAAAATTTTGGGATTTTGTTTCATTGGGTTTTATTTTAATATTTCTACTAAATATTATGGTAGTATTTTATGGTACTTTAAGTGTGGCTTTTTATCATGGTATTTCAAAATTATGGTTTGATAATGATAATAATAATAATAATAATAATAATAATAATAATAATAATAATAATAATAATAATAATAATAATAATAATAATTAAGGGGTAACCCTACAATGATTTCCTATTAGTTCAAAATATTTATTTAAAAATATTGTGATGGGTAAAAATATATTTCAAAGTGAGGTTGGCCATCAATATTGATTAAGTTTTATAACAAGTATATTGTTTTTGATTCATATATATATACTTTTCTAAAAATGTTTATAAATCTAATTTCTTAACTTTAACTATGAGTTTATAATTCAAAAAGGAATTATAAAATAGATTTTATTATATAATTGTTCCTTCGAATCAATTCCCCATGGCTAATCAAGTATTTCCTATTTCTCGTGAATTCGAACTTCCCCTACCAAACCTAACTAATTTGACTATCCTGAACCCGATGGGCCAGTCCTTGCCATCATCAGAGGTCCCTTGCGTAGTTGTAACACCGAAGTCAATCTTGTGCCACCTTTATTGTACCATACCAGGCAGCTCACCAGGCGTCGCAACAGGCAAGTATACCTTGCTAATTAACTGTCATATTATTTTCAGCATTTATTTACTTGTTTCATATTTGTTATTTTTATTTGTTATAAACTGCACGTCCAAGCCATACTTGGGTGCAAGCGACTTTATTAGTCGTTACTTTATTTTATGCATGTTGACTTAGTATTAGCGGACTACCTTTTGTTGGGGGATATCCGTATCTCTTCCTTTGACTGTGACACTCACACTACACGGTTGGAGACATGTTGCTAGGGACACGACTTATTGACTAGCTATCTCTAAAGTCGTGTAACGGTAGATGATCGTAACTGCTATGACTAGGATTTTAGAGACTCAAGCAGTTACAAAACTGGACGAGCCATGGACATGACTTGAACAGTGAGGGAAATATTGGGGGAGGACAGTAGCTAGTGCGTATGGAAAGCCAAACAGGTAAACCACAGTCTCCCGATGGAACTGTGGCGATATATTTGCAGATACCCTCTGACGTTTTGGACGTTACGGTCGGATACAGATGACTGGATGCCAGTTACGTACACATAGCCTAAAATCCCACCCATGCGCATGAAAGTTGTCCTCTAAATTGTACATTAGGCAGTTAGAATCTCCTTTGCATATTTATGTCTAGGATAGTCATTTATATATTATTTTATTCTGACAGTTCATATTAGCTTGTTCTTCCTGTATCTTGCTACGTCCGTCTGAGGACCTGGTTTTTCCCCAGGTGTGTGTTCATATTTTCCGCAGGTATTCTAGCCAAGGCCGTGGTCTTCTCCATTCCTTCGAAGACAATTGTGCTTGGTTCGTCTTGCTATTTTTATCGCTCAAATTATTGTACATTTCTTTCATTGGGATAGTTGGTAGTGGACTTTGTCTCCGCCCAACAATTATATCATAAATATTCAAGTTCATTTTTATATTATTATTCGTTTCATTGTGGATGAGATTTAGTTTGTCATGGATTACTGCATTTTATAGCTTATGTATTCATAAGAGACCTATGTATTTCGTATGAATACAGCTGGCATGTCTACGTACTTAGTCCTACGTATTTTGGGACTGGGACGTTACACCACAATAGTCAAAACCCATACAACATTCTTCTGATGCTGAAATAAACATTACCAATGTTCTCAGAATTGTCAAAATAGCTAGGATTGCCTGTCCTTAAGTCCAATTCTGGACACAGCGGCAAAATGATAATTTCGGGTCAAAACGGTGTTTGCCGTTAGACCTGCTTTGCACCGAAAAGCGTGCCAGAGTCAATGGTCTCTAAAGTTATCAAACTATATGTCTACGGATTCGTTTTGATGATACGAACCCAATGGTATGTCCAATTTTTGGATTCTGATGGACTGTGCACGAAATTGCCCGTTGAGTCGGACCGTGGGGCCTGCATACCGGTGATCCGACCAACTGTCTCAGAATCGGTCCAAACTTGGCATACAGGACCAGAAAAATGATACGGTCCTGTTGGCGTAAGTTTCATCTCGATCTGACGAGCGTGCACAAAGTAATTGAAAATTTTGCACATAGGTCGATACGGTAAATTTTGACGGATACACATCAAATTCGTCGCGCACACGCAACCAATTTGAATTCTGTCAAAGCCCACACATCCATGAAGCCGTTACGCACCTTTCGATGCTTTCGGTTTGTGACCACGTTGCCCGGATTGGCGGGACGCACGTCGTATCGAAGAGTTTTTTTAATATTTTTAACATTTTAAAACAGATTTTTCCTAAACTTTGGGGACTGTTTACTCGGCACACAATGGATGAATATAGAAACGGAAAGAAGGGTTTCCATCTCCTATATATTGTCTATAAGTGTCTTCAAATAGAATCTCGAAATCGTGTATGGGATGGGAGAAAACTGACGTGAACTAGAGTCGTTGGACTGGTTTTTCTGTCCTGTTTGGAACAGATTTACGTTGATTTTTGAATCGTATTTCGTCGTGTTCAACGCGAAATAAAACAATCTAATAAAAGAGGCTTGTAGGGGGGTTACATGGGGATCTGACCTGTGAAATTGGTTCGGAAGATGGTGGTGTGATGGCGGAGAAATCATCGCACGAAGGAGCTTCGACACGCTACTGCTACTGCCGTTCTATTTGCGCTCTGTTTCATCCGCTGCTGTGTACTGCTGCCGCGGCGGCTCAGGCCGGCCGGCGGTGGCTGTCAGCGGCACGCGCGTGCGCGGGGTGGTGGTCGGCGCCGTCAGGTGGTGGTGGTGAAATCGGAGTTAGGGTTAGTCGCGTGTTTGTAGTTCTCGTGGGGGACGGGGTTTTATATTCTCGGTTGGAGCCTGGGAATACTCTGGGTCGCGGGTTGGGCCTGGTAAGTATCTCACGAGATATTAGACCCCCAATATCTCGTGAGCTGTTACTTTTTTTTCTTCTTTTTTTTCTATACTATACTATATATATATATATATATATATATATATATATATATATATATATATATATATATATATATAGTAACCATAAAAATCCAAATAAAACTCATTATTATCCATTCCTAGTGTAGGCCCTATATATATATATATATATATATATATATATATATATATATATATATATATATATATATATATATATATATATATATATATATATATATTTTAATTCACATATATACCAATAGTAACCATAAAAATCCAAATAAAACTCATTATTATCCATTCCTAGTGTAGGCCCTATATATATATATATATATATATATATATATATATATATATATATATATATATATATAAGACTATAAAATATATATATATATAAGACTATATAATAATATTTAATTGACAAAATTAATATAACCAATAATAATAAAATAATATTATATATATAATAACCTCAATAAATAATAATAAATATAATGAAATTCAATAAAACATTAATGGTGTATATATACCATTAAGCGCAGTCTAATAATCCCAAAATATACCAGGACCTAGTTTATACAATTAGCATTGAATATCAACTAATACTAATATTTATAATATTTTATTTCGAATACTAGAAAATATTCATCAGGTCATTAAAACGGAATACCACAATCCTACCAAAATACGTCAACACGAATGTCATTGGACGTCCCACATGACTACATGGGCTTGGGCTCAGTTCGGGTCCAGCCCGGGCTAAAATGATATCACCGGTTTTCCTAAAACTCAATAATATAATTAATTAATAATTAAAACTTCGGTAAGGGTTAAGTCGCAACTTGGCCTGGTTTTCCTAGTTAGGACATCAATATGGCTCGGCCTTCCCTATCAGGGCTAATACACTTGTCTAAGCACGCAATTGCACTATCCGTGCCACAATTTCTAGTCACCTTGTACTCCAAAACTTCGTCCTGGCTAAAGTCATCTACCGTAATAATTAACTAAGTAATTATTTATAAAATTCTAAAAATCACCATTTAATTCAAATAAATAAATAAAAATATATTATTAAAATTTTGGAAAGAGGGGTTACAGAGTTTTAGTTGATAAACCTTATGATAAATATACTGAGGATGAAAAAAAAGGCCAGTCTTGACGTACGTGCTATTAATGCTTTATTTTGTACTTTAGATAGAACTGAATTTAATAGGGAGTCGACTTGCACAACATCAAATGAAGTGTGGAAACTTCTCAAAGTAACCCATGAAGGAGCAACACAAGTCAAGGAGTCAAAGATCAGCAGACTTACTCAAGAGTACAAGGCATTCAAGATGAAGCCAAATGAGTCCGTTACTCAGATGTTTACAAGATTCCTGGATATTATAAATCCTTTGTCTTCATTAGGCAAGGAATACAGTAACCATAAGAAGATTCGCAAACTTCTACGAGCTCTCACGAAGAACTAGATTCCAAAGGCTACAACAATCATTGAAGGAAAGACCTCTCAATAATGTCTCTGGAAACACTCATGGGTAAGCTACTCACTCACGAATTGGAACTTCAAGACTTTGAAGATGCTACACCAAAGAAGAAGTAAGAGAAGTCGATCGCTTTCTGTCACGACCCGCTCCCGAATAATCGGACACGAGTCGGACACGTCCAGCCTTCATTGTTAGACACAATGAAGTAAGCTGTACCAAAAGCTAGGAAAATCTAACCAGATAATCAAGACAAGTAAAAATTACAGCATCTATAACGTATCCCAGAAAGATCACCATAATCCAAAAATTCAGATATCATAAGGTACCAGAATCAACAGGAATGAAAAGTGATATGAACTCTAAAGACAATATCTAAAAGTAGAGCTAAGTAGCCTAAACCTGAAGCCTCAAGCTAAGTCTCATCCTGCTCAGCTAATATCTTGGGCTCTAGTCCATAGGGTAGAACAATATCCTGCAAGCACCTGCAACATATCCTAGTCAGGAGCGGAGCTAAGTATATCCAAGGAAATGAACATGAACATCATGACATGAATCAAGAAACAAGGAATATATATAAGTATAGGAAATGAGACAAAACATGAAAATGAGCAGGAAATACTGAAAGTAAAACAGGGAACATGGTTTGAGTCCTGAGCATGAAATACAACCTGAACATGAAGTACAACCTGAATCATGAAATACAACCTGAACATGAAATACAACCATGAATCCTGAAATACAATCTGAATCCTGACATGTGCAATATTGAAATACATCTAGATTGTGATCGGCTTGGGTAGATGCAATGAACATGAAATGGTACGGCTTTGGTCCCGTGTGCACGGTACGGGACCCAAGCTATTCACATAAGTAGTAACAGGGTTTGATCACATATCTATAGTATTTCTTCTCCCAGACACAAGTAATACATGAAACATGAAACCAGACAATGCTGTGATACATCGTGTCAATCAAGAAGATTCAAGAATGAACATGCAAGACATGAGAAATGAACAAATCTGAGGAGTATACTTGTCTTGCTCCGGGTGATCAAGGTAAAGATAGAGCCGGGTGTCCTCCTGTGAAATATGGGTATAGATTGGTTAAGCACAATAATTAGTCACTGGCTATGTCTATAATAAATCCTATAATTTAGCTATCAACTACAGTCCTCTGGTCAACATTCCTATTACCAATTTATAAAGACTAGCCATATTTCTAATAAAAATATGTATATATATACACTAATAAGTAAAAAATATTTTCTTTTAAGAAATTAATTTAGAATTAGAAATAGTTTAATTAGACAATTTAATTGTTGGAAATATACTTCTACTAGCCAAATATTTAGATGCTGGTCTAATACTATTCTCACTGATTATGGTCCAATTTACCATTAAATAGTTGTTCCTGCTATATTATTGCAATACAATATCTTATCTAATTATTTATCCAATTAAGATCAAGTATAGAACAAATAGAAAATATGAGTTCAAGGTAATACACATTATATACAATTAATCTACTTAAAAAAATCTTCAGATAACACTTATTAATATTATTTAACTGACCAAAAATAACAAGCCCATCTTCACAAAAATATTCTACCATTAACCCAGCATATACACTCCAGAACTCACAACTTATCCAGCACCTACTTCTCAGGAAGGAAAACCATCCTTAAACTTATTCACAGGAAAGAAACTCCCTCAATACACTTGCCAGGTTACACAGAACACCAAAGAAGCTAAACAACCCATCATTCTTCCCACCACACCTCTAGCCATAAGAGATTATACAGAAACCAAAATAATGAAAACACAACTCATGTTGAGTATTTGGAAGTACCGCAATAAAAGAAATCTCAACTAATGAACCCAAATCACAAAATTAGGAATCAACCTTGCTAAAGAGAATTATACAGAATAATGAAAGAAATATACAATGGCTAACAAGTTCAATGTAGGGTCTGCAGCATTGCAGTTATATTATCAGAGAGAAGATGCAGAGAACAGTTATACAATTTAAATGCAAATAAGACTCCCGCTGTTGACTCCTAATCCCCGCGTACACGGACACATAGACGATCACGAACTGCACTTCGGACACACACATGCTACTCCAGACACAACCGGCTTGGCTAAAATGATACTCGATAGCTGCACTCTTTGTGCTAGTCTTACGACCAGCCATTCCCCTTAATACTCAAGGTGCAATCAACATGCTACTCCAGACACAACCGGCTTGGCTAAAATGATACTCGATAGCTGCACTCTTTGTGCTAGTCTTACGACCAGCCATTCCCCTTAATACTCAAGGTGCAATCAACTCCGCAACCGATTCTACCAGAAAGATGGACACGATCCGAAAACTTGGACACGGACCTACTGCTGACACAAGCTACCCATAAATCCTACGATCAATCCTGTTAGGCACCTACTCATCAAAATTCATAATACAAAACACGACACATTGAGAGTTGTGTGAATACCTGAAGAAAGGAATCCAACTGAATGAAGACTCGTACCAAGGATTCGAACGTGTCTCCACAAATCCAATTCAAGTTCTGTTGCAATATTACACCAACAGAATCCAAACGAATTAAGAGAGAGTTTAACAAAGCAAATTCCATTCAGAAAATTACGAAGCAATTCAGATACCAAGAGTACCAACCTTGATTTCACGCTTAACTCAACGAAAATCTAATCCATCCCTGAGCTAAAATCCAAACAATTAACAAATAAGAAAAGGGAGTTAACAATCAGCTAATACTGAAATATTCCTAAGAACGCACAGGTCTGCACTCACCGAGGATTGGAATCAGCTCATCTGAAATGATCAATCGATCTTCTCGTTCTTCCAATACGGCCTCCCCGATTGATCAGTTCAACGTTTCTTTAACAGAAATGACAGAGCCATTGATCCCGAAACGATCGACCGCTCAAGAACTCTGCCGAGTCGAGTGTGCAATCCAGAGTTCATCCGAACCAGAGAAGGAGAAAATCAGTCAAGAACCAAACCATTCCTTCTTGATTTCGAGCAATACGGAATGGATCAAATGAAACTTACCAATAGTTGGGATCGCTGATCGGAGAAGGGTGATGAACTCCCTGGAAGAGAAATTGTCGTCCGCTGTCGCCGAGGTGTGGAGCACCGAGCCGCCATCACGCATATGGTCGATCGCCGTCCTGAGGAGGAGCTCGTCGCTCGATGTCGGAGAAAAACGCCAAGATCGAGGAGATGTGTCACCATGGCCGGAGGGGATCGTCGAAGAGGAGATCGACTGCCATCGTCATCACCATCACTGCTATGAACCTCGATGTCGTCGCTCGCCAGAGGAGGGTGGTGCGCCGCCCGGTTTATGCTGTCGCCGCTGGGAACTCGATGTTGGGGTGGAGGAACGTCGCTCAGAAGAGGAGGCCGTGCTTCGCTTTGTCGTCGGCGCCATCGATGGAACGGTCGCCGGAGATCCAACCGCCAATGTCGGTGGTGTTGGTCACCATGAGACCACAAGAACTAGGGTTAGGGTTGAGCTTCTCGGTTGGGAAAATTGAGAGAGAGGAGCTCTCGAGAGCTTCTGGAACTGTGGGAGTGAATAATAATCTCTTTCTCACTCAAATGTTAAAGAAAAGAAGGAAAAGTGCACAAAAGCCCCTCCACCCATTGTCATTTTCCAAAAGAATCCTCCCCCTTTTCATATTTGCACCATAGCCCTAGATTTGTTAGAAAATTAGTTAGGAGCTTGGGCAACACTCCAAATTAGTTACTCCCAATAATTAATTAATTAACCCTAATACAATAATTCAATTATAATATTTAAATTATACAAATATTAATCATCTTGAATAATATTTAGAAAATATTAAAATAATCTAATAATTCATGAAACAGGAAAAGTTGAGTTACAAATCTACCCCCTACAAAAATTTCGTCCTCGAAATTTAAAGGGTAAAGTAGGCATAGTTTAAGCAATCAAAATAAATAAAATTTTTGGGTTGAATAAAATTATCTAGCACGATCAACTAAACATGATTCAAATTAAGTTAAGGCATGCTTGGAAAATGATCACGATCAAAACAGGATTTCACCCGTCATGTATGATCATAGATAGTACTTGGAAGGACTTAGCATGACAACATAAACGGTTAAGGCACTGCAAAAGAATGAAATGATTTTTTTAGGCATTTTGCTATGTCACCCCCATTCGGGGAGTATAAACTGCTTAGCATTATATTGTTAGATGTTGTGACCTACGACAGCGTTCTACCACCGACACTGCGCCGTAGGCTGGACGTACCCACGTCTCGTGCCCTTACTCTACGGTGCGGGTCGTGACACATTTTTAGTGGTGGCCCATGCATGTCTAGATTTAAAATGCAGTGGTATTCGAACTACAGTATCACTGCAGCCTGCAGTAGAATTAGAAAAATTTTGAAGGTACTCAATCACATTAGGAAAACTCTTTATCAGATTTCGTATACCTAAATTTTGCTGCTTATTGTCTTCCTTTGAATTTAAACTGTCCTCCTTTGATATTTCGACTCATTCTCAGCAATTGTTTCTTTTGATCTGTCTCCAGGATGGTTGAGACGAGATCACATCGCCAGGGCCAGGGGGACGCCGATGAGAGGTCTGCCACCTCTCATACTCAGCAGCCAGCCCCTGGTACCGCAGCCCCGGTCATGCCAGCTGGGGTAGGCGTTTCAGCTGCTTTCGGAGGAGCCCATCCATCTGTGAGGCATGAGCCGAGTCCGGTGATTCCGGATGTGCTTTAGCAGCAGCAGCCACCTTCGAGGACAGTTGACGCCGTTCAGCTGCTTGCCTTCTTCCGGAAGTACATGGAGGGTCAGCAGACCCAGCAGCAAAGGCACACAGCAGAGCTCAGCCGAGGCATTGATCTGGCCGTGACTGCGGTAGAGAGAGTTGTAGCTTAGCCAGCGGCAGCCCCGCAGCCGCACCAGCCATGGAAGAAGGGCATCCAGGATTTTTAGAAGATGCACCCTAGGGACTTCCGAGGGACAGAGGGGATCTTGTATGCCGACGAATGGATCGAGCACATGGAGGAGATATTCAGGTTGGCTGAGATCCCGACGAGGCTCCAGATTGAGGCAGCGGCCAGCATGATGCAGGATCTGGCCCGTACGTGGTACCAGACCGACCCGAGGGTTGGTACTGCAGGACAGACTTGGGCAGCATTCAAGAAGCTGTTCAAGGAGAAGTTCTTCCCGGATGCAGCGCTGGGAGCCCTCGAGACTCAGTTCGAGACCCTAGTTCAGGGGAGCCAGTCTATGGAGGAGTACGCAGGAGAGTTCTGCCGCCTGAGCAGATTTGTAGAGGGCTTGTCGGAGGCGACGAAGGCCCGGAGGTTCCGGAAGGGCTTGGTAAAGGAGGTCAAGTCCTATACCAAGAATGCCCGCAGCGCTACCTTGGAGGAGATCCTAGTGGACGCGTTAGCTGCAGAGGATGATCTTGAGCTTAGGCTCAAGAGGGGGCGAGACTTCCAGGGAGGCAGCAGTAGCGGATGACCGGCCAAGAGGCCGCACTTTCAGCAGCACCAGCAGCAGCAGAGGGTTGGTTTTGGTATGGGTGGACGAGTAGCTCATACCACCAGTATAGTTGAGTATTGACAATCACACAGTTTTCATATGCAGGCACAGGTTGAAGCTCATTGGCACGTAGCTAGCTTGGATACGTCGAGGCACAAATTTCTTTGGCATTTTGAGACGTGCGACCATATGGAGTTTAGACTTATATCGGACATAATGTATGAATATTGCCTTCTGAAGCATCCGCTGGCTCATCAAGCTTTGTATTGAGAAATGAGAAAGAGCAAAGTGACTTGTAACTTGAGAGAAGAGTGAGACTGAGTGATTGTAATCATGCCTCATGCCACTTTTGTAAACCTTGTTCAATATCAATAAAGAGCCTCTTTTGTTGACTTGTGTTTTGGTTCTAACTTTTTGCTGGCTTATTCAACTCTGCTTTGGAACTTCTGTGCAACGACCCCGTCACTTAGCCTGTAATCGGCTATTATGGAATCCGTCTTGGGTGAGCGCAACATAGGCTCACGCGGCATCACACCTTAGCGAGTACGATCGGTCTTACGGGACCGGGGCGTGATAGGTCAAATAGAAATAAGTCTAAGTGTTATCAACACATCACACTGAGTATATGAAATAATAACATATCAGAAGATAATTGGAGACAAATCTAGATAAATGTCCTAGTAGTCTAATTTAGGCACTACCGATGTCTCCTCTAAGCTAGTTGGATCCTCCTGGTGATCTAGGTTGCATGTGTCGTCTAAGTCTGCGTCATAATAAGTAGTGCAGAGATCCTCCAAATTTTCTGTAAATTTTGTCAACATATCCAGTCAAGATTGGGTGACTAGAGCAAAGTACATAACTCTGAAAGTAGTTTTATTGTATGGTAGAAAATATAGAACTAGCAATAGAAGAATATACATGACATGCTATAATGAAAATACATGAATATATGAAATACATATAAGGAAACTGAGTACATGAATAGAATAGAAAATATGTACACTATAATAAATATAAGTGATTTTGAGCACAAGATAGTTATGTGATTGGTTTAGGTTGCACATGAGTAATCTACGTTAATTCGATTATACGTGAAGGCATAATCGACATATACATGAGTACATTAGGGTATTTAATTACATAACCACTTTTACTCTCCCGCCCAAATCAATACACAAGGATCCGATCATGATACATTACGTACACGATTATTATTTTCACATGGAGTACATGAGAGCACATGAATGACACAAATACAAGGAGTATACGACACACACGATAAAGTACATAAACATGAAATACCCGATGTATCCGATAAGAGGATAGTATCTCGTGACAAGATCTATATAGTACCAATCCGTGTTAAAAATGTGTCAGCATCAAGTAAAGTAGTCTAGAGCAGGCAATATAGATATTATCATCAAGTAAAGTAGTCAGGCGTCACAACGACCTATTATGAATTTACAGGGTTACAAAGTTTCTAAAGTAAATAATAGATTTAAATACATTATTTAAATGCTGCTAGGCCTCGTCTAGGTCACTAAAGTCAAAACTAAGTCAACTCTAGTCAATTGGTCCACTTTAGGTCAAACTTGGTTCATTTAATCTAAATATAGGGTTTTGGCTAAGTTAGACTATTTAGTGTGCTAGTGCTAATGTGGTATCAAGCCATATCTCCAACCTAGGTTCAAACCTATCTAGATACTTCAAACCCTATAGTATAACTATAGGATACCTTACCCAAACTCCAAATCAACTATTAACATTATATATATATATATATATATATATATATATATATATATATATATATATATATATATATATATATATATATATATATATATATTTATATAAAAAATATTATATATATATATATATACATATATATATATATATATATATATATATATATATATATATATATATATATATGCTGACATATATAAGGTCTGAACAATATAGGCTGACATATATAAGGTCTGAACAAATGTCTTAAACTGATGCTATTACCTCAATATGGATTGACACACAATAAAGAGACTGACACCCAATTGAGGTAATCCTCAACTAGACTAAACAGATAATGATTTAGATTGAACTTAAGTAATACTGAACACTAGTGTAGGTAACAGGAACTGAAATAGGAATGGACCACTCGAGCCCCGTCTCATTTCTCAAAGACTGCTGCAGGGAAGAGTAAATATAAAGTGTTTGATTTCCTCTAAGTGACTGAACACTAAGATGAAAATGGATTGATCATAGAGGTGCAGGACAGAACTTGAGATGAAGTAGGGACTGAAGTCAAGAATACCAAAACAGTCCCCTACTCGATCCTTTCCCCTCCTCTACCACTCATTAACTGATTTTAAAGTCCAATGAGGACTGATCCAAAGTGTGGGTCTAAAACAAACTGAAACAGTCATGGACTGATATCAAGTTAGTGACTGAACATAAAGGATTTCCTAACACAATGAAGTGACTGATACATGGTGAAGGCATGACTGATACTAGATATGGGACTGAACTCAGGATTTACTCCCAAACCGAGTTCATCCCTTGCATAACCATTAACTATGACAAAAGAGAAGAACTTAAATGGTCTGAATCAAGGATATAATATGGTCTGAACAATAAAGGATAGGGGACTGATCTAAAGAGGATATTGGACTAAAATGTAAAGATGCATGGACTGAACCAAAATGGATTGGTTAAAAGGTAATACAAGGAACTGATGCATTTGGAACCAACAATTTAGGACTGCACAGTATAAATCTCAGGTGGACTGATACAAGATAATATTAGGACTGAATATGCATTAGATATGCAGGACAAAACCTTAAGCAAGGACTGGACTTTGAGATAAATGGACTGAACATGGATATAATATGGAGTGCACAATTTATAGAAATAAGGACTACATAATGGAAATGGGACTGGATATTACATACATGCATACTCGAGCCATTATCCTTCTCATTAACTGGACTGAACAAATGTAGCTATGGTAAACTGTACCTTCTCTATAACTGGTAGTGATTATCAAGGGACTGATACAAGACTGCATACATACATCAATTTGAGGACTGAAAATATATGCAAGCCTCTCCATGACTGATACTAAAAGAGTGGGGACTGATCAATATATGTGTCTGCATCATTAAATTGGATTGATAACAAGTGATAGTGGCTGAATCTCAAAGTATGGACTGAATGTTAATATATAGGGACTCGACTGAATCATAAATAGATACAAGACTGAAAAATCAACATGGGATGAAACATATGACTGGTCATGGAATGCAAAGATGAATAGTAGGACTAAATATACAATGTACTAGGACTGAGCATTAGTACTAGGACTAAATATACATGGGATTGAAATAGTAATGCAGTAGGATGAACCTGAATGTGATATCAGTCTACACATATACTTCCAAACTCCCAAATCAATAGTTAACCTATCAAATCCACTATAATTCACTAGATAAACATAATATTGATAACTCATAGCAATGCAAACCCTAAACAATATCCAAAACTGAAATTAGAGCTTTGTGTGTTTTTTTGGTCGTTCTGTCAAACACTTGGTGTGCATATTCGATACGTTGCGATACGCTTATGATACGCACTCCAAATTGATCCAAACTTGACCCAAAGTACACCCACATATTCTAAATTCCGAGCATGACCTAATTTACCAATTTCATAAACCATAGAATCCTATTCTCAGATTTCTCCCAATTTGAATCAAAATGTAAAAAAAAAATCCGTTAAATAGGAAGAGGAGAGCCTAAACTCCTCTCTAATGGCAACCCTAATGCATGGGGGTCCTAATGAATGCCTCTACACTATTAAAATTACTTGAAACGTTATCTTTAAGCCAACAAGAAATTTTCCACAAGTTGAAGCCTCAAGAGCACTATAGTTTGGCTTCCAGAAAGTTGTTACTTCAATCTTCAGAAATTTCTTAGCTTGTATATTTTGTAAGAGAGGTAATAAATGTTTGTGTTTAATTTTCATAAATTCTTTGCTATTTAGAGAAAGATTTTGGTGCAAAATGACCTCTTATACCTTCAAATATAATTGTTATAAAGATATTTTTGGTCATTTATATCAAAATGATCAAAATACTCCTAAAACGGGAAGGAAAAAAAAAACTACAGGTATTTGGTCTTCCCCCTAAACGGTTACAAAGAAAAAAAAAATCAGGTCAGACCGGACCTGGACCGGGCTGGGTTACAGATCGTCCGACCCATCTTGCACCTTGAGGTTGTCCTTTTTTAATTGTTGCAATTCTTGGACGAGTATTTCTATAAAATTTTGTTTTGTTAACTCTCTCATAAATGAAACATGTGGAGGGAGGGGAGTTTATTCTGACTGATTCTCTCAAAAAGAAAAGAATAACAAGGATTTTAATTTCTTAGTGTTGTGTCCTCCTCGTCAGTGTTAGTCAAAGGAATCCAAATCCTATCAACATAGTCCAGAATAAAGACGAGACCATAAAGTGCCTAATTCGCATAGGTATAATTTACGATCGCTCCCTTTTGAGACAAACAACAAGGAGTTTTCATCGAGGAAAATTGAATTTAGATTTAGAAAGAGTTGCCGGCATAAAAATATTGTTTCACACTTTATAATTTATTCTTTCTTTTTTCTTCTTCTTCTTTGTAAACACCTCTTGTGGACAAATGGATCCTTCATGGAAAGTTCCATGGCTGCAGTCTGAAGAAGCCGCTGGGGGGCATAATGATAGAGAGGTGCAAACAAGGATCCATGTTGGGTTTTGGGAACTTATGTTACAACTTTATTTGCACCATGGATAACAAGAACGGACACACACCATGCTTTATAACCTGTTGCCTCTTGGATGGATGAACTTAGCCTCTCTCTCTCTCTCTCTCTCTCATCCATGTCGACTAACTCTGCTAATACTCCTCTATGGCTCTTCTTCTTCATGGCAGCATTCGTCGTAATTCTACTGGAAGGTTTTGCCGACGCATCGGATGCAGATAGAAAGGCAAGTGTGTATACTCATATGTTTGTGTACGTAGTTCAATAAATAAGGCTTATGGATGATTGATAAGAGGCACGTCGACTCAAATTACAGATCCATATAGTCTACATGGGCGACCTCACAAATGGCGTTTCCTCAGTAGAGTCACTTCATATGAACATGCTCGACAAAGTCACTGGCAGGTTAGAATTAATTCATACCAACATCTAAAATTCCATGTTTTCTGTTTTCACAACCAAGAAGATCGAAACAAATTTAATTGATCTTCGACTCAATATATAGCAACATATGGAACCTTATAGTCCTTGCTTGGCGCAGTGATTCTTACCAACGCTTGGTGCATAGTTACAAAAGAAGTTTCATGGGTTTTGCCGCATGGCTGTCAGATGAAGAAGTGAAGACGATTGCCAGTAAGAAACATTTGCAGCAAAATGTAGATATATACGTATAAATCTAACGACGGATTTTACTAAATCCAACGGATTTTTCTGAGCGATAATAAATCTAACGACGCATGTCACGCATCATTTCTGTCGATATTCCGTCAATATTATTAAATATCGACGATTATGTTAGGTTTAGCGACGGATATTTCCGTCGCTAATTAGCAGTAATTTTGTAGCCTAGTATATTGATTTGTTATGCTTTCGGTGTGCCAATCCACAGGCATGGATGGTGTTGTCTCGGTCTTCCCCAATGAACTACACAAGCTTCACACCACAAAATCATGGGATTTTATGGGATTTCCTTTGGATGCAACTAAACCACCCTTCGAGAGTGACGTTATTATTGGCATGATAGATACCGGAATCTGGCCCGAGTCCGAGAGCTTCAGTGACGAAGGGTTTGGTCCACCTCCAAGAAGATGGAAGGGAACATGCCAGTCTCCCAACTTCACATGTAACAAGTAAGATTTCGGAAAATTATTTTTTTATTTGATTATATTGCGATTACGATTATATTGCAGTGAACCAAACGGGGTCTAAATTTTGTTCGATTTGCAAAGCATAACTTAGAAAAACTATCATTTGTGTCAACAGCAAAATCATTGGAGCGAGGTACTACCGTATGAACGGAACTTTGAGCCGCGGAGACATTTTGTCACCTCGAGATACAGAGGGACACGGGTCTCACACTGCGTCAACAGTAGCGGGACGTCCGTTCGAAGGTGCGAGCCTCTCCGGTTTGGCCAACGGAACGGCCCGGGGAGGCGTCCCCTCGGCTAGGATAGCAGTGTACAAGGCCTGCTGGTCGGACAGCTGCTACAATGTGGACGTTCTTGCCGCATTTGACGACGCGATCGCGGATGGCGTCGATATCATCTCCACCTCGATCGGGCCGTCCGGCGCAGCAGATTATTTCAGGTTACCCATCCCCATAGGATCTTTCCACGCCATGAAAAATGGGATACTGACTTCCGAATCTGCCGGGAACGATGGCCCGGGGCTCTCAACCCTCGATAACAACTCTCCGTGGTCTCTCACTGTGGCTGCTAGCACTATTAACAGACAATTTACTTCAAAAGTGACATTGGGCAATGGCACAACCTATGAGGTACGTATATAATTAGATAATAATACAAAAATAATGCATTACTTAGTTTTCTTGACCACCATCATACATAATTCATAGATATCTAGAATGAAATGGATGTGAATTTGCGGGTGATTGACAATTTTGTTATGTGAAATTTCTAGTCACAATAAAAACCCTCCTATTTCCATTAGGGTCTGCTCGGCTATCGGGAAGATTTATTAAATGCCCAAAAACTAAAAAAATTTTATGTAAAACCCACCGCTAAAAAAACTTTCATCGCGTGCCCAGAATTAGAGAAACTTATCCAAAGCGGGTTCCAAATGACCCTTTTGCCCTTCCTTTTAATTTATTGAAAACACCCACGAAACTGCTCTTAAAAAAAGTTTCGATACTTCATCTTCTTCCTTACGCTGCTCACTTTCGAATCTAGGTTTTCTCCTCAAAAATCTTCAAAAACTCGTCGAAAAATTTCGGAAAGACTGGGACAAACGACAAAAATGCTAAAACGGAGGTCCAAACATCATTTTTTTGCGAATCTAAAATTTCGAAAGGCCGTCTAACGATGAAACTGTTACTTTCAGTCTCCTCGACGATACGCTCATTTTGCGACAAACGGGACCTCGTTTCGACCTCCCAGTCAAAAGTTATGGCCCTCCAAAGTTTCAGCTGACCATAAAATGCAGGAGAATGGCCATTCTCCGTGTTACAACACGAAAAATGTTAATTTCACATGAGGGTGGTCATTCTCCGTATTAGTAACACGGAGAATGGCATTCTCCGTCTTAATTTACACGGAGAATGACCATTCTCCGTGCTAGTAACACGGAGAATGACATTCTCCGTCTTAATTAAGACGGAGAATGTCATTCTCCGTCCTGAAAGTTACACGGAGAATGGCCATTCTCCGTCATAATTTAGACGGAGAATGGTCATTCTCCGTCTTAGTTTACACGGAGAATGGTCATTCCAGTGTTAAAACGCAAGAGAATGACCATTCTCCGTGTTAGAAACACGGAGAATGCCATTCTCCGTGTTAAATAAAACGGAGAATGTCATTCTCCGTGTTAAATAAAACGGAGAATGACATTCTGCGTCTTAATTTAAACGGAGAATGTCATTCTCCGTGTTAAATAAAACGGAGAATGACATTCTCCGTCTTAATTTAAACGGAGAATGGCCATTCTCCGTGCTACATTAAGACGGAGAATGTCATTCTCCGTTTTATTTAACACGGAGAATGACATTCTCCGTTATTTAACACGGAGAATGGTCATTCTAGTGTTAAAACGCAGGAGAATGACCATTCTCCGTGTTACTAACACGGAGAATACCATTCTCCGTGTTAAATAAAACGGAGAATATGTCATTCTCCGTGTTAAATAAAACGGAGAATGACATTCTCTGTCTTAATGTAGCACGGAGAATGGCCATTCTCCGTTTAAATTAAGACGGAGAATGTCATTCTCCGTTTAAATTAAGACGGAGAACGGCATTCTCCATTTTAAATAAAACGGAGAATGGCATTCTCCGTGTAATTTAGTTTTTTTTCATGAACAAAGAGTTTCGTTCTTCTTTCAAAACGATGATAATTCTGATGGAAAAGAAGAAGAAAGATATTCTCTCCACAATTGACCTAATTGTCGAAAAACTTCAAATGTCTCCACGATGAAGATGAAGATGATGATGATGATGATGATGACGAGCGATGATCTGAGTTCGACTGAAGAAAAGCACACCGAACTACGAACGATCTTTGCGATCTCTGCTGAAGATGAGAGCAATGGAATTCAGATTTCCAGTGAAGAAGAAGAAGACGAAAATCACAATCCAGATCTGAGTTTTTTGAATTCAAATACATATAGATGACCAATTCGCGCGGAGGGGTAGTTTCGGTATTATAAAAATAGCAGTTTCTAGCGGGTGGCATCTAAAAGGGAATCTTGGAATATTTAACGTGAAAATACTTAATTCTGGATATTTCATAAAACTTATCCAGCGGGTGGGCATTTCATAAAAGTCCACCCCGAAATTGGGTTTCTCAGCAATTTCCAGTTGTAAGAATAGCGATTATGAGATGTTTTTAGAGTACCGATTATGAGGGGTCCAGTTTTGGATGGTTTTTAAATATCGGCTTTTAAACCAATCCAATCCATGCTTGGTAATTCACTTACGAGCGGCTCTAAATTTTTTTTACATAAATTAAATTAAATAGAAAATGGTATCAGTGGTTATACTTATATATTTTTTGTGAGGATATAAATGGAATAAAATAATAAAACTCCTCAAAATTGATCGATTTTGGGTGTTTATAAAGCCACCCAAAATTACATTATACCAATTTTGGGGGGAGTTTTGAGCCGAAAAGAATCGGTGCCTCAAAAAAATTAACAAGCAAAGGTTTTTATAAACATTCGGTTCAAAAACACCCCAAAACTAGTGAAAACGCCGTTACCAAGCAGACCCTTATAGAACTCCAAATTCTTTGAAATTTTGTTTCAAGTTACTAATTGTTTTCCTAATTCATCTTTAACTCAGGGAGTGGTATCAACATATTCGACTTGAACCAAACAATGTACCCTTTGGTATTTGCAGGAGATGTGCCAAATGTTTCTGGTGGCTATAACAGCTCTGTATCCAGGTGAAGCTCGAGATCCCAAATTGTCGTTAGAAAAAAAAAAAAAAAAAACGGAGATGGTAGGTTGCCCACGGTTTGTAACTACTGGTATGACCATCGGCCGACATGACGGCCGGCCATTGTTCTCCTGGTCCGAGTGGGGTCCAGAGAAAGGAGGGAAGCTAATGGCCGGCCGTCATGTCGGCCGGCGGTCACGCACGCGATTACGAACCGCGGACAAAATATCATTTTTGAAAGAAAAACATGTTTTCTGTGATTTTGTACTTAATTAACAACTCTACGTTGACTACTGATCGTAGATCTTGCAAGACTGGATCCATGGATGAGAAACAAGTGAGGGGAAAGATTGTTCTTTGCCAAGGATTGGATGACTTTGATGGGCCTCGCCTTGCTGGCGCAACCGGTATGATAGTCAAAACTCGAAACCCCGTAGATATTGCTCTAGAGTTCTCATTGCCGACAAGTATACTGGGGCCACCTAATGGTGACAATCTCTTCCTATACTTCAACATGACAAGGTGACGACTATGTCTTCTACAAGTAGCTAGCTATTTTCAGAACATATTTTCATATGTATTTGTTTCGATATATATTTTCTTTATCTATGATTTCGAAAGCAATCCAACGGCAACAATAATGAAGAGCGAAGTAGTCGATGATGCTACATCCCCATTTGTTGCCTCCTTTTCATCCCGAGGGCCAAGCAACATCACCAGAGACATTCTCAAGGTGAGCTATATTGGTTTCTCTATTAACTTACGAAAACTTGACAAAGTTCACAGAAAGCGCAGCTAACCCAAATATTTGGTACCAAATATGTGCAGCCTGACCTGACTGCGCCTGGGGTGAACATTTTAGCGGCATGGTCACCGGCTGCTGCTGGGTCCTTATCGTACAACATTATCTC
The DNA here is from genome assembly GCA_029216955.1 of Iris pallida. NCBI lineage: Eukaryota > Viridiplantae > Streptophyta > Magnoliopsida > Asparagales > Iridaceae > Iris > Iris pallida. The sequence goes on along the minus strand of JANAVB010029417.1, from coordinate 1,294,795 downwards.
GGGCACTTCCATGTCTTGCCCCCACGCGACTGCCGTGGCGGCCTACGTCAAGTCGTTGCACCCGGACTGGTCTCCTGCCGCTATCAAGTCGGCTCTAATGACTACTGGTAAATTGACATGTTATGTGTTTTAAGTGTTTACAGTTCAAAAATGTTCTTAAAGACTTGATTATAATTTCCATTCGTGTATATATATATCGTCGATAATAACTGATAATATGGTGTACAGTTTATCATTCTTTCCCAAGATTAGTTTGCTTGAAAATTTTCTTCCTTGGTTATCAGTTTCTTATGTTTCGGTTCAACTTAAGCAGTCTTTTAGGGTCTGTTTGGATTAAGGGCTAAGAAAGTTAAGAAAAAAAGTTAAGTGAGGGAAAAAATCATCTTTGATTTGAGGGTGAGGTTTAGAAGAAATTATTGGGTGGTTGGGCTCACCACCTGGCAATGGTGAATGGTGAGCCCGGCCACTAATTTGTTGACACATAGGAATAATATGTCATATCAATAAATTTCTCTTATTTTCTAGGTAGGTTTTTTTAATATTTTTCAAAGAAAAAAATCTATTTTTTTCTAATTATATGCAATTGAATTTCTATATATTTTTTTTAAAAAAAATAAATTTTTTAATGCCAAATATTATGCCAAGTGTCAACAAATTAGTGGCCGGGCTCACCATTCACCATTGCCACGTGGTGAGTCCGGACCACCCAATAATTTTTCGAGGTTTAGGAGCTAGGGGAGTTATAGAGGGTTAAGTTGTTTAACCTTTTCTTGTTCATTTCTTTTTGTTTCTATGTTGTTCCCTAGCTTCCTGACTTTATGCACATATTTTTGACAAATTTCAACTAAAAATCCAATCAATTAATCTAATTTTATGTGATATGTAATAAGGGTATTTTGATAACTATTTTATTTTTTGTTAACCTTCGTTCACTCAAAATCTTTGATCCAAGAGTTATTAATCTCACTCACTTAACCCTCTCTAAATTATTTCTGGAATCGCTCCCACTAGGATTCGAACTCCTGACCACTCGGACCACATGCATCTCTCTTAACCACTAGGCTAGAGGTCATCTACAACCCTCTCTTCAATCCGAGTAATGTTATATATATTGTCTCTCCTTCCTCTCACTTAACCCCACTTAACTCTGCTTATACATATATATTTTTTCCCTCAATCCAAGCAGGCCTCAAGATTTTCTACCTTTCCATCGGTGTGAGAAAACATTGAAGATTGGATCGACAGTTTTCTTGCTTTATTATTTTCTCTTTACTTTAGTGGAGTGAACCTTCACATTATGAAAGAACGTTAGATCTTTTCTCGATGCCATTTTCTTTAGGAGTAGAAACTAGCATGTTCATCATCCCATTTTCTTTAGGTTTCGAAAACTAGGACAAGAACTTGATTAAATAATTAGGTTAGAATGCAATGTATCAAACTAGCATATTGATCTTCCACATTTGAAACTTTGCAGCCCACCCGATGAATGCATCCAAGAACAACGATACGGAGTTTGCTTACGGCGCCGGTCATCTGAACCCTATTGGCGCTGCGCACCCTGGTTTAGTTTACGACGCAGGCGCAGAGGACTACATACGTATGCTTTGCGGTCAGGGCTACAACACTACATTTCTACGTGCTCTCACCGGAGACGACAGCAGCTGCTCTGCTACCAACAACGGGACCGTGTGGGACGTCAACTACCCCTCGTTTGCGCTGTCGGTCGGCGTCGGAGAGCCATTCGTTGCAAGCTTCAGGAGAACCGTCACTAATGTCGGATTGCCAAATTCTACCTACAAAGCTACTATTAGAAGTCCTCCGCAGATCACCGTCGGCATCGAACCGAGCACATTCTCGTTCGAATCCACGGGGGAGAAGCACTCGTTTACGCTTAAAATTGAAGGAGTTACTACAGAGGCAATGCTCTCGGCATCGTTAGAGCTTTCCGATGGCTTACATCACGTGAGGAGTCCTATTGTGGTATATACCATAGATGGAAAGGCTACTAAAGCTTCCAGTTCGAAGACATCTATTTAATTCTTTAGAACGGAAATAATTGAAGTTATTCGAATAAATAATAAATAAAGTTAAGTTTATTCGGGTTCAAAAAATGTGTATTAGTTTACTTCAGTTCAACGAAATGTGCTTCTAAGGGCTATATAAATTAAGGCTCAGATAATGAATTGCTGATGAATTTTGTGAATTTTATATTCTTATTGATGATAATTTTATTGATGGTAAGGATTATTTTTTTATGTTGAACACAATTTTGCTTATTTTGGTATTTGATGATTTTATTGGGAGTATCCTCACTTTTAAGAAGGGACATATAGTGTCACGTCCCGATTCGTAGAGTCATTTATTCACATATTTATCTCTTGGAATCGATCGTCCTCGCTTGGACGTGATGCTGTACAAGTCTGGTATTTCACTTGTACAAGGCCAAAATGGTACATAATTGATAATCTTCAAATAGAAGTACATCGCAGCGGCAGAAACAGACAAATTGAAGTTTATGAGGACAATCTTTCTTGTGAATAGAAATACATCACTTCTTTATAGCAGCGGAGATAAAAATGATAACTTGAAACCACACAGAGATATATAGACTTTATTCTCTTTATTGATAATTGAAGAAGTGTACAAGACATGTATTGAAGTACAATGCTTACAACACATCTCACTTTACATTGAAAGCCAACTGAACAATGCTATACAGCTTACATTAGATACTCGGATACATTCGATTACAACTCAATATACCGACTTGGCTTACAACTCACTGGTACAACTGATTACAATGTTCCATATACTATGTCCTTTATAGACAGAAGACATCATCTTGTACAAGGAAAGCTTATGTATGCCCAACAATCTTCGATGCCGCGGGACCAATCAAGCCAATCATCGTGAGCAGAACATCCCAAGCACGAGCACATGCCCACAAAACGTGGGTCAGCACATCATCTATGTACTAGCGAGCAGAATCCAACCCACTCGCTTAAGCCAACACTAACTGATCGATTTTAGCAAGCATTTAATAGAATAATCTTTCTACTTGGGGCCTAGCATCAGTTTACAGTTCATGGCCAATAATCATAGTGAAGCATATAAACATATTCTTAGCAATATTCATGTGGACGTATCATCATAGCATTCTTGGTGTTATCATGCAAAGACATCATTGAGGCATCGTTAACTCTTAAACATGTTATGACAATTCTCACTTCAAGCATCACTTAGCATGTACGTTATGTTGAGAAATATTTATAGCAAGGCATCTTTCTAGCATACTGAATTTAACATGTTAAGCAGGTTCTCATACTGAAAGGCTACACACAGCATCATGTACTTGGCACGTTAAGCACGCAAGTTAAGCCAACACATATATTGAGTATATCACATTTAAATAATTTCATACCGATAGCCGACTCCCTCGTACCTGCATCAAATACAGGTTAGCAGATATACTTACTCTGCCTGCACAAAATATTCATTAGCATGCATCCTGACTACATGGTCACTGGTGTTTAACCATACGGACGTTGCCATATAGGCCTTCATCGGTAATGCGATGACTCCAGAGAATGTAGCTAGCCCCAAAGGATGCCTCGCAAAACTCGTGCCCCTACTAGCACGCCAATGTTTCCTCCTAGGCCGGATCGGTCATCCTAACGTCCCGGGGTACCGTCCGAGAAAACATATCCCCATATCTTATGCATAAGTTGTCCTATGACCATGCGAATGCGTGTCCGACTCGATCGTGAACATAAAATACATGGTAAAATATTGAAATAAAGACAACAATGCATTATCATTCATCTCATTCAAGTCATGTTCAATGACTTATTCGTTCCCAACATTACCATCATTTCACTTGGTGATCTCAACGATCCCAAGCCTCATCAATTCTCATTGTTTGCTTCATTGCAACATTTCTCATTACGTTCCTTCTAAGGAGGAACAACAGCATTCATTCATCTCGAATGGACCTGTAGCATTTTATTCATTTAATAGGAACAATAGCATATTCAATTCTTTTCTCATGTATCATTCACGCAGCATCTCATTATTCAAGTGATTCATTCATTTCATCAACATTAAGCATAAGGGACATTATCAATTCATTCTCAGACATCATGTTACATTAGCAGTTCGAGTGTGATTCGTTCAGCAATTCAAAATTCATGTGTTATTCATTCAATGATTTCCAGCATATGTATCTCCATCAATTTAGCAACTAAAGCATCGCATCACAATTATTTAACATTCAAGGTAAGAGACATTAGGGACATATTCATAGCATCACGTTATTCCATTTGTATATTAAGCATACAGGAATAAGGTGGAAGGAGGACAGTTCCATTTGCCTGCATAAAAGGGTCTTCTTATTCTGGTTGCACACATTCCCCCTAAGCGTAGCTTCACCAGCGAGCCACGTTCCAACACTTAATTCGTCTAGCCAGCTAAGAGAGACTGCATCAGTCTCAACTCTCTTGATCTCCAACACAAGTCACGGTCCAATATTCTTATCCCATCCAACAAGCCAACCAAATGCCTCGCACAGAGCGGGGCATTACATAATATACCACTCAGAAAAAGTTTCGTCATCAAAACTTAAGAAAACAACTCATCTACTAGATTCACTTAATCACAATGAATTACTCATTCAGCTTCAATTCAATATTCATTTCAGCACACTCGATCATCTCAAAATAGCTATCCAACTGTACCATTTTAATTCATTAACGATTCGATCTGTCTATCTCTTTTTCTATTACTTCTCATTGATTCACCAACATTTTCCTTACATTTCTATCTTGGTCGCAACATTTTACTTCATTTGGATCTATACACATATTTTAGGTGTCCCCAAAACATATGTATTTCAGCCAAAGTCCGCGCTAGTGCGATAAATTCTTCCCATAATGTTATCTCAGTCGCAACCTATCACTTCGGCTGGATCCATACATATATTTTAGGCGTCCCCAAAATATATGTACTTCAGCCAACTTTCATGTTAGTGTGATTCGATCAGCCACGATATAATTCTCTTTTCCAATCCTACTTAGCATCTTTTCAATTGACTTATTCCTTTATTCACTTGCCAAAATCACTATCTTCCAGGCCACAACACTTAACATCAGGGGCAACTCGGGTAAGCTCTCTATCCAAGCATAATATTTTTAACATTCGGTCAAGGTATAACTTAGAGCCAATCATATCAAGAGTTCACAACATGCAATCATATTCTTTCCCCAAATCCGACAATATTTCTCACCGAGGCAATTCAAATTTTCTAAAAGATACAATCCGACGTCACCCACTATTGATTACCCGAGTCAGGGTATAATTCTATGCAACAGTCAAGATCAACCCAGCTACCCGACTATAGATACTGATCCAACATTTCCGTCATGAGCAGTCAATTCCATCTCATGGAATAATTCACAACTCGATACATACAACTCAAGCCTCATCCCACAATTCTAGTTTCCGCTATAGGCCGACACATAATCTTCAAGGGTCAAACATCTCTAAAGTATGCAAGTTGAAGCATACATTTACAACATATCATTCTTAGGTCATACTCATCACCATCTCTCGTTCAATACCAAAAGGTTATCCTACGGTCGCCAATGGTCACCCTACATTTCGGTCAAGTCTCTATGGTTAGCTATACCGACAGCTAAACCTAATCATTCAGGTGACTCCCCTAGAGTGGACGGCTACTAGGGATTATATAAATTTTTTATTCTCAGGCCAACAGGCAACCGAAAGTTCGAGGCAGCTCTACCCAAACCTATGGAATTCAACTCAATCTGAATAACTAATGTCCATTGTCGGCTATGCCAACAATTGGTCATTCAGCCCACGGTCGCTAGGGTCAATGTCACGACCCGCACCCGATTTTCGGATACGAGACGTGTCCAAGCCAGCCTACGCCGCAGAGTCGGCGGTAGAACGCTGTCAAGCCCGCAAGAAATAAATGCTCAAATATCACAATGCTGCTCATTCACAATTCTAAATTTATTACAACATTTACAACATTTATATTTAAAGGAAAAATACAAAGTTTTACAATTAATGAAATGATACAATGGCTATCTATTTCTAGGTTGTCTTCAGCATACCCAAGTTCTCCCAGTGCTAAGAGTGATCGCGGCTAAACCTGAAAAATGTTGGTTATCCAGTCAGGATTGGAACAAGTACACAAACCAACGGCAGTGCAAAACATAATAGAATTAACAAGACATGAAAATAGCATATGAGATATGAAAGCTGTAAGAAAACTGATGACATAGCACGATAGAGAAGTAAACAAGGAAAAACTAATAAAAGACATCTATCTATCTAGGTGGTGTGAAATATCTGTTTCAATATGTGGACGGCTAGGGGGTAAATCCGGCATCTACACGTGCCGTGTGCAGATGCTATTGTTCACGAATAGACATCTTGGGATATTTTCTGGGTAGTCCACATGCCTACTAAGATATTTCCCCGCCCGACAACTCCGTGTGACGAGCGTGTCAACAAGCAGCAAGATATATGTATAGACATGAAATGAAAAGACTACTATGAATCGGAAAGCAATCAGAAAGTGCACTTGCCTGTGGTCCTTTGCTGGTGAAACCGACAATTCCATTGAGTTCAGACTAGTCCGATTAGCCTAGGTCGATATGAGGGAGTTAGCATTATAAAATACAAACGTATGACTAATCACAGTTTTTAAGGAAAATATTAATCTAGAAATGGAAGTCTAGTTAAGGAAGAATTTATATTTAGAAAATAACTATAGCTAATTAGAATTTATTTACTATATTTGAAAATAATATCACAATATTTTTAGATAATAATAAGAAAATTATAAAAACACTTTAGGTTAAAACCATGATTTAAATATAAGAAGGATATTAAAAATAAATAGGCAATAAGGTTTAAAGCCCATTAATTCAAGATAATAAATAAAATATTAAAATATTATAAAGTCCATAATGAGATATACATTTAAGCCCTTTATAAAATATACTTGTAAGGTTACATAAAACTCCCTTTTTAAATGGAAAAAGGCCTATTAGTTCAATGTAATAATTTTCTATAATCGCTTAAGCTCACAATTAGATTATAAGTAAATCCAAGGAATTACCTACTTGACAGATTTGCTAAAACCTTTCGAGCCCAACTCAACTATTAAAACATGGCCCTAATTCACAAGTCCAAAAATAGTTTTATATAGTTAAAATAACCAAATAAATATATCAACCCAACTGTCTTTTGGAATTATTTAAACAAACTCAGCTGCTTTACAAATCCGAAGTCCATAATACCAATAGCCTACAGTTTCAACCCGGCCCATTGGCCTCTCTCCCTTCTCTCTTCCCAAAAAGAAAATAAATCACTAAACTGTTGTTCTGTTTGTAAAACTATAATAAATAATAATAATAATTAAAATAATATTAACAGAAACTTAACAATGGCTACAAATAATAAATCAAATACTATACTATTAATAATAATAGAATATTAATATACTCCACTTATTACTCTTCTCAGTCTTTTGTTCCCGTAGCATTATAATCAAACAAAGCAGAACCTATCATCACCCTTCCCAACAAAGTGAAAGATATTGAAAATAAATATGAGGGAGAGAGGGATTGATTGAGCAGACTCTTATCATCCCCTTCCCAACTAAGTGAATATGAGAGAGAGATTGAGAGCAGGAGGAGCAATACTCACCGAGTTCGCGCATGCGACGGCGGCGCTAGGCGTACGAGCGGCGTGCGGTCGCGGTCGGACGCTGCTCCAGCCTGGGCTGCCAGAGCTCGACGACTGCACGGTGCCACGAGGAAAGAGCGACTCGCGGAGGAGGAAGTCGGACACGGCCGCTCCGGCTAGGGCGTGGCGTCTCTCGACAAATCTCGGGTCTCAGTGGTGCAAGATCTGAGGTCGAGTCTGGCGGCGGATGGCGAGTCCGGTCACGGTCGACGGTGCGCAGGTTGTTGCGGGGAAGACACCGTACGGAGGTTGGGTTGGAGGGCTCTGGTCAGCGCCGCGCGCGGAAGAGCTGGGCACGCGACAGCACGCTCGACGCATGGAGGGGAGGCATGGCCGTGGTCTCTAGCGGTGCGGTCCTCTCCAGCGGGGTTCGCCAGCGCGAGGCAGTGGGGCGGAGGCGCTCGGAGACGCGGCAGAGCGGTGACGTCGTCCGCCGAGGAAGACACTGGTCGTTGTTCGTTAGTCGAGTGTGTCGATCGCCGACTACGAACCGAGGCTGGAAGTTCGTCGAGGAAGCCCGGAAGTCGTCGTCCATGCGGGATCGGACCGCTCTTCGATGGAGTCTGCCTCGTCTATATCGCATGTAGCGAGGAGAATATGACTGCCATGGCCAGAGAAGAGCTCTGCTCAGGAAGAAGGAGTAAAATGGAAGGCCGGTTGGAGGAGAGGCTCAATGGTGGCGATGGTGATGAAGGGAGATGTATGGTGGCTGTGATGTAGCCGGGATGGGATGAGATTACATGTGTTTATATGTATAGCAGGATGATAGGAAGGAATCTATTATAGATGGAAAGGAAAAAATTACATAATTATTAGGTTCTATCCATATATGCATGTTTATGTATATAGTAGAGATTGGTTTCCACTAGTCGATATTATTAAATTAAACCAAAAATGGTTGAGTATCATAAAATATATAAATTCGATAATATCAATAAATTAAATTAAATATATTAAATCTGAAATTAGAAAAATAATTACTTACTACTACAATCTAAATTTAATGACATTTAGCATTATCTAATTCAAAAATTAATCATTCTAGTAATTTTAACTATAATAATATTATGAAAACGATATCGAATATATATTAATCAAAACCTATTGGTGATATTTAATATCAGTCGAGATCTAATATTATCAAAAGTTTAATTATAAAAAAAAACGTTTACGCAAAATCGATCTAGTCGCAATCTAAAATTTATATAAAAGTCTGTTGCATAAATTCGAATCACCTTTATAAAATAAATTTAAAATCAAGGATACTAAAATATTCTAAAATACACATATTAAATCATATGAATTTAAAACCAAATTCGAATAATTTACTTCTCATAATGATAGGGAATACTAGATAATGTATATATTTTTGTAAACACCAAATTTTAACTAGTTTTTGATAAAAGAAATAATTATAAAACCATTCACAAAACTCCAAAAATTTTATGGCTACAATAAAATAAAACAAATAGATAAGATAATTCGGGAAGAGGAGTTACAAATCTACCCACCTTAGAAATAAATTCGTCCTCGAATTTCTAATTTCTAATTATTCCTAAAAATTCAAAAGGAAGTCTACTATTATCTAAATCTCTTTAAATTTAATTCCTCAAAGTAGTTTACCACCTTCCCCTAGCAATTTTGTAACTACGAAAACTCGAGGACTTCTACCCACCTTAGGTCACACTACTCTCTTGAAACACAGATCACCAAAATCATATAATCTTCTACTTGTGACCAATAATTCTACCAACAGATATCTAGGCATATGGCATCTAGGATCCTCTCCTATCTATCAATTACGAGTTTTCGTCTTTCCAATTAGTGAAAGGCAAAAACAATAAAGAGCTCAAGAGAGATGTCACTGAATACAATTTACGTGATTTAAAGGCGAATGTATAATTCAAACAGAATTGTCAAAGCAGTCGTGGATGAGACCCTAGAGACATCTATATCTCAATCCACATAGGATAATTGAATGAAAAGCGAACCAAATGCATCATGGTTGATCAGACCGTAATACAATGATTCTGATTAGACAATATGTTAGCTAGACATATGTCTTGGATCAAGCTCGATAAAACAGTAAGCTTGCAAAACTAGGCCGTAATAGCAGCGTTGGTCAAGATAGTCAAAATATAAGTAGGCAAGATTTTTGGAAAGGGGACAAAAGTTTGAATTTTGAGAGAATCAAAACCTTACCCGGTGTTATTGCCTATACAGTCAACCTATTATCTTCTATCCATAAGGCCTTGGTCGACTAATGGGTTATGGAATTCTAATTCCTATAGTCTGGATGAACCTGTTATTGTCAGTCAATTACCTCGTTAATAAAACACAAGGGCCACGGGTTGGGAGACATGCTACTCGACTTACAGAACTTACACTAGTATTGGTTTCGGATCTTAGGGTCATACAGGGCAGTCTCTATTCTCTATAATATCCTAAACTTGTAATCACATCTGAAATCGTTTTACCGAGAATTATGCCTTGCCCGTATACTCTGGCTACGGCAAACCCTTGGTTCCGTGATTCAGGGATGATAAGCTATCATGTACTCTACTTTATATTGTCACAAGGGTATCTAAGATCTAAAGAAGTCAACGAGAACTTAGTTTCTGGAATGTTCCATAGACTATGATTCTTCGAAACGATTTCAATTCTATGGGTTGTGTCTCGCCAGTGCGCTGCTGGCTGGCCATTGCAGTCGTAAAGTTTATTCTAACTATTCTTCTGAGACTTCAAGGATACCTAAGGGTCCATTCTATTTGACTAGGATAGATAGTGTAACATCTGCTTACAATTCTCATTCCTTAAGGTAAAAGGCTGGTCGAAAAGAAAGGTCTGAAGACAAATAAAATAATAACATCCTAACCTTGATTTCATAAATATTTCAAATGGTTGAGGGGAAAATCTCAAATAAATCTACTTCGAGATTCGTATATGATTAGCAGGATTAGAAATTATAAACCAGTTCCTTACGACAAAATAGAATTTAAATAGGCAGTTCTAACTTATGCTATAAAATTTACATCTAATAAAGCAAAAGAAAGTTAAACATTTCATCAAGATCAAAGCCTTAATTCTAGATAAGCCTAACTAATCAAGTGAATGACAGACTATCATTGAAGCATATCATCGTATCAAAAGCAATTATGTATCTAGCAAGCTATCCAAAATCAATAATTCCTTATCTAAATTGCATGGCCTGCCTGGCAACCTTAACTACCCAACGGTCAATTTGAACAAGGGACTCCTAGTCCTAGTTACTCTCCTAAATTATTTTAATCCTATTTGTGAATGAGCATTTCTTGAAGGCAGGCTCGCAATAGTACGACTAACGTACCATCACGAGTTCGCATGGTTTGCAAAAACTGACCTGCATGGGCCACCACAAAAACTTGTCACGATCCGCACCCGATTTTCGGATACGAGACGTGTCCAAGCCAGCCTACGCCGCAGAGTCGGCGGTAGAACGCTGTCAAGCCCGCAAGAAATAAATGCTCAAATATCACAATGCTGCTCATTCACAATTCTAAATTTATTACAACATTTACAACATTTATATTTAAAGGAAAAATACAAAGTTTTACAATTAATGAAATGATACAATGGCTATCTATTTCTAGGTTGTCTTCAGCATACCCAAGTTCTCCCAGTGCTAAGAGTGATCGCGGCTAAACCTGAAAAATGTTGGTTATCCAGTCAGGATTGGAACAAGTACACAAACCAACGGCAGTGCAAAACATAATAGAATTAACAAGACATGAAAATAGCATATGAGATATGAAAGCTGTAAGAAAACTGATGACATAGCACGATAGAGAAGTAAACAAGAAAAAACTAATAAAAGACATCTATCTATCTAGGTGGTGTGAAATATCTGTTTCAATATGTGGACGGCTAGGGGGTAAATCCGGCATCTACACGTGCCGTGTGCAGATACTATTGTTCACGAATAGACATCTTGGGATATTTTCTGGGTAGTCCACATGCCTACTAAGATATTTCTCCTCCCGACAACTCCGTGTGACGAGCGTGTCAACAAGCAGCAAGATATGTATAGACATGAAATAAAAAGACTACTATGAATCGGAAAGCAATCAGAAAGTGCACTTGCCTGTGGTCCTTTGCTGGTGAAACCGACAATTCCATTGAGTTCAGACTAGTCCGATTAGCCTAGGTCGATATGAGGGAGTTAGCATTATAAAATACAAACGTATGACTAATCACGGTTTTTAAGGAAAATATTAATCTAGAAATGGAAGTCTAGTTAAGGAAGAATTTATATTTAGAAAATAACTATAGCTAATTAGAATTTATTTACTATATTTGAAAATAATATCACAATATTTTTAGATAATAATAAGAAAATTATAAAAACACTTTAGGTTAAAACCATGATTTAAATATAAGAAGGATATTAAAAATAAATAGGCAATAAGGTTTAAAGCCCATTAATTCAAGATAATAAATAAAATATTAAAATATTATAAAGTCCATAATGAGATATACATTTAAGCCCTTTATAAAATATACTTGTAAGGTTACATAAAACTCCCTTTTTAAATGGAAAAAGGCCTATTAGTTCAATGTAATAATTTTCTATAATCGCTTAAGCTCACAATTAGATTATAAGTAAATCCAAGGAATTACCTACTTGACAGATTTGCTAAAACCTTTCGAGCCCAACTCAACTATTAAAACATGGCCCTAATTCACAAGTCCAAAAATAGTTTTATATAGTTAAAATAACCAAATAAATATATCAACCCAACTGTCTTTTGGAATTATTTAAACAAACTCAGCTGCTTTACAAATCCGAAGTCCATAATACCAATAGCCTACAGTTTCAATCCGGCCCATTGGCCTCTCTCCCTTCTCTCTTCCCAAAAAGAAAATAAATCACTAAACTGTTGTTCTGTTTGTAAAACTATAATAAATAATAATAATAATTAAAATAATATTAACAGAAACTTAACAATGGCTACAAATAATAAATCAAATACTATACTATTAATAATAATAGAATATTAATATACTCCACTTATTACTCTTCTCAGTCTTTTGTTCCCGTAGCATTATAATCAAACAAAGCAGAACCTATCATCACCCTTCCCAACAAAGTGAAAGATATTGAAAATAAATATGAGGGAGAGAGGGATTGATTGAGCAGACTCTTATCATCCCCTTCCCAACTAAGTGAATATGAGAGAGAGATTGAGAGCAGGAGGAGCAATACTCATCGAGTTCGCGCATGCGACGGCGGCGCTAGGCGTACGAGCGGCGTGCGGTCGCGGTCGGACGCTGCTCCAGCCTGGGCTTCCAGAGCTCGACGACTGCACGGTGCCACGAGGAAAGAGCGACTCGCAGAGGAGGAAGTCGGACACGGCCGCTCCGGCTAGGGCGTGGCGTCTCTCGACAAATCTCGGGTCTCAGTGGTGCAAGATCTGAGGTCGAGTCTGGCGGCGGATGGCGAGTCCGGTCACGGTCGACGGTGCGCAGGTTGTTGCGGGGAAGACACCGTACGGAGGTTGGGTTGGAGGGCTCTGGTCAGCGCCGCGCGCGGAAGAGCTGGGCACGCGACAGCACGCTCGACGCATGGAGGGGAGGCATGGCCGTGGTCTCTAGCGGTGCGGTCCTCTCCAGCGGGGTTCGCCAGCGCGGGGCAGTGGGGCGGAGGCGCTCGGAGACGCGGCAGAGCGGTGACGTCGTCCGCCGAGGAAGACACTGGTCGTTGTTCGTTAGTCGAGTGTGTCGATCGCCGACTACGAACCGAGGCTGGAAGTTCGTCGAGGAAGCCCGGAAGTCGTCGTCCATGCGGGATCGGACCGCTCTTCGATGGAGTCTGCCTCGTCTATATCGCATGTAGCGAGGAGAATATGACTGCCATGGCCAGAGAAGAGCTCTGCTCAGGAAGAAGGAGTAAAATGGAAGGCCGGTTGGAGGAGAGGCTCAATGGTGGCGATGGTGATGAAGGGAGATGTATGGTGGCTGTGATGTAGCCGGGATGGGATGAGATTACATGTGTTTATATGTATAGCAGGATGATAGGAAGGAATCTATTATAGATGGAAAGGAAAAAATTACATAATTATTAGGTTCTATCCATATATGCATGTTTATGTATATAGTAGAGATTGGTTTCCACTAGTCGATATTATTAAATTAAACCAAAAATGGTTGAGTATCATAAAATATATAAATTTGATAATATCAATAAATTAAATTAAATATATTAAATCTGAAATTAGAAAAATAATTACTTACTACTACAATCTAAATTTAATGACATTTAGCATTATCTAATTCAAAAATTAATCATTCTAGTAATTTTAACTATAATAATATTATGAAAACGATATCGAATATATATTAATCAAAACCTATTGGTGATATTTAATATCAGTCGAGATCTAATATTATCAAAAGTTTAATTATAAAAAAAAACGTTTACGCAAAATCGATCTAGTCGCAATCTAAAATTTATATAAAAGTCTGTTGCATAAATTCGAATCACCTTTTATAAATAAATTTAAAATCAAGGATACTAAAATATTCTAAAATACACATATTAAATCATATGAATTTAAAACCAAATTCGAATAATTTACTTCTCATAATGATAGGGAATACTAGATAATGTATATATTTTTGTAAACACCAAATTTTAACTAGTTTTTGATAAAAGAAATAATTATAAAACCATTCACAAAACTCCAAAAATTTTATGGCTACAATAAAATAAAACAAATAGATAAGATAATTCGGGAAGAGGAGTTACAGTCAAGTCTATCTATCTAGGGTCTTCCTCAAGGAAATAATTTCCTACAGAGGCTCATTCTAGACTTACCCAACGATCGACTAAGTTCGATCTATCCACATTACGATCAATCCCAACCCGACACATACGATTCTCATCGTTTGAATAATCCATCAAATAAATTCCCAAAGATTCAATTTTTATTCCAGTTCCTTTTTACCCACATAAACCCATAAGCCAAAGTTAACTATTCAAGGGTCATCGATTTCGATAGTCTTAACATAGCTATGGAATCGTACTATTTGGTTTGTATGACAAGGTCACACCACTAAGTCATAAGCCAGTAAACTATACCCCCACCAACATTCACATATACCGACATTATCCAACACATTTGCAATTTCTCAATCCCATTCGTTTCATCAATCATCAAACTATCTTACGGGCATTCTTAAATCTCATGCAGCAAGGGTCTAGTAGTCTATCACATTCAATCCGACAATTCATGTATCAATTAACCATCCTCTATGCAACACAAATATTCAGGGTTGCTACTTGTTACTTCTTTGGTACAATTCAACTCCTCATCATACATTCACATACGCAACGACTATCCTTTGGTGATCAAGATGGATTACCATCTATTACACCTTAAGGTCAAGGCACGAATTTTGAATATTCCTTTGGTTCACCGACAATATTTCCAAACTTTTAGCTTAGCAACCAACTTTGTATTAGCCATATATAATTTGCATCCAACCAATCGAAGTCAACATTCAGATGTTCTAAGCCACAACGTTCTCTAGCCAAATCCCATTTACCCATAGCATACTAACTGTCTTTACTAGTCTGAGTCATCACTCGACTAAACAATTTCAAACCAAGCCACCGGTTATAATTTCTAGAAATCTTGCTACCCAACATAACATCACCGTCAAGGGACACTCGAGTCATCTAGCAACAATATATGACTCCCAACTAAGTCTCGACACTACCCAGTACCCACAGACAGTCTCATTGCTAGCCTATGGAAAGTGTCGACATACATCTAGTTCTAAGGTGGTAGAAGCAATATACCACTCAGAAATGAAGCCATTCCCAAACAATACCAACTCAAATCTATTTCGGACATTCATGATCTATAATTATCACAACACTTAGCCGACATCTCGGGGTCTCAATATCTCAAGCCAACATTCTTAGGGTCTCAAAAGCACTAGCCAGCACACATGAGTCAACTCACCAGTTCCGTTGAACTCATCCATCAATTACCCCATTCATAATTCTTTTCCAACATCACATGCAATTCTCAACTTGTTACAGCATATATAGCCACTTCTCTTTATTCCCACATTCCAACAGCATTCACAATATAGCATACTGTGACATCGAGTCATTGTTGGGTTATTTGTGTCCAAACCAACAATAATCATTCATTCAGGGGCATCACATTGTATTTAGACTTATTGTATGGAACATCCAGTGAGCAACCAAGAGGGTCAATGAACTTTCAGACACGAACAACGTAGGATGATTACAGAACAACAACAGCATAATCGCGAAAGCAATCTTTGATTTACTCGTGGAAGCAACGTTGAGTGATTGCAGAAGCAACTTTGGTTAATCGTCGATGCAACTTTGATTTGAAACGAATCAAAGAAGAGACCAAGGACGTAAAGCCGTGCTCTGATACCAATTTGTCACGCCCCGATTCGTAGAGTCATTTATTTACATATTTATCTCTTGGAATCGATCGTCCTCGCTTGGACGTGATACCGTACAAGTCTGGTATTTCACTTGTACAAGGCCAAGATGGTATATAATTGATAATCTTCAAATAGAAGTACATCGCAGCGGCAGAAACAGACAAATTGAAGTTTATGAGGACAATCTTTCTTGTGAATAGAAATACATCACTTTTTTATAGCAGCGGAGATAAAAAGGATAACTTGAAACCACACAGAGATATATAGACTTTATTCTCTTTATTGATAATTGAAGAAGAGTACAAGACTTGTATTGAAGTACAATGCTTACAACACATCTCACTTTACATTGAAAGCCAACTGAACAATGCTATACAGCTTACATTTGATACTCGGATACATTCGATTACAACTCAATATACCGACTTAGCTTACAACTCACTGGTACAACTGATTACAATGATTCATATATTATGCCCTTTACAGACAGAAGACATCATCTTGTACAAGAAAAGCTTCTGTATGCCCAACAATTTTCGATATCGCGGGACCAATCAAGCCAATCATCGTGAGCAGAACATCCCAAGTACGAGCACCTGCCCACAAAATGTGGGTCAGCACATCATCTATGTACTGGCGAGCATAATCCAACCCACTCACTTAAGCCAACACTAACTGATCGATTTTAGCAAGCATTTAATAGAATGATCTTTCTACTTGGGGCCTAGCATCAGTTTACAGTTCATGGACAATAATCATAGTAAAGCATATAAACATATTCTTAGCAATATTTATGTGGACATATCATCATAGCATTCTTGGTGTTATCATGCAAAGACATCATTGAGGCATCGTTAACATTTACTCTTAAACATGTTATGACAATTCTCACTTCAAGCATCACTTAGCATGTATGTTAGGTTGAGAAATATTTATAGCAAGGCATCTTTCTAGCATACTAAATTTAACATGTTAAGCAGGTTCTCATACTAAAAGTCTACACACAGCATCATTTACTTGGCACGTTAAGCACGCTAGTTAAATCAAGACATATATTGAGTATATCACATTTAAGTAATTTCTTACCGATAGCCGACTCCCTCGTACCTGCATCAAAAATAGGTTAGCAGATATACTTACTCTGTCTGCACAAAACATTCATTAGCATGCATCCTGACTACATGGTCACTGGTGTTTAACCATACGGACGTTGCCATATAGGTCTTCATCGATAATGCGATGACTCCAGAGAAGGTAGCTAGCCCCAAAGGATGCCTCACAAAACCCGTGCCCCAACTGGCACGCCAATGTTTCCTCCTAGGTCGGATCGGTCACCCTAATGTCCCGGGGTACCGTCCGAGAAAACATATCCCCATCTCTTATGCATAAGTTGTCCTATGACCATGCGAATGCATTTCCGACTCGATCGTGAACATAAAATACATGGTGAAATATTGAAATAAAGACAACAGTACATTATCATTCATCTCATTCAAGTCATGTTCAATGACTTATTTATTCCCAACATTACCATCATTTCACTTGGTGATCTCAACGATCCCAAGACTCATCAATTCTCATTGCTTCATTGCAACATTTCTTATTACGTTCCTTCTAAGGAGGAACAACAGCATTCATTCATCTCGAAGGGACCTGTAACATTTTATTCATTTCATAGGAATAATAGCATATTCAATTCTTTTCTTTTGTATCATTCACGCAGCATCTCATTATTCAAGTGATTCATTCATTTCATCAATATTAAGCATAAGGGACATTATCAGTTCATTCTCAAGCATCATGTTACATTAGCAGTTCGAGTGTGATTCGTTCAGCAATTCAAAGTTCATGTGTTATTCATTCAATGATTTCCAGCATATGCATCTCCATCGATTTAGCAACTAAAGCATCGCATCACAATTATTCAACATTCAAGGTAAGAGACATTAGGGACATAATCATAGCATCACGTTATTCCATTTATTAAGCATACAGGAATAAGGAGGAAGGAGGACAGTTCCACTTGCCTGCATAAAAGGGTCTTCTTATTCTGATTGCACACATTCCCCCTAAGCGTAGCTCCACCAGCGAGCCACATTCCAATACTTAATTCGTATAGCCAGCTAAGAGAGACTGCATCAGTCTCAACTCTCTTAATCTCCAACACAAGTCACGGTCCAACATTCTAATCCCATCCAACAAGCCAACCAAATGCCTCGCACGGAGCGGGGCATTATATATAGTGGTTTGGAGTTTGACACCCAATCTGCTAAGGAATGCATACGTAGTGAGAGACATGAACTTCTAAGATTGATCGAGTCTCGCAGTTCGTTGTCTATTTTTATTTGCTTGTCAGTATAATGTCATTATACAAAGTGCGGTCCGGGCCACATAATAATTTGTGGAATTTTCTAATATTTTGTTCATCAGATATTACGAGGCTTACTTGTTTTGTGTTAGATAAAGATGATCATCGTCTCCGAAATTCCTAGTGTTTCTCTCCTTCTAGGGTTTCATTTTCTGCCGAAACCCCCAGGGTTTTGATATCATCCGAGCCCCTAAAGGGCTCGTTCTCCCTGTCAACAACCCCCCAGTCACCCATCTAATCCCTATAGGCGACCATCCCAACCATATCTTTATACAGAGAGGTCATTGAAAAGATGACCTCTCTCTTCTCCCAACAAGGCCCCGGTCGGATCTGTCTCTCTGACGGCAAGAGAGAGCGCTACACCCCTCCATTGGGCTTCATCTCTAGCCGTTAAGCCATACTCGGCACGCCGGTTTTCGAAGACCGCTCTCTCCTCAATACTAACCAACTTGTGGAGATCGACTGATACCATTATCGTCTCCGATCTGGATCCTGAAGCTGGTACTTTCATGGCGATACTTCCTTCCCCGGAGGCAGTTGAGCATGTTCTGCTGGACGCACTGTCGAGCGTTAATGACGATCTGCTCGCAATCGAAAGATGTGACCCGTATAAACTTTCTGAAGAATATTATTTCCTTTATGCTGACTTTTGGGTGCAACTCCACAGGATACCCCCCAAGTTTCTCAACCGTGTAGCAGTAATCAGGATCACGGAAACACTTGGGACTCCGAGATCTTGTTCCACTAAAGATGAAATACAATGGAGAAACTTTGCTCGCATCAAAATCCTTATCAATATCTCCAAGCCCTTAAGAAATCTATATCCACCACCTTCGATGGCCAGGCTAGCGGACAAGTCTTGGTTAAATATGAGAGACTGCCACGCATTTGTCTTTTTTGTGCTAGGGTTGGGCATTCTTATATCACCTGTAAAGAGAAGGAAATGTTTGCATCTATGATAGATGATGATTAATTATATTGGTCTACGGAAGAAATAGCAAGAATGAAGGATCTCCTTAAACCGAGAGTTAGGGAAGAGCATTTCAGAGCCGAAGCACATAGAGCCACCCTGTGCTGTAGTGAACCAACACCCGAGAGAGGAAACATATCCCAAGAACAGAGGACTTCTGTCCCAGTTCCTGAAACAATTATTCATGATATGCATCCTCATAACATAAGGGACGATGAAACACTTCAATATCCGCAAGCAGTGGCAGCCAGTACTCATAGAATCCCAAAAAAGGCGCTCATCATCAACGACATGGATATTATACCCCCCCCCCCATCGAAGGGACCACCATGTTGAACCGATCATGAATCTGCCCTATCAAGATCCAACGGTGGCTACTAAGTCAACCCCTGATCCGCACCAAAGCTAAGGGCTCCGCATTCATGGGCCAACCATCTACAATCATAATGACGTGAATTGCAATATACAACAGCTTTCCCCGGAGAGAGTTATGACTGACTTGATGGATGTTGATCCTAACTACCAAATCGTTTGCTATGAGCCACCTTCTGTTGGACAGAACATCCAAATCAAAGCGACATCGTACCCTCTTTTAGTAGCCCCCCCCCCCCCCCCCCCCCCCCACGTTAGCTCATCACCAACCCAAACCTCAACCCTCGTTGTAGAATCACAACCATCCCCGTCGGCTGCTCGCCCCCAACCAGGAGGAGTGTTTGGTCAATCTATTCAGACTACTGATCCCACTAATAGCGAAGGTTTAATCATTCGCTTCTCCAACCCCCGCAAACAAACATGGAAACGACTTGCTCGTAAAACCAAATCTCCCCTTCATGACTCCTCAATGGATACCAGGAAACGAGCTAACTCCACGCCACCAGAGGCCAATGCAAGAAAACGGAGATCACTCCATACCCAACCCCCAACCATTGAGCAAATTAATACGGCGGCTAACCTTGATCAGCCGCTAAATCAATGAAGATCCTCTCCTAGAACTGTCGAGGTATGAGAAATGTCTCGATAGTTCTAACTCTCCGATCATCTCTCAACGACACTTGCCCCAACATTTTCTTCATCTCCGAAACCATGACTTCTCATCACCATTCCTCCTCTACTCTCCCCAATCTCGGCTAGAACAACACACACTCAGTCCCGCCTACAGGCCGCTCCGGTGGACTATGGTTGGGATGGGACGACTTGTCACGCCCCAGAACCAGAATACTGGATAGCGGGGGACAGACACAGCCAGCTACGTATATAGAAGTATAATCCACCTCGATATACGGTCACGACTGTCTAGATGTATGAGGGTTTATCTACAAGCCATCAGTCTCTTATGGTCAAGAACAAGCCTAGTGTCTCAATCTCAAGCAAGCAAGTAAATGTAACAATATGGTAGATCATCAGACATACAAAGTAAGGCGTCCCAAACATTACATATTCAGATGATCATGAAGCTAGTCATACAAAATATGAGAACTAACAAGAGTTTTAGTCATACATGATCAACCCTAGGATTTGTTAATCATGTTACAGCCCGTAGACAGACAGTAAGTAAAGTATTCAACACGAGCTAACACTTGCTCGGTGGCTAAACGCCTCAAAAGAATAATTTTATAATTAGAGTGGAAGAGCAAAATAAACCCACTCGTTGTCAGGGTTTCTTCTAGTGTTCACCATCTGGCTGGAAGGCAGGGAGATACTCGGGTGTTGCTCCAAAATCTGGCCATACAAAACCAGCTGGGTCAGACCCCAAAAAGAGCAAGTGCCACAAGGAAGGCTTCACTTAAGAACTAAAACCATCATATTAGCACATGATACATAAAGGATAACAAAAAATTTGAGTTAAAGAAAATAGGGTGATAAACGATAAGATAACTAAAGGACTATTCTAGTAACGAAGTTACAACCAGTAAACCAAACAAGGACCAGGATTGTAACACTTCACCTGAAGAACTTAGTTTCTAACCAATTATCGAATAAGTAAAGCATAACAGTAACTGTAGCTCCCCTTTTCGAAAATTTTAAAATATTTTATTATTTATTTTATTTATGGTGATTTTCAGATTTTATAAATAATTAATTATGTGCTTATTGAATTTTGTGATTATATTACTATTATTATTATTATTATTATTATTATTATTATTATTATTATATTGAGGTTATATAATATCAATATTATTATTGTGGATGTTAAATATAAATTATTAATTATTAATAGTTATCATCATTTTATTCTTCATCAAAGATGCGGGTGTATATATAAAGGTATAATATATATATATATATATATATATATATATATATATATATATATATATATATATATATATATATATATATATATATATATATGAATGTAGGTATATATAGATATTATATATATAATTGCATGTATATATAATTATATAAAATAGTGTATGTGTGTATATATAGATATATATATATAGAAATGTGTATGTGTACATATATATATATATATATATATATGTAAAAATACATATATATATGGTGTGTGTGTATACGTATATAAATGTATACATGTACTTATATATATATATATATATATATATATATATATATATATATATATATATATATATATATATATAAATAATAGATAGAGAGTAGTTTTAGTAAAAGAAAAGAAAAAAGAGAAAGAATAAGAAGCAGCACAGCAACCCCATGCGAACCCAGCCCAGGAGTCAACCCCCAAACCGAACCTTCCCCACAAGGGGAAACGGCAGCTGAAGGCTATTAAAGCCCGATCCCGAAATAGCGTATGTATATATATATATATATATATATATATATATATATATATATATATATATATATATATAGGCCGAGAGCGAGAGGGATTTCTCGAAACCTAAAACCTAGTGCCGCCACCTCCCTCCTCCAGCGTGGACGTCCTCTTCCCGACCCTGCGCGCCGTCGCAGCTGTGCTGGTCGGCCACCGCCACCGTGCCAGGGCCGCGCACGAGCAGCAGACCAAGAGGAACGCACAGCAACAGCTGTGCGCGAGCCCAACTTTGTGAAGGGGTTACTCCGTCTACATAGGATCGTTTTGCGATCTAATCCCTCAGGTACATCGGTAACCTATCCACCTTTAAATCCTAATAATTAGTTTGATTAATACCAAAGTGTATTTCGAGATAAATCGATGCAAAGTCGGAGGAAAACCTATCGAAACGAGACACGTGAACCAGTCCAAATACCCTAGTTTGCGGCCAGTTTTATCCCAAACCATGTACGGTTTCAAAAATCTATTTGAAGGCATTTATTGACACCATGTAGGGCTTCCTGACCACTTTTGTAGTTTTAATTTTCATGAAGTATACGCTGAGGAAACAGATTTCAAAATTGAGAATTTATCATTAAAAAACTGTTTTGAAAACCTTAAAGTCGCTCCACACGACGTGCGTCCCGCCAATCCGGGCGACGTGGTTGCGAACCGAAAGCATTGAAAGCTGCGTAACGGCTTCGTGGTCGTGTGGGCTTTGACGGAATTCAAATTGGTCGCGTGTACGCGGCGAATTTGATGCGTATCCGTCGAAATTCACCGTATCGTGCACTTTGCAAATTTCTCAATTACTTTGTGCACGCTCATCAGATCGAGACAAAACTTGCGCCAACAGGTCTGTATCATTTTTTTGGTCCTGTATGCCAAGTTTGGTCCGATTCCGAGACAGTTGATTGGATCGCCGTTTTGCGGGCCCCACGGTCCCACTCAACGGACGATTTTGTGCACGGTCCGCCGGAATCCAACTTAGGACATACGGTTTGGTTCGTATCGAAAAACTGGATCCGTAGACATGTAGTTTGACGACTTTAGAGACCGTTGACTCTGCCATACTTTTCGGTGTAAAGCGGGTCCAACGGCGGATACCGTTTTGGCCCGAAATTACCGTTTTGCCCCTGCGTCCAGAATTGGACTTAAGGACAGGCAATCATAGCTAATTTGACTATACATTGGTAATGTTTATTTCAGCTTCCGGGGACTGTTGTACTAATTTTGACTATTGTGGCACATTAAGTAGTTCAGACTGTCGGTTTCACCAGCAGAGGACCACAGACGAGTACAGTTTATTGTCTGCATTTCGATATTGATTTTCACTATATTTCATTGATTGGCCATTGGTTATGTGATTATTTTCTATTATAAATTGTTAAGTCAGGAATGAGAAGTACCAATGATGTGTGATCTGACCTTAGATAGTGTAGACAGTGTAGACAGTGATTTATTATTGTAAAGTAGACAGTGTAGACAGTGATTTATTTATTGCAAAGTAGACAGTGTAGACCGTGATTATTATTATATTTAAATTGTGTAGTTCGTGATTATTATTTTGTAGACAGTGTTTCTTTATTGCAATATTAACTGTAGACCGTGTAACTTTAGACAGTGTAGACAGTGTAACTTTAAACAGTGTAGACAGTGTAACTTTAGACAGTGTAGACAGTATAACTTTAGACAATGTAGACAGTGTCGCATAATTGTCCCAAGACCGATCACTTATCAAAGGTACTTCTAGCAGTTGGGAAAAGTATTTTGTGTCTATTTATTAGCTATTGGTTTTCCATATTTTCTGTTTATTTTCAAAAACATGTAATTGATGTCTAACCTTTGTTTTATAGTCATTTTCTTTATTTGAAATTGTATTCAGTGAATTGTGCTCGTTCCATTCCTGACTGAAAACTAACATTTTTCAGGTTAGCCGTGGACTCACTTAGCATGGGAGATACGGGATACATGCAGACAAAAGCCTAGAAACTAGCTAGATAGCGGAGTTGTAGTCATTCTAATATTTGTACAAGTTTATATTTTTCTGCAAATGTAAATCTTGTGATCATTGTAAATTAAATTAATTATGTGAATGAGCATTATTTGTGATTTGATCTTCATGGCCGTGACAGCGTTCTACCGTCGTCACTGCGGCGTAGGCTAGCTTAGATACGTCTCGTATCCGAAAAAAAAAATGGGTGCGGGTCGTGACAGTAACGGGCTGAAGAAACCATGTACTGGCCTTGTCTAGGCAAGACTAGACTAGACTCTATCCATCAATCACGGCCAAGCAATGAGTACGGCTTGATACTTTAACTAACTAGGGTTATCACAAGCCTAGTTACTAACAAGATGCATTGAGATGTTCCAACAGCCACAAGCCCTGCAGACTTAATCCAGGTTATCCAGTTGTAAGTTGAGAGAGTTAGATTAGGTGACTTGAGGGGTGAAACACATGACAGTGTGCTAGAAATGTGCCCTACTCGACGGCAGGCTACGAGTCCAATTAAAACGCCCAGATAACGGGACTGCCTGTAGCTGGAAGATCTCTTCATGAACTACTTGATCAATATAGTCATTATCCAAGTCAGATTTAGTATGAATCCCTGACCGTCGTAACCAAGAATCTATTTTCTAGACATGATGCAAGACGAGACATATAGCTTATACAAGCACAAACACCCACGGTGTCAAGACAAGAGTTACTTAGCAAGTCAAGATAATCGTCACAACAGCATATCAAGATTATCATGTTAGGTTACTTATCAAGATTACTTGTCAAGAGTGCGCCACGACGGACCACCATCAAAAATTATCATGTCAAGTTACTTGTCAAGAGTGCACCACGACGGGTCATGTAACACCCAGTTTCTGAAATAAGGGTATTTTTGAACTTTTATAATTATAATTATTATTTAACTATATTTACATCACATTATAATTTTTGGTAATTTTTAATCATTTTTAAACTATTTAAAAACTATGACTTGTGATTTCGATGTGCTGCTAGTGAAACCCGAGAGACTGTCTGACCTAGAGCCTAATGTGATTGGGATTTTTAATTATCATTTTTAGCCTAGGGTTAATTTGGTCATTTTGACTTATTAGAATTATTTGATTAATTATTGAATTGGTGATTGTTATTTTGACTTTGACTAGTTGTGACTTAAGGGACTAACCTAGAAGCTAACCCTAGTTATGGTGACTTGGTAGACAATGGTGTGACCCTAGTCTAACTTAAGTTAACCTCATTCTAGCTATTAGAATCTAGTTTTCAAATAGGAGGAATAGAATAGGTGCATTGATTTCATGACTTATGATTTTAATTCCATGACTTGTGAATTAAGCCCATGGCCCATGACTTAAGCCCAAACCCCAACCAACCCACTAGTGGCCAGCCAACCTAGGGTTCCCCACCCCTATTTAATGCCTCTTCCACTTGTTCTTGCCTCTTTTGTGCTTGACATAGTTTTTAGAAGAAAAGGTAATTCCCCACCTTCCTAAATTCCTAATAAATTCATTTCAAATCCTTTTTGACTCTAGTCTTTTACATTAGGATATAATTATTGTTTATTTACTATTTTTGGAGATTTATCTCAGTTTTTGTGCAATTTAGAGCTTGGGAGTTGCTATTTGGATTCCTTTCATTAAGAGTTTTTTCTTGCTATTTTCACCTATAGGTAAAACACCTCCAATTGTTTTAATATTCAATTTTCTTTGCATTTAGGGCTAGATCTAGGTGTCCCCTAGTTATCCCTCAAATTTGGTAGGGAATCGTGTCCGTTTGGTGTCCGTATCGGACACGTGTCTATGTGTATGTTTACGTGTTCGACGAAATACCGCAATGAAACTTTTATTCGTATTTTCAAAAACTAATTAAGCAATTTTGTAGCCCTATATATGGGCTTTGATTTTGTGTTTGACTGAGCACAAATTGTGTCCCTTTTCGTGTCCAAAACAGACACGAACTCGCTGCACGATGCACGTACACTGGCCCCTGTTCACGTACCCCTCGTGCTCGCTGCCACGCCACGTGGGCAGTTGCTATTTAGCGTGAGGAAGGGGGCAGTGACTGCCTGTGCACCCCTCGAGTTTGACACAAAATCGTGTCGTGTCGAGGGAGCACGGACACGCGCATTGAAATTGTACTGCGCAGTATCAGTCGAGAAATCGACTCTGATACTCGTTGTTTTCTCTGGACACGGCTTGAGTGGACACGATACAGATACTTGTGCACACAGCCCTACTCTGGGCGAACCCATATACACGAGCTTGACCCACCTCGAGCTCTGTGTCGAGCCCATGAAGGCTCGACATGGCTGCACGATGATTATTTTTCCTGTTTTCTGAGAATTTTGAATTTGGTTTTTGGACACTACGTGTCCCAATTTTTGGACACGAAGGACTCTCCCTGGACACGAGGGACATGTCCCCATGCCTGTACCCCCGACACACGAATGTTTGGTTGGGTTTTCGATTTGGTTTTAGTTTAAAAAAGGGGGTTTTCCTGATACTTGTTCACTGTTTGATTTCTGCTGAGTTCATTTGTATTTTAACTGAATTATTGAGGATTAGTTACCATGAATGGATCACCTATGTGTATCTAGATTTAGCCACATGTAGGGTTCATGATTGGTGTTAATCATTAGTTTGAATCACATGGAACTGTCAATTGGAACTGTTTTTGAACCTTGAATTTCTGATTTACTGAGTATACACACACACACAATCTAAACTAAACTGTCACAAGACACACACACATTGTTTTCTAAATTGTATAAACACATTCACATCCTTGTTGACACTCTCCACTGAGTTGATACACTCATTCACTCATTCACCTATATGTACTCTGATACATTGCACACCCACACACCTTCCTGACACGTGTATTAGTTTAGGGTTGCTTGTTAGTTGATTTGGATTTTGGGGTTCGATTTCGAACTGAATATTGGATACTGATATTTGGGTTGAATGATGTAGCTCACTGAGTTAGTTCGATATGAACTTGGATTTAAGTTGGTTTGTATTAGTTGACTGAGTTTAGATTTCATGTATGTTATGAATTGGTTTTAAAATTTGAATATATATACAAAATAATTCATGTATCTTAACTATACATTCGAAAACAGATTTTTTATTTGATATGAGTTGGGTTCAGGATTTTGAATTCTGGGAATGGGATTTGTTTCGGATTTATGTATAAAATTTGAGTTTTAAATCTAAACTGAATTTGTGGGGTTTCATGTTTGCACGAGAATTGGATTTTAAATTTTCTTTGGGACTATGACCACCTGGATTTCAAACATTGATTAACTGAGAATGAACTGTCATTTAAATCTGAGAATACCCATGTCACAGGACACTCTAAACTGTCATGCTCACACACCCTAGCCTATTCATCTACACACACTAATACATGTTCACCACACGCTACAAACTGGAAACCTATGAGCATTCACCTTTGCACTATTCCTGAGACACATTATGTTAACACACACCCAAACATTGTACTATACCCACATTCACTGTTTTCTGAATTTCTGAGAACATGTACACATACACACTGTCACACACATTGTTTTTAACTATCAAGACACACACACTACAAAACTGGGATTGATGCCATGAATGTATGTATGTTAAAATTGAATGAATGAGTGATGTTATTTCTCAGATTTTCTCCCTTCCCATTCAGTTTTTTCCTTCCCATTCAGTTTTCATAAATGATATGTAGTAGTGTCCTAACTAATAAATGAATATGTATCTTGTAATATAGGCATACAATGTGTGTAATCAAATGCAAGGAATAAATGAATGAATGCAATATGTAAGTATGTATGCAAGATATGTGCCATGTATGTAGCCATGTGTATACTTAAACCCTTTAACTGTCTAGCCCCCTCTATCTCTCTCTCTCTATATATATATGTATATGTATGCAACATATGTGTCATGACCCGATCCCAAATAATTGGGTCGAACCGGATCATGCCCAGCCTGCACCGTTGTGAGACGACGGCAGTAAGCTGTTCCATAAGCAGGTAATCACAACAACATCTATACATTTGCCACAACTGAATATTCGGGAATTTAAAACTTTATTCAACATTTGAATAAATACAACTGGAAAGTAAAAGAACTGAAATGAATACTGAATTCAAATTAACAAAATTCCAAACAACAAAACTGGAAATAGGAAAAATCTAGCTAAGCGTTCGGCTCGTCGGCCTCAGGTCCTGCGTCCTCCAATGGGGACTCTGGCAATACCACAGGGTACAGAACTTGGTCATAATAGCTGTTGTATAACAGCTCAGCATCCTCAAAATCCCCCTAAAAATGTTATCTCCAGTCAGGAGGGAGCAAAGTACAATTCATGATAATCCAACAATTAAAATAATAATAGAGTTATGCACTTTTAAACAATTTGAAATAAACAGTTCTCCAGCAGTTAAAATATTATGATGTGAATAGGCAATGAATATGACCGGATTAGGTTGTATAGTGAATGATATGGCTTATCCCTGTGTGTATGAGGGGTAAGCTAATACAGTTATAATGCTACTTTGGATGTGGTCATACTCATTACACTACTCCCCCAGTACCCAATAGTCAATCAGTCAATGCTCTCAGAGAGAGTTTCGTGTTGCATCGTGGTTTAAATTTGCAATAAAATGATTACTAAATAATTGTAAACTAACACAAAATGTACTTGCCTTTGTTTATGACTGGAAACGGTGTCGGTTTCGGGAAGATGCTAGGTTTGTCTCCGAGATCCTACAGTTGGAGAACTTGACTTAGAACCATTGTGAAACCAAGCTAGGTGTGCTAGTTGCAATCTCTAGTAGCAGGTCCTAGTCAGATTTTAAGTTTGTTTATTTAATCTACTGCTAACGGTTTACGACGCGTGCTACGTTGGTTCTCATTTAGTTGGATAGCCAGTTTCTGGTTTTACTTGGAAAAATTGTCGTTACCGATTAATTCGCAAAACTTTGTATTTTTAATATTATACGTATAAAACTACATTTTCTTTCAATGATAAAATGTGGGTTTTGTTAATTATCAATATTTTATTCAAGTTATTTTATCGTGAAAAATCCTTATTTAATTTATACAAAATATTTAATAACCATTTATATAACTAAGCGCCTAATTACGAAGAAGATAAACCATCCAAAAAATAAAGGAAAATCCTAATCTACACAATACAAGTCCACAAAGAAATAAAGTAGAAAACTGGGCTTATGCCCTTACAAACTTTACATAAATTAAATAAATTTAGAGTTTACTGGTGAGTTCTGAACGCCGGGAAGCAGTCCGTTCAGAAGGCCGAGGCCCTGCACTCAAAATACTATAAACCAGTAGCAAGTTCCAAATTATATTTTAATTGTAAAATATGAAAATAAAGTAAGTCTCAGACTTGGTCCAATATTCATATTTGAAAATAGCTAATGCCTCAACGTCCGGGTAAAACCAGTTTCGTTTACATTTCGCTAGGGCCCACGGACCGGTATGGTCGTCCCCCAAAAATCTATTTAAATAAATAACTTCCGAAAAAACGATTTGAAATTTATTTATAAAATTTTATAAAAATTTGGGCAGCATTCCCTATATATTCGGGAAAACCCAAAACTGGAAAAATGCACCATAATACCCAACACACATCCCAAATCCAGGGAAACACATTTATATAGAAAAATTATATATAGAAGACATTTTCGAAGCAGAATCGAAAAACCCGAAATAAAAATTGGGAATGCCAAAATTTCAAAAACTCAAGCCAAACACAGCAAGAAATCACAGAAACGTCTTTGGAAAATCCAAAGTTACTACGTCGCTCTAAAACCGAATTCCCGGGAGGGAATCGGGGACCAATCCTCATCATCGACTACCAAAAAATGGAACGGGACCGGAATTATACCTTGGGTTGCTCGGCTAGAGCTCTCAGATGGTATAAAGAAGAAAAGAAAACCGTGGACAGCGCTGGACAAGGTTGTTCAGATCAGCGGAAAGCTCGCGGGAACCGGGACAGAGGGGAGCGGCTAGGGCACAGCCGCAGGACAGCGTCGGAGAAGGGACGGCGTCCAGAAGAGGGGGCCAGGGACTCGCGGGGTGGCGTCGGAGCTCGGGGGTCCAGCGGGAGACCGCTGGTCGGCCGGGCGCGCGGAGGGAGTCCGCCGGGTCGGGGAGCCGGAGCGCAGAGGCCAGAGGGGGAGGCCGCTGGGCGGCGCTCGGGGCCGAGCGGTGGCCGGCGTGGGCGGAGGTCGGCGGTCTGGACGGCGGGGCGCGGCCGAGAGGGTGCTCGGGGAGAGCGTCGGGTGCTCGGGAGTTGGGGGAAAGGTTGGGTGCTCTTGAGTTGAGATGGGAGTGGTTTGGTTTAGGAGAGTGAGAGGAAGGAGAAGGGTTGGGGAAATGGTGCTGTAGTGGTTTTGTGGGGGAAAAATTGTGGTCTTAAGGAGAGGGGTGAGTGAACAACGTGTGGAGAGGAGAGAAAAGATGGGGAGTAAAGTAAGGAGAGGGCAGTAGAGTAGGTAGTTTGGTCTGGTCGTGGGTGACCAGGCCAATGGGTTTATAAATATATTTTTTTAATAAATAATAATAACTATGTATAAACAGGAGTAAAAATAAATTTGTTCGGAATGGAATTGAGTTTCGGGAACTGGGATCGAACTCGGGTTCGGAGTCCGGACTCGAGATCAGGGCAGGGCCGTAAACAAAAATCAACAATATTTTAAAATAATATTTTTCCTAAAATCCGACTATTAAATAATAATAATAATAATAATATAAATAGTAGTAATAATAATATGATAATAATAGAACTAAACTAATATCATTGTCTCTAATAATTCATAAAATCTGGGTTTCACAATCTTCCCTCCTTAGAAAATTTTGTCCTCGAAATTAAAGGCAGGGTTAGGAGTAAACTCAAATCAAACAGGTACGGGTACTACGCCCGTAACTCAGGTCCAACAATAAGAATTGCCAAGGCAGTCATGGATAAGACATTTAGGAACAAGTTTTAACTATGTCACCATCCACGCAGAACAAGAATATATATATGCGAACCAAGGTACACGTGGTTGATCAGACCATTATGCACCGGTTCTGATTAGATAATATATTAGTGAGTGCACCCAATAAAATACTGACATAATCAAGGTCGATAAAGAAATAAGCTCGTAAAACTATGCTAACTTAGCAGCATCAGTCAAAATATTGGAACGAAAGAGAATGTTTGCAAGAAATAGAAGTTTATGAGACGGCACAGGGTTCCTGGTTTTCTTCTCACCTCTGTCTAAAATCGCCACTGGCTTCTCTGGCACTGTGAGGCTGGGTCCAATCTCTAGCTCTGAATGGTCCAAGATGTGGCTCGGGTCTGGGATATAGCGTCTCAGCTGCGAAACGTGGAAGACGTTGTGGACGCCTTCGAGACTTGGGGGTAGAGCCACCCGATACGCCACTTCTCCAATCCTGTTAAGTACTTCAAAAGGACCAATATACCTGGGGCTTAGCTTTCCTGCTCTGCCGAAACAGATGGTTCCTCTGGTAGGAGAGATCTTCACGAACACACTGCCACCTTCTTCAAACTCCAAAGGCCGTCGGTTGCTATCGGCCCAATGCTTCTGTCTGTCCTGGATAATCCTGAGCTTGTCTCTGATCATTCTTATCTTCTCTGCTGCATCGGTCACCATCTTAGGTCCAAGCAATACTCGTTCTCCGATGTCGTCCCAAGCAAGTGGAGTGCGGCAACGACGTCCATAGAGTGCCTCCAACGGTGTCATATCGATGCTAGCTTGGTAGCTGTTGTTGTAGGAGAACTCTACCAAGTGCAAATGGTCTTCCCAAGACCCTCCAAATTCTAAGACGCAGGATCTCAGCATGTCTTCTAGCGTCTGGATTGTTCTCTCTGATTGTCCGTCAGTCTGGGGGTGGTAGGCGGTGCTGAACTTTAGTTGTGTTCCCAAACTGTCATGCAAACTCTTCCAAAAGTGAGAGGTAAATCTAGTATCCCTGTCAGATACGATGCTTACCGGAACTCCATGAATCCGGTAGATGTGCCGCATGTACAGTGCTGCCAACTTCTCGGTGGATAGACCCATCTTAAAAGGAATAAAGTGGGCTGACTTCGTCAGTCGGTCCACGATAACCCAAATGGCATCCTTTCCTCCTTGGAATCGAGGTAGTCCCGATACAAAATCCATTGTTATGTGCTTCCATTTCTACTCCGGGATGTCAAGCGGCTGCAACAGTCCTGCTGGTCTCTGTCTGCTAGCTTTCACTTGTTGACAAATTAAATATCTAGCCACATACCTGGATACGTCCTTCTTCATTCCGTACCACCATACTATAGTATGCATATCCCGATACATTTTGTTGGCTCCATGATGTATGGAATACTGTGACTGGTGTACTTCTTGCATCAGCTCGTTCCTCAGTTCGCCAGTTGGTACGCAAAGCCTCATACCATTCTTCAGTGCTCTGTCGCTGGCGATTGAGAATCCTTCAAGTGTTCCTGCCACCACTTGATCTTTGAGTTTGCAAAGCGTCTCGTCTTGGAATTGTGCCTCCTTGACTCTGTCCATTAGACTTGAACGCACTTGCAACTGCATCATTGTTGAATCAGCTCCTGGTACAATGGCTTCTCCTCCCAGTTTCTTCATTTCTTCTTCGGGCAGTACAACCTTCAGTCCAAGCTTTTCCATGTCCTCCAGCAAATGACGCTCCTTGGTCAAGAACATTGTCATCGGGTATCGACTAAGTGCATCTGCAACAACATTAGCCTTACCCGGATGATACTACAGGTTGATGTCAAAATCCTTCATCAGCTGCAGCCATCGTCTCTGTCGCATGTTCAGCTCCTTCTGAGTGAAAACATATTTAAGACTTTTGTGGTCTGTAAATATTTCCACTCTCTCTCCATAAAGGTAGTACTTCCATAGCTTCAATGCAAATATCACCGCTGTAAGCTCCAAATCATGTGTGGGATAGTTTTTCTCATGAGTCCGTAATTGCCTAGATGCGTAAGTAATTACTTTTCTGTGTTGTTGAAGAACGCAGCCCAATCCCTTACCGGAAGCATCACTATAAATTGAGAAACCGCCGGTACCTGCGGGTAGCGCAAGTATCGGCGACGTTGTAAGCCTCTTCTTCAGTTCCTCAAAAGCTGACTGGCAAGCTTCAGACCAAATGAATTCTTTATTTTTCCTGGTAAGCTTCGTCATTGGTTCAACAATCTTGGAGAAATCCTTCACAAACTTCCGGTAGTAGCTAGCCAAATCCAAAAAGCTTCTGATTTCTGCAACCGAACTTGGTGCAGTCCACTTCTCAATAGCAGCTATCTTCTTTGGATCTACCGAAATTCCTTCTCCTGTGACAACATGGCCCAGAAATTCCACTTTGTCTAAAAAGAATTCGCATTTAGATAGCTTACCATAGAGCTTCTCCTTCCTCAAGGTGCTCAGAACTTTCCTCAGGTGCTCTTCATGCTCTTCTTCAGTCTTCGAGTAGATCAGTATGTCATCGATGAAGACAACAACAAACTGATCCAGGTATTCGTGGAAAACCTTGTTTATGAGGTTCATAAATACCGCAGGAGCATTCGTCAGTCCAAACGGTATGACCAAAAATTCAAATTGTCCATACTTGGTGTTGAATGCTGTTTTCGGGATATTCTCCTTCCTGACCTTGATTTGATGGTAGCCTGATCTGAGATCTATCTTCAAAAATACCTTGGCTCCACTCAGTTGATCAAATAGATCGTCGATCCGGGGCAGAGAGTACTTATTCTTGATGGTGATGTTGTTCAGCGTCCGGTAATTAATGCACATCCGCACGGTTCCATCCTTCTTGGGCACAAACAAAATTGGTGCACCCCAGGATGAAGCCCCGTCTCTGATAAATTCTTGTGCCTTCAGTTCGTCGACCTGGTCCTTCATCTTCTTTGCCTCCTTAGGATTGACTCTGTAGCATCCCCGAGAAATAGGGAAAGAGCCGGGTACTAGATCGATGGTGAATTCCACATCTCGATCTGGCGGCAATCCTGGAAGACTATCTGGAAAGACGTCCATGAATTCCGCTATGATAGGGTGAGGAGGCCCGGGTTCTTCGGTGATAGAGGAGTAGGTAACACTCTTCATGTCTTCCGGAGCTCGAGAGATTTCAAACTCCGGTTCTCCTGGTGGGCTGAAGATTACTCATCCCCTATGACAATCGATCAGTGCATGCTGCTTACTCAACCAGTCCATCCCTAGGACTACATCATAGTTGGATAAGGGCATCACAAGCAAGGGTGTTAAGAATTTGTGGCCTGAGATAGTTATGGGACAGTTACAAGCCTCAGTGATGGGTATGGGTCCAAGTATGACCGATGGTGGACCACGTCGCCAGCAGGACCGGAACGAGTGGTCTTTCCTTTGACCGTACTCTGGAAGGTTTTGGTTGAAAACACAAGCAAGCTAGCCTACCAGTCTATAGCAAACAAAAATATTTACTTATAATATATATTTCGGTCCTATGTCATAACAAATTGATGTTCTAGTGTTCTAATTATTTCTAGGTATGTTTTCCTAAGTTGTTGTTTCGAGACCTACATGGGCCACCACTAAAAATATGTCACGACCCGATTCCAAATAATTGGGTCAAACCGGATCATGCCCAGCCTGTACCGTTGTGAGACGGCGGCAGTAAGCTGTTCCATAAGCAGGTAATCACAACAACATCTATATATTTGTCATAACTGAATATTTGGGAATTTAAAACTTTATTCAACATTTGAATAAATACAACTGAAAAGTAAAAGAACTGAAATGAATACTGAATTCAAATTAACAAAATTCCAAACAACAAAACTGAAAACAGAAAAAATCTAGCTAAGCGTTCGGCTCGTCGGCCTCAGGTCCTGCGTCCTCCAATGGGGACTCTGGCAATACCACAGGGTACAGAACTGGGTCATAATAGCTGTTGTAACAGCTCAGCAACCTCAAAATCCTCCTAAAAATGTTATCTCCAATCAGGAGGGAGCAAAGTACAATTCATGATAATCCAACAATTAAAATAATAATAGAGTAATGCACTTTTAAACAATTTGAAATAAATAGTTCTCCAGCAGTTAAAATATTGTGATGTGAATAGGCAATGAATATGACCGGATTAGGTTGTACCGTGAATGATATGGCTTATCCCCGTGTGTATGAGGGGTAAGCTAATACAGTTATAATGCTACTTTGGATGTGGTCATACTCATTACACTACTCCCCCAGTACCCAACAGTCAATCAGTCAATGCTCTCAGAGAGAGTTCCGTGTTGCATCGTGGTTTAAACTTGCAATAAAACGATTACTAAATAATTGTAAACTAACACAAAATATACTTGCCTTTGTTTATGACTGGAAACCGTGTTGGTTTCGAGAAGATGCTAGGTTCGTCTCCAAGATCCTATAGTTGGAGAACTTGACTTAGAACCATTGTGAAACCAAGCTAGGTGTGCTAGTTGCAATCTCTAGTAGCAGGTCCTAGTCAGATTTTAAGTTTGTTTATTTAATCTACTGCTAACGGTTTACGACGCGTGCTACGTTGGTTCTCATTTATTTGGATAGCCAGTTTCTGGTTTTACTTGGAAAAATTGTCGATTACCGATTAATTTGCAAAACTTTATATTTTTAATATTATACGTATAAAACTACATTTTCTTTCAATGATAAAACGTGGGTTTTGTTAATTATCAATATTTTACTCAAGTTATTTTATCATGAAAAATACTTATTTAATTTATACAAAATATTTAATAACCATTTATATAACTAAGCGCCTAATTACGAAGAAGATAAACCATCCAGAAAATAAAGGAAAATTCTAATCTACACAATACAAGTCCACAGCGAAATAAAGTAGAAAACTGGGCTTATGCCCTTATAAACTTTACATAAATTAAATAAATTTAGAGTATGCTGGTGAGTTCTGAACGCCGGGAAGCGGTCCGTTCAGAAGACCGAGGCCCTGCACTCAAAATACTATAAACCAGTAGCAAGTTCCAAATTATATTTTAATTATAAAATATGAAAATAAAGTAAGTCTCAGACTTGGTCCAATATTCATATTTGAAAATAGCTAATGCCTCAACGTTCGGGTAAAACCGGTTTTGTTTGCATTTCGCTAGGGTCCACGGACCGGTATGGTCGTCGCCCAAAAATCTATTTAAATAAATAACTTCCGAAAACCGATTTGAAATTCATTTATAAAATTTTATAAAAATTTGGACAGCATTCCCTCTATATTCGGGATAACCCAAAACTGGGAAAATGCACCATAATACCCAACACACATCCCAAATCCAGGGAAACACATTTATATAGAAAAATTATATATATAGAAGACATTTCCGAAGCAGAATCGGAAAACCCGAAATAAAAATCGGGAATGCCAAAATTTCGAAAACCCAAGCCAAACACAGCAAGAAATCACAGAAACATCTCCGGAAAATCCGAAGTTACTACGTCGCTCTAAAACCAAATTCCCGGGAGGGAATCGGGGACCAATCCTCATCATCGACTACCGAAAAATGGAACGGGACCGGAATTATACCTTGGGTTGCTCGGCTAGAGCTCTCAGATGGTATAAAGAAGAAAAAAAAAACCGTGGACAGCGCTGGACAACGCTGTTCAGATCAGCGGGAAGCTCACGGGAACCGGGACAGAGGGGAGCGGCTAGGGCACAGCCGTGGGACAGTGTCGGATAAGGGGCAGCGTCCAGAAGAGGGGGCCAGGGACTCGCGGGGTGGCGCCGGAGCTCGGGGGTCCGGCGGGAGACCGCTGGTCGGCTGGGCGCGCGGAGACCGGAGGGTATCGGGTCGCCGTGGACCTAGGGCACGGGCGCAGGTCCGGCAGGGGAGACCGGAGCGGCGCGCGGCAGGGGAAGTCGGGGCGCGCTAGGGAGTCCGCCGGGTCGGGGAGCCGGAGCACAGAGACCGGAGGAAGAGGCCGCTGGGCGGCGCTCGGGGCCGAGCGGTGGCCGGCGTGGGCGGAGGTCGACGGTCTAGACGGCGGGGCGCGACCGAGAGGGTGCTCGGGGAGAGCGTCGGGTGCTCGGGAGTTGGGGGAAAGGTTGGGTGCTCTGGAGTTGAGATGGGAGTGGTTTGGTTTGGAAGAGTGAGAGGAAGGAGAAGGGTTGGGGAAATGGTGCTGTAGTGGTTTTGTGGGGGAAAAATTGTGGTCTTAAGGAGAGGGGTGAGTGAAAAACGTGTGGAGAGGAGAGAAAAGATTGGGAGTAAAGTAAGGAGAGGGCAGTAGAGTAGGTAGTTTGGCCTGGTCGTGGATGACCAGGCCAATGGGTTTATAAATTTTTTTTAATAAATAATAATAACTATATATAAACAGGAGTAAAAATAAATTTGTTTGGAATGGAATTGAGTTTCGAAAACTGGGATCGAACTCGGGTTCGGAGTCCGGACTCTGGATCGGGGCAGGGCCGCAAACAAAAATCAACGATATTTTAAAATAATATTTTTCCTAAAATCTGACTATTAAATAATAATAATAATAATAATATAAATAATAGTAGTAATAATATAATAATAATAGAACTAAACTAATATCATTGCAACTCCAATAATTCATAAAATCTGGGTTTCACAATATGTAAGTGAATGTTGAATGAATGTAGGAATGCAAGCATGTATGTAAATATGCCTATGATTGAATGAATGCAAGTTCAAATATATGAATGTGATGTTGGTATGCCATTAGGTAATGCAATGTATGCATATATATATCTATGTGAATGTAATGTAAATGTAAGCATGAATGTAGTCTTGAATGGGGATTTCATCTAGGCATGTACATATATGTAATATGTGTTCTCTATGACTTGTGATTGTGTTGGATGCTAGTCTAGGCTTGGTTTAATGAGACTTGACTAGACTAGGATTGACCTAGTTGACTAAAGTGTTGACCACGGTTGACCCAAGTTTGACTTTGACCTAGTTTGACCTAAAAATTATGTAGATTGCATTGTATGTTCTAATTTACCATTCTGGACATGTCATAACCTATATTACTCTATTTAGGATTTTATGACTCTGGTTCGGATATCTGATATTATACTACTCTTTTTAGAGTATCAGGCAAGTACATTCTCTGATAGTTCTCTCATTTATTTGTCAATTACTGTACTTCAGTTCTAGTTAGTTGTATGCGATTCTCTATTACAACACGTATGGATATTCTGGATTTATGTATGCGACACACATTTATTGTCTGGCCTCTATTACTGGAATCATTCTGGAATTATTTACTGGTATCATCATGTTCTGGCTGGACTCATCTTGAATCTTGTATCGGATTTTTGGATTCACTTGCTGGGAGGAGAAATACTAGAGTAAGACATGTAGACATACCCCAATTCTGGAATCACCCTTATGCTGGAATCAAACTGGAATGATAGCCATCTCACACCCGGCCAGGTGTGTGATGTGCCGGATTACCTATAGTCGTTTACATGTCGATCTCAGTATTTTAAAATCCACTGTTAGAGTATAGGCTGGACTCACCCTGGAATCATTGATCACTATGACTGGAATCGTCTCGTACTGGATTCATCTTGTATTAGATTCGTCTTGTACTGGACTTACATTGGAGTTATACTTGTCTATATTTACTGTCTGGACTTATACCATGTTACTCTAGTTCAGCTAGTTTCTATTTACAGTCATTATTGCCATGATTCTTCTCTTGTTTAGTTACCTTACTTTTTTTCTACTTTATCTGTCTCTCTATACCATCACCTGAATATAAACTGCCATGTTCATCAATACAACTGCCTATAACTGTTTTATAGTTCTCTGTCATTTACTTGGGTTTTCTAGATGAGATGTGCTCGTTCATGTCCTGACTGGACCTGTTGAAATTTTACAGATGATTGTCCTGAGGACACTTGCCCTACTCATTATGGACCGGACGAGGGATTAGCCACCTTTGGTCCCGACACTTAGCAGTAATCGGGATACAGTTTAGACTTGCATTAGTTCTTATTTTATACTTGTTGTATTTGATTTGAGACTTGTGTTGTATTTCTTTTTGAGATGTAGTTATTATTTCAGTAGTGCGGCTGTCTTTCTATTTCTTAGTTATTCTTCTGTGTTATCTTATCGTGCTTAGACTGTGATTGAGTTACAATATCTTATACTTGTCCTCCGTTCGGAGTTGATCATGATGAGTACATTATATACTGCATAAGTTGATGGTTAGTTAGAGACTTAGAACAGTGTTCTACCGCCGACACTACGACGTAGGCTAGGCGTTGTTACGTACTTGTACCCTCACAGTGGATGCGGGTCGTGACAGGTTACTATCAAGAATTATCATATCAAGCTACTTGTTAAGAGTGCACCACGACGGGCCACTATCAAGAATTATCATGTCAAGCTACTTGTTACTTGTTAAGAGTACACCTTAACAGGCCACTATCGTGTTCTATCCTTACATTATCATGAATGAGAGAAACTTGCATAAAATAGCTAGTAACATACTCTTGAAGCCAAGGAAAAGATCTACAGCTTTCATGTTGGAAGTTGGAAGAAACTCTGGCCATAAATCAGCCAAATAGGACATAAAACAGCCAAAATAAGTACTATACGGCCAAGCACTATACATTTATGCGGACTGGCACTATGCTGTCAGGCACTATGCAGCTATGCAGACTGGCACTATGCAGCCAGGCACTATGCATCTATACAGACTGGCACTATGCGGTCAGGCACTATGCATCCATGCGGACTGGCACTATACGGCCAGGCACTATGCATCCATGCGGACTGGCACTATGCGGCCAGGCACTATGCATCCATGCGGACTGGCACTATGCAGCCAGGTACTATGCATCCATGCGAACTGGCACTATGCGGTCAGGCACTATGCATCCATACGGACTGGCACTATACGGCCAGGCACTATGCATCCATACGGACTGGCACTATGCGGTCAGCAGCCAGCACTATGCAGCAATGCAGACTGGCACTATACGGCCAGGCACTATGCATCTATACGGACTGGCACTATACGGCCAGGCACTATGCATCCATGTGGACTAGCACTATTCGGCCAGCACTATGCAGCTATGCGGCCAGTACTATACGACCAGCACTATGCAGCTATGCGGCCAGCACTATACAGCTATACGGCCAGCACTATGCGGCCAGTACTATGTAGCTATACGGCCAGCACTATTCATCCTCCTTGCCAGAATCAGGACAGATGAACATAAAAGATGTCCAAATCTTATTTGGCCATAACTAACTCAAAACGAGTCAAAATCTAACTTTTTAAAGGTCTAAATTGGGTAAAATCGAATTCTCTACGACATAGAATAATCAAAACTTAAAAATAATGAAGTTTGGTAGATCAAAACCCAAGAAAACCGAAAAGGCTACAAACTTAGATCTACAAAAATCCATCCGTCCAAACTGAAAACTCCAAGTTCTAAAGATGCTTAAAATCATATAGAGAAGAAGATAGAACAATAAAATAGAAGATCCATCATGAAGCAAGTTGCACTTGCCTAAGGTTTTTTGGTAGGTGGAAAGAGTTATGAGGAAGAAGAAGAAGTAATAAAGAGTAAAGGAAGAGAGAGAAAGTAGTTGGGGGTTTATAAAGAGAGGGGATGGTTCAACATGTTGAACCAACCATCAAAATAAACCAAACCAAGCCATCCAAAGAAAGTTAAGTTGGACCAAATCAATCCAAGGTCAACACTAGTCAAGATACATCAAGGCAAGCCATAAAGAAATACAAAAATACAATAAAATAAAATACGGGTCAAAATCTGTATAAGTACACTGAAAATACGTATAACAAAAAATGGGAGCGACACGACTCCATCAATGCATCCATCTCCTACACCTCCAAGAACATCATCCTCCTCCACATCCATGTTTCCCCATCAACCATCGCCTGGTACCTATTATTTGTGTATGGATGTCCAAGAAAAGTTGATCAACCTCAGCTATGGACCATAATCAAAAAGCTCATTGACCCAATTACAACCCCTTGGTGTTGCATTGGAGATTTCAATGCAAACCTCCGTCCGGAGGAAAAGAAGGCGGAAGTGGTTTCGACATTCATGCAGCGACCGCCTTCCGTGACTTGATTGATCACTGCGGTTTCATCGACCTTGGCTGCCATGGAACCGCCTATACTTGGTCTAATGGTCGTCGACCTTCCAACCACATCTGCCACTACAAAAAATAGTTGAATAGCGACTGAAATTTCAGTCGCTAAAATAGATATTTCAGTTGCTAAAGCAAATTAGCGACTAACCCGCGACTAAAATATTTCGTCGTTGAATGCATCGTCGCTGATCAATTTTGGTCGCTGGTTAGTCTCTACAGCGACTAACTTCCAACTGAAACATAGACAAACTTTAGCGACTAACTTTCGACTAACTTGGTAGTCCTGTATTAGCGACGAAGTTGCAAATAAACTTTGACTAAATCGTTACAGTTTATAAATTGATTCCAGACCAAAATAACTTCAAAATTTGATGCATTGAAAAAATTTCAAACTAAAATAACTTTAACAAAAAATACCAGCTTCAAGGAGGCAGCGGATGGAGTCGATAAGGAGGAGATGGCACCGGCTTCAAGGAGGAGATGAAGAGGCGTCGACTTTGGACTGGAGGAGGAGGCAGCGGTGAAGTCTTGAGGAGGGAGGAGTCGACGAGGAGGAGGAAGGAATCGACGAGGAAGCAGCAGCGAGGACGAGGTCGGATGTGTGCCTGCTGAAGGAGGAGGGAGGGAGATGGAGGAGGAGGAGGCAACTGCTTTGGGTGGGGGAGAAAGAAGTCTGGAGGAGGGAGGGAGAAGCTGTGAGGAGGATGTTAGGTTTTGGGGAGAGAATGTTAGGTTTTGGGGGAAGAAGTTGTGACTTTCGAGTTTTTGGGGGAATAAAAGTTGGGGCAGGTTTTTGCAGCAACTAAAACTTTAGCCGCTATGTATTACGTAGAAATCACCGACTACTTAGCAGCGCAAATATTTAGTTGCTGAATAATTACAGAAATTTAGCAACAAACTAGCGACGGTCTGGCGATAAACCATTTCATTAATTAAACTAAATTATCAATTACTTGAATATCAGTCACTAGTTAGTCGCTAAACTAGCGATAGAAAAGGGTTAGTCGTCCGATTAGTCGCTAAATTATCATAATTTTGTAGTGCACGAGCGCCTCGACCGTGCATTTGCGGACCCAAAATGGTAGTAACCCCCATGCAGTTGTATCTGCCCTACCAAGAATCAACAGCGACCACGCGGCCATTTTACTGAACACTTGCAAGTCGATCCCCCACAAGAAGCGTACCTTTCGATTTGAAGCTTTTTGGATGAACCATGCAACGTTCTCCGAAACTCTAGATAAATGCTGGCATGTCGAACGTGGGATTTCTAATACAAACCTCCTATCGAAACTCCGGCATAATCTATCCAGCCTGCACAAATGGGGCGAAGCTACTTTTGGTTGCATAAGGAAACGCATTGCCAACCTTCAGAAAGAATTGACAGCCATTCAGATGAAACCAGTATCTTCCATCCTCCTCAAACTGAAAGAGCTATCCGAGATGAGATCAATGAACTCATGTTGCTCGAAGAGACATATTGGAGGCAGCGAAGTCGATATCAACTGATCAAATGTGACGACAGGAATAGTAAATATTTCCACGTCAGGGCCTCAGTTAGAAAAAGATGGAATGACATTCGAGCAATCCAACTCCCCGATAGCCGCTGGA
This sequence comes from Iris pallida, assembly GCA_029216955.1. NCBI lineage: Eukaryota > Viridiplantae > Streptophyta > Magnoliopsida > Asparagales > Iridaceae > Iris > Iris pallida. The sequence goes on along the minus strand of JANAVB010029417.1, from coordinate 1,251,654 downwards.
AAAATGACGAAGCCAAGATCACCTCTGCCTTCCTTGAGCACTTTAAGTCCATCCTCTGCTTTGATGAATCAGCCCCAATAGATCCCTCGTTCATCATCACCCCAACCCAATAACAGAAGAAGCAAACACTCTCTTATGTACGATTCCGGACGCAGAGGAGATTCAACGAGTGATCAAAAGTATGGGTTCTCTTAAGGCGCCGGGGCCAGATGGCTTCCCTGCTATTTTTTACCAAAAGAATTGGCATATAGTGGGAAATGATATTGTGGACACTATTCGTCTGTTCTTCACCAATGGATCTCTTTCTCCTAACATTAACCACACCAACCTTGAGATTATCCCCAAGAAAACCAATCCGAGCACCCCGGCGGACTATAGACCCATATCCCTGTGCAATATTGTTTACAAGGCCATCTCCAAGATCCTCACGGTGCGACTCCGATCGCTAATTGACCAACTCATATCAGACTCTCAGAATGCATTTGTTCCTGGGAGACAAATTACTGATAATATTATCGTCGCTCAAGAAATCATTCATGCAATGAAGTACCGATCTAGGAAGAAGAGTTGCTACGCACTGAAGTTAGATAAGTCTAAAGCCTACGATCATCTCTCTTGGCCATTCATCAAGTCGGTCCTCTATGGCATGGGAATTCAAGGCCTCTCCAATGACCTCATTATGACGTGCATAACCACCCCCTCTTTCTTCATTATCATAAATGGCAGCCCCGTGGGGCACTTCAATCGGCCAGGGGAATTAGGAAGGGATGCCCTATTCGCCATTTATCTTCATTTTATGTGCGGAGATCCTATCGAGACTTTTCCATCAATATGAACGGAATGATATGTTCCAAGGAGTACGCATCAACCGGTACACGCCTTCAATTTCACACCTCTTTTTATCTGACGACATATTTATTTTTGATCAGGCTACCCAAGAATCCCTGAATGCAGTGAAGGCCATTCTGTGCACTTTTTCGTCGTGGTCTGGACAACAAGTCAATTTCGAGAAGTCATCCATCCACTTCAGCAAGAAAGTTCCCCAAGTCGAAGGCAACCACCTTGCGGCATTGCTGCAACTGTCTAACATGAACAAGAACGACAAGTATTTGGTCCATCACCTCCTCCTATCGAAGGGGAGAGCATCAACATACAATAATCTCGTCGACAAATGCGGTGCTCTACTATCCGGATGGAAATCGAAGTTACTATCACATGCGGGAAGAACGGTGCTCATAAAATCTACCTTGAGTTCGATACCAGTGTACTACATGTTGACGTACAATATCCCCAAAGCAATTACATCCAAACTATCGAGACAACAACATTCCTTCTGGTGGGGGCACGACCCGGCGAAGAAAAAGCTTCACTTTATGGCGCTTCTTAGATAACCCACATCAATTATGGGTCCGTCTGCTTAAGGGAATCTATCTTCACCGTTCATCATTCTGGACAGTATCAAAAACTAATCGAGGCTCCCCAGTATGGGCGTGCATTCTTGCAATGCGGCAAATCATGGCAAACAAATTACTATAGAAAATACGGGGAGGATGGGTGAGCATTTACAATGAACCATGGGTGCTGAATATCCCTGGATTTAGAATCGACAGACAAGACATGCTCCCCAATGGCCCTGCATTAGTCAGGGACCTAATGGATCCTATAGGGAGAACATGGAATGCGCCTCTTATTCAGACACTTTTCTCACCTTTCGAAGCCAAAGCTATCCTGTCAATTAACCTTGCTGAAGAGGATGGAAGGGACAGTCTCATATGGACAGATTTGAAGAATGGTATCTTCTCGACTAAATCTCTATATGAATCCATTCGTTGACACAATGGAAGTAGCTCCAACGAAGCTCATGATAATAAAAGATGGGGTAGAATGTGGCGCATAAAACACATTGAGCCAAGGATCCTACTATTCATATGGCGCCTACTACATAAAACCCTACCACTGGAAACTGCTATTAACAGGTTTGTTCACTCATGTTCTAGAGTTTGTCCATTGTGCATGCTGCAGAACGAGGATGACAACCACATATTTCTTCACTGCCGCATTGTTAGAGCTGGCTGGTTCGCCCGCCAAGTGGGCCTTAGGGTCGAGAGCTTTCACAACATACACATCCTCCTCATTGAATGGCTCCACGACCCACAATCGGAGGAACCATTCAGAATTGGTGCCACATTCCTATGGTCCCTATGGAAGGCGAGATGCGCATGTATGTTTCGACATGAGGCTCCTAGTATTAGCTGTATTATATCCAAGACAAACACCCTATTGCTGAACCAAGAGGAGGACGAGTCGGAGCTCACAGAGAATATCAAAGACATTATTAACTCCAAGCTAGACCATTGGGCTCCTCCAAAGCGGGGTGCCGTCAAGATCAACATAGATGGAGCCACATCATTATCAGCCATTGCGGTCGCTGCAATCGCAAGGGATAGTAAGGGCACTTTCATATCAGGCAAAACATGGCACTCAACATAGCAATTTGGCGGAGACAGCACTCTAGCGACGGAGTTATATGCCATACATGAAGGAATTCTCTTAGCAAAGGATTTAAGAGGGACAAGCATTTGCATCAAAGGAGATTCGCTGACTGCCACCAGAATCTTCAATGGCAAGATGGAATTGATTCCATGGAGGCTAGTTGACCAGGTTTCAAAATCTCGTAGAGAGATTAACTTGTTTCATTCCCGTGTAACATCGTCTTTGTTAGGAGAACAGGGAATAGGGTTGCCCATGAGTTAGCAAACCATGCACTTGAAAATGCTTTTTCTTCTAAGTTTAACATTACTCCAGAATGTATTTGTAATCTCATCAATGATGAGGCAACAAGCTGTGGTTCCCAGTTCGAACCCACAAATGAATAAAGCAAACCATTCCCTTCAAAAAAAAAGATAAAGATGATCAACATGAGTGGACTATAAGTTTACTGGAAAAAGAAGTTTAAGTCTTCATATCCTAAGTAAAGACATTGAAGTTAGGATTTGTTTGCACTTATTTTTAAGTATGGGCTGAATTAGATGATAACGGACCTTGGGCCTAACTTAGACTTATCGTCCTTAGTCGAAGGATGTAGAGAGCTAATGGATGTCATAACTCCTCTACATACAAAGTGGGAGGAGTAACTGATCGCAGTTGTGATCGTCCATCAATGTTGGTGGTGTTAGTCCCGGGACTTGATCAAAGATGAAAAACTGATACAATCGAGATCTGAGAGTCACACAAAGCTTTGTAGTGATCAAACTCAAGATCTACGAAGATACAAAAAACCAAATAGCCAGATTACAATATGAAGGAGGGAAATAGAGAAGAAAAGATATCTCGTTCTTCCTTGCAAACGTGTTGCAATTGGGACAGAACGAGTTACAATAATCTAGAGAAAGATGAGATAAAAAAAAGTTACTGGGGTGTCAAAACACCGTTGCTCAAAGCAAGATTCGCCCTACACGAATTGCTTCCAGGAACCAGCAAGTTGAAGAACTTGTGGAACGCTCGAAGTCACCTCTGTTCTGACTCCTCGGATGGACTTGCAATGGCGGCAGCAGCTCCCTCTCTCTCTCTCTCTCTTTTCTGACTTATAAAATTCGTAGTACTCCACAAAGGAGGCCAGAAGAGAGTATATATAGAGAGAGGGTGGAAACCCTAGCCGCCTCTTCAGTTATGGAAAGATTGTATCAAATCCCACAAAGATAGCAACGAACTTAATTCAAATCCCATAAAGATGGAAACAAAATTAATTCAAATCCCACAAAGATGGAAACAAAATTAATTCAAATCCCACAAAGATGGAAACGAAATTAATTTAAATCCCACAAAGATGGAAACGAAATTAATTCAAATCCCACAAAGATGGAAACAGAATTAATTTCAAATCCTACAAAGATGGAAACAAAATTAATTTAAATTGAATCAGTCTTTCCATAACTGACTTGTAGCCTGCACAGTCAGCGGAGCCCTCCATGCGGCAGTTGCAGCAGTAGCCTGGCCGCATGAGCCGCATGGACCGCATGAACCGCATGGACCGCATGAGCCGCATATGAGCCCATGAGCCCGAGTCCGAGTCCGAGTCCGAGCCCGAGTCCGAGTCCGAGTCCGAGTCGCTAAGCCCCTTTGGGGCTTAGCTCCAAATGGAATTAATCCAAGAGAATGACAAAAGCATTAATGCTTAATCCTTGGAGCCTTATTCTTACCTCCTAGTAAAATCACCCACATAGTTCCCTCCTTAGGGTCACCACCCCATGTGCATCTCTCAACAACACAACCAACTATATATGTTAAGATAACTCATGGTGCATTTCCGATGTGGGACTAAACTTTTACAAGGCATGTTGAGAGCAAGCTCTCTCCATGTAAAGAAAGCACCAACAATCCCCCACATATCACAACATATATATGTGTCCAGGGTTGAGCGTTCCCCACAGTAACTGTCCATTTTGCATTAGGATAGATGTCGCTGACGACTTGAATCTTCCCGCATGGGTTAAATAATAATGTGATACAAGAATGGACTATGCCTTGAATTCTGTACCACAATTGTAATTCTTCCCACTTACAAAGTGTAGTTACGTGTGCTTCTGGCTGCACATTAAAGGCCATATGCCAGCCTAGTTTCAGTGTATAATTTTGGGCGTCTACAAGTTTATCCTCAAGAGACGGCCTGATATCTTTTTCCATACACAATAGGTGAGTTCTTTATTAAAGAGACATGGCATGAAGCCTTGCGCTTCCTTGCGGTGCTACGCCGCTATGACATGGCCTAAAGCCGAGGCATTACCCCTACCTGGGAATCTCATCGTAGTGTCATACTACTATAGCATGAGGTCTCAGCCTCTTTGTAGTGCCAATCTACTCAGCATGAAGCCTAAGGCTTCCCTGCGGTGTTACGCCGTAACGACATGGCTTGCAAGGCCGAGGCCTTACCCCTACCTGGGTACCTCATCGTGGTGTCGTGCCACTGTAACATAGGGTCATCCTCCCCTTTGTAGTGCTGTCTACAACTCTTTAATTATGTCATACATCATTAGGCTACCTGCCTATTTGCGGTGCTACGCCGCTATGACTTGGCTTGCAAAGCTGAGGCATTACCCCAGACCTGGGAACCTCATGGTGGAGTCACCCTACTGTAGCATGAAGTTTTACTCCTTGTAGTGCTGCTCTACCGTGCTTCCTGTAAAGCACACCAGGCATTCACTCTGCCTGAGAACTCATTAAGGCGTTTAAGCCAACCTTCCACAGGATCTGTTTTTTCTGCAGAAAATACATAGTAGACAACAGTGGTTATGGGTTCGTATCCCTTCCATGTTCCAGAGAACAAGTACCCACTGTTACCTTATAGTTTTTCAGTCAGTGATCCTCCTTTGAACCAAAAGTTAGATGCCTAGTAGATTTCTCTTTGAACTAATAGCATAAAACTTTATGGTAGGATTACAAAGACACACTATCAGAATACCTTCAAGCCCATTTTACAAGCTGTGTCATCGACCAACTGACGCTTGAGGCCCTTTGTGAACGGATATGCCAGGTTCTCCTGACTCCAAACATCAATCACTGCAATTATACCTCTTTTGATAAGATAGTGTACTGCCCTGTGCTTCAACCACACAGTCCTCTTCTTTCCGTTGAAGAGGTCATTTGATGCCACCGCCGCAGTTGCCTGGTTGTCACAGTATATCGGTATCGCCGGTATCTGAACCCCAACCACTGGAAGATCATACATGAGCTCCCGAAGCCATGCTGCTTCATCTGCTGCAGTTTCAAGTGCATAGAATTCAGATTCCATGAAGGAACGAGAGAGTATAGTCTGCTTCTTCGACTTCCACGATATAGCAGCTCTACCCAACGAAAAGACATATCCACCTGTGGATCTCTCGCTTTCCATCTCTGAACACCAGTTAGCATCACTGAAGCCTTCCACTACTGTCGGATACCCGTTGTAGTGCAGTACATATGTCTGAGTCTTCTTGAGATATCTCATCACCCGTTTCACATCTTTCCAGTGCTCAATTCCTGGGTTGCTAGTGAACCGACTCAGCATTCCCACAATGAAAGCTATGTCAGGCCTTGTGGCAGTGGTTGCGTACATCAAACTTCCGATAATGCTAGAATACTCCAGCTGCCTGACGCTTTCCCTCGAGTTTGGCTTCAGCTTCTGATCACACCTGTATGGCGTATCGATCCCTGGAAGATCCTTATACCCATAGCGTGTGAGCATCTTCTCAATGTAGTGAGATTGTGACAGCGCTACTCCAGTGTCTGTCCGGATGATCTTTATGCCCAAGATGACATATGCATCCCCCAAGTCCTTCATACTGAACTTGGTTGAGAGGAACTTCTTTGTCTCTGTGACACAGCCTATATCCATCCCTAGGATTAGCATGTCGTCCACGTACAGACAAACGATGACTCATCTTCCTTCAGCGAACTTTGTGTAAACGTATTTGTCCGTCTCGCTGACTATGTAGCCGTTTGACCTAATAACTTTATCAAACTTCTCATGCCACATCTTGGGAGCTTGCTTCAAACCATACAATGATTTCACCAACTTGCAGACTTTGTCTTCAAGACCTTTGACGACAAATCCATCTGGCTGTTGTATGTAAATCTCTTCGGTCAGCTCCCCATTGAGGAATATTGTCTTTACATCCATCTGATGTATCACCAACTTATGTATAGCTGCTAGAGCGATTAACATCCTGATGGTGGTCATCCGAGCTACTGAAGCGTACGTGTCAAAGTAGTCTATCCCCTGTTTCTGAGAAAATCCCTTGGCTACCAGCATGGCCTTGAACTTGTCAATAGTTCCATCTGCCTTCATCTTCTTCTTGAAGATCCATTTACATCCGATGGGCTTTTCTCCTTCAGGTAGATCTACCAACACCCATGTGTTATTGGAGGTGATAGAGTCAAACTCGTCATTCACGGCCTCCTTCCAGAAGATAGTATCTCTGGTCTTCATCGCCTCATCATAGGTAAGCGAATCTGCTTCCATATGATAGGTGACAAAGTCATCTCCGAAGTCTTTAGGTCTCCTCGCTCACTTTGCTGACGGCTCTGCGAGTTCTGGTACAAGAGTTGTTTCATCAACAACAGCTTCTTCTTGGACTACTGGCCCATATGAGATTTCAGTCTTATTTGCACCTACATCATTTTCCGGAACATCCGAAAGAATAATGTTTTTGTCTTTTGCAAACTTGTCTTCAAAGTATTTAGCATCGCGAGATTCGATGATATGATTTGACTCAATATCAAAAAATCTTCGAGCATCACTCTTCTCGGCATACCCCAAGAAAATCGCCTTCGTAGTCCTTGTCCCCAGCTTCTGAATCTTCAGATCTAGGAGCTTCACATAAGCCAGAGACCCCCACACTCGAATAACATTCAATTTAGGTCTGACTTTGAACCAGTGTTCATGAGGAGTTACGTCCGAAGTTGCATACGGTACTCTATTTAGAATAAAATTGGTCGTCAATGCAGCTTCTCCCCGTTAGCATTTAGGAAGACCCGTAGTTAGCAGCATTGAGTTCATCATTTCTGTCAACGTTCTGTTCTTTCTCTCCGCTATCCCGTTAGATTGAGGAGAATACGGAGCAGTAGTCTTATTGATGATTCCATGTTCTTTGCAGAACGATACGAATTCATGAGACCTATACTCTATATCTCGATCACTTCTGAGTAGTTGTAGATCGGTTTAACGTTCAGCTTCAGCCCTGAAGTCTCTGAACTACTCGAATGCTGCATCCTTCTACTTGAGAAGTCATGTGAACGTGCACTTCGAGAAACACTTCGAACCGGCCTCTGTAGAGAATTGATAAAAGTCACAGATATCTGAGTGTGCTAACTCCAGATGATCAGTACTTTAGTTCAATCGTCTGAGCAGCTTCCCAACAGTCTTGTATCTGCACAGACCTTAAACTCCTTCACCTCCTTACCCCCACATTCCGAAGATAAGGTCCTGGTAGGACAGCTTGAGTCTGCTTCTGTCATAGAATAACTCTCAGTCCACTCAATGAAGTAACTTCATCGCCATCAGCAGAAGTTCGAACATTCCTTCAGCACCGAACATCTTTTCGAAGCATGTTCCTCGCCAAGAAATTACCATTTGGCTAGTACGAATGTCCATCTTTCAAGTCTGTATCAGATAACAGACTTTCTGAGATCAGATCGCCAAAAAATCTCTGGTACATGTAACACGTATTTCAGTGTCCTTGTCGGTGGTTAATAACCACTGTCTCGATCTTCAGAACTTCTGCTAGATATATGTTCGCCATCGAGACCTTCATCATAACATGGCTTGTCCTTGGTGAACAGCTCCTTTGAGAGCACACATGGTCAGATGCACTAGTGTCAGACCACTAGTCAGCTACCACGCTAGATAACTCAACCTGTGTAACACTAGCAACCAAATTAAGTAATCAAAATAACCAAGTTTAGATATACCTGCTATTTTGGTTTGGGCTTGGATTTGCATTCACTCATGTAGTGGCCATTCTTGTCACAGTTGAAGCAAGTCACGTGGGACTTGGACTTCTGTTGCTTGAACGAAGGACCGTTCACTTTTAGATTAGTAGAGTCCTTCTTCTTGTGATGAGAAGCCACCTGCTTCCCCTTGAACTCTCTTGTCTGCACCAAGTTGGCCTTAGCCAGTTGTTTGGACAGAGAGTCCATCTTCTGTTGAGATCGCATTTCGTCCTCAACGTGGATCTCTTGTAGAAGATCTTCGAAGCTAATGTCCAGCTTCTTCCGATGTATTCTAGCATAGAAGGTACTCCATCCAGCAAGAAATTTTGAGACGATCCCTCCAACGACAAACTTGTCGGGAAGGGGCATCCCTTTGTCTTCCAGTTTCTGACGCAGCTTCAAAAATTCCTTCACCTGTGGCAACATGGACTTCTCGTCCTCAAAGAGCAATTTGTGATATTTTTCAACCACAAACATCTTGCTCCTTTTCCTGTCTTCTTCATACAGTTTTTCCACAGACTCCCATATGTCTATGGCAAATTTCTTCTTCGAGTAGGATTCTGCCAGGGAATCCTCCATAGCATTCAGGATGAGAAGCCTGCAGATGCTATTTTTCCTTCTCCATTTGGCCTGGAGTTTGGTAGCCGCATTGATTGTGGCAGTAGATCCAGTGTCTGGAACAAGAGGTTCTTCCTCCAACAGTACATGATCAACGTCTTTGAGTTGAAGAGTTAGATAAACCTTCCTCTTCCAGACTTGATAATGCTCTCCATCGAACTTTTCCAACTTGCAGTAGTCCGATTGGACGAGCGAAGCATTAATGTTTTCCATCTACAAGGATCTTGCTTTGAGATTGTTAGTCCGGGGCTTGATCAAAGATGAAAAACTGATGCAATCGAGATCTGAGAGTCACACAAAGCTTTGTAGTGATCAAACTTAAGATCTACGATGATACAAAAAACTAAATAGCCAGATTACAATATGAAGGAGGGAAATAGAGAAGAGAAAATCTCTCGTTCTTCCTTGCAAACGTGTTACAATTGGGACAGAACGAGTTACAATAATCTAGAGAAAGATGAGATGAAGAAAAGTTGCTGGGGTGTCAAAACACCGTTGCTCAAAGCAAGATTCGCCCCACACGAATTGCTTCCAGGAACCAGCAAGTTGAAGAACTTGTGGAACGCTCGAAGTCACCTCTGTTCTGACTCCTCGGATGGACTTGCAATGGCGGCAGCAGCTCCCTCTCTCTCTCTCTCTCTCTCTCTCTCTCTCTCTCTTTTCTGACTTATAAAATTCGTAGTACTCCACAAAGGAGGCCAGAAGAGAGTATATAGAGAGAGGGTGGAAACCTGTAACGCCCCAGTCCCAAAATACTTGGGACTAGATACGTATCATGCCAGCTGTATACATACGAAATACATGGATCTCGTATGTATACATAAGCTGTAAATATAGTAATCCAAGACAACTAAATCTCACCCACAAAGATAAATAATGATATAAAGCAATTTTGAGTTTGTCATGTACACCATAGTTGGGCGGAGACAAAGTCCACTACCAACTAATTTAAATAGAGAAGAAATATACAAAGAAAGTGATTGGTTGAGCGAAGCAATGACAAGTCCAAAAGCAGTCATCACGATGGAAGGAATGGCCTTAGCTAGAGCACCTGCAAGAAGTCACGAAAACACACACCTGGGGAAAAACCAGGTCCTCAGAGGGACGTAACAAGACACATAATATCATGCCATAAACTGAATAAATAAAGCTCAATAGAAAAGTATGCATGAGTAAAGGTTCCTAACCATTCTAGGTGAATTGCAATTTAGAGGACAACGTTCTACGCAGGGGCTGTCTCAAGCATGTAATAAAGAGTGGCCAACAAGTAGCGCTCATCCGAGACACTATCGGCCGGGTAACACGTAGCGCTCATCCGAGACACTATCTCCCAAATGTGTGTAAAATAAAAGTAGCCCCTACGCTAGTAGCTGTCCCCTCCCTCTCAATGATACTATACGTGTGTCGTAACCATGACACACAAACACGTGTCGTTTCCACAACACGAGTTATAATAGATAACTGTCAAGTCTTCTAACATGCCTCTATTGACAGTTATTCCTACGCATGCGCACGGATGATCAGCCAACACGCAAGTGACCACTACATGACACTCACACTCTCACACACAACTCGTGTACAATCGTGGCAAGTCAATGAGACACACTAAATTTGAAGGTAGTCCCTTAACTCTAAGTCAATTTTTACAAAATATAGTAATTTGTATCTACATATAGTTTAGAAAGAAGCAACTTAAAAATAAACACAACATGCATGATATTGAGCAGAAAATTTAAACAGTAAAGGTAAGGTGTCTTGCCTGGTGTTATGCCTGGTATGGTGTGACGATCATGATATTGTCCAGATAGTCCAAAGCCATGGTCGATGTACACTGGTCCGAATTCGCAAAGACATAGGAACGTAGATCAGTCAGGATAATTGACGATAGTCGAAAAGAAATTGTGGGGATGGATACGTATACAAATTTTTAGAAATATTTATATTATCTCTAAACTATGTTTATTTGTAAAGATTACGAAGTAATACTTTTACGAAAACACTTGAAATTATTTATGTATAATATTTTAGAATTTATGTTTTACTAGTAAAAATATATTTTGCTAAATATAAATATAAAAAAAAAAGAACTGAAGAAATGGTTAGGCTAAAACTATAGAATTTACCAAAATTTGGATTTATATTTTAATAGTAAAATAATTTATATAAATATTTGAAAATACTAAAAATCACTTATAATTTTTTTTTTTTGAACTACCCTTTTTTGCTTAAAATATAATAATTTTCAAAATAACTTATATTTTAAATAGCTATAGTTATATAATACAAATAGTATTACTATAAGTAAGAAAAATAATAACAATGATAATAATAATAATAATGATAATAATAATAATGATAATGATAATAATAAGAATAGTAATGATAATAATAATAATAATAATAATAATAATAATAATAATAATACAACCTTACAGCTCATCCCCCTTTAAGAATAACAAATATAATGATTAATCATAAAATCCCTAAAAATAACCTTTCCCCAACTTCTTCACAGTAGAGAGAGAGAGAGAAAAAAGGACGGGAGAGGAAAGGGGTTTACCAAGGCGGTCGGGGCGAAGTCGGTCGCCTGGCGCCGGCGGAGAGGAGAAAAGCGGCGCGGGAGGAGCGGATCTCTGGTGGAGGCGGATCAGCGGAGGTGCGGCGACCGGTGGCGATGTGGATCGGAGCGGCCGGACACGACAAGGGGAGGGTTCCCGAGCGGAGGTGAGAACGTCGGCTCCGCGGGAAGACGGAGGGTCCGTGGGGCGACTGCTAAGGAGGGGCAGCGCGGAAGAAGCGGACGCCGTACGCCGGCGGGCGGCGAGGAACGGCCTCCGCGGGAGGCGTCGCTCGCGGGGTGACTTACCGGAGAGGAAGGTCAGACGGAGTGAAGGGACTCGTCCGGTGGTTCGACCGACGGAGGCACGGTGGGCCTCGGAGGTCGACTGGAAGGAGTTCGTCCGAGTGGAGGTCAGGCGTTGAGCGGTGGATCGGCGCGGAGGATGTGCGGGAGGCGGAGGAGCCGGACGGGGGTCACTGGTCCGGGCGCTAGAGTGGCCACCGACAGGAGATGTGGGACCGGAGGAGCTCGGCGGAGCCGTGGTGGCGCTCAGGTTAGGGCTTCCCTGCTCCTCTTTTTCTCTTTTCTGTGGTGGTTTGTGGTGGGGATGACGGTGGTGATGGCGTCAGGGTGTTGGCGGAGATGTCAGGGTGTGGAGAGGGCGACGCCGGCCGTGGCGGGGTGGTGTTGGTATTGGTGGTGTGGTGGGTCCTGCGTGACACGGATACATAGTGGTGTCCGGTATGTCGGACACGGAGACGGTATTATGATGTATTTGTATTGGAAAAAAATATATAGTGGATGGAAGGCACGGACACGATGCACAATGTGGTAAAAATAATGGAGGAGTACCTGCCTATTTATAGGATGTGGGAATTCCCATTGGATTAGGATTGGGATGTTTAAATTCTCATTAGATAGATCGTAATTTAATTTAAAATCAAATCCAAATCTAAATACGAATTCAATTCAAATTAAATCTCAATTTTAAATAAAATTCTATTTTAAATCTAGATCATCTAATCTCTAATATAAATATAAATTCTACCATTAATTTAAAATCGGTTTAAAATCCAATTCAATATAGATAAAAACTTATCTTTAATTTAAAAGCTATTTTAAAATAAGGTCAATAAAATTCTTTCCAATTTAAATTATCCAAATTTATAAACTATTAAATTAAACAAGATTAAAAAATATCTTTTTAACATCTATTAAAATATGTTATTAATTAATTTCGAAAATCAAGAATATTATTTAAATATTAATTTATAAAGTAGCTTTTGTAAATGATAAAATAGATTAATACGCAAATTCCAAATTTTGCAAATATCTAGAATATATTTTATATTACCAAAAATTTTCTAAACTACTACTTATTTTTAAACAACAAAATAAATTACCCTTTTAATTTATATAAGGTTTTGGCAATAACGACAAATAGATATAATTACTTTGGAAACTATATTTTCCATGAGAATAAATCTATATAAAATATTTTTCTGAAAATATGTACCTCGCACATATTCGCACTCGTCGAACAAAACGAAAAAAATAAAATTTCGTACGCGACGTACAATACGACTACGCGACGTACAATACAAAAATTTTAAATCAGTACCAGAAAAAAATATACAGTAGAAATTTAGGGGTTCTACATCCTACCCAACTTAAAAGAATTTCGTCCTCGAAATTAAGAACTTGTGGGGGGGTGAGAAGACACGAGAGGGTATCGATGGGGAACAAGCAATGACAATGGTTCAACAAATCATGTCGCAAGAAATCGTGATCTAGATCATAGAAGAAAATAATACGATATGGTCATAATCGATAGGAAGGCTAGAGGAAGGTTCAGTATAATGCCTTCGTCCTTCTAAAATAGGTGAAGGCGAAAGCAATAAGGAGTTCAAAAGGAGATATTTATCGAGTACGAATACGTGATTCAAAGACGTCCGAATAAGTTCAAAAGAATTGCCAAGGCAGTCGCGGGGGAGACTCTAGGGCCGAGTTAACTACGTCTCCATCCACGTTAAACAATATATAAAAAGCGAACCAAGTGCACTATGGTTGAACAGACCATAATACGTTGGTTCTGATTAGACAATGTATTAGTGGGCGCCCACATTAAACATATGTCATGTAGTGCCCTGTCCCGCAAAGTCAATCGGAGGAATCGAAACGCCGACGGCGTTCGGACTTGGCCTTACAACGGCGACTCGAAGACATCGCTCAGGTGGGGGAGTTTCGGTGAACTTGCCTCATCTCTGCCTTCACTTAATAATTCGTGTGGTTTCAACTTGCAAAAGTAGGCTAATATAAAAGGTACGAACGCACATAGCTAAGGGAATAATCCCGACCCGTCGGAATGTCTTAGAACATGGAAAATGGTCCCCAATAGAAGTCGGCTCAGCGTGCTTTAAAATGACACTCGGTCCTTCGTCCCGTGGCTTGGAAGAAGGAAAGTTGGTATTCGACACAAACGATGAATTAGCCTAAGTCATAGACGTCGCCCGCATAAATGCTCGATAAAGCATGCACGTTTCCACTGCGCAAGGCTTGGCATAGCCTTGGCTCGTCCCTCGGGTTAAGTTATAGGCTTGAGTAAGTTAGACAAAGTTATGCCGATCGACCTAAGTCATTCTAAGTGTCGTCCCACTCGTTCTACGGTTGTCAAGTTAAATAGTCCCATGATCTCAAGGGCCGTCATATAACGTATTACTTGGGTGATAGCGTCGCGTAAGACAGAAGTCAGTTACAGGCACGAGCCACGGTTGGCACGATGTAAAGTTAGCCACGGTCCATGGCACTTAAGGAACACGTTTTGTTCAAGTTAAGTTGGAAGGCTACGTAGTAGTCGTTTCCTCGAGTTCAAAGATGTTCGAGGCGGTCCCTCGGTTGGAAGTTTCGCGTTCCTATCCACGTTAAGTATTCGAGGCGGTCCCTCGGTTGGGAGTCTCGCGTTCCTATCCACGTTGAGTATTCGACACGGTCCCTCGGTTGGGAGTCTCGCGTTCCTATCCACGTTAAGTATTCGAGGCGGTCCCTCGGTTGGGAGTCTCGTGTTCCTATCTACGTTAAGCGTTTTGAGACGGTCCCTCGGTTGGGAGTCTCGCGGTCCCGAGGCACGTTATGCCAAGTGTGATTCAGTGCACGAGTTGCTAAGTATAGTTTCGGTCGTACCAACAAGTAGGCCATGCATTTACGTGAGTTTAGATGTCTCGTAGGTGCGTGGTCATTGGACACCTTGTCGACAAGGATTTCTGCCTAGACTGGTTATACGTCGGGGCACCGGGCCCAGTCATCCTAGGGGGTAGACGTTATAGCAACGCATGCTTTTATTGCGTGGGTAGTCGGGGGCTTTCCATGGGGCTAGCTACCTTGCATCGAAGGACCCGCCGTCTACCCGAGCTATGTCCGCGATGGCTTGTCATGCCAGTGGCCTTTCATATAGATAAATGGCGTGCTAAGCGGCGAATCCGCATGCACGGTGTCGGTCGTAACAAAGGAAGCGTAAGCATGATTGTGATGTGTTGTGAAATGTGTGCTCGGTTGCACCAAAGTGTTGTAAAGCCTACGATTCGGTTATACGTAAAGACACGTGCTTCGGCACGAGATACGTTATCGTACTTGAGTTCTCAACATCGGTTCCACAAGTTGGGTTATACGTTTCGAGTTAAGTCGAGAAGGGCCGTAGGGCAAGTATTTGACACGACCTAGTCGTTACGTCCAAGAGTATATTACGAAAGACAAGTATGAGTCGGTACGTTGACAATGCAAGCACGAGGCAAGGTATGGGTACGTTATTAGTGCAAGGCACGAAGATGGTCTAAAGACACTAAATAGGCCGAGCGTCGGTCCTAAAATCGATCCTAAGGCAAGATTAGAAAGACAATCGTAAAGGAGTTTATGTTGCACAAAGTAAATGAAACGTGTAGGTTTTGTATGGGTGGGCGAGGAGCTCACTCCACCAGTACAGTGGTACTGACACCCACACAGTGTTTATGTGCAGGCACAGGTAGAAGCTCGTGGTGCGGGGCTCGCTTGGATGCGTCGAGGTACGGAGTTCCTTGGCGATTCGAAGCGTGCGGCCGCGTGAAGACCAGACTTATACGGGACATAATGTATGGACATCGCCTTTCGAAGCTTCCGCTGGATTCAAGTATTGTATCGAAAGATGAGAGAGAGCAGAGTGATTTGTAATGTGAGACGAGTGTATTGAGTGATTGTAATCTCGGCCTTGCGCCCCCAATGTAACCATTGTTTCGATATTAATAAAAGAGCTTCTTTTGAATAACTTGTGTTTCGTTCTAAATTTTCTGCTGCGTGTTTAATGTCTCTGCTCGGGACTTCTGGGCGACGATCTCGTCGCCACCGTTGTAATCGGCCGTTATGGAACCCGCCTTGCACGAGCGCAATCTAGGCTCATACGGCATCACGCCTTAGCGAGGACGATCGCTCCTACGGAAGCGGGGCGTGACATAATGGTATCAGAGCACGGCTTTACGTCCTTGGATTATCGATTGAATTCTTTAACTATGTTGTTTCGCAAACTCTGAATTGTGCTTCCGCAACGTGATATCGTTGGTGCGCTCTCTCTCAAACGTCCTTCGGCATGTCCATACAATAAGTCTATTATTTTTGAAAGCTCGTACAAGCGTTCAATCGAACGCATCGATAGGTGGTGGCCTTTGGACCGAACGGTGCCGACCTCGAGTTGATAGAAAATGCATGCTAAAGTTAGCAAGTTGCGTGCGTGCCTAACGAGTCCTACGTTGACATTAGCAAATGAGCATGAAAATACGGAGTATAGTCCATACGGGATGGTTATACGGTACAACTTAGTCCGCGTATCGCGTACCTCGACCTTTTGGTGCAAACGAGTCGCGAACAATATTAAGTACCGCTTGGTCAGGAACGGGGATACACTTGGAGTGTATATCGATAGGAACGTTATCAGACTACGCTTAGGCGTACACGGAAGATTGTTCTGGATTTTCAGGAATAGTGCGAACGACTTAGTGTGTCGATGCGACGTAAACGATTACGCTAGGGATTCGTCGAACGAATCCGAAACATGTCTTAGCGAATAACGCAAACGTGATTTGGTCTAGATTGGATGACTCGAATCCCGAGTGGTGTATGGTCCTTCTTGGAAATCATTCGAGCGAAAGATTGAGGATTGCACGAATATGAAACGTGAAAACGATTGAGTTCGAATCGAGGAAATTGATACGGATCGTATACGAAAAGTTAACATGACGGGTAGGTAGCGTGCATGAAATGTTTGATTTTGAAGTTACGTAAACGACTCTGAGGATTGAAATCGATGTTGCTCGATGGTTTGAATTAGCAAGGAATGATGCGAATTGAGGAAATACGTTAGTCGATGACTTGAGATAGACGGATAAACGATACGCGAATTTGGGTTGAAGAAATTGATGTGGTAAGCGGTTCGAGAAGATTATCCAGTCGGACGATAGCATCATTCGCACGACTCAAAATTCGTTGCAAACGAAGATCGTCAGGTTATGTATATCGTCGATGGTATTGAGGCGTATCAAAGATGATATGCAATAACTCGGAGGTATTCGGACTCGGTGAATGACGATCGTGCAAGAGCTATTATTCGGTTGGATGAAATACTTAGGATTTTGATAGAGATGAATGTTGGATAAAAGTGATCGTGTTTTGATGGTTGCGTTGATAACCACAACGTCGATGGTCTTGTCTTGCGCGAGCGCTACTCTAGCCTCGCACATGCGTTGCGTCGGATTTGGGACGATCGTTCCGCGTGAGCGCTGACATGGTGATTCATGTCACGGGAATAATCGAACTCAGAAAATTAGGACGCGGCAACTTTGATTGTCCTGACTTGTTGGTTTGATGCGAAGTCAAATTCGAGGATGTTAGGACTTACGATTGATGATTGAATGAAACTTGAGGATTGAATAGGTCCAATCCGTGCATCGTGAATGAACTAGTCTTGACCCAAAACAAGTGTTACGTCCCAATGAGAATTATTATCTCGCGGGAGCGTGCATGGTGATTCATGCCCACCGTGGATGATCGGACTCGCGTGAGATCGGAGCGTGGCATACTGTTAAGTCAGACGACCTTGTGATCGATTTCGTGAATTAGAATAGATGATTTTGGAAGCATGAAATGTGAATTATGGTTTTGCGATGAATCGTGTCGTAGCGTGCTTGACTTCGAAAGATTGATAGGTGGATTATGTCGAACGTGTTCGAAGAGATAGACTATACAAAACGGCTTGATGAACGAACGATATTGATATAACGTGAAATTTGTTGAAACGTAAGTTATTGTAGGATGGTTTTACAAAAAACGACTCGGACCCCGTGCTATGAATATTGGGATGTGCGTAGGAAATCGATGCTCGATGTTTAAAAATCGGAGTAATGCGAGCTTGGGTAGAAAACCCCGTACCAACTATTTGGTTTGACCTTAGGATGGGGTCAGTGTTGATATCGTTGTTTGGGAACTATGATTCCAGTACTGACAAAAAGATAAAGCCTAGCGGTTAGGCAGGCATTCGAGCACGAAGCGATAGATGTTACGGATGCACCACTGCGAGTCTCGGCTGACATGCACGTATATCAGGGACGCCCGAATATGTGTACGATCCGACTCGAGTGGTGATGGCGGATTCTCTATCATGAGGCTTGGCTGAAATGTATGTATTTTGGGGACGCCTGGAATATGTGCACGATCCAACTAAGTGATACGTTGAATCAAGTGAGACTTGAGGAACGAGAAAATGTCGAGGATTTTGAAATCGTGAGTTCGAGGAAATGTTGATGGTAATTCGATCATTGATCTGAAATGAATTAGAATGTTGGTTGATCGCTTGGTGTGCCTTACGACTAAGTTAGCGATAGCACGAGCGTGGCTTGAAATCGAAGAAACGCGTAGGCGGAATGTATATGATTAAGTCCTGGCCATAGAAATGGTAGGATGGTTTGCCTTCAGGAAAGTCTCGAGGACGAGACTTGTTCTGAGTGGTGTATGTTGTAGTGCCCCGTCCCGCAAAGTCAATCGGAGGAATCGAAACGCCGACGGCGTTCGGACTTGGCCTTACAACGGCGACTCGAAGACATCGCTCAGGTGGGGAGTTTCGGTGAACTTGCCTCATCTCTGCCTTCACTTAATAATTCGTGTGGTTTCAACTTGCACAAGTAGGCTAATATAAAAGGTACGAACGCACATAGCTAAGGAAATAATCCCGACCCGTCGAAATGTCTTAGAACATAGAAAATGGTCCCACGGTCCCAATAGAAGTCGGCTCAGCGTGCTTTAAAATGACACTCGGTCCTTCATCCCGTGGCTTGGGAGAAGGAAAGTTGGTATTCGACACAAACGATGAATTAGCCTAAGTCATAGGCGTCGCCCGCGTAAATGCTCGATAAAGTATGCACGTTTCCACTGCACAAGGCTTGGCATAGCCTTGGCTCGTCCCTCGGGTTAAGTTATAGGCTTGAGTAAGTTAGGCAAAGTTATGCCGATCGACCTAAGTCATTCTAAGTGCCGTCCCGCTCGTTCTGCGGTTGTCAAGTTAAATAGTCCCACGATCTCAAGGGCCGTCGTATAACGTATTACTTGGGTGATAGCGTCGCGTAAGACAGAAGTCAGTTACAGGCACGAGCCACGGTTGGCACGATGTAAAGTTAGCCACGGTCCATGGCACTTAAGGAACACGTTTTGTTCAAGTTAAGTTGGAAGGCTACGTAGTAGTCGTTTCCTCGAGTCCAAAGATATTCGAGGCGGTCCCTCGGTTGGGAGTCTCGCGTTCCTATCCACGTTAAGTATTCGAGGCGGTCCCTCGGTTGGGAGTCTCGCGTTCCTATCCACGTTAAGTATTCGAGGCGGTCCCTCGGTTGGAAGTCTCGCGTTCCTATCCACGTTGAGTATTCGAGGCGGTCCCTCGGTTGGGAGTCTCGCGTTCCTATCCACGTTAAATATTCGAGGCGGTCCCTCGGTTGGGAGTCTTGCGTTCCTATCTACGTTAAGCATTTTGAGGCGGTCCCTCGGTTGGGAGTCTCGCGGTCCCGAGGCACGTTATGCCAAGTGTGATTCAGTACATGAGTTGCTAAGTATAGTTTCGGTCGTACCAACAAGTAGGCCATGCATTTACGTGAGTTTAGATGTCTCGTAGGTGCGTGGTCATTGGACACCTTGTCGACAAGGATTTCTGCCTAGACTGGTTATACGCCGGGGCACCGGGCCCAGTCATCCTAGGGGTAGACGTTATAGCAACGCATGCTTTTATTGCGTGGGTAGTCGGGGGCTTTCTATGGGGCTAGCTACCTTGCATCGAAGGACCCGCCGTCTACCCGAGCTATGTTCGCGATGGCTTGTCATGCCAGTGGCCTTTCATATAGATAAATGGCGTACTAAGCGGCGAATCCGCATGCACGGTGTCGGTCGTAACAAAGGAAGCGTAAGCACGATTGTGATGTGTTGTGAAATGTGTGCTCGGTTGCACCAAAGTGTTGTAAAGCCTACGATTCGGTTATACGTAAAGACACGTGCTTCGGCACGAGATACGTTATCGTACTTGAGTTCTCAACATCGATTCCACAAGTTGGGTTATACGTTTCGAGTTAAGTCGAGAAGGGCCGTAGGGCAAGTATTTGACACGACCTAGTCGTTACGTCCAAGAGTATATTACGAAAGACAAGTATGAGTCGGTACGTTGACAATGCAAGCACGAGGCAAGGTATGGGTACGTTATTAGTGCAAGGCACGAAGATGGTCTAAAGACACTAAATAGGCCGAGCGTCGGTCCTAAAATCGATCCTAAGGCAAGATTAGAAAGACAATCGTAAAGGGGTTTATGTTGTACAAAGTAAATGAAACGTGTAGGTTTTGTATGGGTGGACGAGGAGCTCACTCCACCAGTACAGTGGTACTGACACCCACACAGTGTTTATGTGCAGGCACAGGTAGAAGCTCGTGGTGCGGGGCTCGCTTGGATGCGTCGAGGTACGGAGTTCCTTGGCGATTCGAAGCGTGCGGCCGTATGAAGACCAGACTTATACGGGACATAATGTATGGACATCGCCTTCCGAAGCTTCCGCTGGATTCAAGTATTGTATCGAGAGATGAGAGAGAGCAGAGTGATTTGTAATGTGAGACGAGTGTATTGAGTGATTGTAATCTCGGCCTTGCGCCCCCAATGTAACCATTGTTTCGATATTAATAAAAGAGCTTCTTTTGAATAACTTGTGTTTCGTTCTAAATTTTCCGCTGCGTGTTTAATGTCTCTGCTCGGGACTTCTGGGCGACGATCTCATCGCCGCCGTTGTAATCGGCCGTTATGGAACCCGCCTTGCACGAGCGCAATCTAGGCTCGTACGGCATCACGCCTTAGCGAGGACGATCGCTCCTACGGGAGCGAGGCGTGACATGTCATGATCAAGCTTTGATAAAGAATAAGCTTGCAAAGCTAAGCTATTTTAGCATCATAGGTAGATAAAATAATAAGTAAAGGGTAATGATGGAAGAAATCAATTAGTCCAAGATCTTATAAATCTAAGTTCTGCCCGAAATTTGGGCCTATGCAGTCGGCTTGGTTGACTAGATGAGTAAGGGTCTACTGAATTCTATGGTCCAAGTGAACCTATCAATGAGGTCCACAAAAATGTTGGTTAGGTCATGAGATATTCTACTCAACTTACAAGAATTAAACTAATGGTGTGATAGGTCCAGCAATCAAGATTTAAGTATGTAAGGAATTTAGTAGAACAAAATCGTATATCGGGTCGAAAGAAATGGAGCGAGGTCGAGTCTCATCTATAGTTAAAAAAAGTATATTGGTTTCACGGTAGGGATTAGAGTCCAGTCATTTTGACCCGAAAGTCGCAATAGAAAATTAGAGTACAAGGAGACGTGTTTTAGTGGCACGTGATATACCTACATGGAGGTGGGCTCGTCTAGGTCTTGCATGTAAAATTTGTGGAAAGGAAAAGTCTAGTATTGTGCTCCAAATATCAATGTCACGATAAAGGACACAAAAGAATTTAAAATAGAAAGTGGGAGTTCATGAGATAAGGGTTAAAGAGCCAAATAAATGACTGAGCTAAAGCATGAAATAAAGATAACTTAGATTCTAACAAATCAAGGTAACATAAATTAGGAGTACAGTTTCTAGGGATATGATAGCCACTTAGATGGTGTATGATCAAGGAACAATCTAATCATTTCTCAAGTTTCAAATAATTAGCTGGTCATGATAAAAGATCTAGAATTGAGGGAAGGTCGAGTAAGTTAAAGGATATGTTCATTGGTTTGGTCGACGACTAACTATACTTGTGTATATGCAATATCATAATCATGGGTAGAATACTTCTATCTCACTAGGATGACCTTTCTTGCTTCTTGGTCCTCTTCCAATATGATCTAACCTAAATTTCAAGTTCCTCGAAGTTCTCAATAAAATTTTCAAAATACCCCACCAAAATTTCTAATTATCTTAAGCTACCAAGTCTAGTCAAAATTTAAATTCCTAATCAATCTCGAAATAGTCCTTGTATATTGCAAATTGAACATACTATCCCCCCCCCCTTTTTCCACCAAAATTTAAATAATCCATAATCAAGGCCTTAAACTTGAAATCTAAATAACTCTATCAATCATAGATCATAGGACAAAATTTAAAATTTGAATTTTTCCTTCAAAGTCGATATCTTCCAAAAATTTAAACAAAATTTTTCCATCCCCTCTTTAAAATTTAATAAACTTTATAAATCGTATGCGCAATTTAAAACCTCAAGTTCTCTCTCTTCTAAACTTTCGTCTCTCTAATCATCTAGAAAATCATAATTTAAACTCAAAAAAAAAAAATCTCGAGATATCCAACTTAAAGTTAACCGTAATCAAGTGTCATAATATAAAAACTAAAGACATCTCTCCAATTTGATTTCATATCCCTAATAAATCATAACTATTTCAAAATTTCAAAATTCATAAAAATTTTGTTTTCTCGATCTAGCTATCCTCTTGTGTATACCACCTTTGTAAAAAATAAAATTTAAACTATCCTTTTGATGGCTGCAATATACTACTACCCAACTGAGAATAAACTTAAGATAAAATTTCTAAGAAACATAAAGGCTTTTATACACAAATAAGACCCTGATGCATACTAATTGTCAAGGTAATCCTTCTAGCCATGTGTTTAACCTATGGGCATATACTAGTGTAGTCATCTTACTAAACACGAAACTAAGAAATTTACGGTAGAAGAAGTCAAGCAAGATGCAATTCAAGGGAAGCCACGGGAGTAGGAATATGGAAATCAAGGAAGGTCAAGGAAAGTGATCAAGTATGTGGATGAGATTCCTAGATTCTAATCCTATATTGCAGGCCCGCTCGGTACGGTCATGTAACCGAAACGGCAAACTGGACCTGCATGGGCCACCACAAAAACATGTAACGCCCCAGTCCCAAAATACTTGGGACTTGATACGTATCATGCCAGCTGTATACATACGAAATACATGGATCTCGTATGTATACATAAGCTGTAAATGTAGTAATCCAAGATAACTAAATCTCACCCACAAAGATAAATAATGATATAAAGCAATTTTGAGTTTGTCATGTACACCATAGTTGGGCGGAGACAAAGTCCACTACCAACTAATTTAAATAGAGAAGAAATATACAAAGAAAGTGATTGGTCGAGCGAAGCAATGACAAGTCCAAAAGCAGTCATCACGATGGAAGGAATGGCCTTAGCTAGAGCACCTGCAAGAAGTCACGAAAACACACACCTGGGGAAAAACCAGGTCCTCAGAGGGACGTAACAAGACACATAATATCATGCCATAAACTGAATAAATAAAGCTCAATAGAAAAGTATGCATGAGTAAAGGTTCCTAACCATTCTAGGTGAATTGCAATTTAGAGGACAACGTTCTACGCAGGGGCTGTCTCAAGCATGTAATAAAGAGTGGCCAACAAGTAGCGCTCATCCGAGATACTATCGGTCGGGTAACACGTAGCGCTCATCCGAGACACTATCTTCCAAATGTGTGTAAAATAAAAGTAGCCCCTACGCTATTAGCTGTCCCCTCCCCCCAATGATACTATACGTGTGTCGTAACCATGACACACAAACACATGTCGTTTCCACAACACGAGTTTATAATAGATAACTGTCAAGTCTTCTAACATGCCTCTATTGACAGTTATTCCTACGCATGCGCACGGGTGATCAGCCAACACGCAAGTGACCACTACATGACACTCACACTCTCACACACAACTCGTGTACAATCGTGGCAAGTCAATGAGACACACTAAATTTGAAGGTAGTCCCTTAACTCTAAGTCAATTTTTACAAAATATAGTAATTTGTATCTACATATAGTTTAGAAAGAAGCAACTTGAAAATAAACACAACATGCATGATATTGAGCAGAAAATTTAAACAGTAAAGGCAAGGTGTCTTGCCTGGTGTTATGCCTGGTATGGTGTGACGATCATGATAATGTCCAGATAGTCCAAAGCCATGGTCGATGTACACTGGTCCGAATTCGCAAAGACATAGGAACGTGGATCAGTCAGGATAATTGACGATAGTCGAAAAGAAATTGTGGGGATGGATACGTATACAAATTTTTAGAAATATTTATATTATCTCTAAACTATGTTTATTTGTAAAGATTACGAAGTAATACTTTTACGAAAACACTTGAAATTATTTATGTATAATATTTTAGAATTTATGTTTTACTAGTAAAAATATATTTTGCTAAATATAAATATAAAAACAAGAACTGAAGAAATGGTTAGGCTAAAACTATAGAATTTACCAAAATTTGGATTTATATTTTAATAGTAAAATAATTTATATAAATATTTGAAAATACTAAAAATCACTTATAATTTTTTTTTTTTTTGAACTACCCTTTTTTGCTTAAAATATAATAATTTTCAAAATAACTTATATTTTAAATAGCTATAGTTATATAATACAAATAGTATTACTATAAGTAAGAAAAATAATAACAATGATAATAATAATGATAATGATAATAATAATAATAATAGTAATGATAATAATAATAATAATAATAATAATAATACAACCTTACAGCTCATCCCCCTTTAAGAATAACAAATATAATGATTAATCATAAAATCCCTAAAAATAACCTTTCCCCAACTTCTTCACAGTAGAGAGAGAGAGAGAAAAAAGGACGGGAGAGGAAAGGGGTTTACCAAGGCGGTCGCGGCGAAGTCGGTCGCCTGGCGCCGGCGGAGAGGAGAAAAGCGGCGCGGGAGGAGCGGATCTCTGGTGGAGGCGGATCAGCGGAGGTACGACGACCGGTGGCGATGTGGATCGGAGCGGCCGGACACGGCAAGGGGAGGGTTCCCGAGCGGAGATGAGAACGTCGGCTCCGCGGGAAGACGGAGGGTCCGTGGGGCGACTGCTAAGGAGGGGCAGCGCGGAAGAAGCGGACGCCGTACGCCGGCGGGCGGCGAGGAACGGCCTCCGCGGGAGGCGGCACTCGCGGGGTGACTTACCGGAGAGGAAGGTCAGGCGGAGTGAAGGGACTCGTCCGGTGGTTCGACCGACGGAGGCACGGTGGGCCTCGGAGGTCGACTGGAAGGAGTTCGTCCGAGTGGAGGTCAGGCGTTGGGCGGTGGATCGGCGCGGAGGATGTGCGGGAGGCGGAGGAGCCGGACGGGGGTCACTGGTCCGGGCGCTAGAGTGGCCACCGACAGGAGATGTGGGACCGGAGGAGCTCGGCGGAGCCGTGGTGGCGCTCAGGTTAGGGCTTCCCTGCCCCTCTTTTTCTCTTTTCTGTGGTGGTTTGTGGTGGGGATGACGATGGTGATGGCGTCGGGGTGTTGGCGGAGATGTCAGGGTGTGGAGAGGGCGACGCCGGCCGTGGCGGGGTGGTGTTGGTATTGGTGGTGTGGTGGGTCCTGCGTGACACGGATACATAGTGGTGTCCGGTATGTCGGACACGGAGACGGTATTATGATGTATTTGTATTGGAAAAAAATATATAGTGGATGGAATGCACGGACACGATGCACAATGGGGTAAAAATAATGGAGGAGTACCTGCCTATTTATAGGATGTGGGAATTCCCATTGGATTAGGATTGGGATGTTTAAATTCTCATTAGATAGATCGTAATTTAATTTAAAATCAAATCCAAATCTAAATACGAATTCAATTCAAATTAAATCTCAATTTTAAATAAAATTCTATTTTAAATCTAGATCATCTAATCTCTAATATAAATATAAATTCTACCATTAATTTAAAATCGGTTTAAAATCCAATTCAATATAGATAAAAACTTATCTTTAATCTAAAAGCTATTTTAAAATAAGGTCAATAAAATTCTTTCCAATTTAAATTATCTAAATTTATAAACTATTAAATTAAACAAGACTAAAAAATATCTTTTTTACATCTATTAAAATATGTTATTAATTAATTTCGAAAATCAAGAATATTATTTAAGTATTAATTTATAAAGTAGCTTTTGTAAATGATAAAATAGATTAATACGCAAATTCCAAATTTTGCAAATATCTAGAATATATTTTATATTACCAAAAAATTTCTAAACTACTACTTATTTTTAAACAACAAAATAAATTACCCTTTTAATTTATATAAGGTTTTGGCAATAACGACAAATAGATATAATTACTTTGGAAACTATATTTTCCATGAGAATAAATCTATATAAAATATTTTTCTGAAAATATGTACCTCGCACATATTCGCACTCGTCGAACAAAACGAAAAAATAAAATTTCGTACGCGACGTACAATACGACTACGCGACGTACAATACAAAAATTTTAAATCAGTACCAGAAAAAAAATATACAGTAAAAATTTAGGGGTTTTACAAAACCCTAGCCGCCTCTTCAGTTATGGAAAGATTGAATCAAATCTCACAAAGATAGCAACGAACTTAATTTAAATCCCACAAAGATGGAAACGAAATTAATTCAAATCCCACAAAGATGGAAACGAAATTAATTCAAATCCCGCAAAGATGGAAAAGAAATTAATTTCAAATCCCACAAAGATGGAAACGAAATTAATTCAAATCCCACAAAGATGGAAACGAAATTAATTCAAATTCCACAAAGATGGAAACGAAATTAATTCAAATCCCACAATGATGGAAACGAAATTAATTTCAAATCCCACAAAGATGGAAACAAAATTAATTCAAATTGAATCAGTCTTTCCATAACTGACTTGTAGCCTGCACAGTCAGCGGAGCCCTCCATGCGGCAGTAGCAGCAGTAGTCTGGCCGCATGAGCCGCATATGAGCCTGAGCCCGAGTCCGTGTCCGAGTCGCTAAGCCCCTTTGGGGCTTAGCTCCAAATGGAATTAATCCAAGAGAATGACAAAAGCATTAATGCTTAATCCTTGGAGCCTTATTCTTACCTCCTAGTAAAATCACCCACATGGTTCTCTCCTTAGGGTCACCACCCCATGTGCATCTCTCAACAACACAACCAAGTATATATGTTGAGATAACTCATGGTGCATTTTCGATGTGGGACTAAATTTTTACAAGGCATGTTGAGAGCAAGCTCTCTCCATGTAAAGAAAGCACCAACAGGTGGGATATGCGAAGCGAATATCGCGCCCCGTTCTCCGAATATCACGAGCCAAATATATAACTAACATCCCATGTTAGATATTTGGCAAACAAATATATCTGTATTTGTATCTCAAGTGTCGCCTATAAAGTTTTAGAATGCCTATAAAGTTTTAGAAAAAATGTATGGACAAGAAAAATCATTAATAAACTGAAAATAGCTCACATCTATACAAAAAAAAAAAAAAAATAATGATTACATGTCACAAGTCTAGTCTCTATCTCAAAAGATAATATGCAAAAAGGACTATAAAGCCACACAAAATAAAACTACAGTACTATCCTCTGCCTGCACTACTCTTCAGACTCAAAAGATAATATGTCTTTGTTTTAAAAACAGTTTAGAATCAGTCCAAACACCCCACTTGAAAGTCAGATTTAGAGCTGGATATTTAGAATTTTTCAAAACTATTTGAAAACAGTTTTACAATTTGAGGTGTGTTTAAAATTGTCTACTTCTACATGTCACTATCATACTCCTTTACATCAATCCGTCGTATGGGAGAAGAAACTACCTTAAGAACTTTTATTAATATATGTAAAACTAATTATTTATATAGGCTTACGTACAAACTAAGAGACCTCAATCATCTTTGGACAAAACAAGAACCAACATATTAATTTTTATTATTTATTTATTTGTTCCTTTTAGGAAAGCATGGGATCAAAGAGTACATAAATGGGAGTGATTGCAAAAGAAACTAAACTTGAAACGAAATAGTCCAAGTGAAAAGAATTCATCCCAATAGCAGCTACCATAAATTTTGTAACATAGTTCACTAAGACGATTGTCCACCCCTTAAAATGACTGCAATCAAATCTTTGTCAATACACACAGGACTCTCTTTTTTCTTGACAAGTACTGTGTGGCCAAAAATACCAAAACAATACCGGCCCAAAGATTTCTTTTTCTTTTTACTATGAAATAAATACACTCACCCCCTGTATTTCATGAGTATTACAATCCCTATTCCTAAAATAATTACACTTACCATCTCTCTCCTTTAAAATTTCTATAAAACATAGAGATATGCAGTGTTATAAGTTTCTATTAGAAAAAATACAAAACTATAGGGGTAGTCCGCGTAATTAGTTTTTTTTTTTTTTTTGAGAATGGATCATCACCAACTCGTGATAACTATATACTCAAGCCTAAACAAAATGATAGGGGTTGCATCAAAGAAATACCAAAAGTTAAAGGATGGTAAACCCAAATTCAAGAAGCAAATGTCTTGCAGAGATTCTTGCATCTCTCGTTGTCTTTAATAGTAGTAGAGTGCACTTCTGCACTTCTACCTGAACCTAATAAACAAAGTAGAAGACAATCAGGATTCAAAATCATTTATTGAACGACAAAGATATTTTTATAGGTATCTTGGTTAGAAATCTTATATACATCTGTACAACTTGGTGTAGGTATCTCACACATGTTTAAAGTTTGATGTGCATTACATGTTGCTTGTTGTGAGTGCCAATTCAGTACGGTTGATTATGTTCCCATGCAAGTAACCTTGTTTAGGTTTACAAAGGATCTAACTCTGGTAATGTGAGTCCTACGTAATTAGCATGGTTGGGTGGGGATGAATGATAACCAAGCTTGTAGATTTGGCTTTAGACTAACCTAATTGCATGTTATTGAATTGACATCAAAATATATGTATATGTAAACATCAGTGTGTTCTTGTTGACAGAAACTCACAAAATATTGTGAAGTCCTTGTACATCCATAGACTAGAGAGTTATACATAGAATGCCCAATTGAAGGAAATGCCCCGAACAGTGACAAAATGTGGGTATATTCAGTGTTCAGCACAAACAAACAAATAATGTGACTAATTAGAAAATAAAATTTTGTGGGTTGATCAAGGTCATTTTCATTTAGGGTTTTGTATTATTTATTGACTCAATAAGGCCTACTCTTGGGAAAGCTCGGTCTACCTTAAGAGAAATTTGGTATACAGAACTTCATTTTATTGTCGGGCAAATTTATGGTGGAAAATCAATTTCTATGTTTAGTTTAGGTTATAAAAATTCATTTTCGAAAATTACGCATATCCAGATAAATAGTTTGCCCGCAAACATGGAAATTTTATCTCTTAAAAATAGATGGGTATTTTTTTGACCGGGTAAAAAAAATTGTTATTTTTTATTGTCTATTTTTTATCTTTTTTCATTTTTAAGGGATGATTTTGTTCTTTGTTTTTTGGGTTATTTTTTTTTCATTTTCTAAGATTTTTATTTATATATTTATTTATTCAATTTATTTTCTCTCTTTTTTATTTTTTTTTTAATTTTTTCTATCATTTTTTGGGAATATTTATATACTCACTAAACATGAAACTATAATTTTTCAAAAAAGTTAATTCCAAAAAAATTAATATCCATTAATTTAAAATTTTCGACTATATAGCATCTCTTGTATCAAGCCTCCCCTAATTGAATAAAGTAGCAAAGGATCCCAATTTGCCAGCTGAGCAATAATTGGGCCTTCTCTATGTTAAAAGTTAGATTCTAGTCTAGAAGCTGTCCCTCTGGCAGGCATGAGCCAGAGCGAATATATACATGGACTGAACCACAAATATTGCCCGGTTGAAGTTGCTTTCAGTTATTTATATTGTCAAGAGATTAACTCTGACACGCCTGAATCGAATGAATCTATATATTTATTTCAGAAGAAAGAATGTCTCAATCAGCTCACAATGAAGTACTTGCTAGCTAGCTAGCAAGGACAAGTGATGGCCTGCTGAAGCTTCCTTCTCCATGCGTCTGTTATATGAATATAGGCTAGGTGAAGACAATGCTAGCCCTTCCCTATACGATCTTCCATCGGATTAAACAAGATTAATTTATACAATTAAATTGGCACTTTGCCAGGTACATAACCCAATTCTCATACCGAACTCTAGTTGCTCTTATGGTTATCGAGGAGAGGTACAAGACCCTGACATGATGGCGGAACATCAGTGGATCGAGCCACGGAAACGTAGTGTTTAGCCGGACATCTCAAAAAAAAAAAAAAAAAAACATAACCCAATTCCCATGGTATGATCTTAGCATAATTCATACTTAAAAGTGCCTTTAATCTACGTCGAAACTTCGTCCTTCCTGTCTCTATATTGTGGAGACATCTTATATTGAATTCTAGATAACCAAAGGATTGAATTCTAGATAACCAAAGGAATACTCAAATCCAAGTTATTCAACAAAGTTCAGCATATTGAGTGCCAAACTGTGCAAGCTATGACACGGGCTACTTTGGAGGCTTGTACTTGTAGAAGAGAATAACTAGTATGACAGTAGCCAAAGGAATCTTTAATGATTGGATCCCGAATCCCTTTAAATATCTCTCTAATTGAGTAAAATCTAAATTGTGAAGCACCTCGAGCTTCTTCCTCTTACTCTCATGATGTCTTTCCATACTTACTCCCTTCCTCCTTCATGGCTCCTCTTTGTCCATGCAGCATTTATAACGGCTTTACTCATGATAGCCTCTTCCGACGCAGCAGAAGTAGAGAGGAAGGCAAAATTTCTGTTTCTTTTACTCGATTCGCCTAATTTTACGTTATTCCCTACCCAGGGCTAGGGCGGCCCTGGGTAAGCCAGACAAGCCATCGGACAAGCCCCCTCCCCCCTCCCCTACCTCCAAGGGCCCTCAGTCCTCAGCTCTCCGCCAAGCCTTTGCGGTCCACCCAACTCCTCCTTGTCAGTTGAAATGACAATCCCCCGTGTCCGTATTTTGAGATTCCACTATAAATGTCTCGAGTAGCTCACGAGACAGGAAAGAAACTTGAAATCTGAGCTCCACGCAGCAGCCAGAGCCAGAGACAACTGCCTTCTTAGCATTTGTCAAAAAATATTAGTCTTATTTTTCTTAGCTACAACATTTCTAGCTTTCAGCTTGTTGTAATTTTTTATTTTTTATTTTCTGGAGTCAATGTGCAAGCGGCAACCAAATTTTGCTCCGACTAGGACAACCCAACCCACTGGGCCGGTCCTGTCCCTACCCATTCAAAGAAAATATGTATATAGTACTAAACACATAATTAGCTTATTATTGCGTAATATGTGAATCTATTTAGCACAGTTGCAACCAAAGTTTCGTGATTTGTAGACTGAGTGAATTAATCTATACTGAACTTGCACAAAATTTCAGGTCCATATCGTGTACATGGGAGAACGCCCGACAGGCTTGACATCAATACCATCCATGCATACAAGTATGCTGAACCAAGCCATTGGAAGGTTAATTATCATCTCCACAACAATTTGCTCATGAATATTATTATTTCTTTTAACTTTTTTATAAATATTGCAAGCTCTCCATTCACAAACCTTGTCCTAACTAACATATATAGTTCTTGACCTGTGCCTAGTACAGTGGTTCATCAGACCTCCTGATTCGAAGTTACGAGAGGAGCTTCAATGGCTTCGCGGCAAAGCTCTCCGACGAAGAAGCAAAGAACATAGCTAGTAAGAAAGTTGTTCTAGTTAATTAAGACCCCATTTGGTTCACTACAATGTAATCGTAATCGCAATGTAATCAAATGAAAAAAAAAAATTAATTTTTTTCATTTGATTATACTGCGATTACAATTACATTACAGTGTACTAAACGAGGCCTAAGTTCATCGATCGATATATTAGATATATTAGTTACTCATTTTTGCTATGTATGGTAGGCATGGAGGGGGTGGTGTCGGTCTTTCCCAGCAGGAACAGGCAGCTTCACACCACACAGTCATGGAACTTCATAAAGTTCCCTACTAGCGCGCCGAGGATGGCGTACGAGAGTAATGTCATCGTCGGCATGCTCGACACCGGCATCTGGCCGGAGTCTTACAGCTTCAGCGATAAAGGTATCGGTCCGCCACCAAGCAAATGGAAGGGAACCTGCAAGTCCTTGACCAATTTCACATGCAACAAGTAAGAACGACTGGGATGCGTTTCTAATGATCATCATACTTTTATTATCTAACCGATGATTAATCTATTATGCATGACAACAGCAAGATTATTGGAGCCAAGTACTACAACTCCGACGAACTTAGCGTAGGCGTCGACATAGCATCTCCTCGAGACTCAGAGGGCCATGGGACGCACACCGCATCGACTGCCGCAGGAGCTGAAGTAGCCGGTGCGAGCCTGTACGGGCTGGCCGAGGGGACCGCCCGTGGCGGGGTACCGTCTGCCCGCATCGCAGTGTACAAGATCTGCTGGTCCTACGGCTGTTCCGATGCCGACATCCTCGCAGCCTTTGACGACGCGATCGCCGATGGGGTGGATATCATCTCTCTGTCGGTGGGGGGATCCTTCCCACTGGACTACTTTGAGGACTCCATTGCGATCGGAGCTTTCCATTCCATGAAGAACGGAATCCTCACCTCGAACTCGGGGGGCAATAGTGGCCCCGGTTCTGGTACTATCGCAAACTTCTCGCCATGGTCGCTCTCGGTGGCTGCCAGCACTATCGACAGGCGATTCGTCGCGCAAGTGAAATTAGGGAATGGCAAAGCCTACGAGGTGAACTAATTTAGCATCAACATTTGACAGAAATAGTAATATCAGTTCTTCATACAAACTTCAATTCAATGAATTTCGAGTCTGCAGGGAGTCGCGATCAACACTTTCGAACTGAACAAAACGTCGTATCCTTTGGTGTATGGCGGAAATGTGCCCAACACTTCTGCAGGCTACGACGGATCCACCTCCAGGTACAAAGTCTGCCAATTGCTCCCCGAAATGGTATCGGAAAACTAAGACCCCGTTTGGTTTACTAATGTAATCGTAATCGCAATGTAATCAATTGAAAAAATATATATTATTTTTATTTGATTACATTGCGATTACGATTGCATTAGAGTGTACGTACTCTTAGTTGAGTTGTTTGATCGTTTGTTGAATTTGAAAACCAGATACTGCTACGAGGGCTCCTTGGACACGACACTCGTGAATGGCACGATAGTCCTCTGCGACACGTTGAACGACGGCTCTGGGCCTCTCCTCTCGGGTGCTGCTGGCACAGTGATGCTAGCAGGAGACTACATGGACTATGCCTACTCGTTTCCGTTGCCAGTCACAACACTAAGCACAGACGACAGCGGGAACGTTGGGCTGTACATAAACTCAACAAGGTTGGCACATTTGTTCATTTCTTCCTCTTAACTCAAGAAAATATGGCTTTAATGGGGTTGTTTGATGTTTCAATAGCAAACCA
This sequence comes from Iris pallida, assembly GCA_029216955.1. Taxonomy (NCBI): domain Eukaryota; kingdom Viridiplantae; phylum Streptophyta; class Magnoliopsida; order Asparagales; family Iridaceae; genus Iris; species Iris pallida. Next base: position 1,218,122 of record JANAVB010029417.1, on the reverse strand, counting down.
ACGGCGAACATATTGAAGACGGAAGTCGTCGGTGATTCGGCAGCCCCCTACGTGGTCTCCTTCTCCTCCCGCGGGCCGAACCCCAAGACGAGTGACATCCTCAAAGTAAACCAATAATCGACCTCCTCCTTGCATTTCTTAACATGTTTGTGAACTTGACAATCGATCGAATATATTCATGTAGCCCGACTTGACTGCGCCCGGAGTCGACATACTGGCGGCGTGGTCGCCTGTGGCGTCGATGTCGACCTACGACAGCGACCCGAGGTCCGTCTCCTACAACATAATCTCGGGCACTTCCATGTCCTGCCCCCACGCGACCGGCGCAGCTGCCTACGTCAAGTCTTTCCACCCGACGTGGTCTCCTGCGGCTATCAAGTCCGCCCTGATGACGACCGGTAAGTAACTGGATCGTGTGTTTGATCGATCGACGCGCTCGCTCGACGCGGACTGACGAACGGACTATCTGTGTCTGTTGCATGCAGCGTACCCGATGAGCGCGTCGGCGAACCCTGACATGGAGTTCGGATACGGTGCTGGTCAGATAAACCCCGCGGCGGCCACGAATCCGGGACTCGTCTACGATGCGGGCGAGGCAGACTACGTCGGGATGCTGTGCGGGCAGGGCTACACGACTAAGAATCTGCAGCTTATCACCGGCGACAAGAGCAGCTGTACGAGTGCTAACAACGGAACGGTCTGGGACCTGAACTACCCGTCGTTCGCGCTGTCCGTTGCGAGCGGGAAAGCGTTCGCCGCCAGCTACAACAGAACTGTCACTAATGTCGGGGATGCCGGCAGTTCGTACACGCCTACCGTGGCCGGCCCCGAGGAGCTGAAGATAACGGTCCAGCCGACCGAGCTTTCCTTCGGATCCCTGCTGGAGAAGAAATCCTACACGCTGAAGGTTGAAGGAGCAACCACAGCGGGCATGCTTTCTGCTTCAATAGTGTGGTCCGACGGCGTGCACAGCGTGCGGAGCCCGATTGTTGTGTATACTGCTTAAAAGAATCTGTGTATATGAATAAAACTTTGATTTCTTCACTGATTGATGGCGAGTTTGGAGGGCAGCGAAGAGGGCAGAAGGAAGTGACTTGAGTTGGGAGAGATCTCAGCTTGAATTTGTTTCAGCATTCAACCAATGATAGATTATAAATGTTGAAAATTGGGAACAGAAAAGAAGGAAGACAGATTGAACTAAATTAATCTCGTTCTTGTGTGGAATTTCTGTTGGGAAAGAAACGCGGAAACCTTTCCCCAAACCGGAAAGTACCTGCGAGGACCGAGCAATACAACGCACGAACCAAAAAACAAGCACACAAAACAATCCACGCAGACACAGAGAATTTTTGACGTGGAAACCCATGCGGGAAAAAACCACGGGACGATCGGAGTCCAACCCTGAGAAGCCTTCACTAATGGAATAGAAGAATTACACCCTCTACAAACTCCTCCCGATCCAAATCGGATCCCCACAACGCTCAGAGATAAGAATAATGATTACAAGGCTACGAATAGCGAGAACGACGAGTAGAGATTACCCGAACACGATCTCTTTCGAATAGCGACCTTCAATCCTCCGTCTTCTCCTCCGAAGTTGTAATGGCACTCTTGCCTCCTTCCTCTCTCAAAGTTGTGTTTGCTTGCGATATGTTGCACACTTTTGAATTAGGGTTGAGAAATCTCAATATAACTCCCTAATCCCGCAACCAACCTGGACCGTTGGATTAGATCCAATGATGAAAACTCATCCTAAAATCCGCTTCAGCCCCCGACGACACAGAGTTCGGCCAGAACTCTGTGTCGAGCATCCAGAACCTCACGCCACAATGCTGGAGTGGCCAGACCGAGTTCGGCCCGAACTCGCCATGGGACCGAGTTCGGCCCGAACTCGGATCCCCTGTTCCAGAACCTCCCTCTGGACAGTAACAGCAGCAGCGACTCCGCGTCGCCTACTTCCCGAGCTTCTTCGACACACGAACGGCGCTCGTCGCACTCCGGGGCCTTCTCCACATAGGTTGGAAACCCCACCCACTCCAACAAATCTCCCCCTTCACAACTATGGGGAGGATGTCGTCATCCCGACGACCTGTCTGCAGTACTCAAACTTCTCCCTTGGTAGAATCTTCGTGAACATATCAGCTCCGTTGTCATCTGTATGAACCTTCTCAAGCTCCGCGTCCTTCTTCTCAACCACATCCCGTATCCAATGATACTGGGTCTCGATGTGCTTGGACCGGCTATGAAACGTCTGATTCTTCACAAGGTGGATAGCACTCTGACTGTCGCAAAGCAAAGTATACTGCTCCTGCTTCAGTCCCATTTCCTGCAACAGCTTCTTCATCCACAATAGCTCCTTGCAAGCCTCCGTCGCAGCAATGTACTCTGCCTCTGTCGTCGACAAGGCAACACACTTCTGCAACCGCGACTGCCACGATACTGCTTCTCCCGCAAACATCATCACGTAGCCCGAAGTCGATCGCCTCGTGTCTACATCTCCAGCCATATCAGCGTCGGTATACCCAACCAGCTTCGGCTCGTCACCACCAAAGGAAAGTCTCCAACCAGCAGTGCCCTGAAGATATCGTAGAATCCACTTGACCGCACTCCAATGTACCCTTCCAGGATTTGAAAGATACCTGCTAACCGTACCAACTGCATGAGCAATATCTGGCCTCGTACACACCATAGCATACATCAGGCTTCCCACAGCTGAGGCATATGGAACCCGCTCCATATCTTCCTTTTTGTCCTCGGTAGATGGACACTGTTCCTCAGTGAGCTTAAAGTGAGCCGCGAGGGGGGAACTCACTTTCTTCGACCCGTCCATCCCGAAACGCTGAAGTACCCGATGAATGTACTTCTTTTGGGACAAGTGTAGCAGCTTGGACTCTCTCTCTCGGCTGATCTCCATCCCAAGAATAGTCTTCGCTGCGTCCAAATCCTTCATAGAGAAGGCCGCGCCCAGTTGGCGCTTCAACTCCGCTATCCTAGTGGCATTCCGACCCACTAATAGCATATTATCAACATAGAGCAACAAAATAATGAAATCATCATCGGCAAAATACCTCACAAATGCACAATGATCCGACGTTGTCCGTGCATAACCATGCTCCCCCATAAACGACTCGAACTTCCTGTACCACTGCCTCGGAGCCTGCTTCAGACCATACAAGCTCTTCCTCAACCGGCAGACCAAATGTGACTTGCCCTTCTCGCAGAATCCCTCTGGCTGCTCCATGTACAACTCCTCCTCAAGATCACCGTGGAGGAATGCCGTCTTCACGTCCATCTGCTCGACCTCCAAGTCGAAACTGGCTGCTAATGCTAGCACCACCCGAATAGACGAATGCTTGACGACAGGCGAAAAGATCTCATCATAATCCACGCCTTTCCGCTGACCGTAGCCTTTGACTACCAGCCTTGCTTTGTATCGAGGGCGAGTAGCATCTTTCGTCTGCTTCACTCTGAACACCCATCGATTCTTCAAAGCCTTCTTGCCCTTTGGCAACCGTACCAGATCATAAGTGGAATTGGTGTGCAAGGAACTCATCTCCTCCTGCATAGCCACCATCCACTCCTGCCTGTGTTCGTCTTCCATAGCCTCTGCGAAACTTTCGGGCTCCCCCCCGTCAGTCAATAGCACATACTCATCCGGTGAGTATCTCGTAGATGATCGACGATCCCTGTCACTCCTTCTCAGTGGAGCCACTGGTGCTGGCTGTATACCGACAGCCTCCGCCCCTTCAGGAACTACCTCTCCTGCATGCTCATCCTCCTGAGGGACACCCTGACCACCATCAGCAGGCTGATGATCAAGGTTGGGAGCAACTCCATATACCGGCTCCCCCATAACTGGATCCTCTGCGATGTCCTCTGGAAACTGCTCGAAGCGAAATGACTCTAACTCAGGCAATTCCTCAGCCTCAGAAGCGTCTCGGAATCCTGAGTGTTGGTCATGGTCTGATCCTCGACGAACACCACGTCCCTGCTTCTGTAGAGCTTTCCTTCCACGGGGTCGTAGAGTCTATAGCCAAACTCATCCCTGTCACGCCCCGATTCCGTCGAATCGATAGTCGTCCCCCGGGCGTGATGCCGTGCGAACCTAATTTACGCTCGTACAAGGCCTAGTCATAAGGTAATCCGAGATACGAGATCTAAGAGAGTACGCAGACAAATTGATACAAACAATAATTAAAGGAAACTTGATCTTTATTGGTAATGAACATCTTTTTACAGACTCCGATACAAGACTCTTTGCTGCGCGGGCTACAACATGACTCGATTACAAAAGAGTGCCGATGAGATAGCCGTTCCATACATTGCACACATCCCTCAATATTCACAAGTACTCCATTGACCTGGATGGGAGGGACGCTGAGTCATTTTTCTTGGACTGTCGAGAGCCTTCAAAAGTAGAGTCGCTGAAAGAGAGTCTTCGACGCACGGCCGAAGCTTCAAAAGTCACGAACGTCGCCGAGCTAGTTGGCGCGTCCTTCCTGGTTCGCGGGACCTGCAAAGAGCGAGGATCAGCACGATACACATGTACTGGCGAATGGCTAATTAAATCCAAGCTCTGCATTTGATTCAAGAAATTTGTAAACATGTTAGCTAGCTAGTTCAATGATCTTTCTAACCATCCTATTCGGTTTGCATGTTAACATGTTTTGCGGCAAGCATATGAAATTGTATAACATTGAGCAACTATCAAAATCATCCCGTGCCATGTGCGTTTGTTAAGCAGTGTGAAGGGTGTGGAGGCCACTGGCAATTTCAAGCCATCGCGGACATATAGCTGAGTTAGACAGCGACCCTTTCGCGTTGGGTAGCGAGCCCTGTGCGAAAGTTCCCGCATAACTCGTGCCGATGAAGGGCTGGCGCTTACTATACACTCGTTCCTCCCGGGCCGAATTGGTCCCTTGGCCTAGGTAACTGTTCGAGGAAACTACACCTTGTCGACAAGTTGTCCAATGACCGTTTTCCTTTGAACTTAGTTGATTTGGTCATTTAGCCGTATCGTTGCGATAAACATTAATTGATTCATTCATTGGTTTGTATAGACCAAGTATAATTGCATAGGAAAGCATGTTTTCGATTTCCAAAACCGGCAGTTCGTTAACAAGTGTTTCATGAAGTATCGTGGCACGATTTCATTGATTCTACATTATTATGACAAGCTTTTTATTTACTTCACATATTGAGTTTGAAGTAGAGGGATGGGGCGAAGGAGGTCAGCCACTCGCCTTAGACTTGCTTCAAGCGAGCGACCGGTTGGTTGCGCTGTCGTCGCCTACGCGATCACCTGCAATCGCATAAGCAACTGATTAGAACACTGTGTATTTCAAGGAATTTCGATATGAATGCGAGCTCGAAAACGCGTCACGAAAACCCATCGAAAGTATTCACGAAAACGAAAGCCAAAGCCAATTCAAGTGCGGCATGAAAAACCAGAGCAACGGGAGGTCTCTCCCGACTCAGCCGCAGAGCCAATCCTCGAGGCGCAACCCGCTGAATATGGGACTTGGTTTCGAAGAAGCCATTCCATAACGTGGAATGGATCTTAATTCAACCGTTCCCGTTCGATCGACTCGACCGATTCCGACCTATCGGTCCCGACCGAATCGATAGCGACAGTGTTCCTTTCTTGCGCACCTCGTGGACGGAGACGGGGCACGATGTAGGGACGGGGCACTACACCATAACCAACTAATAAAAAGTTTCGTCCTCGAAACTTAAAGATGGAACCTACCTCTGCGAGAACAATGAAGGGAATTTATCCTTCATCTCCGATTCAAGCTCCCACGTCGACTCTTCGACCGAGTGGTTCTTCCAGAGGACGCGGACGAGAGGGATCGCTTAATTTCGCAGCAACTTATCCTTGCGTTCTAAGATTTGCACTGGTTCTTCAACGTAGGATAAGTCTGACTTTAGCTCCAGCTGGCCAAAATCTACCACGTGGCTAGGGTCGTGCACGTACTTCCGCAACTGAGAGACGTGGAAGACGTTGTGTACACCTTCAAGTGCCGGCGGTAGGGCGATTTTGTAGGCCACTGGCACGACCCGTTCAAGTATTTCAAACGGCCCGACGAATCTCGGACTCAACTTTTCTTTCGCGCCGAACCGACTAACTCCCCGCATGGGCGACACTTTGAGAAATACGTGATCGCCTACTTGAAACTCGAGTGGTCGACGATGAATGTCCGCATAGCTTTTCTGGCGACTCTGTGCGGTCTTTAATCTTTTCCGAATGAGCTTGACCTTTTCCACAGTCTGTTCCACCAGCTCCGGGCCGAGTATCTGCCGTTTCCCGACTTCATCCCAGCAAATGGGCGATCTGCACTTTCGGCCGTACAAAGCTTCATACGGCGCCATTTGGATGCTGGATTGGTAGCTATTGTTGTATGAAAATTCCGCCAGCGATAGGTGGACGTCCCAACTTGATTTGAAGTCAATTGCGCAGAGCCGTAGCATGTCTTCGAAAATCTGGTTGATGCGCTCCGTTTGGCCGTCGGTCTGAGGATGGTAAGCTGAGCTGAACTGCAACTTGGTTCCCAGCGCCGACTGAAGGCTACTCCAGAATCGCGACATGAATCGTGAATCCCGATCAGAGACGATGGATACTGGAACTCCGTACAGCCGAACTATCTCGTCAAGATAAATCTGCGCCAGGCGATCAACGCTCCAAGTAACTTTGATGGCGATAAAGTGCGCTAACTTGGTTAATCGATCGACGATGACCCAGATGGCGTCATTCCCCCGTGGTGTCTTCGGCAGGCCAACAATAAAATCCATAGTGACATGATCCCATTTCCACTCGGGAATAGCGAGGTTCTGTATCTCCCCGCCCGGTCGCTGATGCTCAGCTTTCACCTGCTGACAGGCCATGCATTGCGACACGAAGAGCGCCACATCTCTCTTCATTCCGTGCCACCAAAAGGTCGTGCGGAGGTCCTTATACATCTTGGTACTGCCTGGATGCAAAGTGTATTTCGCATAGTGCGCCTCCGACAGGATCTCCTTTCTGAGTTCTGAATCGTCCGGAACGCATAGCCTACCCTTCAATCGAAGCACGCCGGTTTCGTCTTTCGTAAAGTCGGTCGTTCTGCCTGTCGAAATTAGCTCTCGCACTTTCTTCAGGTACGAATCGTCCGTCTGAGCGGTCTTGATCTTATTCAGCAAGCTCGGCTCTAACTGTAACTTTGCCAACTGCACGTTCCGAAATCTGACTCGGAGCTCGATGCCCATCTCTTCAAGGTCGCGTAGCAGTCGGGGGTCAATGGATAACGAGGCAATGTACTTCCAACTCAAAGCGTCCGCCACAACATTTCCTTTTCCCGGCGTGTAGTCGATAGTCAAGTCGTAATCCTTGATTAGTTCTAGCCAACGCCTTTGCCGCAAGTTCAGCTCCTTCTGCATGAATAGATACTTGAGGCTCTTGTGATCGGAATAAATCGTGCACGCAACACCATAGAGATAGTGGCACCACAATTTCAACGCAAACACAATCGCCGCTAACTCCAGGTCGTGTGTGGGATAATTTTTCTCGTGCGGCTTTAGCTGTCGGGAAGCAAAAGATATCACCTTGTTCCGTTGCATCAGCACACACCCCAAGCCCTGACCGGACGCGTCGCTGAATATCTGGAAGCCCTCCGTCCCTTCTGGAAGTGCGAGTATCGGGGCCGAGACGAGCCGTTGCTTCAACTCTTGGAATGCAGCTTCGTAGTCGTCCGACCATTCGAATGCGACTCCTTTCTGGGTGAGGCGAGTCAGAGGCGATGCGATCTTCGCGAAGTCTTTCACGAAGCGTCGGTAGTATCCCGCTAAGCCAAGGAAACTTTGAATCTCGCCGACAAACGCTGGCCGTTTCTAATCGACAACGGCTTCAACTTTCTTTGGGTCGACCGCAATGCCTTCAGCAGAAATGATGTGTCCGAGGAATGAGACGCTGCTAAGCCAAAATTCACATTTGCTTCGCTTCGCATATAGTTGGTTTTCTCGAAGGGTCTGAAGCACGGTCCGCAGATGCTCAGTGTGTTGCTGCCGATTCTTCGAGTAGACGAGTATATCGTCGATAAAGACTACTACGAACTTGTCGAAGAATGGGCGGAACACCCGATTCATTAAATCCATAAAAGCAGCAGGGGCGTTCGTTAGGCCGAACGACATTACCAGGAACTCGTAATGGCCGTATCGAGTACGGAAGGCAGACTTTGGCACATCGTCCGGCTTGATCTTGAGTTGATGGTAACCCGAACGCAAATCAATTTTAGAGAACACCGTGGCACCTTGGAGTTGATCAAACAGATCATCTATGCGGGCAGGAGGTATTTGTTCCGGACGGTGGCTTTATTCAGCTCGCGGTAGTCGATACAAAGACGCATAGAGCCATCCTTCTTCTTGACAAACAGTACGGGCGCTCTCCATGGCGAGACGCTGGGTCGGATGAATCCCTTGTCGAGCAATTCCTGTAACTGCACCTTGAGTTCTTTAAGCTCTGCAGGGGCCATTCTGTATGGGGTCTTCGAGATCGGTCGAGTGTCGGGGAAGGTATCGATAGTGAACTCAATCTCTCGATCGGGCGGTATGCCGGGCAGCTCGTCCGGGAACACATCGGGGAATTCTGCCACAACGTCGGTCTGACCCGCGTTTGCACCATCCTGTCGCATGTCTCGAACGGAAGCTAGATAGCCTTCGCACCCGGAATACAGCATCCATCGAGCAGATATTGCAGAGATCACCATGCAGGTCGGCGACGCCTCACCACACGAGTAGCAGAATTCAGGCACTCCCGGTATGCGGAATGTGACTTTCCTTTCAGCGCAGTCTATGGTTGCGTTGCACGGACCAAGCCAATCCATCCCCAGAATGATATCGTAGTCCTTTATATTTAGAACTATTGCATCGAGACTGACCTTTTGACCACCTATACAGATGATTCTGCCTCCGCAGACTAAATTCGCAGCTAGTGGCATGCCCGACGGGATGTTAACAGTAAGCTCAAGACCGAACGGTGTCAGGAGAAATTTGTGCTCGGCGGCAAAGTCCGCCGATATGAAACTATGCGTGGCACCTGAATCAAACAATACACGAGCAGATTTATTATTGAATTGCAGTATACCTGTCACGACTGTGTCAGATGCGAACACTTCGTCTCGGGTCATGGCGTAGACACGACCCTGAGCATTAGGGCGACGGTCTTGGCCATTCTGTGGTGCGGTCGGTGGAGCCCGAGGTGCTTGGCCTCGGTTCTTCTTCGGGCAGTCGCGTACGCTATGGTCGGCTCGGCCGCACCCGAGGCACGTACCGTTCTTCAGTCGGCACTCGCTGATCAAGTGTCCCTCCTTGGCGCAGAAAGTGTAGACCACTCGATCCTTCGTCTGGTTGCCGCCTCCGTTGCCACGATTTTGACGCTTGTGTGCGTTGTTGCCTCCCGCATTACTATGGCGTTTGTTATTAAAGTGAACAGCGCCGGTAGTAGTAGGAGGATACTCGGACTCCAGACGGATGGCGTGGTTGAGTGCCTCGCCCATGGTTTTGTATTCGGCCACCGAAACATGCGCACGGATGGTTGAACGCAGGCCCACTTCGAATCGTCGAGCTCGGCTGGCGGTGGTAGGTAGGAAGTCCCCAGCAAATTTGGCCAGTTTGTTGAATTTGGCCGCATATTGTCGTACCGTCATATTGCCCTGCTTTAACTGCATGAACTCATCTTCTTTCTCCTGTCGCACGGCTGCGGAAAGATATTCAGTCTCGAACGCCTTTTTGAATGTCGCCCATGAGATCGCCGCCGTCTCGTCTTCACGTCAAATTGCCCGCTTCTGCACAGCCCACCAATCGTACGCGTTCATTCGAAGTAGAAGTTGAGCACACGCGACTTTCTTTGAGTCCTCGACACCCAGAAGCTCGAACTTATCTTCCAGCTCCTCCAGCCAGTCGATCGCCACCGCGGGATCTTCTGTGCCGTTGAAGGAAGTGCGGCAGCTTTTCGTGAATTTTGACACGTCGAAGTTAGAACTTCTCGGTGCTGCAGGTGAAAGCACGGGCGCCTCTGGTTCAGCTTCGTTGGATCGAACCGCAGGCTGGGTCACGGCAGGTGTCATCGTTGAGTTGTTGTTGCCGACGATCGACTGTACGATCTGTTGGAGGGTATTCAGCTGCTGCTGCTGCAGCTTGAATTGAGCCTCGAACCGATTCTCAAATTGAGCCTGACGAGCCTCCGCTTGCTGACGATGGAGCTCGTTTTGACGTTGCTGTATTTCAAGCATTTGTAGCATACGTTGCATCGGGTCGCCGGAAGGTCCGGCTACAATAGGCGTCATTCCCGTTGGGTTGACGGAATGCTCGGGTCCAGAAGCACTCGAGCCGCTGGAAGCGCTCGTCTCGTCTTCTGCCTGAGCTCCCGTAACTGCAGGGAAAAGAAAAGGCAACTCTCGTTAGTTTCAGAAAATGTCCTGGGTTCAGCGTATGGAACAACTCTTCTCATCGACACGAGGTCAACGGTTGGAGACTAGAACTCGACACTGGAGGCCAAGGACGTAAAGCCGTGCTCTGATACCATCATGTCATGCCCCGATTCCGTCGAATCGATAGTCGTCCCCCGGGCGTGATGCCGTGCGAACCTAATTTGCGCTCGCACAAGGCCTAGTCATAAGGTAATCCGAGACACGAGATCTAAGAGAGTACGCAGACAAATTGATACACACAATAATTAAAGAAAACTTGATCTTTATTGGTAATGAACATCTTTTTACAGACTCCGATACAAGACTCTTTGCCGCACGGGCTACAACATGACTCGATTACAAAAGAGTGCCGATGAGATAGCCGTTCCATACATTGCACACATCCCTCAATATTCACAAGTACTCCATTGACCTGGATGGGAGGGACGCTGAGTCATTTTTCTTGGACTGTCGAGAGCCTTCAAAAGTAGAGTCGCTGAAAGAGAGTCTTCGACGCACGGCCGAAGCTTCAAAAGTCACGAACGTCGCCGAGCTAGTTGGCGCGTCCTTCCTGGTTCGCGGGACCTGCAAAGAGCGAGGATCAGCACGATACACATGTACTGGCGAATGGCTAATTAAATCCAAGCTCTGCATTTGATTCAAGAAATTTGTAAACATGTTAGCTAGCTAGTTCAATGATCTTTCTAACCATCCTGTTCGGTTTGCATGTTAACATATTTTGCGGCAAGCATATGAAATTGTATAACATTGAGCAACTATCAAAATCATCCCGTGCCATGTGCGTTTGTTAAGCAGTGTGAAGGGTGTGGAGGCTACTGGCAATTTCAAGCCATCGCGGACATATAGCTGAGTTAGACGGCGACCCTTTCGCGTCGGGTAGCGAGCCCTGTGCGAAAGTTCCCGCATAACTCGCGCCGATGAAGGGCTGGCGCTTACTATACACTCGTTCCTCCCGGGCCGAATCGGTCCCTTGGCCTAGGTAACCGTTCGAGGAAACTACACCTTGTCGACAAGTTGTCCAATGACCGTTTTCCTTTGAACTTAGTTGATTTGGTCATTTAGCCGTATCGTTGCGATAAACATTAATTGATTCATTCATTGGTTTGCATAGACCAGGTATAATTGCATAGGGAAGCATGTTTTCGATTTCCAAAACCGGCAGTTCGTTAACAAGTGTTTCATGAAGTATCGTGGCACGATTTCATTGATTCTACATTATTATGACAAGCTTTTTATTTACTTCATATATTGAGTTTGAAGTAGAGGGACGGGGCGAAGGAGGTCAGCCACTCGCCTTAGGCTTGCTTCAAGCGAGCGACCGGTTGGTTGCGCTGTCGTCGCCTACGCGATCACCTGCAATCGCATAAGCAACTGATTAGAACACTGTGTATTTCAAGGAATTTCAATATGAATGCGAGCTCGAAAACGCGTCACGAAAACCCATCTAAAGCATTCACGAAAACGAAAGCTAAAGCCAATTCAAGTGCGGCATGAAAAACCAGAGCAACGGGAGGTCTCTCCCGACTCAGCCGCAGAGCCAATCCTCGAGGCGCAACCCGCTGAATATGGGACTTAGTTCCGAAGAAGCCATTCCATAACGTGGAATGGATCTTAATTCAACCGTTCCCGTTCGATCGACTCGGCCGATTCCGACCTATCGGTCCCGACCGAATCGATAGCGATAGTGTTCCTTTCTCGCGCATCCCGTGGACGGAGATGGGGTACGATGTAGGGACGGGGCACTACAATCCCGACCATAGCCGACAAAGATGCATCGCCTCATCTTCGGCTCAAGTTTGGTCCTCTCGTCCTTCGGTACATGCACGAAGGCTTTACAACCAAACGCCCGCAGGTGACTGTATGACGGCTCTTTGTCGTACCATACTTTGTCAGGCACATCACCCTGCAAAGGAGCACTAGGAGACAAATTAATAATATAAGCAGCTGTGAGAAGAGCCTCACCCCAATAACTGCCCGGCAAGTTTGCTTCTGACAGCAAACACCGCACCCTCTCCATCAGTGTCCTGTTCATGCGCTCCGCTACACCATTGAGCTGAGGTGTCTTTGGCGGAGTCTTCTGGTGTCGTATCCCTTGCTCTCTGCAATACGCATCAAAGGGACCGATGTATTTGCCGCCATTGTCGGACCGAACACACAACAACTTCTTGCCCGTCTCCCTTTCAATAGAGGCCTGAAACTCCTTGAAAGTAGGCAGCACCTGATCCTTGGTCTTTAAGGCATAGACCCAAACCTTCCTGGAACAATCATCAATAAAAGTCACAAAGTAAGAAGCACCACCAAGAGATTTTACCTTCATAGGACCGCAGACATCCGAGTGAATCAACTCGAGCAACGCCGGCTTCCTCGAACTTGGGTGACTTTGGAAAGACACCCTATTTTGCTTTCCAGCTAAATAGTGCGTGCATTTCTCCAACTTTGTAGACTTGAGCCCCGGAATCACTTTCCTGTTCACCAAGTAGCTCATCCCCTTCTCGCTGATATGGCCGAGCCGCCTGTACCACAACTCGGTAGACGCATCACTGACTGCGTTCACCTCATATGCCCCCTCTGCGCTCCCCTCCATATTATGGAGACCGGACTTCTTGCTTCATCTGGCAATCACCAACGAACCTCTGGAAAGCTTCCACTAACTGTTCCCGAAGAGACTGAAGAATCCCTCGTCATCCAACCTTCCAACCGACACCAGGTTGAAACGGATATCAGGGACATGACGAACATCCTTGAGAACAAGAACCGCACTCGTCTTCGTTCTCAAATGCACATCTCCAACGGCAACCGCCTTTGACACATCTCTGTTGCCCATCTTCAACACGCCACAGTCGCCTGTCGTGTAAGTGGCAAACAGTGCCCTATTGTGAGATACATGTGCTGAAGCCCCTGAGTCCACCAGCCAAGAATTGTCATCGCAGACGAGGTTAGTAATGACCTCATCACCTACGACGATCACATCGCCTCCATGCACCGAAGCCGCCGCTGTAGTGTTCTCTTCTTGCTTCCCCTTGTCGCCCTTCTTCTCTCTCTTCCAAGCGAAACAATTTCGCTTGATATGGCCCTTCTTACCACAATGGTAACACTCCGAGTCCTCGTAACGACCCTTGGACTTCCCCCTGCTCTTGTCTCTGCCACCATCTGGACCCCTGCTTTTGCCCCTTCTGCGGCTCTCTGAAACAAGTGCCTCTGAGTGATGGGATATAGATGAAGTGCCCTGAGAACGTCTCTGCATCTCTTCATTCAACACCCCGCTCTTGGCAAACTCCAGACTGACCACGCCCTCTGGAGCAGAAGCGATCATAGATACTCGTACGGTCTCCCACGAGTCTGGCAAAGTACACAGCAGCCACAGTCCCTGAACTTCGTCGTCGAACTTGACTTCCATAGAAGATAGCTGGTAACCACGCCCTGGAACTCACTCAAGTGATCCGAAATAGACGCCACATCCTTGTACCGCAGACCCATCATCGTTCGGATCAGGAACAACTTGTTTACCCCGGTCTTCTTCGCATACAAGGATTCCAGCTTATCCCACAACGTCTTCGCGTGCTCAATATCGGCAACGTGGTTGTACACGTTCTCATCAACAAACTGTCGTATGTACCCGCACACCTGTATATGCTCGAATGTCCAGTCCTCCTCGGATTTATCACTGGGCTTCTCGGATGCAAACACGGGTAGATGCAGCTTCTTGACAAATAGCAAATCTTTCATCTTGCTCCGCCAATAATGATAGTTTGTGCCATTAAGGTTCACCATGCGCACCAGCTTCGCGTCCATCTCTCCTCTCTGGTTCCTCTGTCAACTCCTGACACCCTTTGAACCCAAAGCTCTGACACCACTCTGTTGGAAAAGAAACGCGGAAACCTTTCCCCAAACCGGAGAGTACCTGCGAGAGGACCGAGCAATACAACGCACGAACCCAAAAACAAGCACACAAAACAATCCACGCAGACACAGAGAATTTTTGACGTGGAAACCCTTGCGGAAAAAAATCACGGGACGATCAGAGTCCAACCCTGAGTAGCCTCCACTAATGGAATAGAAGAATTACACCCTCTACAAACTCCTCCCGATCCAAATCGGATCCCCACAACGCTCAGAGATAAGAATAATGATTACAAGGCTACGAAGAGCGAGAACGACGAGTAGAGATTACCCGAACACGATCTCCTTCGAATAGCGACCTTCAATCCTCCGTCTTCTTCTCCGAAGTTGTAATGGCACTCTTGCCTCCTTCCTCTCTCAAAGTTGTGTTTGCTTGCGATATGTTGCACACTTTTGAATTAGGGTTGAGAAATCTCAATATAACTCCCTAATCCCGCAACCAACCTGGACCGTTGGATTAGATCCAATGATGAAAACTTATCCTAAAATTCGCTTCAGCCCCCGACGACACAGAGTTCGGCCAGAACTCTGTGTCGAGCATCCAGAACCTCACGCCACAATGCTGGAGTGGCCAGACCGAGTTCGGCCCGAACTCGCCATGGGACCGAGTTCGGCCCGAACTCGGATCCCCTGTTCCAGAACCTCCCTCTGGGCAGTAACAGCAGCAGCGACTCCGCGTCGCCTACTTTCCGAGCTTTTTCGACACACGAACGGCGCTCGTCGCACTCCGGGGCCTTCTCCACATAGGTTGGGAACCCCACCCACTCCAACAATTTCATCATATAACAACAATAATAATAATAATAATAATAATAATAATAATATTGTTGACAAATATTAACTAAGAAATTTGGGAAGAGAGAAGTGATCTCGTAGTTGAACCCCATCAAGGGGTCTGCTCAATGTCTATTTATAATAGACATTTACTTAATACAATTTTACAATGTGATCTTAAAAGATTATAAAAATATAAGGATATCTTTATCTTTAGTTGGCACAACCAATTAGTTAGTTAAAACTAACTACACTGTTTTCTCTTGAGGTTTCACAACTCAATAATTGATTAGCATCGTCCGTGGGGGTGTAGCTCGTTGGGTGTACCGGAGGTCCCATAGGGATGGGCACGGTTCGAACTCCCTAGGTGTTGTTCGCTGACCCGAAAAAAATGACACCTAAAAAAAAATTTGATTAGCATCAGTCTGCATGTAATATACGAGGTCGTGTCAGACACTTGATAATAACGCAAGTTTATGGAGATATACAAATGAAAATGGACTTCACCAAAACCTTGATTCAAAAAACCCAATAGAAAAAAAATTATAATTGAAGAAAAAAAAGTAAGTCGATGTCGATACGTCTTCAGGACGTGAAAAGTATCTAGAGGTATAATCATCAAATTAAGGGTGCCTCATTAAACATTCTAAGGATTCCAAATTCAATGGGACAAATGGTCATAAGTTAAAGGAAAAAAATAGTACATTAAGGTCAAATGATTATATTTCGGATGCTCTCCATTATTTCTACATTATTCCAAATAAACTACGAGAATTGCAATTTAGACAATCTGTGAAGACCAATTCCACGAACAAGCTTCTAAAGAGTGTAATTCAATAATGACTTTGTGAACAAGTCAATAAGATTTTTCTGGGATCGGATATGCTTGACTTTAATCTTTTGATGGTCTTATTGCTGATGGGATAAGAAGAACTTCGACGCGATATGTTTGGTGTTGTCTCCTTTGATGTATTCTTTCCTCAATTGGTCAATACGAGTGGCGCTATCTTCATAGATCGTCGTCAGGACATCCATGATGGGAGAAATTCGCTCGTGGTCTGAATATGCTTAATAACATATCGCAACCATACACATCCTCAAGTAGCGTCATGAAGGGCGATGATCTCGGCATGATTTAAAGAAGTGGCAAATAGAGCCTACTTTGTAGACTTCTAAGATATTACGGTATCCCTAACGGTAAAGACATTAGTTTGGAAACGTTCCTTATGTAGGTCAAGTAAATAAGTTGTTTCAACATAACCAACAAGATCAAGTAGGTTTGATCCATTCTTAGATGCATAGGAATAAAATAATCTCAAGTCTATAGTACCCTTGAGGTAACAGGAGATGTCTTAATATCATTCCAATGGCGACATGTTGATGCAGAGCTAAATCTAGCCAAGAGGCTCATAACAAATAAAATATCTTGTCTAGTGCCTTGAGATAAGTACAATAACACATCAATTGCACTAGATTTGGAACTTCAGGCTCTAATTACTACCTCTTCAACGTCTTACTTAGGATGGAATATGTCACGTTTTGCATCTAAAGTATGGATGATCGTGGGTGCAGTTGAAGGCTTCGCCGTATCCATATAAAAATTATGTAACACATTTTGGGTGTAACTCAATTGGTGGACCAAGATACCACTACAAAAATATGTCAAATTAGCGACGCCAGTTAAAAATGTCGCTATGTTTTGTGTATTTAGCGACGTATGAAAATGACGTCGCTGAACGTCACTAGCAGTGACGTTTAGCGACTATTAGCGACTAGAATTACAGTTAGGAAAGAACAAGTCGCTATTTAGTCGCAAAACGCCGCTGATTTTATTTATTCAGCGACGTTTTGCGACATTTAATCATGTTCGTCGCTATCCTATTACTGAACAGTGACATCTCTCTTAGACGTCGCTAAAAACTTTCATATAGGATTCTGGAAATCTGATCGATTTCATTTTATTTCACCCAAATTTCAATCTCCCGCCTCCCCCTCTCGTCTCTCTCCCCCTCCCCCTCTCGTCTCCGGCGACCGCTCCCCCGACGAGCTCCTCGCCTCCGGCGAGGCCTCCTCCCGGAGACCCCTCCCTCCGGCCCCTTCCCCCTCGTCCCCTGCCCCGGCGACCCCCCTCGTCCCCTGCTCCGCTCCGGCGACCCCGACCCGACCCCGTCTAGGTATACCTAACCCTAGCCCTATCTCATACTGATACGACACAGACACACTGACACACTCACTGACACGACACCGACACACTCACTGACATGACACACGACACACAGACACTATGTATACTCATTGAAGAAAACTCTTATACATATGTATACATGAAACTCTTATACATATGTATACAGTATATACATATGTATACAGTATATACATATGTATACTCATTAATGGTTTCTTTATATACATATATACATATGTATACATATGTATACAATCTCAGAAAAAATTCTTATATAACTATAACTATAGCTATATTTATCAATCTACATATATACATATGTATACAATCTCAGGAAAAACTGAACTAAACACACATAGGTATACTCATTGAAGAAAACTGAGATTTCACAATGGAACTTGGGTTTTGATACATAAAACGAGATGATGGTTCTTTTAGTTAGCTTGCTTATGTTACAATTATGTTCTCTGTGAATATCGATCTTACCAGATGGCACCCATGACCCGAGCAGCGGCACGTGGTTTGAGGAAAACACAGATTGCTGAGGTGGCTCCTCCTACTGTTAAGGAGAAAGTGGCATCGGTAGCTAGTGAGACCGGGAGTTTCATTCATCCAGCACCTGCAGTGGAATGGCGCTTTCCCGTCGTCCATCCCACTTATCAGAAGATGTTGCGTGATGGTATCATTGAGCGTGTGCGTGAGCTGCGTGGTCACCATTAGTGTAGTTTTATGGATATATTTTGTATTGGACTATTAGTACTTTTTACCAGCTGTTCTTGTTTTATGGAGATGAGTTTATGGACTTAATTATGGGCTTATTACCAGCTGTACTTGTTTTATGGAGATTAATTATGGACTTATTACCACTTGTTTTATGGAGATTAATTATGGACCTATTAGTACTTCCGAGTTTGGCCATTGCTAGTATCAGATGTTATGGTGACACTTGGTATCGGTGGTTAGATGTTGTTCAGTCGTAACTTGCTTTAGTAGTGTTTTGGCTCTATCCCAACTTTATTATGTTTCGATCCATTTTATATTAGGCACCCTAGATGGTAGCAGTCGACTGATACCCTAAAAACTTCTGTATCAGAGCCTTGATGGCATCAGATGGATTAACTTCACATTGTCCTTCATTCCCTGTACTATCAGACTAGATGTGGTTCTGTCCCTATGTTGATTGGGATCATGAGCATACATTCAATCTTTCCTAGATTGTCCTGACCATTTTAAAGTAATGACTTTACTTGATGTTGTTCTTTCCAATACACTTTTGGGATCTAAATCCTTAATATATGTTGTTCAGTCATTTAGCTAGTATATGGGCTAATATGTAAATCTTTAGTTACTTACCTGTTCACATTGTATACTGATCAATTTTTTGTACCAGTTATACTTCTCATTACCTTTAGTTCAGATTGTTGGTATGTATGATATCCTCAAGATGTCCTATTCCACTTTATGTCATTCGACTTAGATATCCAGATACCTACACTAGAGGTACCATAACACATGAACTATTTTCTATCAGGGTAACATATTAGACTTATCTCAATATAACAATATTAGTCCCTATGTGATAAATATGATAGATACATTCATATGCATGTGTTTCAACGATGTGCTTGTATCTATCTTACAGAATTATCCTCAAATGGATATGAAGCTGAATTACTATCTGCAGAATCGTTTGTGGATGTACAACCGTCATCCTGATGACATGTACGGTGTACTGGATGAATTCATAGAGGTTGTACAACAGTTCCTGCAGTTTGCCAAGGCGTTTCCTTAGTACATGGACGGTACCAAAATTAAGTATCCGTGTGTGAGATGTCACAACTTGAAATATCATCCAGAAGTGGAAGTCACGTATCATATATACTCGAAGGGTTTTATGTCGAATTACTATCAGTGGAGCGCACACGGAGAACTTGTGTCCTTAGCATCGGAGTATGAGCCTTATGTGGATGTCTACAACCACGTTGCTTACGACGATGGGTTGGTGAACATGATTTTTGATGCGGCGGAGCCTAGTTTCGATCTGGACAATCATGATGCACCTGAGGAGGCACCGAACGCCGATACTGCAAAGTTCATGGAGTTGCTGGAGAATGCAAGGACTCTATTATATCCTGGTTGTGAGGATCATTCACCTTTATAGGTGGTTACAAGATTGTTGAGTATCAAGTCCGATTTTAGTATGTCGCATGATTGCTACAACCGACTTATGGAGTTGATTATAGAAATATTGAATGAGGGTGCTAAGTTGCCTAAAGACTTTTACCGGTCTAAGAGGATGGTGAGATCGCTCTGGATGGGATATAAGAAAATCGATGCATGTCGCAACGGGTGCATGTTGTACTACAAAGACGACAAGGATGAAGATGCCTGCAGATTTTGTGGTGTTGATCGCTACAAGGGCAGTGGTAGAGAAAAGTCCGTCGGTGAAATAAAGCCTACCGATTCGATGCACTACTTGCCGTTGACGTCGCGGTTGCAGCGGTTGTTTATGGTGAAGGAAACTGCAAAAAATATGAGTTGGCATAAGCGAGAACAGACCGAAGGAGTGTTGGATCACCCATCTGATGGAGAATCATGGAAGCACTTTGATCGAGAGTATCCAGATTTTGCTTCTGATCCGTGTAATGTCAGATTGGTTCTCTGCTCCGACAGTTTTACTCCATTCGAACTTTTGGGATCCCAGTATTCGTGTTGGCCTGTGATCGTCACTCCGTACAATCTACCGCCTTGGATGTGCATGAAGACTCCGTATATGTTCCTCACCGTTATTATTCCTGGTCCAAACAATCCAAAAAGGAACATCGATGTATATTTATAGCCATTGATTGATGAGTTGAATCAGCTGTGGAAAGTAGGTTCCAACACGTACGATGTATCTAGAAAACAAAATTTTCAGATGCGAGCAGCACTTATGTGGACCATCAACGACTTTTCGACCTATGGTATGTTATCTGGATGGAGCACGCATGGTCGTCTTTCATGTCCGTATTGCATGGACTGCACTAAGGCTTTCTGTTTGAAATACAGAGACAAACCGTGCTTCTTCGATTGTCATCGACAATTCCTGCCGAAGGATCATCAGTACCGGAGGAACATGAATGCTTTTCGTGCTGGCATTATGGAGAAGGCTAATCCCCCGCCAAGGTGGCCTAGATACACGATATGGGAAGAGGTAAAAGATTTACCAAGGGATATTGAAGAGCCTGCTACGGGCTACAAGTGTGACGGATTTGGTCGCACTCATAACTGGACGAAGAGGAGTATATTCTGGGATCTGCTATATTGGAGCACTAATATGATTAGACATAACCTTGATGTCATGCATATCGAGAAGAATGTGTTTGACAACATAATTAATATTGTAATGGACGTAAAGGGGAAGATGAAAGACAATCCAAAGGCTAGATTGGACTTGGAAGAAATATGTAGATGTCCTGCATTGCATTTGATAGAGGAGGGGAATGGGAAGTTGAAGCAGCCTAAGGCAATTTTCTCATTGGAGAAGGAGAATAAAGTCAGACTTTGTAGGTGGATTCAAGGTCTGAAATTTCCAGACGGGTATGTTTCGAACTTGAGAAGATGCGTCGACCTCAAGGAGAACAAACTGATAGGTATGAAGAGACATGATTGTCACGTATTCATGGAGAGGTTAATTTTGATTATATTTCGGGAATTCTTATCCCAGGTTGTTTGGGATCCATTGACCGAGCTTAGCATATTCTTCAGAGATCTTTGTTCTACAAAGTTGCTTGTCGATCATTTAGAAAAGCAGGAGAACGATTTGCGGTAACACTGTGCAAGCTCGAGAAGGTATTTCCTCCTGGATTCTTCGACTCCATGGAGCATTTGCCAATTCATCTTTTCTACGAGGCACGTGTTGGTGGGCCCGTCGGTTATCGGTGGATGTACCCGTTTGAGCGGTATTTGAACCACCAAAAGAGGAAGGTGAAAAATAAGGCTCGGGGTGAGGGTTCTATTTGTGAAGCCTATATTCTCGAGAAGATTACAAACTTCTGTTCGACGTATTTTAAACCTCATGTTGCTACAAATAGAACGAGGGCTCCGAGAAACGACGACGGATCATATCAAGAATCTAATGATGGAATACTGAAAGTATTCAATGCGTCCGGAAAGCCTTCGAGAAAAATAAAGATGAGATATTTGAATGACGAAGAGCTAAGGGCTGCTCAGTTGTATATATTACTCAATTGCGATGAGGATAAAGTGGAGAAGCTAGAGGAGTAAGTAATTAATGATGAGTTTACGTCATCTCAATGTAATAGTATAAGCTAATATTATTATACTAATCGGCGGTTGCTTCGTTGTTTTTCAGCACATATAATGATGAGTTGAGGTCGGTTAGACCCTACCTAACAGACGAAACATTAGAACAAAAAATAAGATGTCATTTTCCTTCTTGGTTGAGCGAATATGTAAGCAACTCGGTAATTACTGGCCTCTTCTAATGCAACTGCGCAATAAAAAACTTATTATCTCTTCTTTGGTATTCAGGTCGATCGTCTAATTTCACCAGAGATTGAATTAATTAGAACTCTTGCCAAGGGACCAATTATTTTTGTTAAAATATGGCCAAGTTACTGTGTCAATGGCTTTAGGTTCAAGTCGACAAATGCTCCGATAAGAGACAGCTTCCTGGATCTTGATTCCACAAAAAACAGTTGTTTGTGTATCAAATCTTCGAACTACAAAGACGTCGATTCAGGAAATAATTTTTTTGGCATCTTGCGAGAGATTGTAGAGTTGACATATAATTATGGCAGAGAATCAGCAAAGATCGTGTTGTTCAAGTGTGAATGGTTCGATCCGATTGAAAATCAAGGTTGAAAAATTGACAAGCATGGTCTTGTGGATATAAACTACAAGCGTAGATATCAAGGCTATGAACCATTTGTCCTATCAACTCAGGCTCAGCTCGTATACTTCACAGCTTATCCGAGACGGGGAGCAACAAAGTCTGACTGGTGGACAGTATGCAAGACTAAAGCTAGAGATACTTTTGATGTTGAGAAAAAAGCTTATCAGGAGGACAAGCTACCTTTTGTAACCAATATTGTTGATGTGGACCCCACGAAAGTTATGCATTACACGACTATTGTAGAAGATATAGAATTATCCGAAGAGGAAGGCGAAGCCGACGAAGGCGAAGATGAAACTGAAGATGAGGAAGAGGAGGAAGAGGAAGATGAGGTCGAGGAAGACGAACAAGATGAATATTCTGAAGATGATTGAGAGAGATGTACTTTTATTTTTTAGATGTTTCTTTTAGAATGTATTATCTGGACTTAGATATTTCTTGTAGAATGTACTACCTGAACTTAGATGTTTCTTGTAGAATATACTATCTGGACTTAGATGTTTCTTGTAAAATATATCATCATATGTTGTCTTGATTATTATCTTGTCGTTGTTGTACTTTCATATTTCTAATGTACTATTATTTGTTGTATCTCATCATATGTTGTTATCAGGTATGACAGGTCGTCGCAGATTGTTTCGCGTGTCCCGACATGGGGTGTAAACCCCCTAAATTTCTACTACGATTTGTTTAATATTATTGCATTTATTTTATACTTCGTATCTGCGCATCGCATACGAATTCGCATTGTTGTAGCGTGCGGGATTTGCGTTTCGTAAATACTCGACGAGTACGAATATGTGTTGAGGTACATATGTTAGAAAAATATTTTTATTATAAATTTATTTTAATAGGAAAGTACATGTTCAAATAAATGTGATAAATATTTTCTTTTATATAAAAGAGTTATTTTGGTCGTCGTTTAAAAATAAGTAGTAATTTGAAATATTTTCAAATGTTTTGCGAAATGTGAAATTTGCTTATTAATATATTTTGTTATTTATAAAAGCTAGTTCATAAATTAATATTTGTGTATTTATCGTGATTTTTTAAATTAATTGTTTGTATATTTATTTAATTATGAAAATAATATTTAAATTTTTGTTAATTTTAATATTTGATTAAATATGGTA
Organism: Iris pallida; assembly: GCA_029216955.1. Lineage (NCBI taxonomy): Eukaryota > Viridiplantae > Streptophyta > Magnoliopsida > Asparagales > Iridaceae > Iris > Iris pallida. The sequence continues at coordinate 1,194,770 of JANAVB010029417.1, read as the reverse complement.
ATTTAAATTAGAAAAGATTTTATTGACTAAATTAAAGTATAGAATTTATTTAGATTGGATTTGATTTGGATTGAATTATTTTTAAATCAATTTGAATTAATAGATGATTTACCTAATTGGAATTTAAATCCTCCCAATCCCTATCCAACTGGGAATTCCCACCTCCTATAAAAGGAGAGGTACTCCTCCAGAAATTTTCCATCCACAACCAAACCGTGCATCGTATCGGTGTCTCATCCACTATATTCTTATTTTACAAATACATTCTTCATCCGTGTCCGACAGCTCCGGACACCGACTCGTTCCGTGTCTCACAGGACACGTTTACCGACTCCATCCTCTTCCAGCATCCCGACCAACCTGCAGCACCACTGCCACCATCACCTGCCTTCCTTGTGTCGCCACTCCAACCCGACTTCCCCGACTCCATCTACGGCCTCAGCCGAACCCAGCCCCTCCCGACCACTACTTCCCCGCCACAAGATCTCCGTCCCTCACCGCCGTACCTCCGGCAAACCCCAAACCACCACTGCCACCAAATCCCAGACCCCAACACCACCGACACCACCACGTCATCATCACCGTCACCCGGACACTGCAACCACCATCGCTATTAACACAGCCATCCTCGCCCCGCCGCCATCGGCAAAATCCCAACCCGCCGAAACCCCGGCCAACCCACCGAACAACCACCATAGAAAGAAAAGGGAGAAAATAAAAGTCCGCTCACCTCTGCCCGCCGGTGAACGATCGTCCGCCGCCTTCCGCCAGATCCTCCGCCGTCGTCTTCACGAGCCACCGCCGAGCCTTGCACAGCGGCCGGAGCCACGTCGCACAGGAACGGACTCGCCCCTCCGTCGCGCTTCGCCGCCGGTGACCACACCAAAGCCTCTTCGCCCACTGGAAAAACCCCTCTCATCCCCGCTGACGTCCTCCTCCGGCCGAGTGCCTCCACGCCGCCGAGCACAGAAGCCCCGGTCAGCTCCTTCCTCGAGCGTCGAAGACTGCCGCGGTCTTCTCACCGCCGGCACAGGAAAAAACCACCGGTGAGTCCCCGCCGCCCGCTGCAACCGCCTCCTCTGACTTCATACGCGCCTCCACCCGGCCAACGGTTGCCAGAGCCACCCGCCGGTGAGACTCCTCCCGAACACTTCTTCCCGTCTCTCTCTCTAATTATGAAAAAGTTTTGGAAAGGGGGGTCTGAATAGTTGATTTTATTGGGAGTATAATAGTATTATTACTATTATTATTATTATTATTATTATTATTATTATTATTATTATTATTATTATTATTATTATTATTATTATTATTATTATCAGTATATTATATTATACGATTATTATTATTATTATTATTATTATTATTATTATTATTATTATTATTATTATTATTATTATTATTATTATTATTATTATTATTATTATTATTATTATTGTATTATATTATATGATAATTATTGTTATTATTATTATTATTATTATTATTATTATTATTATTATTATTATTATTATTAGCTGTATATATTAGTTAGATATTTTCGTACCATGGGGTATATATAATTGTAAAATATATATCAAATATTTTATAGTAAATAGATCCTAAATATTTCAAATATTTTCTAGAAAGTATTTTACCTATAAAAATATATTTTTAGCTAGGAAATTTTATTTTGATAAACTTAAGAGTTTCTTGCCTAAAAACAAATTCTTGAAATTTTCTAATAAAAATTAGTCTTCAAAACAATAAGGGAATAATTTCTAAAACTAGTAGAAATATTCTGTTACTCCTAAATTCCTATATTATCGTCGTTGATCATGACTAATCCCATGTCCCTATTTTCTTGCGATTTGGACCATTACATCGACCATGGCTATTGGACTATTGAGACATGTTAGAAAATATCTTGCCATTATACAGTTTATATTCAGTTTGTATTTTTATTACATATCACTGTTCTTTTATTTCCAGTTCTTGATTTACTGTCTGTTCAGTGATATTAGCTGTACCTTGTTACTTATCCTTTGATTGCATATGGACCTAGAGTTAAGGGACTACCACTAGTTTAGTGCATTACATAAACTTTGACACTGTTGTGCCACGAGATGTGTGAGTTGTGAGTAGCATATAGCCTACGGACTTACGTGTTGGCTGATCACTGATGCGTACAGGACGTGCGTTAGGTCTAACTGTCAATAGTTGTATGTTAGAAGACTTGACGGTTAGTAGTGTTACATGGTCGTGGATGCGACATGATAGGTACATTGGGTGGGAAGAATAATTCCTTGTAGTATGGGCTTCGATTGCACTTCCCTTGTAACCCGGAAGCTCCGCTGGAGATACGGGTATGAGCCTCTCAGGTTGGCCACTGTCGTTTTTGAACGTCATGCGCTTAGGTCACTGGTGCCCAAGTGGGGACTATACCAGATCCCATTTATAGCCAGGGCTCATGCGACGAAAGGTTTGTTCTCACTGCATGTTCACTTTAGTACGGTTAGGTTGCCTTATTTATGTCTTGTCACTTTCTTTGATTGTGGCATATTTTATTCAGTATTTACATGGCATGTTTATTGTATCTTGTTACGTCCCTCTGAGGACCTGGTTATCTCGCCAGATGCGTGTTCTTGTCTTTCGCAGGTGTTCTAGCCGTGGCCATGATCATTTTTATTTCTTCGAGGATGATTGCACTTTGATCGTATTCGCTTCGCTCGCCAAACTCTTTCTTTTATTATGTATTTCTTTTTTTGGTAGTAGATTTGTCTCCGCCCAACGATTGTATACATGACAAATTCAAAGTTGCTTTTATATCATTATTTATCTTTGTAGATGAGATTTAGTACCTTGGTTACTGTATTTTATAGCTTATGTATACATACGACGGTCTATATACTTCGTATGTATACAACTGGCATGATTACGTTCTAGTCCTATGTATTTTGGGACTGGGGCGTTACATGTTTTTGTGGTGGCCCATGCAGGTCAAGTTTGTCACTTCGGTTACGTAATTGTACCGATGTGGGCCTACAATATAGGATTAGAATCTAGAATATCATCCACCTACTTGACATACTTTCTTGACTTCAAATTTCGAACTCTTGTTCGACCTCCTTGAATTGCATCTTGCTTGACTCCTTCTACCATAAATTCTTAGTTTCGTGTTTAGTAAGATGACTACACTAGTATATGCCCGTAGGTTAAATACATGGCTAGATGGATTGCATTGACAATTAATATGTATTGAGATTGTAATTGAGTTATAGAGGCATTTATTTTGCTAGAATTATGATCTTAATGGTTAGTTAATTCCAAGTTAGGTAGTAGCATATTACCGCTTCCAAAAGATAGTTGGAATTTTAATTTGATATTACAAGGTGATATACACAAGAGGATAGCTAGCTCGAGAAAACAAATTGATTTGATTTGCGTTTTGATTTTTGAAGGTCCTTAAGCATTTATGATTTATCGAGTTATAGCTATACATCTTTTTGGAAGGATATAAATTTGATTTGGAAAAGGATCATAAAATTTTAAATGTGGAACTATGATTTACGATTGACCAAAATTTGAGGATGATTGATAAATTTTGGTTAAATGTTTTAAATTAAATTACGTCATATGATCTATGATTTATAAAGTTATTTAGATTTCGAGTTTAAGGCCTTGATTATAGATATTTAAATTTTGGAAAAAAAAAATTATTTGTGACTTATTGGAAGTTAGATATACACATTTGAAGGATATAGAATTTAAATTCGGGAGTTATTTAAATGTTCCATTTTGTAGTATGAAATTCGGCTGATAAACTTATTAAATGTTGAGTTTAAGGTTTGGAAATATATATATATATATATATATATATATATATATATATATATAATAATTATTCGATTTGCGATATGCAAGGGTTGTTTCGAGATTGACTAGAGATTTAAAATTTTGATTAAAGTTGACAGTCTAAGATAATTAGAATTTTTGGCGGAGTATCTTGGAAATTTTATTAAGAAACTTTCGAGAAACTTGAAATTTTAGATTAGATCATATATTGGTGAAGGGCCAAGAAACAAGTAAGGTCACCCTAGTGAGATAGAAGTATCCTACATTAGATTGACATGCCACCTATGATTATGATATTGCATATACACAAGTATAGTTAGTCATCGACCAAACCGATGAACATATCTTTTGACTTACTCGACCTTCCCTCAAATCTAGATCTTTATTCGTGACATCTAATTGTTTGAAACTTAAAAATGATTAGAACCATACCCTTGACCATACCCTTATCTATGAGACTATTTTCTCTCTAGAAACTGTGCCTCTAACTTATCTTAACTTGATCTACGAGATTTTCTAAATTATCCTTATTTTGTGCTTTAACCTTTTATTTTTTGTGCATTAATTAGTACCTTATGAAAACCCACTTTCTATTTTGATCATTTAGCGTTCCCCATCGTGACTTTGATATTTGGAGCACAACACTAGACTTTTTCTTCCAACAAATTTTACTTGCAAGACCTAGACGAGCTCACCTTCATGTAGGTATATCACGTCCTACTAAAACACGTCCCCTTGTACTCTATTTTTATGGTACGACTTTCGGGTCATAAAGACTAACTATAACCTATACCATGGTACCGAAATACTTTTGACTATATATTTGGACTCAATCTCGACTCAAATCTTCAGCCCGATTGCGATCTACTAAATCCGTTAAATGCTTAATCTTGTGTTTATCTTGACTGCTTAAACCTTGTCATTTTATTTTCTTGTATTATCTTGATTTACTTAGACCCATAACACCTTTTACTCTTCATGCAATATTAGCAACACTTACTTTCTTCCTTCCAATTAAATTGCTTACTCATATTTCACTATGATTTCTCCATTGTTTACGCAACCTTGTTCCTTGTATGATTCCTTTATGCGAAATGAAATTTGATCATGACAATCTCGGATTAGTAGAGGTAGATTAGAGAACCCCACAGCAAGGATAAATAACACAGTTGGTTAAGATAATTACGAGACTACAAGGTGTAGAAGGGACATAAATGAAAATGTGCGATAAATCCAAATAGATGAAGTGAGAAATGTAATATTGTGTTGATAAAACAATCAAAGGTAAATAGACTTCTCAATTTTCAAAATTGTTTTGAGGTAACTAAATATCGAGTGAAGAATTTCTAATGCTTTGGTGGTTTAAGAACCAAGTTATATATTAAATTGATGAATGCAAATTCCTGATAAAGATAACGTGGACTTGCCTTTGATAAAATATGGTGTCATAAAGATAATAGCTTTCAAAGATAACCAATTGTTGAAGAAAGAAAGTGCGTACATTTTTACGATTTAAGAATACGTTTCTAAAAGTGATTGTGAGTTTGAAGTAAAGACGGGTTACTTCTACCATGGATTAAAAGATCATGGGGTTCCAATTTCCAAGGAAGACCCTAATAAATAAGAGATTGAGAGATTTTCATTTATAAAAGATTGCTTTATGAAGATATGATCGACAAATATTTAAGATGATATTTTAAGGATAAGTACGACTCAAGATATTGAAGGATTATCGAATTCCTACTTTTGAGAGATTATGAACAACGAAATCTAATTGAGGAATATATATATATCTATATATGTAGATATGTGGTAGAAGTGTATTAGAGATTCATTGAATTCAAATCTGTTGAACTCACGGCGAAATATCGAATGAGATATACGCATACATTTTGGAATTCAAGTTTGAGAGGCAAATGATCGAAGTAAAGAAGAAAATAAGGTTATGGAATATAAAATTACGGACAAAACAAATTGAAAGAGTGAATAGGGCTAATCGATAAGGACGATTGAAGATTTTAACGATATTGGAAACACGTAATAAAATGTTCTAATGATCAAAATTTATATTGGAAGACTATTACCTATCTGGGGAGCTTGCACGTCCATAGAGCAAATGACAGTGAATGAGGGATTATAGTCCTCGAGGGGTTGTCATACGCATAATCGTACTATAACTGATTCTTTCCTAGTCATCCAACTGATCTATTATCCATTGAAATATCGCTCGCCGTCCTGTCTAAATATTGTGATTGCCTTCTCGTTCAATGTGAATCAATTTTGTATCAATAAAACTGCTTCTATCCCCTTAAGCCTACCTTCCCTAATTATTCCTAAATTTTGATGACGAAATTCTTTTAAGTTGGGTAGGATGTAAACCCCCTAAATTTCTACTACAATTTTTTTTAATATTATTGCATTTATTTTATACTTCGTATCTGCGCGTCGCATACGAATTTGCATTGTTGTAGCGTGCGGGATTTGCGTTTCGTAAATACTCGACGAGTGCGAATATGTGTCGAGGTACATATGTTAGAAAAATATTTTTATTATAAATTTATTTTAATAGGAAAGTACATGTTCAAATAAATGTGATAAATATTTTCTTTTGTATAAAAGAGTTATTTTGGTCGTCATTTAAAAATAAGTAGTAATTTGAAATGTTTCCAAATGTTTTGCGAAATATGAAATTTGCTTATTAATATATTTTGTTATTTATAAAAGCTAGTTCATAAATTAATATTTATGTATTTATCATGATTTTCGAAATTAATTATTTGTATATTTATTTAATTATGAAAATGATATTTGAAATTTTGTTAATTTTAATATTTGATTAAATATGGTAATTTAAATTGGAAAAGATTTTATTGACTAAATTAAAGTATAGAATTTATTTAGAATGGATTTGATTTGGATTGAATTACTTTTAAATCAATTTGAATTAATAGATGATTTACCTAATTGGGATTTAAATCCTCCCAATCCCTATCCAACTGGAAATTTTCACCTCCTATAAAAGGAGAGGTACTCCTCCAGAAATTTTCTATCCACAACCAAACCGTACATCGTGTCGGTGTCTCATCCACTATATTTTTATTTTACAAATATATTCTTCATCCGTGTTCGACAGCTCCGGACACCGACTCGTTCTGTGTCTCGCAGGACACGTTTACCGACTCCATCCTCTTCCAGCATCCCGACCAACCCGCAGCACCACTGCCACCATCACCTGCCTTCCTTGTGTCGCCACTCCAACCCGACTTCCCCGACTCCATCTACGGCCTCGGCCGAACCCAGCCCCTCCCGACCACCACTTCCCCGCCACAAGATCTCCGTCCCTCACCACCGTACCTCCGACAAACCCCAAACCACCACTGCCACCAAACCCCAGACCCCAACACCACCGACACCACCACGTCATCATCACCGTCACCCGGACACCGCAACCACCACCGCCATTAACACAGCCATCCTCGCCCCGTCGCCATCGGCAAAACCCCAACCCGTCGAAATCCCGGCCAACCCACCGAACAACAACCACAGAAAGAAAAGGGGAAGATAAAAGTTCGCTCACCTCCGCCCGCCGGTGAACGATCGTCCGCCGCCTTCCACCAAATCCTCCGCCGCCGTCTTCACGAGCCACCGCCGAGCCTTGCACATCGGCCGGAACCGCGCCGCACAGGAACGGACTCGCTCCTCCGCCGCACTTCGCCGCCGGCGACCACACCAAAGCCTCGCCGCCCACTGGAAAAACCCCTCTCATCCCCGTCGACGTCCTCCTCCGGCCGAGTGACTCTACGCCGCCGAGCACAGAAGCCCCGGTCAGCTCCCTCCTCGAGCGTCGAAGACTGCCGCGGTCTTCTCACCGCCGGCGCGAGAAAAACCCACCGATGAGTCCCCGCCGCCCGCTGCTACCGCCTCCTCCGACTTCACGCGCGCCTCCACCCGGCCAACGGTCGCCGGAGCCACCCGCCGATGAGACTCCTCCCGAACACTTCTTTCCGTCTCTCTCTCTAATTATGAAAATGTTTTGGAAAGGGGGGTCTGAATAGTTGATTTTATTGGGAGTATAATAGTATTATTACTATTATTATTATTATTATTATTATTATTATTATTATTATTATTATCAGTATATTATATTATACGATTATTATTATTATTATTATTATTATTATTATTATTATTATTATTATTATATGATAATTTTTGTTGTTATTATTATTATTATTATTATTATTATTATTATTATTATTATTATTATTATTATTAGCTGTATATATTAGTTAGATATTTTGGTACCATGGGGTATATATAATTGTAAAATATATATCAAATATTTTATAATAAATAGATCATAAGTATTTCAAATATTTTCTAGAAAGTATTTTACCTATAAAAATATATTTTTAGCTAGGAAATTTTATTTTGATAAGCTTAAGAGTTTCTTGCCTAAAAACAAATTCTTGAAATTTTCTAATAAAAATTAGTCTTCAAAACAATAAGGGAATAATTTCTAAAACTAGTATAAATATTCAGTTACTCCTAAATTCCTATATTATCGTCGTTGATCATGACTAATCCCATGTTCCTATTTTCTCGCGATTTGGACCATTACATCGACCATGGCTATTGGACTATTGAGACATGTCAGGAAACACCGCACCACACCAGGCGACCCACCAGGTAAGATATCTTGCCATTATACTGTTTATATTCAGTTTGTATTTTTATTACATATCATTGTTCATTTATTTCCAGTTCTTGATTTACTGCCTGCTTAGTGATATTAGCTGTACCTTGTTACTTATCCTTTGATTGCATATGGACCTAGAGTTAAGGGACTACCACTAGTTTAGTGCATTACATAAACTTTGACACTGTTATGCCACGAGATGTGTGAGTTGTGAGTAGCATATAGCCTACGGACTTGCGTGTTGGCTGATCACTGATGCGTACGGGACGTATGTTAGGTCTAACTGTCAATAGTTGTATGTTAGAAGACTTGACGGTTAGTAGTGTTACATGGTCGTGGATGCGACATGATAGGTACATTGGGTGGGGAGAACATTTTTTTGTCGTATGGGCTTCGATTGCACTTCCCTTGTAACCCGGAAGCTCCGCTGGAGATACGGGTATGAGCCTCTCAGGTTGGCCACTGTCGTTTTTGAACGTCATACGCTTAGGTCACTGGTGCCCAAGTGGGGACTATACCAGATCCCATTTACAGCCAGGGCTCATGCGACGAAAGGTTTGTTCTCACTGCATGTTTACTTTAGTACGGTTCGGTTGCCTTATTTATTGTTGGAACGAAATCATAAAGCAGAATACTCTAGAGGGGGGTGAATAGAGTAGGCAGCGGAATATTGCTAATTAAAAAAACTTGTTAGCAGTTAGATCACAGATATAATAATAATCACAAGAAGTAAATGACAGAATTTAAAAGTGATCAGAATGCAAACGCAAACACCGAGATTTATACTGGTTTTCCTCTAGTGAGGACTAGTCCAGTCGGAAGAACTCTAGCTTCCAGTTGAATCCACTATTGGAAAATCCTGCAAGTTTTCATACGAAGTCCTTGCAACTTCTACAGACGCGAGCTTTGATACGAAGAACTCGTCCAACTTTAATTTTAAAGAGTTGAATCTTCTATCAAGCCTCTGATTACAATCACTCTGAAACTTCTAGACCGTACCGCACTGGCAAATTGACTAAAGGATTGTAACTGGCTTGGGATTTGAAAATGAAAGCTTTTTAAGAACTCTTTGGAAGACTGTAAGCTTTAAGAAGAGAAGATTGAAAGAGAATTGGTGTGTTGAAATGATCGAAATGCTTCTCTATTTATAGCTTTTCCAAAGACAGAACTCTGACAGAATTCGAACAGAATTCGTACAGAACTCTTTGTAACAACCCGTAACTGAAGGATGACCAAGTTCAAAAACCAACGTTCACTAATATTCCACATGACCGATGTCAGGCCCCAGAACCAGAATACTGGAGAGCGGGGGAATGACTCAGCCAGCTACGTATTACGGGTAGATGAATACCGTATAATACGATCAATGCTGTCTAACCAGACGAGGGGGGTGCATACTACATAAAAGTCTCACTATGGTCATTTCGCATCTATTGTCTCAATCATTCAAACAAGAAACAAGAAGTAGAGAACATGTAAGATAAAGCAGTAAGGCGTCCCAAATGCTCAGTCAAAATATTCTAGAGATCTGGCTTTACAAAACATAGCCAGATGGTATAGTAAGGTATACACAATTGTTATCAGCTGCAGTCTGACTTAATTACAATTATGCAAAAGTAAGTACAAGATGATCCGACCAACATGTCGGTGCCAAACGGCTAAGTATAAAGTAAATGACAAAACGAGCGGTGAAGTAAGGAAACCCACTCGAGTCCTCCTGCGATCATTCCTCTAGTATTGACCATCTTGGAGGTGGAAGTAAGCTGGATCCTCGGGAACCGGCTCTAAATCTGGCCATACAAAACCAGAGAGGTTAGACCTCTAATAGCAAGTACCACAAGGAAGGACGATATGAAGGATTAAACCAGTAAGTAAGAAAATGTAATAGTAGATCTCTGCTTCCTACTAGGATCCTCATAACATCACGACACTTCGGACCAACCTCCCAACCAAACAAGGACAGAAGTTGGCCCGTCATGTCCTGACCTTCTGATCATCTCAGTTAGGCAACAGAGTAGGTACAGTACACAAACAAATTATCTTGAACGGCCAATCAATTCCTACGGCTTGCTATTGTGAGTCCCAAGTTTATCTTGGAATTATACAAAATAGGGATTCCTCAGTTCTTACTATGTGCGAGCAAGGCTAGTCTATCCAGTCAATCAATTGCGCCAATCATGTAGTTAGACGAGTCCCAGCGGGACGCCCTCGTTATAGCATGTACAATAATATAAGCAGATACCGTTCCCTGCCCGTATGACAGGTTTACAATATCTGTGGAAACCAGCCGGCCCGTCGGGCACTTAATAGTCCCAAGGGGGCTGCCATGTAAGAACTCGGGAATCCATTCTCTCCATGCCATTATTATTTTATTTGACTTAATGGTCTCTACGTTGAGTGAAGTTCCATGTCGTGGATCATGGTCATTCAATAAGTACTTTCGTACGGGGTACGATATGCGCAACTCTACAACGATACCTGTGCGGCTAGGTTGTAGGTCTTACATAGCGTGATGCAACAATCAAATTAACCACGGAATAATCATGCCTTGACCATAAAGTACACATGCCATCTTTGTAAGATAAATAGATAATTAAATAATAAATAAATAATTTGAAACCTGCATGTACCTGTATGCCAATATTCGGGATTGGCTAATCGAGTACAATAGTTCATTACATGAACGTGTCTCATTCATTCAATTCAATAAGACGACTAGCCAGTCTCTTAGTTCCAACTAGGAACGTATGATCAATTATTTAGTCCATGTCATAATCATTATCAATGGTGGCAAGGCATAAAAGTTATTTTAATATTGCATGGGTCGAGTCTACAACTCTCAAGGTCAAGTTCTAGTCATACTGGGTATCCATGGATCAATCAAGACACAAGGAGCATTTTCATATAACAATCTGTTATTGACAATATTAACATATCATGTTTTTATCAAGAAATTCACGCAAAAAGGCGTAAGGATATAATAGAAGAATTATTATGCCATCATTAAATAAATAAGTTATAGAGCAAATAGTAACATCCAGGCTAGAAAGTCACGCCAACAAGTCTAAGCTAAGGCCAAAAGTCACGCAAGAAGTCTATGCTTAAGACCAACAAGTCACGCTAAGTCTAGCTGGGGTGAGCGTGGAAAATGGGCGTGAACAGTGAGCGTGAAAAGTGATACACGCTGGCAAGCGTGAGCGTGAAAAGTCACGCAAGCAAGCACAGCGTGAGCGTGAAGGGAAAAATCTACGCACGCACAAGAGAGCGTGACTAAAAATCTACGCACTCATGGAAATGTGCGTGACTAAAAATACACGCAGACTCGTGGATGTGTACGTGACTAAAAATACACGCAGACTCGTGGATGTGTGCATGACTAAAAATACACGCAGACTCGTAGATGTGTGCGTGACTAAAAATACACGCAGACTCGTGGATGTGTGCGTGACTAAAAATACACGCAGACTCGTGAGAACGTGAGCGTGACTGAAAATACACGCACGCAAACGCGAGCGTGACTAAGAAATACACGCAAACACGTAGAGACGTGTGCGTGACTAACGAGCAGTTCTACCACATGAACTCTCTGATCCGAAAATACGCTAAGTTGGTGGATTTAAAACCCATGAACAGCCGAAAATACAAACTTAGATCTAAGAAAAACCAGCCACAGAAATCACATATGCTAAGCACTAAACTCTCTCAGGATCATGAGAGGAAGAGTAATGATCCATAAAAATGGATGATTGAGAAGCAAGTTTGCACTTGCCTTCTCTTGCTGCTGGTAGGTGGTGGAGAGTAATGGGAGGAAGAAGAAGGAGTAATGGTGAGAATGAAGTTATGAGGAGAGAGAATGAAGAGGGGAGCTTAAATAGGAAGGTGGTGGTAGGTGGAAGCTAATGGGCCGGGTTTGTGGGGGTTCGGCCAAGGCCAACCCGAAAGCAAGCAGGGGGTTAAAAGCAGGAAATAAAATGCAGACAATAAAATAACATGACATTAAAGAGCAGATAATTAACATGAACTTATAGGAATTTAAATACAGAATAATACAAGATAAATACTAAATAAAAATATATATGAACTGTACATGTATAAAATACGTATTCCGGGAACGGGGAGTGACATCTCTATCCACCTTAGAAAAATTTCGTCCTCAAAATTTTAAATCCAAGCAGGTCGAAATATCGGAGCTAAACTAATACAAGCAATTCTAGTGAACAAGCAATCATTTTACCATATCAAAAGCAAGTACTATATATGTAAATCCATCAATCCATGATATCCAGTAGCTCTACCCATAAAGCGATAAGCATGAAAAATCAGAACAATCAGGGTATACGGAAAAAGATATACCTTGTGAGTCAAACAGGTGTGGATACCATGATCGGATATCATCCTCACGTTCCCACGTTGACTCTCCCAAGGAGTGATGACCCCAAGCAACACGGACAAGACTAATTGTTCGGTTCTTGAGTATCTTCTCTCTTCGGTCCAAAATGGACACAGGCTGTTCCTCGTAAGACAGGTTGGTACCAACAACCAGCTCAGAGTGATCGAGGACATGGCTTGGGTCCGATACATACCTACGTAATTGAGATACATGAAACACGTCATGCACCTCTCGTAACGAAGGTGGGAGGGATAAACGATAAGCAACATCACCTATCCGATCAAGGATAACAAATGGGCCCACGTACCGCGGACTCAATTTCCCGCGAACGCCAAATCTAATGACCCCACGAGTAGGTGAGATCCGTAAGAATACGTGGTCCCCAACAGAGAACTCTAACGGCCTACGATGCTGGTCCGCCCAATGACGATGCCGATCCTGCGCAACTCGAAGTCGCTCTCTAATTCCCTTAACCACTTCAACCGTCTGAACAATCATCTCCGGGCCTAACATCTTCCTCTCTCCGATATCATCCTATGCAAGCGGTGACCTACACTTCTTACCATATAGTACCTCGAATGGCGCCATCTGGATACGGGCTTGATAACTGTTGTTGTATGAGAACTCGACCAAGTGCAGGTGACTCTCCCAAGATCCTCCAAAATCTAAAGTGTAGGCTCGCAACATGTCTTCTAAAGTCTGAATCGTTCTTTCTGATTGCCCATCTGTCTGCAAATGGTAAGCCGTGCTAAATCTTAACTTGGTACCCAGACTATGATGTAAGCTCTTCCAAAAATGTGATATAAAGTGGGTATCTCAATCTGACACAATACTGACAGGGACTCCATGCTGTCTGACTATCTGTTGCATATATAACTCTGTCAACTTTTCTGTAGATTGCCCTACTCTGAAAGGAAGAAAGTGTGCTACCTTCGTAAGTCGGTCCACTATTACCCAAATAGCGTCCTTACCACTTGGTGATCTCGGTAAACCGGTTACAAAGTCCATTGTAATATGCTCCCATTTCCATTCCGGAATAGGAAGCGATTGCAATAACCCAGCTGGCCTCTGCTATTCTGCCTTCACTTGCTGACATACCAAGCAACGGGAAACAAATCTAGCTATCTCCCTCTTCATCCCGTTCCACCAGAAATGCTGCTTGATATCTTGGTACATTTTGGTCCCTCCAGGATGAATAGAATATTGAGAACTGTGAGCTTCTGCCATAACCTCCTGTCTGATATCTCCACTAGGCACACATAGACGTGATCCAAACCTAAGTGTACCATCTTCATGAATTCTCATCTCCTTCCTGAGTCCTGACTCACATTCTGCCCTCAGCTTCTGAATCCTTGGGTCTTGTGCCTGAGCTACCTTGATCCTGTCTACTAAGTCAGATTGAACTTGCAGACTTGTTAGAACTCCTACATCACTAGAAAGTATAACTTCGATGCCCATCTCCTGAAGGTCTTCTAAAATGTGCTTCTGCGTTGTCAACATAAATGCGCCGCCTCTCCTGCTAAGAGCGTCTGCTACTACATTAGCCTTGCCTGGGTGATACTGAAGCTCTACGTCATAATCCTTAATCAACTCCAGCCATCTTCTCTGCCTCATGTTCAGCTCCTTCTGGGTAAAGATGTACTTCAGACTTTTATGATCTGTGTACATCTCCACCCGGTCGCCATATAAGTAATGCCTCCATAGCTTCAGAGCAAACACTACTGCTGCTAACTCTAAATCATGAGTTGGATAATTCTTCTCGTGGTCCCGAAGCTGCCTAGATGCATATGCTATCACCTTCCCATGCTTCATAAGGACACATCCAAGTCCTTTACCTGACGCATCACAATATACTGTAAAACCTCCGGGTCCAACTGGCAATGTAAGAATAGGTGCTGATATCAACTTCTGCTTCAAAGTCTCGAATGATGCCTGACATTCTGCAGACCAAACGAATGGTACATCCTTTCGGGTCAAGCGGGTCATGGGTGTTGAAAGCCTTGCAAAGTCTGACACAAACCTTCTGTAATATTCTGCTAATCCCAAGAAACTCCGTACATCTGCTACGGTCTTGGGCACTGGCCAACTTTCTACTGCTTCTATCTTCTTGGGGTCTACTGCTACTCCAGCTCCTGATATGATGTGACCCAAAAATAAAATGTGATCCGACCAAAACTCACACTTGCTGAGCTTGGCATACAACTGGTTTTCTCTCAGAACCTGCAACACTTTCCTGAGGTGGTCTTCATGCTCTTCTTCACTAGCAGAATATACGAGAATGTCGTCAAGAAACACAACGACAAACTGGTCTAAATATGGCATAAAGATACGATTTATCAAATCCATGAATATTGCTGGAGCATTGGTCAAACCAAACGGCATTACTAAGAACTCATAATGCCCATACTTCGACCTGAATGATGTCTTGGGAATATCTTCCTCCTGAACCCTCACCTGATGGTACCCTGAATGAAGATCTATCTTGGAGAAAACTCTAGCTTTGCTCAATTGATCAAACAAGTCGTCGATCCTGGGTAATGGGTACTTGTTCTTCACTGTTGTCGCGTTAAGCTTCCTGTAGTCAATGCATAATCTGGATGACCCATCCTTCTTCCCCACAAGTACCACTGGTGCTGCCCATGGTGACACGCTAGCTTGGATGAACTTCTTCTCCTTCAGTTCCTCTATGTGCTGATATACCTTGGCCTGCTCTGAATCTGCCATTCTGTAAACCCGATCTGATGTCGGTTTAGTTCCTGGTGCCAATTCTATACTGAACTCAATATCTCTAACCGGTGGTAGACCTGGAAGTTCTTCAGGAAATACGTCTAGAAATTCTTCAACTACCTTCGGAATCTGAACTTCTTCCATTGCCGCTACTATTCCCTGCTCTTGCTGAGTTGCCTCTGATCTGACTAAGGTGAACCGCTCCATGCCTGGAATATCAAAAGATACACTCCCT
The DNA here is from genome assembly GCA_029216955.1 of Iris pallida. NCBI lineage: Eukaryota > Viridiplantae > Streptophyta > Magnoliopsida > Asparagales > Iridaceae > Iris > Iris pallida. Next base: position 1,178,885 of record JANAVB010029417.1, on the reverse strand, counting down.
CTACGATAATCTATCGTCGCATGACTGTCTTTCAGCCAGTCCATGCCTAAGATAACGTCGAAATTTCCGACAAGAAATTCTATCAACCGGGCGGGTAAGGAATGCCCGCAAACCACAACGCTACACGCTAGAACAACTCTACTAACTCCTACGAGCCCATTGCCAGTGAGTATATTCAACCTCCCTGGCAATGCCTCGAACTCCATTCCTAGTCGTGTCGTAAATTGTGCAGATATAAATGAATGGGATGCTCCCGAATCAAACAATGCTACTGCGGGATATGAGGCGACGAGAATGTTACATGCCACAACATCTCCCGATGCCAATGCCTCCTCCACGGATAAAGTGAACGCTTGCCCTCGACCTCCTTGTTGGTTTCCATGCTGCGGTCTAGCCTGATACTGCTGCTGGCCTCTTCCTTGATGATGCTGGGGTGGTCTATGCTGGTGTTGCTGCATCGGCGGTCCCTGCTGCCGAAACATCTGAGCCTGCGGACGCTGTGCCAACGGCCTTACTGCCACTGCTGGTCCTCGATATTGTCCTGCCCCTGGTGCTGGCAGAGCAGAAAACTGCTGCCCTGGTCCTCCTGCCCTCGAATTCATGGGACATGTGGTAAACCGATGGTCTGTATTTCCACATATCAGACATAATCCATTCAATGTCCGACACACATCTCTAGTGTGTCCCATCTTCTCACAATAAGTGCAGCCCACCGGGGGTTGCTGGTTCTTCCTCTGTTGCTGTTGCTGCTGCCTGGGTGGTGCTGGTCCTCGTATCGCCACATCGTGGATACGAACGCCAGTGGATGGTGCTGTTGTTCGGGGCGCTGCTCCCCCTCCTCCTTCAATCTGACTGTAGGATCTTTTCTGACCCCCAGTCCTCACCGCAAGCCTCTGAATGGTGATTTCATGCCTTCGAGTCGCTGTCAATATCTCATCAAAAGTCTGGTAATTGTGCCCCTCTATCAGTTGCAAGAGTTCAAGATGAAACCCTTGCTGAAACCTCATAGCCCTCTGGCTCTCTGTTGCTACCATCTCTGGGGCAAATCTACTCAATCTGCAGAACTTCGCTGCATAAGCATCTACAGTCTTGCCGGCCTGCCTGAGGCTGATAAACTTCTGTTGTAGCTCAAATCGTGCCACAACTCCATAATACTTGGTCTTGAATCTTGCAGCGAAATTGTCCCAAGCCACAGGACGTCTGATGCTCACTTCCTCTGATTCCCACCAATCACGTGCGAGATCCTGAAGTAACAACTTCACTAGATCCACACGTTCTTCTGCCGGTACCTTAGCTGCTGTCAGAATAGCCTCCATATTCTTAAGCCATGCATCTGCTGATATGGCATCCTCCGTGCCCTCGAAACGGCGGGGGTTGTATTTGCAAAACCTGGCTGATGCTCCTGAATCCGGCCTTGCCCCTCTTTCCAATGTTGTCTGCAATCCTTGGTTAAGTAGCACATTCTGCTCTTGTAGCTGAGTGTGCATGCGTTGCTGGGCCAACATCTGATGTTGCTGAGTAGCCATCATTCCTCTCATGATCTCCAGAAGGGCTGGTGTGTCCACTTGGGTAGGTGGAACTGTTGGCGGTGGTGGAACATCTGGATACTGCGATCCAGCTGCTGGTTCCACTATCACTTCTTCCTGGGTAGCCTCTTTAGTTAGTACCGGCCCTTGTTGCTGACCAACAGGGTCAGGTTGTCCATGTTGCTCTTGTTGCTGTTGTCCATCCCTGGCAGATACGGACGAAGTGCCCCAAAGAAAAAGGGACAAGAGAATAATCAAACAACCGGACATGAAGGATCAATGAAGTCAAAGGATACCGGAATGTCAAGCTAGAGTCGAGAGTAACGAATCATGAGATCATGGGGAACATGTGTGATTGAGACATCCTATAAATCAAAACACCCCACAAGTCTGAAATCAGACCTGCATGGGCCACCACTAAAACCTTGTCAGGCCCCAGAACCAGAATACTGGAGAGCGGGGGAATGACTCAGCCAGCTACGTATTACGGGTAGATGAATACCGTATAATACGATCAATGCTGTCTAACCAGACGAGGGGGGTGCATACTACATAAAAGTCTCACTATGGTCATTTCGCATCTATTGTCTCAATCATTCAAACAAGAAACAAGAAGTAGAGAACATGTAAGATAAAGCAGTAAGGCGTCCCAAATGCTCAGTCAAAATGTTCTGGAGATCTGGCTTTACAAAACATAGCCAGATGGTATAGTAAGGTATACACAATTGTTATCAGCTGCAGTCTGACTTAATTACAATTATGCAAAAGTAAGTACAAGACGATCCGACCAACATGTCGGTGCCAAACGGCTAACTATAAAGTAAATGACAAAACGAGCAGTGAAGTAAGGAAACCCACTCGAGTCCTCCTGCGATCATTCCTCTAGTATTGACCATCTTGGAGGTGGAAGTAAGCTGGATCCTCGGGGACCGGCTCTAAATCTGGCCATGCAAAACCAGAGAGGTTAGACCTCTAATAGCAAGTACCACAAGGAAGGACGATATGAAGGATTAAACCAGTAAGTAAGAAAATGTAATAGTAGATCTCTGCTTCCTACTAGGATTCTCATAACATCACGACACTTCGGACCAACCTCCCAACCAAACAAGGACAGAAGTTGGCCCGTCATGTCCTGACCTTCTGATCATCTCAGTTAGGCAACAGAGTAGGTACAGTACACAAACAAATCATCTTGAACGGCCAATCAATTCCTACGGCTTGCTATTATGAGTCCCAAGTTTATCCTGGAATTATGCAAAATAGGGATTCCTCAGTTCTTACTATGTGCGAGCAAGGCTAGTCTATCCAGTCAATCAATTGCGCCAATCATGTAGTTAGACGAGTCCTAGCGGGACGCCCGTCGTTATAGCATGTACAATAATATAAGCAGATATCGTTCCTTGCCCGTGTGACAGGTTTACAGTATCTGTGGGAACCAGCCGGCCCGTCGGGCACTTAATAGTCCGAAGGAGGCTGCCATGTAAGAACTCGGGAATCCATTCTCTCCATGCCATTGTTATTTTATTTGACTTAATGGTCTCTACGTTGAGTGAAGTTCCATGCCGTGGATCATGGTCATTCAATGAGTACTTTCGTACGGGGTACGATATGCGCAACTCTACAACGATACCTGTGTGGCTAGGTTGTAGGTCTTACATAGCGTGATGCAACAATCAAATTAACCATGGAATAATCATGCCTTGACCATAAAGTACACATGCCGTCTTTGTAAGATAAATAGATAATTAAATAATAAATAAATAATTTGAAACCTGCATGTGCCTGTATGCCAATATTCGGGATTGGCTAATCGAGTACAATAGTTCATTACATGAACGTGTCTCATTCATTCAATTCAATAAGACGACTAGCCAGTCTCTTAGTTCCAACTAGGAACGCATAATCAATTATTTAGTCCATGTCATAATCATTATCAATGGTGACAAGGCATGAAAGTTATTTTAATATTGCATGGGTCGAGTCTACAACTCTCAAGGTCAAGTTCTAGTCATACTGGGTATCCATGGATCAATCAAGACACAAGGAGCATTTCCATATAACAATCTATTATTGACAATATTAACATATCATGATTTTATCAAGAAATTCACGCAAAAAGGCATAAGGATATAATAGAAGAATTATCATGCCATCATTAAATAAATAAGTTATAGAGCAAATAGTAACATCCAGGCTAGAAAGTCACGCCAACAAGTCTAAGCTAAGGCCAAAAGTCATGCAAGAAGTCTATGCTTAAGATCAACAAGTCACGCTAAGTCTAGCTGGGGTGAGCGTGGAAAATGGGCGTGAACAGTGAGCGTGAAAAGTGATACACGCTGGCAAGCGTGAGCGTGAAAAGTCACGCAAGCAAGCACAGCGTGAGCGTGAAGGAAAAAATCCACGCACGCACAAGAGAGCGTGACTAAAAATCCACGCACTCATGGAAATGTGCGTGACTAAAAATACACGCAGACTCGTGGATGTGTGCGTGACTAAAAATACACGCAGACTCGTGGATGTGTGCGTGACTAAAAATACACGCAGACTCGTGGATGTGTGCGTAACTAAAAATACATGCAGACTCGTGAGAACGTGAGCGTGACTGAAAATACACGCACGCAAACGCGAGCGTGACTAAGAAATACACGCACGCAAACGCGAGCGTGACTAAGAAATACACGCAAACACGTAGAGACGTGTGCGTGACTAACGAGCAGTTCTACCACATGAACTCTCTGATCCGAAAATACGCTAAGTTGGTGGATTTAAAACCCATGAACAGCCGAAAATACAAACTTAGATCTAGGAAAAACCAGCCACAGAAATCACATATGCCAAGCACTAAACTCTCTCAGGATCATGAGAGGAAGAGTAACGATCCATAAAAATGGATGATTGAGAAGCAAGTTTGCACTTGCCTTCTCCTGCTGCTGGTAGGTGGTGGAGAGTAATGGGAGGAAGAAGAAAGAGTAATGGTGAGAATGAAGTTATGAGGAGAGAGAATAAAGAGGGGAGCTTAAATAGGAAGGTGGTGGTAGGTGGGAGCTAATGGGCCGGGTTTGTGGGGGTTCGGCCAAGGCCAACCCGAAAGCAAGCAGGGGGTTAAAAGCAGGAAATAAAATGTAGACAATAAAATAACATGAAATTAAAGAGCAGATAATTAACATGAACTTATAGGAATTTAAATACAGAATAATACAAGATAAATACTAAATAAAAATATATATGAATTGTACATGTATAAAATATGCATTCCGGGAACGGGGAGTGACAACCGAACTCTGGCCGAACTCTGGTCGAGTTCTCCTGAGGTTCTGCCAGTTCATTTTGGAGAAAATAAATTTTGGCTTTTTGAACAATCCTTCAAAGGCTTTTTGTAAAAAGAATATTTTTCAAAAACATGGATCATTTGTAAAAGAATATGATGGTTTTGAAAAACATTTTTGGATAACCTATTTGCCAGTACGACTCGGTGTACAATGTATTCCTAGACTCAATAAAAAGAAAAATTATATTGCTTAGCAGGAAGTACATTCTGAATGGCAAACGGCTTCAGTCTTGAACATTGTTGATAACCATTGTTGAGCAGTGTCCAAAACGTCGTAGGTAAACATCTGAGTAGACTTGCATTTATATCGAGACAGAGTTTGATCAATTATTAAAATCAGGTTTGACTATGACCAATGGGCCAACAATCTCTCCCATTTTGATAGTTGACAAACCTTGCCGATATAACATCTAAGCTTGAAATCAAATCAAAATAGTAAAGAAAAATTGTTCATATCCTGTATTTCACAAATATGTTAGATCCTTATTTCTCCCCCGTTGTCACTTAGCAAAATAATTGCAAAAGAAAAAAGCTTCCCCGCAATCAATACATAAGTAACAAACAGTGAAGAAACACATGAAAAATAAATAATCATGACAGATGGTAGAAACAGTAAGAGAAATAGAATAACAACACAGGCATGTATTTGTCTCAGGCAATTGTAAAGAATGAAGCAATAAAAGATAGATAGTGCTACGATAAACTGAAATAAATAGAGTGCTGAAAATAGACTAAGATGCCAAAACTAAGGCATAATAAAAAAACAACCATGTCCATGAATAAGAAAATAGTACTGATAATAAAAAAATACTGATAAAATCTTGGAATGTCGGAGCATTTCCAAGTAAACGTAAGACAAAAATAACAGTCTCAATAGTCTAACATCTCAAAACTCATCAACATCATCATCATCAGCTGCAGCTCCAGCATGTCCAGATGGACCAGCTCTAGAAGTACCAGCACCATAAGTGTGAGGAGTGGCGCCAGCGTAAAACTTACCGACATAGTCTCGAGGAGGGGCACGAGCAGTACGATACCAATCATATGCATTCCCTGGCTGGAACAGAGAGTGTACCGCCTCGTCGTCAATTCGGTAGCCAGAAACAGAAGGATCTCGAGGCAGAGAGCTAGCAGAATGTCCCGTCTGCACAAACCTCAGATCGACGAAGGAGTTGGCAATCGCCTGGAACCGAGTCACATCACGGAACTCGTGTTCCCTGGAGGTCTCAACATAAAAAGACTGCAGATCTGATAAGTGCTGATGGATACCCTCAAATGTCATAGGATAAGAATGAGGAGGAACAGGTGCTACGGGATCAGTGGAAGTAGGTGCAGGAGGAGTAGGTGCAGTGGGTGAAGGAACGGATGCAATGCTGCGACGAGAGAGTTTGGGAAACTTTGGCTCGGGGTCGACACCACAAGTAGATAAATCATTGTCAAATCTCTAAAAATACGAGAAATGAGCATCGCATAAGATAGGTTACGGTCTCTCCCGCGACATCTACCCATCATCTGAATAATAGTCTTAGGGGCAGAAAAAGGAATCCCCTTAAGAATATGATAAAGAGCAGAGAGCTCAAGTGCAGTGACATCATCTTTAGAAGTGGATTGTGGAAGTAGAGTAGAATAGATGATGCGATGTAATTCGTAGTTAAACAAGTTCAAGTTATTAGCCTTGAACTTTTCAGGAAGAACACGTGCGGGCGCACAAAGTTCATTCTTGAAACTAACGAGAGTCGTGCCATCGGGGAAATTAAAATCAGTGATGTCATCTAGCGGGGCACCTTCGTTTGGAATACCAAGAATTTCCGCTAACGTGTCATCAGTGAATTCAATATTAATTCCTCCGACACGTGTCCTCGCTGTAAAAGTGTCTAACACGAAATTACAGTAGAATAATCTAATGGCATTAGTGGCAATGGAGAATTGTAAGGTGACAAAATGTTGTAACCCTAATACCTCAAAATAAGGACGGTGATCCGGAAAGACAGTCCACTTAATCGGTGATCCAGTACAAATAGTACGCATGTTAAAATCAGCGTACCACAATAACGCTTGATCGAAAGTTTTAAAATAAAACTCATCCGACGCACCATCGTCCGATTGGACCGAAGAAAAGAGACAATCTGTATGCGGATCTGAAGACGATGCCTCTTCACTGGCATTGGACTTCTTCTTCTTGAAGGGATTGAACTTAGGCAGTCTTTCCCAAAATTTCTACAAATCCTAAGTATTGAAAAGTAGTAGAAAGAAGGGATTATACCTTCCAAAAGTCGGATATGTTGTAGAAGATGACGATCTCCGCACGAATCCAAAGTTTTGATAAAAAACTCCACAAGAATTGGAAGAACAAAGAGGGAGTAGAACTAGGGTTTCGGAGGGACGGAGCTGCTGTTATGAGGATGTGGGGAAGTATGAAGAAGAATGAGGCCTCGGGTTGCTGCTGTTATATATAAACATCCAGCCGAACTCTGGCCGAATTCGGACCGAACTCGGGCCGAATTCGCCTAGGGTTGCCTGGCTATATATATATATATATATATATATATATATATATATATATATATATATATATATATATATATATATATATATATATATATATAAAATCAAATGAGACCACAATCTTTTTCATTAATTTGTTTCAAATGCTTAATTCAAAGTTTAGTAATTTTAAATCTCAAAATAATATAATTAATATTATTTTACAAATTAATATTTTTTACTCAGCATCTGTCTCAGATTAGCTGTAGAAGTACTGTCCCAGCTAACGGAGGTTCACCGGAGAACTCTTAAATACCGCTTCGCTTCGACCGTAGTCGTGGTGACAGACAGACTCTTTTTGGGCTTGTCTCGAAAACAGTTTATGAGTATCGAATAAATAATTAATAAAACAAAATTAATTAATATTATTGATATCTAAAATTTCTAATTCTCGACGTAAATAGTTGAAACGATCTTCCGCTAAAGGTTTTGTGAATATGTCAGCTAATTGATTCTGTGTGTCTATGTATACAAGGTCTATATCTCCATTTTGTTGATGATCTCTAAGAAAATGATGTCGAATCTCGATATGTTTAGTATGAGAATGACATACTGGATTCTTAGTCAAATTAATAGAACTAGTATTATCACAAAAAATAGGTATATGTGTAAAATGCAATCCATAGTCTTCTAAGGTTTGTTTCATCCACAAAATTTGTGCACAACAACGTCCTGCGGCGATATACTCAGCCTTTGTTGTTGATAATGCAACAGAATTTTGTTTTTTACTAAACCAAGAGACTAGAGCTTTTCCTAGAAAATGACATGTGCCGCTGGTACTTTTTTTATCTACTTTGCGTCCGACAAAATCAACATCGGAATAACCGGTTAGGTCAAACGACGTGGTTTTGGGATACCATAAGCCGACAGAAGAAGTGCCTTTAAGGTATCGAAAGATACGCTTAACTGCGCACAGATGTGATTCCTTAGGATTGGCTTGAAAATGAGCACATAAGCAAACACTAAACATAATGTCTGGTCGACTGGCAGTTAAATAGAGTAAGCTACCGATCATACCTCGATACTTACGTATGTCGACAGGTTTGCCTTGTTCATCAATATCAAGCTTGGTTGAAGTCGCCATTGGAGTGCTAAGTGGCTTTGTTGCTTCCATGTCGAGCTTCTTTAGTAGATCCTTTGTGTACTTAGCTTGATTTATGAACGTTTCATTGTTGGTTTGTTTGATTTGCAGTCCGAAAAAGAATTTTAGCTCTCCCATCATGCTCATCTCAAACTCATTCTGCATACACTTTGAGAATTCTTGACAAAGAGATTCATCAGTAGATCCAAAGATAATATCATCTACATAGACTCGAATCAAAAGAATATTATTTTTCAAAGACTTTATAAACAAAGTAGTGTCAATCTTTCCCTTTGAAAAACCATTATCAAGTAGAAAAGAGCTTAGACGATCGTACCAAGCACGAGGGGCTTGTTTTAAACCGTATAAAGCTTTCTTCAACTTGAAAACATATTCAGAAAATTTGAAATCAGTAAAACCGGGTGGTTGAGCTACATAAACCTCTTTTTTTATAAAACCATTTAAAAATGCACTTTTGACATCCATTTGAAATAATTTAAAATTATAAAAACATACAAATGCATATAACATGCGAATGGATTCTAATCTCGCAACTGGGACATAAGTCTCATCGTAGTCGATACATTCTTCTTGATTGTATCCTTGAGCTACGAGTCGAGCCTTATTACGAGTCACTAAACCATTCTCGTTCAGTTTATTTTGGAATACTCATCGGGTGCCAATGATCGGATGATCAATAGGCTTGGGAACAAGTTCCCAAACTTGATTCCGTTCAAATTGGTTTAATTCTTCTTGCATAGCATCTATCCAAAAATTACCACTACATGCTTCATCAATACTTTTGGGTTCAAACTGTGAGACAAAAGCAACACAAGAAGCTATATCTTTATTAGAGGAGCGAGTACTTACACCCTTGGTAATCTCACCAATTACCAAGTCCTTTGGATGATCAGCCGTGAACTTCAATCTTTTTGGCAGACTCCGAAGGTAGCTGGTTCCTGGATCTTCTCTAGGAGGATCAGCTGGTGCTTTGCTGGGTACATTGAGATCTTCGTCATTATCATCGATTGTCGTTTGATTTAGTTCATCAAAGGTGACATTGATCGACTCTTCGATGATCATGGTTCTTTTGTTGAAGACTCTGTATCCTTTACTTTTGCCCGCATAACCTAAAAATATACCTTCATCGGCCTTTTCGTTAAACTTTCCAAATTATCTTTTGTATTAAGAATAAAATATTTACAATCAAATATTCTAAAATATGAAACTGATGGAATTCTATCAAACCATAGCTCAAATGGAATCTTCTTCGATTTAGGTCGAATTAGAACTATATTGAGAACAAAACAAGCTGTATTGACAGCTTCAGCCCAGAAATACTTGGGTAGACTAAACTGGTTTAACATTACTCTGGCCATTTCGGATAGAGTTCTGTTCTTACGTTCCACAACTCCATTTTGTTGTGGAGTCCTAGGGCAGGAGAATTCGTGTACAAAATCGTGTGTGTCATAAAATTGCTCAAACTCTGCATTCTCGATTCACCTCCATGATCGCTTCTAATACGAGTGATCATGTAACCTTTTTTATTCTGTATTTTCTTACAAAAGGTGACAAATTTCGATAATGCATCGTTTTTGCGTGTCAAAAAATATACCCACGTGTATCTAGAATAATCATCTACAATTACAAAAGCATATAGCTTACCTCCGAGGCTAGCAACTCTGCTAGGACCAAATAAGTCCATATGTAGCAATTGTAGAGGTTTAGTAGTACATACAGCGTTTACTGACTTGAAAGTGGATCGAGTAGCTTTGTTCTTTTCACATTGACTGCATACCGAATCCTTCTTGAATGAAATGTCCGGTAAACTGCGTACTAGCTTCTTTGTGGATAATCTGGAAATAGTATCCATATTTGCATGACCGAGTCTCATATGCCACAGATGACTCTCATCGCTTTTAGCCATTAAACATCTACCTGAAATGTTAGTATCTTCCAACAAATAGAAAACATATATATTGTCTTCTCCAATACCTTCAAATATAGTATTACTAGTTGAACTATCAATAATAGTACATTTGTCTTTTACGAAGTTAATACCATAACCGTGATCAGCTAAATGGCTTATGCTGAGCAGATTACGTTTTAACTCAGTAACAAGACAAACATATTTAATCACTAAATAGGGAGCTTTACCAATATCACCAATACCGATTATATACCCTTTTAAATTATTGCCGAAGGAGACATATCCTTCTTTATTCCTCTTCGACAGTGTTGCGAATAATGAAGCGTCGCCGGTCATGTGCCGTGAGCAACCGCTGTCGAGGATCCATTTGCTCCTAGCATATGAAGGGTGTCCCACCTGATCGGATGCCATAAAGCATACATTTGCAGCGTCTTCTGATTGTTCATCTTTTGAGTCGCTGGCTTCACTTTCATGCCATATGCTGGTGTTGGCATACTTCCGAGATGTTGATCTTTTCAGGTTCCCTTTCTCGTATCTGTTGCTCTTCTTGCTTATTGATGTATTTGTAGGATAGTCCTTCTTCATGTGTCCTTTCTTCTTGCAGCCGTAGCAGACAGCGTCATCTTGATACCAGCTGTTGCCGCCATTGTTCTCTTTTGTCTTCTTCTCATATCTCAAGAATCTTTTGAATTTTCTTACAAGGAGTGCTTGATCTTCAGCATCAGATTCACTATTGTCTGAATCATCTTCAGCAGATCTTCTGTGCTGAGCCTTGAAAGCGATTGTCTTCTCCTTTGGTGCAGGCTCTTCAAAGTCTTGTAACTCTAGTTCATGAGTGAGTTGCTTACCCATGAGTACTTCAAGTGTCATAGTAGTGAGGTTGTTTCCTTCAATGATTGCAGTAGCCTTCGGAATCCAGTTCTTTGTAAGTGCTCGCAGGAGTTTGCGAATCTTTTTATGGTTACTGTAATCTTTGCCTAGGGAGGACAAAGGATTTACAATATCCAAGAATCTTTCGAACATCTGAGTAACTGTTTCGTTGGGCTTCATCTTGAACGCCTCATACTCTTAAGTAAGTCTGCTGACCTTTGATTCTTTGACTTGAGTTGTGCCCTCATGTATGACTTCAAAAAGTTTCCATACTTTATTTGCAGTTGTGCAGATAGATACCCTGTTAAATTCAGTTTTGTCTAAAGCACAAAATAAAGTGTTAATAGCACGTGCGTCAAGACTGGCCTTTTTCTTTTCTTCCTCTGTATATTTGTCATGGGGTTTTTTAGTTAAAACTCCATCAACATTTATACGAGGTGGCTTTTTATAGCCATCAATAACCACAGACCATAAATCAAAATCAAGAGATTTCAAAAAGAAACTCATATGTGTTTTCTAATAGGTGTAGTTTGTGCCGTCAAACAGTGGAGGTATGTTTGTGGCTTGGCCTTCACTTGTGAATTTTACAGTTGCCATGTGTAAAAGCTGTGATCTATATAAAATTGAATATAATTGCTGTTTTACCTTACTTTACCTGTATAACTTGCTCTGATACCAATTGTAGGAACGAAATCGTAAAGCAGAATACTCTAGAGGGGGGTGAATAGAGTAGGCAGCGAAATATTGCTAATTAAAAAAACTTGTTAGCAGTTAGATCACATATATAATAATAATCACAAGAAGTAAATGACAGAATTTAAAAGTGATCAGAATGCAAACGCAAACACCGAGATTTATACTGGTTTTCCTCTGGTGAGGACTAGTCCAGTCGGAAGAACTCTAGCTTCCAGTTGAATCCACTATTGGAAAATCTCGCAAGTTTTCATACGAAGTCCTTGCAACTTCTACAGATGCGAGCTTTGATACGAAGAACTCGTCCAACTTCAATTGTGAAGAGTTAAATCTTCTATCAAGCCTCTGATTACAATCACTCTGAAACTTCTAGACCGTACCGCACTGGCAAATCGACTAGAGGATTGTAACTGGCTTGGTATTTGAAAATGAAAGCTTTTTAAGAACTCTTTGGAAGACTGTAAGCTTTAAGAAGAGAAGATTGAAAGTGAATTGGTGTGTTAAAATGATCGAAATGCTTCTCTATTTATAGCTTTTCCAAAGACAGAACTCTGAAAGAATTCGGGCAGAATTCGGACAGAACTCTTTGTAACAACCCGTAACTGAAGGATGACCAAGTCAAAAACCCAATGTTCACTAACGTTCCACATGGCCAAACTCTGGTCGAACTCTGGCCGAACTCGGGTCGAGTTCTCCTGAGGTTCTGCCAGTTCATTTTGGAGAAAATAAATTTTGGCTTTTTGAACAATCCTTCAAAGGCTTTTTGTAAAAAGAATATTTTTTTCAAAAACATGGATCATTTGTAAAAGAATATGATGGTTTTGAAAAACATTTTCGGATAGCCTATTTGCCAGTACGACTCGGTGTATAATGTATTCCTAGACTCAATAAAAAGAAAAATTATATTGCTTAGCAGGAAGTACATTCTGAATGGCAAACGGCTTCAGTCTTGAACATTATTGATAACCATTGTTGAGCAGTGTCCAAAATATCGTAGGTAAACATCTAAGTAGACTTGTATTTATATCGAGACAGAGTTTGATCAATTATTAAAATCAGGTTTGACCATGACCAATGGGCCAACATTTATGTCATGTCACTTTCTTTGATTGTGGCATATTTTATTCAGTATTTATATGGCATGTTTATTGTATCTTGTTACATTCCTCTGAGGACTTGGTTATCTCGCCAGGTGCGTATTCTTGTCTTTCGCAGGTGTTCTAGCCGTGGCCATGATCATCTCTATTTCTTCAAGGATGATTGCACTTTGATCGTATTCGCTTCGCTTGCCAAACTCTTTCTTTTATTATGTATTTCTTTTTTTTGGTAGTGGATTTGTCTCCGCCCAACGATTGTATATATGACAAATTCAAAGTTGCTTTTATATCATTATTTATCTTTGTGGATAAGATTTAGTGCCTTGGTTACTGCATTTTACAGCTTATGTATACATACGACGGTCCATATACTTTATATGTATACAGCTGGCATGATTACGTTCTAGTCCTATGTATTTTGGGACTGGGGCGTTACATGGGGCACGGAATACTACTGGCAGAGGACAGGGTACTCCTTCAGTACCTCCTACTGGTACCGGCTCTGGATCCTCGTCGCCCAGTACTCCTGTGTATCGGACAGTACCTCCGCCTGCCACGACGCTACGTAGCATATCTCCTGGGACGAGTAGTTCCAGGCCTGAGACTGCTCCGTCGTCTAGCGTTCCTCCTGCTGATACGACGATAGAGACAAATGAGCAGATGGAGAAGGCTGAGCCAACAACCGACCAGTATCAGACAGATGATGCATGCGCACCTCCGGAGGAGATGAGGACGAAGATCTGGGCCGACGGTACAAAGTAAGTGTTTTGGTTTATCATTTTTTCTGTGTTTATCATAAATAAACTTTTCTCATTTTCTCATGAATATAATATGTCTGTATATATATCGTCCTCCGTCGGTACAGAGACGCCGAGGCCACTTCTTGAGGACTAATTATGGTGGTCCTTGGATAAACTACTCTGATGCTCCGGACGAGAGGAAGGCCTACTGGTTTGCGCACTTCAAGGTTAAAATATATTTTCTTTCAACATGAATCATATAATTTTTGTATATTATATATAACTGATAAATATTTAGTTTGCACTCTTCTAGGATATATTTTTCTATCCACCACACCGGGCCGAGATGATCGAGGGGATGTTTCCCGCCGTCGCTGCTAAGCTGATCTGCGACGCTATTAATGATCAGAAGACTCGTGATCGTACCAAAAAGTCGATCCAAGGTTGGATCACCCCTGAGTAGTGGACTGCGATGAAGGCTCGATTCGACGAGCCAAGGTACAAGGAAAAGTCTGAGAAGGCCAAGGCGGCTAGGAAGTAGGGGTCAAAGTGGTACGGTGGGTCGATTTCGATGACGGAACATTTTCGTCGTTTCGTATATTTTTTTTATTTCAGAAATATTATTTTAATGCAACTCCGATAAATTAGTAAAAGGTGATATATATTTAATTACAGGTAAGGAGGGGTGATGATGCCAAAATAGTGACTGTCTTTCTGGCCACACATCGGAAGGGCGGGAAGCTTATTGACGAGAGGGCGGAGCAGGCCTATATAAGTATTACAATTCTATTTATTAATTTTAATACTTCGTGTTAGTTTTGATATAACTTAGTAAATATGCATGCAAATAGATATTCATGTAGTTAGTAATAATAAGTACATTAGACATTAGAAGTTATAGGGTATCCATGCTTTCTAGGCAGAGTTTGAACGGCTTAGGGAGCGGGCGGGTGTTAGTGCACATGCTGCGGGAGAGGCCGGTACTTCCTCGCAGCCCGCTCCAGCTCCGTCGAAGGACGAGCTATGGGTGACCGCCGCTGGTGGTCTCCACAGGGGTACGTACTACGGTACGGGATCCTATGGCGCCCTAGTTGCGACACAGTCCTCTAGGGCCTTCTATGCTAGTGTGCATGGCCCACAGCCCTCCCAGGAGTCTGCCCGAGTCCAGCAGATGGTGGAGTCTGTCCGTGATGAGCTGCTACGACGGATCCAGGAGCAGCATCAGACGGACGATGCTGCGCTCATAGCACGATTGAATACGCTCAACCGCAGCATTATGGAGCTCAGGGATGTGACTGAGAGGACAGAGCAGGTCATCACTGATCTTAGAGCATCGACAGAGCGCAGCGTGACGGATCTGCAGGCATCACAGCTCTCCATGGGCGAGAGGCTCACGTTGATGCAGGATTCGATGGTTGATAGCAGTACGAGGCTGTTATCTACCATGCATTCCTACCACGAGCGACTAGCAGCGTTGGAGCGTTATTGTCCTCCGGGTGTGTTTGTCATTAAATTGTTTGATTGAAAACTTTAATACAAACAGAACAGTGTTACAATGTAGGACTTAAATGTAGTCCAAGGAGTACACTTTTATTTAAGCTGGGTCCTTAGTGCCAATGGAGCGAGTGGTAATGCGTTGACTCCGTTGACCGGCTGACGACGGTTATCGGTTCTCTGAAGGTGTGGATTACTCTGGGTGCTGGAGCTTGCTGAGAGGAGGAAGACGTTGAGTGTCTGTATCTGCCTCTCTGATGATTCCTTGTATGTTCGTTGTAGATTCTGTGTGTGTGTGTGAAGGAGAAGATCCCTCTATTTATAGTTTTGCAGGCTGGCTGCTCATGTGCGCATGTAGGATGCGCCGGTGTGTGGGGACGCCATGTGGAGGTTGCTGATGGAGGCGCGTAGATGATGCGCCCTGATTGAGGGGGAGAACTCTTCATACTGCTGTTGTGAGCCGGTACGTAGCAGAGGAGAAGATCTTTCTGTTGCTAAAATCTTTGACGAGTTGAGTCAAAGGACACGTGTCATCGACCCATGGCTTGAAGATCTCGGATTTGGGGGGGTAGTGATCTGGTGAGCTGCGCCTTGGATCTGGGCGCAAGAGGAGGCTGCGGCTCATAACCTTTAGGAGTTACAAACCATTTAGGGCGCATGGCTTTTAAGGCGCATGCAGGTGACCTTCCTTCTGTCTTTCGGGATCAGAGATCAGTCTGGGGCGCATGGCTTTTGAGGCGCATTCAAAGCTTCAACTGGAGACTCTTCTTCTGTCTTTAGGGATCAGTGAAGGGTCTGAGGTGCACGGCTTTTGAGACACATGCTGGTTTGGACGCATGGCCGTAGAGGCGCATGCGGATGGCCACGTGGCAGTAGCCGTCGGAATAGAGTCATGATGATGCTGACGTTGCCGACGCTTCGTTCTCTGAAAAAAGCTGTCAAATGTTCAGACTTTGGGAAGCGTGCTACCAACTCTGGTGTCAGTTCAGCATTTAATGTTTGTGACGTTCGATGGACAGCTGAGTGGGCACATTGGTTGGTGTTCCACTCGGCATGGAGATGTGAGGGGGGGCGCATCCTCTGTGATGCGCCGGGTACTGTAGGGCACGTCTGTGTGATGCGCCTGATGCTGGAGGGCGCGTCCGTGTGATGCGCTGTTTGGTTGGCGCATCCGACATGTCCTTTAATGACGCGGCTGTCTCGCTCCTCGAGTGCTATAAATAGCCGTTTGGCTGAATTCGAGGCGTCCGGTTCATCCATTTAATGCAAATTCATTGCACAGAATTCGGAGAGTCATCCACTTGGCATATGGGTTTGATTTACCCGGCCTATAAATAGTGGCATGGAGAGAAGGTTTGCTCCTCGTTCCCTCACGTACTTCCAACATGAACTTGGATATGCGGGTGTATTCTGTTGACGAAGTGCTCCCGAGGGTGAAGATGAGACGTCGTGCTGTCTTCGATGTACTTGAAGGTGACTGTTACATCCAAAAGACGGAGTCGAGGGCTTCTGAGGCAGGCGGAAGGTGCCTGTTGCATCCAAAGATAGGGATGTTCGGGCCTCGTCTTCGTTGTTCCGGAAGAGCCGTAGATCAGAATGGTGGTGCTAGGCTCTCTCTTCCTTCAAAGTGGGTGCCGCCCACTTTGATTGTGTTGAAAGCTCCTTGTGCCATGATTTCGATCACGGTCTTCCTTGGTCTTTGGAGGCTCTTTCGAAGCCTCCCCTGGCCACAGTATTTACGGTGCTCTTCTCTTCCTTGGTTCCAGCCAGAGGGTTAAATGCTTTGCTTGGCGAAGCACTTATCAGGTGAGCCTGGCTGGAAGAGCGGCACATAACTGGGCTCTGCTCGGCCAGGTGAGCCTGGTTGGAAGAGTTGCTCATAACTGAGCTGCTGAAGGGATGGTAGGATGCGCCTGGCTGGAGGCGCATGACATCTGCTGTGCCTGGCTGACAGCGCATGGTGACTGCTGCGCCTATCGGAAGGCGCATGGTGGTTGCTGCGCCTATTTGGAAGGCGCATGGTGGTTGCTGTGCCTATCTGGAAGGCGCATGGTGGCTGTTGGCTGTAGATCTAGGATCCTTCCTTTGTAGAAATTCTTCTTTGTACAACCTTTTCTAGACATGTAATAGACTTTTATATATATAAATAAAAAGTCCTTCTTCGAATGTCTATGGCTTATTTGGTTAGCTGTCTGAGTTCTGGCGCATATAATGCCTGGCGCATGGGCTTTCTGGTTGTGAAATTCCATGCTTCTACAAGATCCCCTTCAAAGTTTTCAAAACTTTTGAATAAGTTTTGGAATACTTTGAATAAGAAGCATGGAGGTCAGGGCGCATGATTTTTGGGCGCATGCTTGTTCGGGCGCATGCTCCTTTCAGTTGATGATGATGACACTTTGGTAATCCAAAAGATTAATGATGATCTTTTGGTTGTATTTGTTGTTATCTCCTCACGGAACCCGAAGCGACGGCTGAGATTACACGTCATCGGTTCACGCGTGCGACCAAGCCCTATAAATAGGTAAGGGTTGGGGAGAGAGAGAGAGAGTTCATCTGCTCTGTGTCTTTGCTTTCTTTAGAGTTTTTCTTCAAAACCCTAACTTTTTCTTCTCTGAGAGAATGGCTCGCAAGACTCCTCGCGGTGGTGCCGGCAAGGGGAAGGAGAAAGCGAAGGAGTTCGTTGATGAGGATGCACCTATCACCCCTGCAACTCCGGCCGACGTTCGTCCTGAGGTGACGGGTGGGTTTCATCTCCTTCACATAAGCTTTTGGGCCAGACTGTGCCCTAACTCAGATTTGCTGATGCGTATGGACTTTTGTCATGATGATACGCCGAGGTTCTACCCCGCCGACGTGCATAGGTTTACACCTTTATCATGCACCGAGGTTTAATGGCTGACGCGCATGGGTTTCGTACCCTGATGATGCGCCGAAGCCTTTGCTGACGCACATGAGCTCATGCTCTGATGATGTGCCGAAGCTCCAATGCTGACGCGCATGGGCTTACGCCCTGATGATGCATCGAAGCTCTGATGCTGGCGCGCATGGGCTTACGCCCTGATGATGCGCCGAAGCTATTTGACATTTTTGCCTGACTTCCACCTTTGTTGTATCAGTGTCGATGACGATCCCTTTGTTGAATGAGGTCCTTCTGGACGCTTCTCTTTGTCAGATGGGAGTTGATTTTGACGAGGCGGTGATCAATCCTGCGAAGGATGCTATCTTACAGGACCAACCTCGTGAGAGAATGCTACAAATCCAGACCCAGTTGCCTCTTTTCCTCCAGAGTATGATGGAGAGTGGTAAACTGAAGTCTGCTGAATCCGAAAGTATAACTTTCTTAAAACCTGCCTTTCTGTTTGGCGACCGACTAGTCTCTTCCGAAGCGAAGATACTGAGGATTAGAGAAGACTGGTTCTTTTCTGCCAAAGGCATGGTTTTGTACATGCGGCAGGTTGACCGCCAGTTGCCGCTGACGGCTTTTTATCGTTTAGCTTCGAAGAGAAGGATGGGTTGGGAACTTACTCCCTCTCAATGAGGGGCCTTGGGAGGTACCCTCTCAATTGATGCCTCCTCGAACCAGCGAGATACTTGACTGCTTCACGAGCCGGTTCTTCTTCAGTTATCGAGCCTTGCATCCTGAGAGCATCTACAGTGAGGTCCCAAACGACACGTTTCCCTTCAGTGCCCCGATCTTTGCAAATCGGATGCTGACATCAAAGGTGATGTATCCAATAGGTAGCTTCAGAGTCGAAGGTGGTGTCACTACTCCCGAAGTGGGACGAGTTGACCACTTGGGTGCTTTCAAGGTTCGAGGTTGAGCTTAAAGAGATCGGGCTGACACCGCCATTCGGCCACGCGGCAGGCGTGGACCTCAATAAGCCTATGTTCCTTGCGCTCTTGGAGCTTTTCAATGCCCAGACTGGTAGCTTCTTTACTCCGGTGGGGGAGTTGGGATTGGCCCTTCATAAGATGTACGAAGTGTCCAAGCTTCCTTGGGGCTCGGAACCGTACGAGGAATATTTTCCATCAAATGAAGAGATCCAAGTTCTGGAGGATAA